>CM053580.1:252681414-252702935 GCA_028627135.1 Pseudochirops cupreus
CTTATGTTCCCTTTAGCACAAAACCATAGCGTATTCATTTGCAGCTCTCATCCCTCATGTCTGTCATTTAAATTTTTATATCGTCAGTTACTAGCGTAATGCCTTGCATATAAGCAATTAATGTTTGTTTAATTGAATTTAATTCTAGCTTCTAGATATCTCTTCCTACTTTCTCCTTCATTCTGTTCCCTTTGTCACCACTCTAGATCAGAATTTATTACTTCTAGCCTAATTGTTACAATTATTACAATTTATAAAATGTTTCTATGACTATTCATGCCAATCTATTCTAAGTACCACTTGCAGATAAAACTTAGTCAAGCATAAACCTAATAATGTTACTGCCCGGCTTAAAACATTCAATGACTCCCAATTTTCTACTAAATAAAGTAGAAACTCTTTAATTTGATATTTGCAGGACCATAAACAGAGAGCAGGGAGGAACCTCAGAGGTCATCTATTCCAACTTACTTATTTTACACATAAGGAGACAGACCTAGGAGGTTAAGTGATCTGACCAAAATCGCAGACAGTAACGATCAGAGATTTAGAATTGGATTCTAGGACTACATAGTTCAGTGTTATTTCAAGTTGTTCTATGCTTCTTCCCCACTGTACCAAGTTACCTACCCAGGCTTTTCATGATCATAATCCAGCCAATCTTTCCAAACTCATCTCCCCCTAGTCTCCTCTATTTCACTTGTTTATTTTTCCTCTTGGTTAATTTTGCTTTGGCTATGAGCAAGGATTTTTTAAAAACAAACAAACAAAAAAAAACCAAAACAAAACTCCAGCTCCTTCCTGATATATTTCTCTTTTCCTCTTGTCAGCTTGTCATTCCTCCAACAGTATCACTTGTTTCATCCTGCCTTCTATGCCAACTGATACAGATAGGGTCAAGGAAATTTTTAAAAAATGACCTTTCCCATAGGCCACTGATGAAGAAAGTGTATCTGCATTTGTGTCATAGATGAAAAGAGAATTGGTAGGATAAAAGAAGTGACTTGGAGCCTACATTATAAACAAAGATGAGAAAATAAGCATGAGAAGATTAGCATCTCCTGAACCAATCTCCCCACTCTAAACCCCATACAGGGATTCATCATTTTCACTGTTAAAAATTTCACTTTTTCTTCAGATTTTTGGATGATACTAGTAGTTCCTAACCTTCTCAAAGACACTTCCTTAAAATGGACTCAAATATTATTTTGCTGTTGTTGTTGATCTGTACATCAAGCAAGTTTATATTATGAAAGGGGATATCCATAGTCTTAATGTCTTAAAAGGGATTCATCTTTTTTTTTCTTTAAAAAAACTAAATAAATTCTAGAAAATATTGGAGAATTATCACCAGTTCTTCAGTAACACACATCCATCTGAAAGCTCATGTCTATAAGGAGATCAATGGCACAAATATTTAATTCTTTGTCCATTTCTTACAATTTCCAAAATACATTAGTGAATGTAAATTTTACTAAAAGTATTGAGAACTCTGCTAAGGTGCGGAAGTTTTACTTCTCTAGGCTATTCTTATGCCATTCGGAAGCTCTTCCACTCTGTCCTTTGAGTTCACCTTGTTGTTCCCCTGTCTCCCCATATAGCTAGCTTATTGGCACAGCATGTTTTCCAGCAAAGGTAACTGACCACCAATCTTTATTGTTGTTCCTAGGTTCATATAGTGCAGAACTTCTAAAGGGAATTAGATGGCTGTGATAGTACTAGATAAATGATGGAGTACCTATAACAATGGCAGCAGTAATAGTAATAATAATGAATAAATTCCAAAGACTAACACATCCATCTTGTGAGGGGGTTAGGAGGAGAAAATGGAAAATAAAGGAATGAAGGCAGGATGATACACAATGAAGACACCACCTGCCTTGAGACTGTGGCTGTAGCTGCGAAGGCCTGGCAAGAAATCTGAGACGCTGGCAAGTTGGGCTGTTGAGTTTGGCTACTCCACATTGGCAATGGTGTTAAGACAATTATTAGGGTGGTGCAAGTAATATTTCCTCATGTTCTATTACCACAAGAAGGCAAGAAACACTAGAAATAAAATACTTTACCAACTAGAAATGCTTCAGTCCACATGATACAAGGACAATAAAGAAGATAAGCTATAATATGCATTAAATGGATAGAAGAAGTCATATGTCAGTACTATCATAATAAAATTGGAAATATCAGTTATCAACAAGGATTCATATCACTTTTTGTCAATGGCACCATTGGTTCTAAGTTATACAGTAACATGTTGGCATCCAATACAGGAAAATCAGTTTTTAAAAAAATCGTACTTAAGTCTACATTAAGTCAAATGAAAAATGAACATAAGGAGCTATAAAAAACTGAAGGAGAAGAGATAGAACACCCTGAGGTCATTAAAAATCTTTGTTTACTTCAGACTCCAGAAATTATAGTTACTAACAAAATAAATGACAAAAAAGCCCAACACAAATGGCTCAAATTATTTTAAAAAGATAAGTATGCTTAGATTGAAATTCCAAAAATTTCCCATTTGTGTATGATGACATAGATCAAACTAATAACCAATCTTACTAAATCAGCAATTCAAAAAAGTTGGTGTCTTCACTAACTCATAAATGAATGCATTCTCCCCTAATATTTGACATAAAGCATAAAAACATTTAAGAATCTAATCAAAGCTATCTATAGTAATATGAAAAAAATGTTCTAAATCACTATTGATTAGAGAAAGGTAAATTAAGACAACTCTGAGGTACCACCTCACAAAAATAAGAAATGACAAATCCTAGAGGGAATGAGGAAAAATAGATACACTAATGAACTAATGGACTAATGAACTGGTTTAACCATTCTGGAGAATGATTTAGAGTTGTGCCCAAAGTTCAATAAAACTGTGCCTACACTTTGATCCAGTCATACCACTACTAGATCTGTATCTTAAGGAGAGCAAAGAAAAAGAAGTACTTACATGCACAAAAATAGCAGCTCTTTTTATAGTGGCAAATATGTGTAAATTGTGGATATGCTTGACAATTTTGGAATGGTTGAACAAGTGGCATATGATTGTGGTGGAGCACTATTGTGCTAGAAGAAATGATAAGAGGGATATTTTCAGGAAAAACATGGCAAGAATTATATGAACTGATGTAAAGTGAAATATGAAGGAGATCATTGTGCACAGTATCAGCAATGTTGTAATGATGATCAACTATGAAAGGCTTGGAGACTTTGAGCAATATAATAATTCAAGACGACTTCAAAGAGCTCATGATGAAAAAATGCTATGTACCTCCAGAGGGAGAATTTATGAACTCTGAAGTATACATGAAGTATAATTTTCTCACTTTATTTTTCTTGCATTTTTAAATATGTGACTAATATGGAAATGTGTTTTGCATGACTATATATATGTGTATATACACACACACACATTTATCATGTTACTTGCCTTCTAATTGAGTGTAGGAAGGTTTGAGAGGAAGAGGGAATTTGAACTCAAGATTTAAAAAGGAATGTTAAATTTAGTAAAAAATTGAAGTGTAAAAAGAAAGAATATTGCATTACCTCACTCACGAGAGTTAGAATCAAACAAAATCATCCACCTACAATATTTTATGATAACAAAGTTCTCCACATATGTGTTATGGTTCTTAAAATATTTTGTAGTATATATGCTAGGCCTTAGAAGTGTTAAAACACCACCGTGACAACAGCAACTTCAGAGACCTATAGATTTGTAAAAAGACTGAAAGTTTGCATCACTATCAAGCTGATACGTGCAATGGAATGTTTGAACATCATATGCTTTAAATAAAGACAAGAAAAAAGCAATACATGGGACTTGTTGCAGAAAACACAACTATATCAACAATTCTAGATTCTCTTAATCAGCAATTGAAAGTGCAAAGAATAACAATATATAACACAAATGAGACACCAAAGAAAAATAACATTTGAAACGTTAAAACAAAAGAAACAATAGAGAGAAGATTGAAACCCAGAATAAGAACACGGAGAAAGATGTGTTCATTTGGGGGATTTCCAGAGTACCAAAATTTGAGTTACATAAACTAAGAAAAAGAAAACTTGCACACATTAATATAATCAAGTTCTGATCCATCAGACTTAAACTCTAGGTTTTCTGTCAAACTAGGAAGCAACAAGGCCATATCATTTTCCATGATCGTTGACTCAAATTTTTATACTTGTTCATGGATTACTAGCAAAATATTTTACCAGCTTTCTGTTATATACAAGACTGTTCCCAGTCTTCCTTACTGAAGGCATCATCTGTTATGAAGAATACCAACAAGTCTCTCCGACCCCAACCCCTGTCAAAATGTTTATGTGTCTTATAAAATGCATCTAGAGTTTGTGTCACTAATAAAATTTGTAAATGTTTCCAAGAAAACAAAATATTGGCTAACAAACAAAAACCGTATCTGAATAAGTCTCATGGGTGTCAGATTGCATTACTGATTTAGCCATTTTTGAAAAAGCTTCCCCAAGGTGCTATAGTATCTCTACCACTTTTGTAGATTATCACAAATTCTTTGACTCAGTTTCACTCATGAATGATTCATGTACTACAAAAACATAAAAAGCCCCAAGCATAAAGAAAATGCTAAGGTGTTTAATGTCCACATAGAAATCTTCTTTATTCAGAACTTGCCCCTAAGACAATAATGTCAAGAGAAATTAACTTAAAATAGGATATTTTTCAATGAGTCACTTTAGATTCATTATAGTTCTGCCTAGCCTTAAATTATCTGGCATCTTCCCTAAATAAAACTAAGGATAGATTCTAAATTACAGAATTCAAATGAAAATATATTAATCACTTGATATATATCAAATTATATAGCTTTGCCAAAAATCAAATTAAATAACTCCTTCATATGAAACGTATCTTCAATTATAGCAAAATGTCATTTGGATTTGATGAATATAAAATTCTTAACATGCGCCAAGAAAAGATAGGGACCCAAGACTTCAAGCTTAAATCTGGAGGGCACACTGAACCTAGGGATGTAAGTAATATCTATAAATTCCTTTGTCTCCTCTAAGCAAGACACGTGAAACATAAATATATCAAAAAGAAGAATGTGACTGAATATGATTAATGTCCTACTAGTTTTGTAAAATGAAAGCTCCATGGCAGGAGCATGTTTGAAGTAATTAATGCCCATGTAATATCAGTGTTTTAACCATCAAGTAGTTCTAATCATAAAGTAAACCATAACACATTAGGAAAGTATCTCCCCCCCCCAAAAAAAAATACAATATCAACAAAACTCAGGGTCTATAACTTTAAGTTAATTCTCAAAAGGTTAACAACCTCACACCAAAAAAGAAGGAAGAAGATTAATAGATGTTTGTGTAATATATGATAAACAGGTTAAGAAAACCTATAGCAACATGTTTGGAACAGACATCACTTCACCAGACAGTTATTAAAGAACTTCACTGGGTTTGTCAATAGTAACCAAAAGTGTTTTACTACCATATGAGGCCTATGCAAGAGGTAGTATCCAAGAACACAATCAAACATCTATATCAACTCAGCCAATAATATGTCAACAAAAAAAGCAAAAAAAAATAGACATTTTTGGAATTGGATGAGTTTATGATGTCAACTCAGGACAAGATCATCACCACCAGAAATTACAGATGGATTATCCTTAAGGAGCCTGGGATTAGAGATAGGTACAGTTTATGCAGACAAAGAAAATATCTATACTTGCTACTTCAAACTGCAGAAATTTTGAACCTAACAATAAATGTCCTGGTAGTCAAAATAATATACTTGAAGATCAATATATTTCATAGACTAACATATGATGAATCTCCATATGACAAATATAATCCTCAAAATTTCCTTAAAAATTCAATATATAATGAATGGAACAAGATCATTGTTATGGAGAGAAATATTGCCCACCGTTTTTGATCCACACAAATTTAAAATGAGTATTTTTAATAGAAACAGAAGCCTTGTCGGAATAGCATAAAATATATAGGCTATCTTTGTTGTGCTACCTGTTACTGGAGTTGTCCTAGAGTCACTTATAGGGAGCTTATAGAAGATGTATGTATATCCCAATATTTTATTCCATTAGAAAAAAGCTTTTTTTTCCACTTGTGGAATAGTGTGCATAATAGTAAGTATAAAAGAATAATAGAGATTTATATTTTGATTATTTCTATTTGAATTCCATCAAACAAAATAAAAATAATCTTAATAATAATAGCCAACAGTTTGTAATTATAACATATTTTTACAATAATTATAATAAATTTTAATACTTATTCTTTGCATGTGTATTGATAAGTAAGTCCAAACCAATTCAAGATGACTCATCAGAAATTTCTGGTACCAGATTCTGAATTATGGTCATAAACCATAATACTAATATTTGTTCCAAAAATTTTAAGGCTTTTTCTTTTCATAATAAGAACACTTTTTCCTCCTGTGGTTTTCATCAAAATAATGCTTCTATATGTACAGTCAGATTTCATAAGAATTAAAGTATTTCTTAGTCTTTCTGTATGGATCTTTGTGTTTCCTCAATACAAGGCAGAAACACTTCAGTTCCTACACAACAAAGGAAGAGAAAACAGATGGTCCTCTATTGCTAAGCAACATTTAAAAAAAAAAAAGATGAAAGTCACCACAGAGTTTTTTACTTATTCCCTCTAAAGCCTAATGCATCAAGCATAAACTCCTTTGATCAGATTTACCTATAATTGTCTTTCATTGTGGGGAAGAAGAGTTCTAGGAGAAAAAAAATACATGTTGGATAGGATATATGTAGAAAAAGGATTTTCAGGCTTTTCATCAAGATTTGGGGAGGCAAGCAAAAAGCTCTCAACAACCAGTTGTTAACCCAACAAGTATCTACAGAATGTCAGTCTCTGTGCCAAATAATCACACACACACACATACACACACACACACACACACACACACACACACACACACAAACACGCACATATTTTTAGTTTCTTGGATATTTACTTGTTCGGTTGCAGACACTAGTTTGATGAACATTGTAGGAAGGAAAAAAAAAGGTTCTAACTGAAAGCAATATATTGTCTATATAAGAAAAATCAAACACAGTCATTTCACTAGAGAACTTTATAGTCTGGTTGGGGTGCTGAGCCTTTCATGGAAAAAAAATAATGGAGGATAGTATTGGGCAACTAGAATTAAAAGCTAAATTGTATAAGCTCTCTGAGAGCTCCTCATAGCATGTAGATAGCTCTGTGTTCTTGAAGGTGATGCCTCTGGGTGTAAAGTACTTCCTCCCACAATGATTGACATATAGTAAGTTCTTAATAAATGCTACTTGTTTGATTCATTGATTGATTGATTGTGTATCTATTGCTCCAGGCAGCCTAGTTAAGTTCTCAGACTAATTTCTCTGTTAATCATAAGATGATTAATTTGTTTGGCCATGGAAATTCTTAAAGACTATCTAATAAGTCATCTTGGGTTTGAAACTTGCTTTGGTGGAGAAAATACCAATATGGATGAAATTACAGATTACTAAAATTTTGAAGAAGAAATTTGTGTGCCAGAGACTGTTACATTAAAATTTCAAATAAAAGGAGAGATCAGTACTTCATGTTGTTGAAGTATATTATTTGTTATTTTTGCTGGTGGTTTCAGAATCAAATGTAATATCTATTTTAAATTTTCAGGGCTCAGAAATTTACTTTTGAAATAATTTTTCTCTTCAGAAAAACTCATTAATCCAGGGATATTCTAAAGGTAGAAAAAAAAAAACCAATTACAACTAAAAAACATGTCCTTAAATTCTTTTGTTGGTGCCTCAAAGGTTTCAGATTACACTATGACTTTTGGGACACACTATATAGTTCATACAATGTAGATCTTCAAATATTTTCCCTATAGACTGGAGCCATGGGGTTTAAGAATTCCAGATCTCATTGGAACATTAGAGCACTAGGTTGGGATCCCGATCATCTTCTGTTTCACAGCATAATGTTAAGGAATTTTCTTCATCTGTTTTTCCATGTATTCTCTACTAAGAAAATAAGAATACTTGTCCTTGTTATCTTCCCAGAAATTATTGTAGAAATATGGACAAATGGACAGCTTATGAGAAATTGCTTTGAGCTCTTTCACAGAAACATGAAATTGAAAAATCTAATGTGTTATCATTTTTATATATAATGAAGAGTCTTCTCATTGCTAATACCCAGGAAATTAGAAAGATGTAATAATAATTCTTTAAGACTTTTAGGAAATTATCATCCGACCTATAATAATAATAATGTAAGTGGTCTAAAAGAGGGTAAACTTTTTCTGAAAGACTGTTTTAGTAAAGAATAATTTTAGCACATAGAAGACTAAAATCTTTATCTTAAAAACAAAAAGAATAAGAAAGTTGTTTATCAGGGAAATTATAACCAGTGACATTGCCTAATCCATTTTATCTAGGAAGCTTGGTTTATAGGGTTGGCTTAAGAAGGTTTTAAATGAAGTGAGATAAGGCAGTATTGGGGCAAAGCAGATAAAAGTGCTGGGCCTGGCTTCACAGACAAGTGAATTCAAATACTAGATCTGATTCTTACTAGGTATATGGCCATAGGGAAAATTATTTAACTTCCCTTAACCTCAGGTAAGTACCTAAAACTTATCTATTAAGTAACAGATTAGAGAGACAGAGACAGAGAGAGACACAGAGAGAGAGAGAACATTCTTTTGACGTAAATAATTTCTACAGCAA
Source organism: Pseudochirops cupreus (assembly GCA_028627135.1). Lineage (NCBI taxonomy): Eukaryota > Metazoa > Chordata > Mammalia > Diprotodontia > Pseudocheiridae > Pseudochirops > Pseudochirops cupreus. The sequence goes on from CM053580.1 coordinate 252,690,159, forward strand.
CAAAATGTCATATCATCAGGGAATTCTGCATTACCAAGGTAAGACTAGCAGATGGGAGATAGAAGTCAGTGATGTTTCAGGCTTCAGGGAACCCATGGGAAGTGTGGAAGACTCAGAAAACAGCACAAATTATTTGTTTTTTGCTTTGTTTACGTCAAGCAAGAGAAAAGGAGACCACACAGAGTTTTTTTCATCCTCTTGAAAGCAACCATTTCCCACAAATTTAGCTCCAAGGATATCTAAATTGAAAGAGGAAATACCCATACTGACATATAGTATTTCTTTTGACCTTTGCAAATGGAAAAGTTAGAGCAACTTAATCATGGCTGCAGATGTATCCATAGACCTCAAGGATTGTCTTATTACTTGTGCTATATTCCTTCTGGCTTCAGAACGCTTCCATTCCCCCTACATGCCTGCAACACAATGGTGTGTATAGAATTCTAGTATCAGTGTGGAAGTATATATGGAGGAGAAGTATATGAGTAAAGTTTAATCATGTTAGGGATTGGTCTAAGTAATGGTTTCAATACCTCATGGGAGAATGCCTATGTCAGCTACTTTTTTTTTTATGGAGATGATGATGAAATATACATGAGAATACATGGTCAGATTGCCATCTTACTTTGTGTGCTAGAATCAAATAAGCATTTAATAAATGATTGTTAAATGAATTCATGAATGAACCAAAATTTTAGTAAAAAATATCAGTGATTTAAAGAGATAAGCTTCACTGGTTTAAATAATTCACAGATGTCAAACATGTCATTCTTTATGACAGAAAATATTAGCTGCTACTACATATGTATATGTAAAGCCAAGCACAAGCAGCTTTCTAGAGGACTGCTGCTATGAATGGCTTCAAGGTTCTGATTACATAGTATAGTGAACTCTCTATTTATTCAGTAATAAACTAAGATAAACATTGACAGAAACCAAAGTACAGCATTCACAATGTTATGACATAACAACTTATCACCAAAGTGGCCACATAGTTTTAAGCAAAAGATATCCTTCAGTAAGTCCCTAACTCTATCATCTTTAAGGAACAAGCCTCCTTAATAAGGGACACAAAGTACAATCATTCAGTATGTCCTTAATTCAATCATCCTTAAGAAGCAGACCTCCTTAAGGCACACAAACTTCTTAGGTCAAAGTTCTCTACCCCTAGGTCACAGTAAATCATAATCTTCTCAGTCAGCATTAGGTACCCAAGAAGAAGTCTTTTCATCTTGCCTCAAGGCTGGTTCTCAGATTCCATGGTCCCTCTTCTATGGTTCTGGTTCCTGTCCAGATCTACCCAACTGTCACTTGGATTCAAAGGCAGGCATCTTTCAGTTCTTTGTCTAGTTCTTCAACCAGTTCCTTGTTCAGTTCCCATTCACTATTGAAGCTCACAATGTCCAGTCCACCTCAAGTCCTTTGCAGTTTCTATTTCTGGGAAGACAAAGTACAAGTTTTCTCCTCAACTCTACCACCACAAAAGTTCTCTTCTCAGTTCTGCTCTCTTCTCAGTTGCATCAGCAACAGGAGTTCACAAGTTCTAGGGTTCACAAGTTAAGGGATTCACATGTTCTGCATCTCAATAAAGACTTGATACAATCATGGGCAAGGCTCAAAAGAAACTTGAACTCAAATGGTGTGTTAATTAAATAGCTGAAACAAGGTGCTAACTACTTCTTTGCTTGCCATTGCAGTATATCATGCCCCCATATAGGTGCAGCATATTCAAACTGTGTCCAAAACCACATTTTTTTCCAAGACACTCACAAATAAAGCCACCAGGAAAAAGATGATATCTCAAGTTTTATTTGACAGACAGATTGAATTTGTTATTTTATCAATGATTTCACTGGTGGCAATATTCCCCTCTGGCAATGCAAAACACAGAACTTTAATGCCTTCTCATCCTCTCCTATTCTTCTACTTTGTTGCCCCCCAACAAAGTTCCATAAAATTCCTGAAACTTCAATTTCATTTTGGGGAAGGGAAAAGAAAGGGAAAGGATGAGGTAATATAGTGGTTATCAATATTCTATGTCTTATCTCATACTTGCCAATATACCACCAATCATTATCTCTTCTTTGGTTATAAGAAAATTCCTTAAGGTCTCTTATTCTCTATATTGTATTCAAATTTGGTGTAATATAGTGTGACTCCTTATTAATAACTAAAAAATTACTGTTTTAAATCTGTGTGAATTGTCTTGCTCGGGTTTACCAACAGAATTAATTATCATGACTACAAAATCAACCTATGGGAACAGATTCTGCTTTTCCCTTTATTTTTTGTCCTTTAAAATTGTAAGTTTTAATAATTCTTGATGAAAAAAGGTAGTCAGTTTTTAAAATAAAATAAGAAAACAGATAAGAAAGGCAAGAAAAAATGATTACACAAAGCTGAAATCAGATTATTTGCACATCTTTTTGAAAAAAAAGCAAATAATAGCATAATAAAACATTAAGGTCGCAACCAAATTGTGCTATTTGTTTCCTTCACCTTTTCTAAAATTTGGCTTGCTTTCATTGCTAGTAATGTTTTAATTTACTTATTACTGTTATGCTGTTCCTTTGGGTTTTTTTTTTGCACTTTATTAATTCCTATTAATCTTCATGTCTGTCTAAGAATTCTTAGTATTTATCATTTCTTATCTTATCACGTCACATTGCTATAGCGGGTTTTATTCAACCATCGACCAAGAAGTGAACTATTAGTTTGTTTGTAGTTTATTATATTTAGCTAAGTTATATTACTAGCTAGGGGCATAGTAGATTGTGATATAAATAGTCAAGAAGACCTGTACTGAAGTCCTTCTCCTGACACACAGTAGCTAGCTAATAATAACAGCTAACTTTTATTTGGTGCTATATGGTTTGCAATGAGTCTGTGCACGTATAAATGTTATGTAATACATATATGGTTATATAAATGTGATATTATATATGTTACACAGTACATTTGTTATATATAGCAAGGTGTTTTATATCTATATCTAGATCTAGATCTATATCTATATGTTTGTGTATAGTGTTATATATGTTGCAAAGTTTTATATACCTATATAGATATATATATATATACATATATGTGATGGATTTAGTTCATCCTCTACCTATATTATATTAGCCCACCTTTCTTTTCACAGCCATATCAGCATTGAATTTTAGTATCTTTTAATATCTTTGCCAATTCTATGGGTATAAAGCAATATCTTAATGTTATCACTTTGATTATTAAAAATGTAAGTACTTTTTTTTAATGTGGCAATTGATCATGGACACTTTCCCAACTCCCTTTTTTTGACTAAGAGACTAGTGTCCTGCTGTGACAAGTGTCTGTTTGGATGAATACCAACAACTCAATCAGTCGTTATTACTGCATCAAGTATAAACAGATAAGCACTTATTAATCACCTTCTTAGTGCCAGGCAGTCATTGCTCTAAAACTTACCGCCTGTTCTATACTCGGCTAACCAGTGGAGAATACAGAATACTTTTTTTTTTCCAATGTGGCAATTGATCATGTGTATCATCCTTTGAGAAGTACCCTTATAGGCAAATGGCTATTTATTAAAGAATTATTCTTATTCATAGAAATTTTGAAAAATTCCTTGTTTGAATTTCAGACGTTTTTCAGAATTATTAATTTAAATAATTTCCCTCATTTGTTTCTTTCCTTCTTTTTCTTAATACATTGTGCTTTGTGCAAAAGGTTTTACTTTCTATAATCTATTTCTAAGTTATGGACAGTTATTTTCACTTTCCACAATTGTATATAGTAGTTCATTGTCCTCCAATATTTATTATATCTTTATATTAAAATTATTACAAGATTAGGAATTTATTTTCCTTCATTAATGACATATGTATATATTTATACACACGTGTATGTATGTATGTATGTATGCCAGCTCCTATTTTATGATGAATTTCTACCTTATTATTCTTATAGTTTTTCTTTCATATAAAATTCTTTTGATTGCCCTGCTTTCCCCCCTCCAACAAAGCAAAAAAAAAAAAAAGCTGGGCCTACTAAAATTCTTTTTCCAAGTTTTTATGATCTTAGGCTTATAAAATATTAGTCTGCTATATGTACTTGATTACACATCATGATTATTTTATTCCATCAATTTACTATATTAAATTTTGTTTCCAGTAATCATGGCACAGTAGAGTGCTGGATCTGGAATCAGGAAGACTCATTTTCCTCAATTCAAATCTTTCCTCAGACGGTTACTAGCTGTCTGACTTTTGGCAATCACCTAACGCTGTTTGCCTCAGTTTCCTCATCTGTAAAATGAGCTGGCAAAGGAAATGGCAAACCACTGCAGTATCTTTGCCAAATAAACCCTAAGTGGTGTCCAAAAGTGTGGGACATGACTGAAACACCTGAACAACAGCAAAACAGTTAAGTATCTGGTAGGTAAATGTGAAGACAGAGCACCAGTCTTATGAGCTCAGGAAGACCTGAATTCAGATATGGCCTCAGTCCCTTACTAGATGAATGATTCTGGTAAAGTCATTTCACTTCTGCTTGCCTCAGTTTCCTTAGGGATAATAATAGCATCTATATTGGAATTTTGTGAAGATCAAATGAGATAATTGTAAAGTATGGAGCAGAGTACCTGGCATGTGGTAAATAAATGTTAGCTATTATTATTATTATTATTATTACTAATACTACTGATAATAATAACAGCAATTATTATTATTATCATAATCATTATCTGAAGCATCCCTTTGGTGTTCTGATTAATATTGTGGTAAATCTATAAATGATTTTGGATACTGTAAGCATTTGTCAGAAAGCAGACCTAGAGAGTAATGAATAGAAATTGTGAATTATCCAATTTTAGTTTCATCTAACAGACACACACACACACAAACACACACACACACACCCCAAAAACAAAACTTCCTAACAAATAGTGGTACACAGAAGTGCAACTTAGTGACTCAGGACTGGTAAGCTCTCTCAGTGGAAAACTTCAAAAAGACAATAAAGGTTGGGGATTTTGTAGAAAGGGTTCTTGGACAAGCATGAGATTCATTAGATCATTGGATTGGATCTTGGATTTTGTGAAATTTATTATTTCTTTATCAATGTAATTGGACTTTTAAAATATATCTTATTGGTTCATTCATTTTTAAAATGATAAATGTGCGCTTTAATTTTGATGATTTCCTGTTTGAGAATACTGATTTGTTGAAATTCTATTTTTTTAAACTCAAAACTCAACTCATTGCTCTCATGCTATTTTTTCCCTGTCTTACTAATACAAGCACACCTGAATATGAATTTACCTCTGAAGAGTTATTTCGCTGTATTCCAGTGATTTTGATATGTCTATAATTTCTTTATCATTTTCTATAACGTGGTATCATTTAGCCATTCGTTTTAGTTACTATCAAAAGTGGCATTTTATCATAGTTCCTCTTAATTTTAAAAGTAATTTTTAAAACTCCTATTATTCTGAAATTACATGTAATTGATTAAACTCTAGGGTATGCTCAACTTTTTAAAAATGTTCCATCTAGTTTAGAAAAAAGCAAATTCAGTACTATCTCCCTTTAGCTAGCTATTTCCATAAACCTTCCACATCTCCCCTTTTATATTATGGTCCCTAAATTCTTTCTAGTTTATTTTTTTTTCTGGTTGCAATACAGTCAAGAAACATTTATTAAGTGCCTACTGTGTGCAAAACACTGTGCCTGGAATTAGGAACTCAAAGACAACAACTGCCCTAATCCTGCAATCAAGGAGATTATATTCTATTAACAATCTACACAACACATACAAAGACAAACATGTACAAAGTAATTTGAGGAGAGTTACCACATGGGGGATAAACAGAAGAGTTTACATAGAAGGTGGAACTGGACTGAGCCTTGCAAAAATTAAGAATTCTGAAAAACAGAAGTGAAGAGGGAATGACATTCATGGATGGGAGATGATTTCATCAGTAAAATATAGTTTGAGTAGAACACAAAGTACCTAAAGGGTAGTAATGTAAAATAAGTGTGTGAAAGTTTGTAACCAGATTGCAGAGTGCCTTTTTTCTTTCTTTCTTTCTTTCTTTCTTTCTTTCTTTCTTTCTTTTCAACCATACTGGGGTATTTTGTAACAGAAAAAAAAACCGACTAGAATTTATCATGCTTTTTTTGGTTTTTAGTGAGGTGCTAAAATTGACAACCATTATTGTTTATCTGTCCAAATCTTTTCATGATTCAGTTAATTTTTACTTTAAAATTTTAGTTGCTATGTCATAAAGTGTATAAAACCTTAACACTGATTTTTTTTCATTGCCAAGCTTGATATATTCCCCCATTTGATATAATTCCCCTGCTTATCTCTTTTTAACACTTTATGATTTTAATTTAGCTTTTGCAATATCAGGATTATATATATCCTTTTTTTAAAACCAGGTGAAGCATAGTAAGTGCTATTACTGGCTATATACACTTTTATGTATGTGTCTCTATCTTAGTTCTGTTCCCTTTAGGTGGCTTATTGTTGGATTGTGAGTCAATTCTTTCATGTTAAAGGTTATAATTGTTAACTTTCATTTTCGCTTGCCCATATTTTCCATTGGTTGTGATCAGTAGAGAATATGAACTAAGTTATTAAACTAGCTATCTAATCCTATCCTTAACATAACATAGTTTCTCAATTTCTACTACAACCTTGAGGTTTTTCAAAATATTTAACTTACTTTCCTACCCCTATGTCCTTGAAAAATTTGCTTTGAGATTATATTCTCTCTCTTGTTCCTTTATTCTATTTATCTATGTATATATAAGCAAAGTATTCTTATATTTGTTCCCATCTTTTTGCATTTTTGATATTTCTACATGTTTTGTTTTTATTTGTCATCCACCCCACCAAGGCTGTATGGATCATTTTGTCATTAAAGCAATCTTGCTTTGCGTTGAATTGTCCAATAATCACTCCAGAGCTTTTACTGCTTTGAAATTCCCTTGTGGTGATTAGCATGATTTAATCATAGCAATGTTCTTGTTCTCTCCTGTCTCCTTTTGCCACTGGCTACAGTCTAGTTTTACATCTAGTTTTACAATTATTGGTTTGGTTCAATTAACATATTTCAATTCAATTAAACAGATGTTTATTTAGTGCCTACTCATGCCCAGTGCCTAGCAGAGTACCTTTCACAATGCTTGATATATGTTTATTGAATTAGATTGAATAATATGTACAAGGCACTGTATTAATCAATTTAATCCTACAATAATATATACCATGTAGACATCTTCTTGTTATTTTCTTCTCCTTCACTTAGTTCTGTTGTCAATAAACTGAAAACATTATGTTATGAAAGTGTTTTCAGATGCTAATGATTTTTCTTGATAGAGTCAATGATCAGTAACTGGGTGAACTTTTGCACAGGTAATCTTTAACTATATCAAGAAAAATAAAGTTCAGTCTGTATGTATGACTGTTGTAATAACTGCAGATTCATGTATTTGTGTACAAATAGCAAAAACCAGAAAATACTTATATCCACTATTACAACCTTTAAGAAATGTTTGACTTTCTCTGATCCTCATATTATTAAAATGTGTATGTTATCCAGCATGCTCACATGGATATTGTCAATCCCTCTACATGACCCCCTATTCCCTAGGTGGACTGGCCCTAAGAATTCATTTAAATGAATATGTAACTAGACCTCATCCTGTACATTTCTAGTCTATCATAAGCATTATCACATAATATATTATATCATATCATTATCATCTTGGTAAGGTCTACTTAATGTAAGCACACATACATATATATACACATTCACACGTGCAAATATCTCATTCTTTTTCCTTTTTCAGCCCAAACATACTTAGTTCAAGTAGTACTCATATGTCATGGTTTTAAGGTCCTTCACCATTCTATTTCCCCTAATTTGGATTCTCTTCTGCTTCTCATGGTCCTCTCTAAATTGGGGTACCAAGACATAAATATATTATTCTATCTAGAATATGTTTATTCACTAAAATGTTATAGTGTTTGTGAGCTGCTCTTATTTGCTAGAATTTCTAGTAAAGGTCACTTCTTTAAGAAGGAAGAAATTCATTTCATAAAACTTATTTATTATCTTGACTACTGGGTATGCTATAGCTTGACTTTAGTAGAATTTTCTTGACTTTTGTCTTGTCCCTGGACTTCAGTGACTACAGGAGAGAGTGAAGCTGATGGTTTTGAACCGCACTCCCTCTCTGCCTCACTTAAATCTAAAGAGTGCTTTTTGAATATATAGATATAACATACACATATATATTGAATATATATTTGAATACACTAGTTAAAGCTAATCTATCATATACAATCAAAGTTATGTGTGTTCTTCACCAAGATTTGTTACCTGATTTGTTATCATGGCATAGATGTGATTCTGGCCTCTTGAATGAAATCTTTGTCAAATAAATAAATAAATAAAGAAGATAGCAAAGTCTAAGAAGGCTCTGTATACAACCTAAGGGCTAGCATGTGTCATGAGAAACTCATTATTGAAGCAATATTAACTTCATTGTCATTATGAACTCAATAGTGGAAAACAGATTCAAGAATATTAAGAATCTTGTAACTTGCACAATTTCAAAACTTTTCCAGGGTAACTTATACAAATTCACAGATATACTTTAGTAAATAAGAATGTTTGTGTTTCCATAATATATATATATACGTATATATATATATATATGTATATGTATATATATATATATATATATCTGTGTATATATTCATGTGCATAGATATCTATATGGAGAGATAGACTTATGCACACAGTGTTAAATACTATTTTAATTTCTCTTGCTACTAGTTTTCAATACTTGTTTAGATGGTTGTTGATAGTTTCTAATTTGTTCCTTTGGAAAAAAAACTAGTTTATTTTGAGTACTTGTTGGAGATGGAATGGCTCTTATAGATTTCAGATAGCAGCATTATCAGAAGTGTTTCACAAAATATTTACATATCCATATTTTCTTCTAGTAAGACTGATTTTTTTAACTATCAAAGCTTTCAAATAAAAATTGTCAATTTTGCCCTATATAATTTCTTTTATACTATGTTTTCTTCTGTGTTCCCTATCTCTCTAGAGCTGTGGAAAATATTTTCATTTTCAATTTCAATTTCATTTCAATCTTTTCATTTTTTTAAATGATGTGACTTTTTAATATTTATATTGTTAGTCTTTTGGAGCATAATATAGTGTTAGACAGCTACCTAAAAATATTATCTACCTTTTCTAAACATATTTTTCCCTACTTTCTTGTTTATAACAATTCTTGTCATATAAAGTAGCCCTTCCCCAGCAGATTTTGTTCTTCTGTTTACCTGTCAATCAGTAAGGTTTTATAAGTTTTCACTATGAACCAGGGAGTGCTGTGGATATAAAGGCAAAAATGAAACTATTCCTTCCCTCACACAGCTTACATTTAAATGAGGAAGTTTACATGTTTAACTCAAGCATATTGACTAATTAAGTACCACTGATCTGAAATCACAGTGGCTGATGACTTTCTCCAATTCCTGTCTATTACTTGCCATCTGCTTTCCCTGCTTTCAGTTCTCTTTCTCTGACTTCTCAATAAGTTGGATTAATTCACTTACCTGCTTATTCAACCATCTTTTCTGAAGAGAAGGAAGATCCTGGCATAGTGCAATGGCTCAGGAATCAGCATACCCATGTTCAAATCCTAGCTCAGACTTGGGAGTTGAATTAGAGGACCTCTGATGTCCCTCTGAGTCACTCTATGTCTATGGTTCTGTGAACTCAAATCAAGCTTCTCATTCCATAACTGTAGTGTATACTCTAATTTTAGTGAAGAACATAACAAAGAGTATTGAGAGAGGTTTTTTTTTCTGTTACTGATTTATTCTTACATGTGCAGTTCTCATCTTTCCCAATTAAGTTTAAGTTTCTTGTTGCATATCTGTACATCTATGTATATAAGTATCTTTATTTGTGAGTGTGTGTGTGTGTGTGTGTGTGTATTAGAACAGTGTTGTTCTGATTATAGATGTTCCATAAATATTTGTGGAATTAATTATGAAAATGAATAAATCAGTGAATAAAAGTATGAATGAATCAGAAAAAAATAAATCACTTGAATTGGAAAAATAACAACTTGTATTTCTGTCTCCTTCATAGTGGATGGAGTTTGGTCTTGTTGGTCACCATGGTCAAAATGCTCAGCCACCTGTGGAGGTGGGCACTATATGAGGACCCGTTCATGTACAAACCCTGCCCCAGCATATGGAGGAGACATATGCCTTGGACTCCATACTGAAGAGGCTCTCTGCAACACACAACCATGTCCAGGTAAACAGTTAATTTAGTTCTTTTCCTCTTTGTGTTGATTTATTTGTTTTGGATACCACTATCCGCTACCCAGTAAATAATACATAATTAAGAAATTCAGAAACACATATTTATATTTGTATGCTATATTAACTGTACATGAGAATATTGTTCTTCTCAGAATTTGTTATTACATGACTTCCCTCTTTTGTGGGAACATTAAATACTCCATTTCACCTTAAAATACTTCCATATAGAAAAATTCAGAAATTCTCTTATTTTTTTTAAAGGTTTTGCAAATTATTTAGGAGGAGGGGACTCCAGACCTACAATTTTATCTATGTATGGGCTCCAGGTGAGAAAATGACCTCTCATAACACAGATAGCAAGTATTCTGCAACTTATAATCTTGGTAATTTTCTTAGGATACTAAGAAGTTAAGTGACTTTCCCGGGGTCACATAACTGACATATGTCAGAGGTAGTACTGAAACTCAGGTAATTATGATCCTGAGCTTATTCATGCAATCCAATCTTAATGATCTATTTTTTAAAATTCAAAAGCAGTCAGGGGGAGGCAGAGCCAAGATGGTGGCATAGAAGCAGCAAGGTCCCGCAGCTCTGACATGGCCACATCAAATACCCATAAAATATGATTTGAAACAAATTTTAGGGCCCCCAAACTCATAAAAATACAGAAAAATAATCTCCCGCTGAAGGCAGCTTGGCAGGAAGGGCTCATTGCAGCACGCTGGGAGCCAAAACCAGCCCAGCCTGAAACCATGTCTTGGCTCCAGGGTGGCCAGGATAAGCTGCAGCTGGAGCCTTCAGGAGAGTAGATCAGTGGCACCTGTGGCAGTTTCCTGAATTATCAAGCCATAAGAAACAAGGACTTAGTGAAAGGTCAGTGGAACTCAGCTAAATTTGGGGGAGAAAAGTGATCCAGCTTAATTGCCTCTAGGGCAAGGAAGCAGCAGAAATGGCAGCCCCACAGCTGCCTCCACGTGGCTGCTTCAGAGCTCCCGGCCTCCAGACTGCAGGGGGGCCAAGTGATCATTCAGCGGCTAAGTGCTCTTGCATTGAGTGGCCTGAATCTGGATCGTGGTTTTGGGTGGTGGTCCTGGGGTGCATTTTCAGTGAGCCAAAGCTGGTGGGGGCTGCAGCAGCCTCCTAATAGCTCTGGCAGCTGCAAAAACCTCAGTGATTTGGGCCAGAGCTTTCCCCTCTGGAAGCAGAGTTCCACAGAGCTAAAATATCAAGTACTTGACTGGCAACAACATGAGCAGGAAAAGGAAGCAAAGTAAGAACAGCAATGAAACTCTAGATTCCTTCTTGGGGGACAAAAAGGATCAAAGCATGGAACAGGAGGAAGACAACACAGTCAGAACTCGTATATCAAAAGCTTCCAAAAAAACATGAAGACTTCCTACAAGTCATAGAGCAGCTTAAGAAGGATTTTGAAAACCAAATAAGAGAAGTGGAGGAAAAATTGGGAAGAGAAATGATAATGATACAAGAAAATCATGAAAAGAGAATCAGCAACCTGGCTGAAGAAAATAACACCTTGAAAAATAGATTAATTCAAATGGCAAAAGAGACCCAAAAAGCCAATGAGGAGAAGAATGCCTTAAAAAGTAGAATTTGCCAGATGGAAAAAGAATCTCAAAAGCTTTCTGAAGAAAATAATTCCTTCAGAATTAGAGTGGAGCAAATGGAAGTAAATGACTTTATGAGAAATCAAGATACTATCAAACAGATCTAAAGAAATGAAAAAATAGAAGGCAATGTGAAATATCTCCTTAGAAAAACCACTGACCTGGAAAATAGATCCAGGAGAGACAATTTAAAAAATTATCAGACTACCTGAAAGCCATGATCAAAAAAAGAACTTAGGAAGAATCCTTCAAGAAATTCTCAAGGAAAATTGCCCTGATATTTTAGAACCAGAGGGCAAAATAGAACTTGAAAGAATTCACCAATCACCTCTTCAAAAAGATCCCGAAAAGAAAACTCCTAAGAATATAGCCAGGTTCCGGAGTCCCCAGATCAAGGAGAAAATATTACAAGCTGCCAAGAAGAAAGAATTTGAATACTGTGGAAACACAATTAGGATAACCCAAGATCTAGTAGCTTCTACATTAAGGGACTGAAGGGCCTGAAATGTGATATTCCGGAGATCAAGGGAGCTAGGATTGAAATGAAAAATCACCTCCCCAGCAAAATTGAGTATAATGTTCCAGGGGAAAATATGGTCATTCAGTGAGGTAGAGGACTTTTAAACATTCTTGATGAAAAAACCAGAAAGTTTGACACTCAAATACAAGAAGCATGAGAAGGTAAACATGGAAAAGAAATCATAAGGAACTTATCAAAGTTGAACTATTTACATGCCAACATGGAAAAATGATAAATGTAACTTATGAAACTTTTCTCAGTATGAGGATAGGTGAAGGGAATACAAAT
>CM053580.1:252703035-252727654 GCA_028627135.1 Pseudochirops cupreus
GACAGAGTGGGATTAATCATTTCATATAGAAGAGGCAAGGGATAATTGTTACAATGGAGGGGAAGAACAGGAAGGCAAAAGAGAAAGGGTCAACCTTACTCTCATTGAATTTGGCTTAGGGAAGGAATGACATAAACTCTAAACTGGGTATCTTGCCTCACAGGAGAGTAGGGGGGTTGGGGATGAGAGGTGGGATGATGGAGGGAAAGGTAGGGTGGGGGGCAGGGTTGCTGGAAGTACACACTTCTGTAAAGGGACAGGGACAGGGTAGAGAATAGAACAAGAGGGGTGAGGGCAGGATAGGAAGGAGGGACATATAATCAGTCTCTCACAATATGCACACTGTGGAGATGTTCTGCGTAATTACATATGTACAGCCTATATTTAATTGCTTGCCCTTTCAGTGGGGTGGGTGACAAGGGAAGAAAGGAAAGAAACTAGAATTTAAAGTTCTATAATCAAGTGTTAAAAATATATATGTATATATATTATTAGTATTGTTATTATTAACTACATCCAGTTGGGAATTGAGATATACAGACACGGGGGTAGGGAGATCCATCCTACCATACCGGATAGTCAGAGGGTGGAGGAGGAGAACACAGGAGAGAGCAGATTCGGGGAGGGGCTATACAGTAGGATGGCTGTCTTGAGGTGTTGGGTAGAGGAAAGATGGGGAGAAAATTTGTAACTCAAAATCTCGTGGAAATGAATGATGTAAATAAGAAAATAAATAAATGTATTTATTTAAAAAATAAATAAAGTAGTCAGAAGCCTACTTAGTCCAATGATTCTTTTTTTGGGGGGGATTGGAGGGCTGAGGTTAACTGACTTGCCCAGGTTAACATAGTTCATAATTGTCTGAAACAAGATTTGAACTCAGGTTGTCCTGACTCCAGGGCCAGTGCTCTATCCACTGTACCACCTAGTTTTAGAGTAGACTCTAAAATACTCTAGTTTTGGAGTAGACATTTTGCCTTATTTCTAAGAGTCAGAGACAAAACGAGATTTCTTTTTTACTTTCCTTGTACAACCAATGATTCAGAAGGGCAAAAGAGTTAATATTTTTTAATATTTTATTTTTGTGGACTTTCTGTCTCAAAAATTGATGTTTGGGTCATATGAATTAATTCACATTATTTGATTCTTTAAGCTCTATTTGATAGCAAAATTAGCATAATATCTTTCATTTCCAAACAGTCAATATTAGGAACACTAGGAAATGTAGTACATTAGATCAGATGACTTAATATGCCTTTGATTTTTGACCATGACCAGGATCCTAGTCTTGTGACGTTCACAAGAGTTTTAGAGCAAATAGATTAAATGTAGAAGTGGGAAAAATCAGTTTGTTTGACATACAGCAGAGACTTCCCTACATTACATGAGTGGAATTATTGTTTATAACTAAAGATAAGGGTTGTTGTAGAAGCTAAAAACCTCAGTTCCTTCCTAGAGCTTTCTTGAAACAAACAGTTATTGTCTTGATGTGGAAATTTAGTTCTGGAAGAATGTTAGAAGAGATATTCTGAAGGATTTATCTCTTTTCATATGTGCACTGTGCTATGTTGCTTATTTTGTGCCACAGTACTGACAGTTTTTGCACTTTTACAATTGCAGAGGTAAATATATTATTATGCTATTGGCCAAATACAAGTAAAAATACTCTAAATAAGTTAGAAAAATGAATAAAATATTAAAGTTTATAAAAAACTATATTTTCTGTGGGTTGCTTTTATTTAAGGCCTTGCCTAGAAGCTATGACTGCTATTTGCTCCTAGATCTTCTCATTAAATTGAATATTCTTACTAGAGGGACATATACTTGCACTTTTTCTTTTGGTGGATTAGATTCTAATGAGAAATATTTCCTGTGCCTTCCCTTTCTCCTTCTTCTGGCTCTTGTAGATAGCTGGTCTGATTGGTCAGACTGGTCAGAATGTGACTCTTCTGGCACTCAATTCCGGGTCCGTCAATGTATCATTTTATTTCCTGTGGGCAACCAATGTTCTGGAAATACCACAGAAAGTCGATCTTGTGTTTTTGATTCAAATTTCATTCCAGGTAAGATTAAAGATATCTATCAAAGTAAACAAATAAATTGTAAAATAATTGTAATTGTAAATTGTAAAAAAAATGCAAAATATTAAATGATTGCTAGATCTGAAATCTCTTTTGTTTTTAGAGATATTAACAAAACACAACAATGGTTCTGTCAACTTGTGAAGATAGATAAGAAGATAGATAGATAGATAGATAGATAGATAGATAGATAGATTGATGGATAGAAAGATCAAGATAGGAAGGGAGAGATAATGTCACAGTTAGTATATAATTTCAATATATGTTATATCTATGTGTATAATAGTATATACATATATAGTTAGATACGTGCAGAGTATTTTGTAATATGACTTTAGCCTTAATAAAGATAATCAGTCCTGATTTAAAATAAAATTATTAAATGAGGCATTTTCTGTGCAACAAATATTTATTCATATTAATCATTTAAATTAATACTAAGCTAAATATTTTAAATTGTAGAAGCTGGAAAATCCCACTGCTATTTCTAGACGTCATTAATAGAGTCAAACAATTAGAGCTTAAGAGTTTCTAGTTCAATCTTCTTATTTTACAGACAAAGAAACCTATGCTCTACAGGTGCTTAAACGATTAACCCAAAGTTAAAATAAAAAGCATTGTTTGGACCTTAAACCAGGGTTTACAAATTCAAATCTAGTTTTCTTTCTCCTGTCCCACACTGCCTTCAAGGTATAGTAAAGCAATAGTATTAGAGAATAGGCTAAGTCCTTTTATACTGTTATACTGAGAGTAACACACACACACACACACACACACACACACGCACACATGCACACACACACATACATTCACGTTTACCCATATATACATATGGATTTATCCATAGGCACACATACATATGTATATGTTGTTTATTACCCAATATATAATTAAAACTTTGTAATAAGAATCTGACATTTCAAGATTGCATTATATTACTAAATCATGTTTCTGCTTTTTCTTTATGTATATAACTAAGATCATCTTATTTGGGAAAGAACCATGATTTTTAGCTCTTTTCAACAATTCAGTGTGTTGTAGATGCAGAACCACCCTTCTTAATTTTAATATAATTAGAATTTTAATTTTAATTTCTAATGAATGGAAAAATAAATATGGATTATTCCAGAACTCCCTCAATAGCTTTGTCCCTTTGGGACATTAAAACAGTGAAGTAGCTTCTAATTCTACTGATATCCCACTTGTGGTTCTGGATATGACATTACATAAAAGAGGAAGTGAAAATGTTTCTCTGATAAACTTCTTTACTTGGGCTGGTAACGTCTTCCTTTGAACTTTTGTAGATTGATTCTACACTACAAGAAATATGGCAATTTGGGTTTTATAAAACAGTGGAGATCTAACGCAAGAAATTGACAGGCTATGACTATTCACAGCTGATGATGGACAGTTTAGCAGGAAAAACAACAAAAACTATAGGATTGTTTTGAAGTTAATCTTGTATATTCAGCCAAAGGGAAGGCACTTCAAGTATCTGATCTTTATGATGGAGTGTTTTTTTTCCAGTCAAGGGAGTCTCATTAATTATTCTTTGATGACCAAAGAAACCTTATACAAATCAAAACAATATCCAAAGTGCAATATGTATATATATATATATATATATATATATATATATATATATATATATATATAATATATAATTTTCATTAAAAGCAAAGCTTGTGTATCCTTTCCATTATTCTCTCTATTAAGGATAGTTCTTATAATAATCAACATTGTTAGGATTTCTCTTAAAATGTTTCTTATATGCAACAAAACAACCAATAAAACACTATATATTGTATATTGTTTGTTCTTTCAGAAATATCTGTAGCAAGATCCAGTAGTGTAGAAGAAAAAAGATGTGGTGGTAAGTTTTTACTCTTTGTTAATGTCAGATTTATTTATTTCTAGATTTTCTACCACACCAGTTTACCTCCCATGGGCTTCATTTTGCTTTCATTTCTATTGGCTAAGAAAGGCAAACTCTAAGTTACTAGAGATACTCTAGAGGCCCCAGATTCCATCTGAATCAGCAGTTGTATTAATGGGAAATAATTTCTAAATACATGACGCCTTCAGTTAGATTTCCCATGAGTGAAATGGAATTTAAATGATTTATTCAATTTGCAATCTCAGTCAAAGGCAGAGAGAATCTCAAAACTCAAAACCTGACTGGAGGAAGATAGAACCATACATTTCTATACCATATATAGAATTCTCTTCCAAAACATGTTGGAAATTTCAGCAGCCCAGAAAAGGTCCAAGAATAAAATTAGGTTATCTATTCTTATGTCTTTAAAGCTGGTGGACTGCTGAGAGTCCAATGTTGAATCACTTTGGAAGGAAGAATAATGTAAGAAGGAATACATTAATTTTGAATCTGAAAGACTTTAGGAACAAGCTGGGTCGCTCCCATTTAAATAAGTTTCTTTCCTGGGAGATAGGGAGAAAGACACTGTTTCCCTTTTTGTCTAGGAAGAAAGTCAGGTTCAGAAAAGTTAACTTAGATATACACAAATAAGCATTAGATCTAGGGACTAGAACACAGTTCTAATAGCAAGCCTTATGTTACTGACTGGTTCTGGGGTGCCTGATGAAAATATAGCTTATTTCCTCAATTCCTGCGATCCTTGAAGATTTTTGCTCTGTTGGCATCAGAGAGACAACTCAGATTCACTTCTAAGATGAAAATTCCATATTTTCATCAATAAATTGATGACTTAAAGAGGCTATCTGAAGGTGTTCTTTAAAGCAATTTAGGTGACAATGGCACAGTATTTAGAGTAGTTCTAGCTTCAAGAGTATCACGATAGCTCATTTTTATAGAACATTTGGGCCTTTACAAAGCGCTTTCCCCAAAACAGTCTTCTGCAGTAGTGCAAGGATCTAATACTCACGTCTACCCCACTCCCCATTTGACAGAAGGGAATTGGACTATAAAAATAATGACTTAAATGGGGTCATGAAGTAAGGGTCAAGATCCAACCAAAACTTGAGTCTTCTGAATCCAGAATTTAGTCTTTTGCTGGAACAGTATTGTATTTATCTGATTTTAAATGTGAATTAAGAGTTGGGAAGATTTAACCAAGGAATCACTTGTCAACAGTTTCCTGTTCCAGGTGATCTGGGGTCTGTGCATGTATGGTAGGGTGCAGTATTTTATTACATGTAGTGTTCAGTTATCCAGTCTTCATCTGAATAATGTTTTTAAAAGTTTTTCATCAGCTTGCAATCTATCAGACCCTTTAGTAGTGTTGACACTATTAGTAAACTCTTTCAGAGACCTTGTTTTGTTACTTAACCATGATACAAAGTAGTTCTAATACAGAGATAAGGACAAGTGAGTTAATGATAGCTGATATGGTTAATATTTATAATCCAATGAATATAACTCTTAAGAAAAAAAGATCAGATAGTGTTAGAAGGGATAAGATGCTGGAATCTATACAAATCTGTTGAAAATGTATTTCATATAAGTAGGTTTCTGCAGCTTTTTTTGGTGAATTTACATTAAAATACAAAAGCAAAAGGAGGCTCTTCATGAAAATTTAAATTCCTTTGTTCAATGTCATTGATGCATTTTCTTAACCAGGTTTAATAAATGATACTTTGAAGAAAAAAATCACATTTCTTAGAAGCTCTATAAATACAAAGTTATTATACTAGGAGAAAAAAAGGGAGTATTCTTTTATGAAGGCTACAAAAAGAGGGATTTTTGCTAGGCTGTTAAATATTAGATGGTGTATAAAAGGCAGATTATCATCCCTAAGAGCATTGGCTTGGAACATACTTGCTTTTGCAGGAAACAGTCTCAGTCAGCATGTCATTTTAAAGGAAGAGACTAATTTCTTTTATTTTGGGAGAGACTCAGGGCTTCTGTCATCTGAGGACTTTGAGCTTTTACACAATGTGTCTGCATGAAATATAATATTGCTTTGGCTATATGCGTTTCAGAGTTCAACATGTTCCATATGATTGCAGTGGGATTAAGCAGCTCTATTCTTGGTTGCCTCCTTACTCTGCTCATCTACACATACTGCCAGCGATACCAGCAGCAGGCCCATGATGCTACTGTCATCCATCCAGTCTCACCAGCTCCTCTTAATACAAGCATAACTAACCACATCAACAAACTGGATAAATATGATTCTGTAGAAGCCATCAAGGTAAGAAATTGGCAGAGATAGCATAAAGGCCGTGATATATACATATATATACATATACACACACACACACACACACACACACACACATATATATGTATATGTATATATGTGTGTATATATGTATACATACACAAATATGTATATATACACATATAGTACATTGAACATATATATATATATATATATATTTATATATATACATATGGAAAATGAAAGATTGAGACAGTTATCTAGGGAATTCCAGTTTCAAGAATTCATGCTTTAAATATTTTACTAATTACATTAGACAAGAAGAGAGGAAGTGGGGAAAGAGAGGAAAGAGAGGAGACAGAGTAAGAGAAGGAGAAGGAGAAAGAGTAAGAGTAAATTAGAGGTAACCAAAAAAGGAAAAAAAAAAAAGAGTCATGAATTCGTTTCAGGAAAGAATACTTGGGTAGGATTTTGGCACACTTCAGAATTTCATAAAATAAATATTTCATGGGACTGTATTTGTAGTTTTATCTTTCTTAATTACCTTTAAAAAATTTAATACTGTGCACTTTTCTGTATATATAAAGACTGAAACGTGGTATGGAGGCTAGATGATAAAATTTTAACCTTTTCAAGGGCCTCTAGCCTCACTAGATGCATCTCCTCTTTATAACTGAAGGGATGGAGAAATAGTGATTGACTTTATTTGCCATCCAATTTAAGAGTTGCAAAAGTCAGAAGACCCTGGAGTCTATTAATGAGTTCTCTTTCCCATTATATCATATGATATAATTGAGGATAATTCTCTTTATTGAAGGAAATTAACCATGGACATCCCAAATAGGCTCATTGCTTTCCTTTCAGTCCTAGTGTTTCAGTCATTCATTCTCAGAAGTTTGGTTTTTTTTTTTTCCCTTCTGCCTCTATTACTAAATGGCTTTCCACCATAACTTTTTCCATGAGCACTATCTTAAGGATAGTTTGAATCTCTAAATCTTCATGTCATCGTTTCTTAAATTATCTTCTTTTCCCCTCCCTATTAGCAGCAGTTCCTTCTTACTTGGGCTAAGACTTTAGAAGTTTGCTATTTGCATGGGTTCTCTAATATACTAGGAACCAGAATGAATGAAGAAAGTCATCTAAGTTAGGTTAAAAAAAAAAAAGACTGAATGACATGGTTATTTCCGAGCTGTGTCCCTGGAGAAAGACTGATGGGTGAATCGAGCTATGCTTTGTTCATATGTAATTGAGTCATAGATCGAGAATTGGAAGGGATTTCAGAAGTCATCTAACCTAATCTAAGGAAAATGAGACCCACTCAGGCTAAGTGAATTAAACAATGTTACATAGAAAATAAGTGTCACAGATGGGATTTGAACCCATGTCCTCTGATTCCAAAGCTAGTGATTTTTTTATTCTATCACACGGCTTATAAGAGGGAACTCTCATAAAAGTTTGACTTTAAGCTAAGGTCTGACACATGATTTAATGATTATTGTTATTAGGGGCATATCAGAGAGCGAGGATCAGGGAACAGAAGAACTAGAATTGTAATCATTCAGCAGATTTCACCAGGACCTGACTACTTTGATATTGATGATTAGGAATTCCATTTCTAAGGGGCATTTGCGTTGATTTCTTTCTGATCTTTCATGAATCATCGGATAGCTGTCAAAGTATATTGCATGGAATCGACAGGTACAAGAAACCAAATCCTAGCATCAATTCTTATTGCGTGGGGCTTCTAAATTCTGATTCTCTAGGAATAGTCACATTATATTAGAAAAGTGTGGAAGAACCATCTAATAGAGGACAACTGCAGCAAAGGCAAAGAAAAAAGTGGAAAGATGAAGACTGAGGTTGCTTGGGAAAAGCTGAGCAAGTTATCACAAGCCTCTTCATATATGGTACTATGATGACCACCAAGCAGGTAAAGGACGAAGCGATGTTACACATTTCTGTTCTTCAGGACTCATTGGAGTTAGCTGAGCTTTCTAGTAGATCACTTCCATTCTCTTCCAAATTAAATAAAATATTTTCCCTAATAGTTACTGATTTCAAGTGAGATCTCAAAAGGATATTTTAAGAAATAGATCCCTACTAGATATTCTTTCTGACAGGTAGGTGTCCAGTGTTGCATATGATCTGGAAATAAAGAAAGTGACAATGTTTTATTATTGTTATTATATTTCCCCTGTGAACTTCTGTGAGAACACAAGTTCTCAGGTAAAGGGCTGTTCCTTATTATAATATCTTCCAGAAATATAACTTACTGGGTTTTTTTTTTATCCTTCTTACAGGCATTTAACAAAAACAACTTGATCCTAGAGGAAAGAAACAAATACTTCAATCCACATCTCACTGCAAAGACCTATTCTAACGCCTATTTTACAGATCTCAATAATTATGATGAGTACTAATAGATCTTATATTTTTGGTCTCTTGTAATTCCCCAGTCCCCCAAGGCCTGTGCTACATGACTGCCCATGTGTTTGAGGCTACAGAGTTGAAGTTTGGAGACATTTCAAGCACACTTCAAGCCATCAGTGTCCCATTGCTGCCAAAAATACATACCCTATCACAACAAAAACTCCATGTGACATCATGAAAATTTGGTCTCCAGCACCTGTTCATAGTTGAATGAGCCATGAGAAATACTGTTTGTCACTGTGTGTGAAGTTTTCTAATTGTGGTCAGTCATATTTCTCTAACAAGTTGAGGATTATTTTCTTGAGCTTTTTTGTAATTGTGCTACCTGCCTTTGGAGATTCCATTAAGTACAGTACCATTGGCTTCTTTTAGGTGTGTCCTTTCAAGATATTTTAGAAGAAGAAAATGAGTAATTAATGATGAGTCCCTGTAAATTGAAGTATTTAGCTCTACATAACACTGGATAAAATGCTGAAGAAAAAATTTACTGTACAGATGTTCCACAGTGACCCCAGATGGTCCCCAATCTAAAGAATGTTCTGGCTGGAATGCTTGGAAGCAACCTCTCTTTTTTTTTTTGGATTGGAAATGGAATCTAGCCCGAGTAAGCCAGAAAACATGGCTTATGTCTGCAAAGAAGATTACATGAACCCTTGAGACAACTCAAGATTTTATCTTGTCACATTAATTATTTTTGTTGTAAGTTGGGGAAAAGGGTGGAGGGATAAGGTGCAGATTCAACTTGAAAGTCTCTGCATGTTACTGGTTAACTAGTCTTCTTGTAACTTTTGGTTGTGCATGGCATTCCAAAGTCCTCCCCTCCATGTTGTTTGCATAAGGGATCCGCACATCTGGTCCATTGAAACCCTCAAGGAGGCCAAAGCATGAACTAACCAACTGCATAATAATTGACTTACCACTCCTTCCTTGGCTGGCTTGGGAACAAATGGACAGCACAGAACTGCTTTTCTGGTTACAAATCACTGTTTGCCAATGCCTGTTTTTTGACAAATATCCAGAGTTCAGTTGTGTTATGAAAGGCGACTTTTGCCATCCTCCTGAAGTATTTTATATATGTTAATCAACCCCTGACAAGAGCATTAATGATGTTGTTTAAAGTGGGCTTCCTCTAAGCCAGATGCTGTAAATAGTTAACACTATGTAAGTTTTAAGCTGTCATTTTCTGCCTGTAACTTCAGGTAAGGGGACTGATAACTAGATAACTTTCAGTGCCACTGCCCTTGTTCTCAGAATTGTTGCAGCATGTCAACCTATGTCTGAGGCAATTAACTTCAAGGATTGCCGTACAGAGAAAAAGAAACGCCCGTTAATTGTTCCTGAGGTTCTAAATAATGTTTATTGATAAAAGAAACATTTCAGTGCTTTAGTACTTAGCACCATCCACAGACATTTCCCAAAAGGTTGAAAAAAGTCAGATTATTTGTGTGTAAACAGATGCTACACAACTGTTCTATTGTGTGATGAGATTTGAACAATTTCTTTTAAAGTGAAAACAGCAGTAAAACATCTTCACCTGGAGAGCTCTTGGCATTCTGACCAAACAAACAAACAAAAGCACACACACACAAACTGATAAACATACGCAGAAGTTACATCTTATAGAAATTCAGCCCTGATACTGGCAAAAACTGCACTGCAGTGACATTGAATGATCTAGATTCTTTCTAAGGATGTGCACATGGGAATGTCTTGCTCCATAAAGATCAAGGCAAGAAATTAATGCGATCTACCATGCAATGCTCTTAATTGACAAAGTTTCCTCCTCTATGCACACTTTCAACGACTGCCCTGTAGCAGAGTTTTAAAAGGCAGACCATCTCTGGGAATCTGACGGCATCTGTGTGCAGGGCTTCTAGGATGCTTTTCTTGATGAGTTCATTTTGTACCACGTTTGTTATTTGGCTGCATCATCAGATTGTGTTGTGTGTATGTGGGTTTACATTTAATGAATGAAACAGTCAGAACAGCTTCCTCAGTGTTTTTGCTGTTTGTGGTGTTTGTTTCGATTCTTCATAGAAGACTTGGCTTCTCCATTACTTCTCCAAAAGGACCAAGTACTCTCCCTGGGTAGTTCTTTATTTCATTTTCCCCTCTGAGTGACTTTCTTATATGTAGGAGTGATGCCATCTATTTTTTTGCCCTGGGGAAAAAAAAAATGAATACTTCAAGTTCAAGAGACTAGTTGGAAAAAGCTTTTAGAGTGATAGCCAATCTGGTATTGTAATCAGTCTTCCAAAGCATCTGGGGGAAAATAACAGAATTTTCGCATAAATAACGTACAATTCTAAAGATACCCACTGCCAAAAAACTTTACTCATTTCCTGCAGGCTATTCAAATATGATTTTTCTGCATTCTGAATTTTACAAATTTTGAATAGGAGCAATTAGGTTAGAAAAACTAACACATACAGACACACATGTATCTTGAAATATTTTAGCCATATCTGATTTTTTTCTTTTTTCCCAATAACTTTGTAGTCATATATGTATGTGTATACACACTTTACATGTCATACCTCTTGTTCATACATCTCCACAATTTGTCCACACAGTAATAACTGAGTACCACTAGCAGAAAGCACTTATATAAAATTGTTCTTTTTTTAAATTATAAAGCATTGAACTTCTGCAGAAACTTTGAGGAATAGCTTGACCCCTTTTTTCCTTGATTTTCTTTTTCCACTGGAATAAAAACTAGAGTCATAACCCACACCACCTTGATGCTTTATAATGTTTTGGATCTATGGAAGAAAGAGTGACATCAAAAGATTTTAATCAGCATTCTTATGATATTCAAATTGGTTAAAATGGAAGGTCAGGTGTACACTACAAAGCTGGCTTTTAGTCTTCCAATCTGCATTCTCTCATGATCAAAGTTAGTATCTCATAAGATGGTGTAGTGGAGTCAGGAAAACGTTGGCTCCAATCCCACTTTCTCCATATACTAGGTGCATGACCCCGTAGGAGTCACTTAATTGTATTGGATCTCAGTTTTCTCATATGTAAAATGAAGAGTTTGGATCTTATGGTCCCTAAGATACTTTCCAGTTTTAAGGCTACAATCCAAATCTTCATCTAATATCTATGCTAACAATTTGTAGAATAGATAAGAAACCAAATTCTAACATATTACCTTAATATGTATATATTCCAAATAGCTCCAAGGATATGAATATAAGAAAAAGTGGACATCATTTAGCAATTTAGGAGAGTAAAATGAACAATGAGCTGGAGAGATCACCTCAGAGGTCTGATTCACCCTCTTGCTAAATCAGGGATAGTCATATGGTAATTGTACTTAACACATACATATGTATATTTAATTGCATTCTAAGCACATGTCTGTTTTTATGCTTTTAAATATTATATTAGCCATCCACACTTCCCTAGCATTACAGAAATTTTTTAATAATTCTAATCAAATGCTTTTGAATTAGGATTATAGTTTTCACATTTAAGCAAGAGAATAGTGTTTGGTTTGGTTATTACATTAAATATCAGTGAAAGTGTAATGAAGTTGATAATAGAAGGTGCAAAACATGATGTTAAAGACGTCACATCATTGAAACAACATCTCGAGTAAGATATTTGAATACATATGTATACACACATAAAGAAAGCCAATTTCACTCATGTACCAAAAGGAGTCATGAGGCCTACTGTACCCTAAAATTATGCAAAACAGAAAAGGAAGAAATGTAAAGCAAATGCTAATATTTTTCATTTTAATGATATCTCATCTCACAAGAACCTTTTTTTTCCTCTAAAATAAAAAAAGTCCAGTGTTAACCCTGAAGAGAAGTAGAAAGGCTCATCATTTGTGTATGTCTTCAAGGGTATTCTGAAATCATTAAGTCTGTGAGATCTGACACCAAAATGATAATATTTTAAGTGGCAGTCCTCTTCATTTCACCAGTTGATCTCTAAAACAATGGATAACAAGAGTATTCAAATATATTCAAGTGAAGATTTTTAGTCATTGATTATTGTTTAAATAAGAAGTAAGATTTCAAACTTAACACTGTTAAGGGCCCTTGCTTGGTTTTCCAGATATCAGTGGAAGGGGACACATTACAGTAGAATTTATTTTAAAACACATAAAAATTCATACGTATATATGAAGCAAAATGGATTATTTGGCCCGACTGTTTTCTTCACCACACACTACAAATTAATCACTTTCCCCTTTAAAGTTACCAAGACCATAGCATGCATAGAAGTGTTTCTCTCTCTTTTTTTAGTTGATCAGAGCAGGAGAAAATTTCCCCAAAGCTTTCAAACAGCTTTTCACATCAGCTGCATATATACCGTAACTGCACAAATTTCTGTAGCCTCTGGATATCACTTAACACTTCATTGTGTTTCTTGTGCATAAAATTTTTTACTGTACCATCACCTGTATCTTAATGCAGTTTTTAATCTCTCTACTATTGCTGTTTACAAAGCCGGTGCCATAGAATCCTCTCATATAAGAAGGCTTTGGGCTAGGTAACAGGTAGCAACAGCTGTAGTGGGTGAAAGTGTTGATCTGTGCAAATCTAAAAGTTCTTAGTGGAAGACTTGCTATTGGTGTTACTTCATGAACAGTCAATGAAGAGAGATAGAGACAGAGAGACAGAATGAGAGAGAGAGAGAGAGAGAGAGAAGGAAGGAGGGAGAGAGGGAGGGAGAGGGAGGGGGAGAAAGAGAAGGGGAGAGAGAGAGAGAGAGAAAAAGAGAGAGAGAGAGAGAGAGAGAGAGAAATGTTTATTAGTACAAATCACTGGCAGCTGACCCTTCTACAGGGGGAGGACACTAGAGCAGTGATTCCTATTCATTTGTGGTTGGTGATTGATCAACTAAACAAAAAATGAGGTTAAGGATTCTTAAGTAAAGGGAATAAGGGCACATTTTAAACAAAGGTTAAAGATATTGGAAATTCAAAATGATATCTGTTTGTCCTCACCAGAATTTTAGATGAGTCATGTTGGTGATAGAGTCAAGGCTCCCTATGGTAATCATACAGATAGAGAAAATAGACCATGTATGCTGATTTTCATTTGAAATAGATCCCAGCAATGTACATTAATTTAATATAAACCCACAGAAAACCTAAGTAGGGAGGTAAATATGCTACTAGAATACATCATATCCATTGTACTTTGATATGATCAAAAAGGTTTTCTTTTAAAATATTGGGGGATTATACACCACATAGAGGTCACCTGTACCTCCATTTGGGTCTATAAAAGAGAACTAACATAAGAATGATTCTTTAACTCAAAAAAACATGTGTAGTAGAGAGAGCGCTAGACTGTGGAAATCTGGATACTTGGGTTCAATTCCCATGTCTGTCATTAACTGAATGATATTGGGCGCGTTACCTCACTTTTTTCAACTTTCATTTTTAAATCTGCAGAGTTAGGGGGTTAGACTAGATGATCTTGAAGCCCTTTCAAGTCTATCGCTATCCTTCAAAGAAATGTGTACGTGAAGATGTAGTTTTCATTGAAATCATTTTTAAGCAATATATTTTTCCTGTGTTCTACTATAGCACACACCCACACCCACACCCTTTTATTACTTGAAATGCAATGAAAATGATCAACCTATTTAGTCTTATTTATTGAGTTTATAAATGATTTCTGAAAATAGGGAATTACTCCTCCTTTAGGTGTGCATCTCAATGGGCAAAGTCGGTATAATAATAAATTGTAAAACGAACTAAAAATGAGGGCTATTCAAAATATTCACCCAATTTAACATGATAATTAACCAAAAACTGATAAAAATACAAATAAACCAAAATTGGGAGGACCTAAGTCATAAACTCATATAAATCTCTGTATATTCATAGTTCTAAGGGAAAGGAGAATTTTTTAACTTCCAGAAAATTATATTGGTTTAATCATGCCAAATGTTTAAATTCAGAGAGAAGGGCTTATTTTCAACTTGAACAAACAGTTGCACCTCTTTTATGTAAGTTTCAAAAACAATTTTCTCAAAACAACCCTGTGGCAGCCCATTCTTGCATGTGATAAAACAGAGGTTCAAAGAAGTTGTGCTGTGTGTCCAGTGTCACAAAACTAACATTTATTAGGGCTAGGGCTTTGAGAATATGTTTATTAGACACACACACACACTCACACACACACACACACACACACACACACACACACACACACACACACACACACACACACACACATATATATACACACACACGCTCTTCTATTTCCAAAACTAGTCCATTTTCAGATATATCAGTTTTACCTAGTTGAAATTGAGCTATAACTAGTATAAAATTTAAATGTAGAAGGAAAAACAGTAATGTAGCCTTGAATATATATATTCGTAGTAATAGAATTCAACTCCTTTTTCTAAACTAAAAGGGTTAAGGGAGGCAAAAAAGAGAGAAAGAAATCATCCTTTGGTAACATCAGTCTCTTCTGTTGCAATTTAATGCTGTGATAGTTGAGACTGAAAATGATGCCATGTTCAAATAAAAGACTCACAGCTGGAAGGGAAATCCTGATCTTAGGCAATCCAAACTTCATCACTTTACAATTTCTCCAAGGCAAAACACCTTGCTGGACCATCTCTAGGATAGGTATTTAAACTTTCCTTTGAAAACACTTGAGTTAGTGCCTTGAGGAAGGTCAGCATTCAGTTATTTCACCACAATATTTTTGTTCCAGTTAGCAAAAGACAAAAAGATACTGGAAATATTTTTTTAAGAAATCATTTTCACAAATCCCCTTGAACTCAAGAATGACAAATTATTAAGAACACTTACTTCATTATCTAATGTTAATGTATCATCCCAGCAAGTGTTCTATAGAGACTTCACCTTAAAGAATTTCATTGTTATCTTAATTTTTTTTAAACCTATTCCAAAGATCACTGAAAGGCATGTTCTGTCTCAGCATTGTCA
The DNA here is from genome assembly GCA_028627135.1 of Pseudochirops cupreus. NCBI lineage: Eukaryota > Metazoa > Chordata > Mammalia > Diprotodontia > Pseudocheiridae > Pseudochirops > Pseudochirops cupreus. The sequence goes on from CM053580.1 coordinate 252,718,623, forward strand.
TTGAGATGCCCACAGACTTTAGAAGCTTTTGTTATTGTTCCTGTCATTGCCTCATCCATAGAAACAGGAAAGTTGATCACAGGTCACTGACAGCTGTTGTACACATTGTTTGGGTGGTAGAATGAAGGATGATTTTGGAGATTTGGAGATTAAGCCTGACTTCTGATTCTTTTTTTCAGTTGATTTCAAAGCTACAAAACAGAATTACAAATTCAGGGCACTACTATCTTCCATTATGGGACAACTCCTACTTCTTTGAATCATAACTATGGATCTAAAAGGACCTCTTCCTTTTGTACTGTGAAAGGCTTTGAATGAACCCAGCAGCCTATGTAACTTGAAATGGCATCATGTAAGAAAATGCTTATGCTCTGACCAATGCAGGATTTGTTTAGTACTTGTTGAAGTCAGTGTTTTTGCACCATTTAATCTGTGTGGGAAGCAGCTGCTCCTTCAGAATATGTCACGTCAATGTGTAAGCCCAACATTGCAACAGAGGACTCAGCAGCATCTCCTTGGGGGATTAAAAAAAATGAACGTATGAAAAGATTATTTCTTCATTAAACCTTCTTCTTATTGTCAAACCTTATTGTTTGATCTCTTTTGCATGGTGTTACTATGGTCCTTAGAGCAGCTATTTTTGTTTTTTAATCCCTGATTCTGTCTTCATTATGAGATAACTGGTTTTGTTGTTATTAATTTTTATGGCAAAATGGAGTTCAGTGGTCCAATCCAGATGTTCTAAGGTTTCAAGGTTGCTCCTAACACTGGTCTTTAAACATTCCACAACAGCTCTGATCCCTCTCCTCATCTGCCACATCATTCAACAGATACCATTCTTAAAACCATTTTGCTGGACGTATCTAGCAGAATTTTTAAGTTTCACTTTTGTCCTTGCTGTTTGTCATTCAAAGAGTCTTCAGTGTTTGCAGTAGTGCTAGTACTACACCTTGGATGAGTGTTTAATGAGAACTGAAAGACCAATACTTAAAAAAAACAATCTGCTTTAACACATTGATTGTGAATATGAATTGCCTCCAAAAGGTTCATTTGTTGGCAACTCAGCCATGGGGCTCATTACCTGTTGCCTTCATTCTATTATTGTCTCTTCAAGAAACAGGTAATAGATTGCCCAGCCAACCAGTAGAAACAAATTTTAACAGACATCTACCTTCAATTCTGAAGAAAATTACTAAATTTCTTAAAAGTGCAATTAGCCATTATTATGCAAGTGATACTGTTGTTTTCACTGCAGACTTGATTGCCAGTTTCTGTATCAAAGTCAATTTGTCATCAGAGACTTTGTAAATTGATAGACAGTAAATTTGGCAATCAATTCCAATGAAACATTTCTCCTTCTCCAGTCTCACCCCTGTGTCATCTCTGCCAAAATTTTTTGGTAAAAAAAAAATTAAAAAAGAAGAAGAAAAGAAGAAGAATCCTGGTCATGTACAGTATAAATTGTATTATATTTTTTGTACTTATGCTTTATGTAAATAGTTTGTCTCATTCAGTTGTTTCAATTGTATGTGAGCATTGAAAATAAATCCCTACCCTTTAGGAAATATCCTGGTAATTATTTCTGGAGGTGGTAATATTTTTCCCCAAATAAGTTGGAACAGGATTTCCATCTACATTATCAAAGCATCATAGATTTAGAGTGGAAAGGGATCTTAGAGGACACCAAATACAGCCTCCCTCAACTTGCAGATGGGGAACAGACCTAAAGAGGTCCTGTGACTTGATAAAAGTCACATCAGTAGTAGGGGGCAGAGGAAGGAACACTGAGATTATCACACAGGTTAACTTGATTCCGTGACTAATTGGTACTTCACTAACAAGATCACCTTGATTGGGTCCAAGACAGAACCATTCATCCTGAATGACACTCCATAACAAAGTGGAGAAATCATCTAGTCCTATCTATACCTGAACAAGAATCACCACTAATACGTACAAAATATCTTGTGTTACAATGATCAGTGTACAATAGTGTGGCCCACGTTTATGTTGTGGGAAACTCTTAAATAAGGAAATAGATATTAATATATTAACAAACTCCAGGAATTGTTACAGGTCCCTTATGATCGTAGAGTCTATACCCATCAGAATCACCTCCATCTTCCAAGGTTCCATCCTCACTGCTGGACTATCTTCAATGTGCTTCAAGACCTAAAAACATGCACTTTTGGAACTATGCTTATAGGTGTTCATCCTAGAGCCTTGCCATCTGGCTCTCATATCAACTGGAAAAGTAATTTGCTATTTGTTTCCCTAGAAACATATATTTCTCTGTATGTTTCCCTCAAGGAAAATATGGTGAAAGCAAACATATACTTCAAGTAATCAAAAAGTAAGTAGTTGCAATAAAGTAATTGCAATATAGAATGTCCCCATAGTAACTGAATAGGACTTAGAATTGGAATAAACCATAGAGATGTTCTAAAGTTCTACCTACTCAGCTTAAATGAGGAAGGCAAGACCCACAGATAAAGAAAGGATGCCCGTCTTCTCGCAGGTAGGACCATATGATCATAGATTGAGATCTAGAAGACAATTGCAAGGTCATTATAGGAGAGAAAACACTCCCAGAGAAACTAAATGACTTTCTCAATGTTGTGTAGTTCTTCTGACACCAACTGTGATGTGTTCTTGCCTGTACACCAAGCTGCTAAAGAATGGGCTGGCTTGTATTCATTTTCAGAAAGAGACCTGGCTGCCCCTGCTGGTGATAAAGAGAACTAAAGGAACTTGCCCCAGAGATTTGTGATTGGTAGTTGTTTGAAGACTTGGGACTCAGAAATGGTCAGTGAAGGCAGCTGTGCTGCTATAATCAGAGACTACAGTACCAAGCTGATGGCAAAGCATTGCCTTAACACATGGATAATGTTTCACTTCCTGAATGTTGAATGCATTGACAAAATCTTGGTAAGTATTAGAAAGTACTAGTTCAAAAAAGAGTGGGAAATTGCAACTGTCTAGAGAATCTTATCCTTGCATGCTTATCTCAGAATTACCAATTGAAGGCGATCTGCTAGGCCTGTCACACTGGTCAATCACCAAGGTCAAATATCACGTCACCTGGAAATGGGGTCTGCTGATAAAGTATAGGGTTTCCACATGAATGGTATTGGGGCGTGTAATAATAACTTCTGGCTCATATTTATAGAGTTCTTAGAGAGTTACTAAAGCACTTTCCTCACAATTCTGTGAGTCAGATTGCACAGGTATTATTAGGGCCTTCCTTTATAGATGAGTAAACAGACACAGAAGGTCAGTGACTTGCCTAGAATCATTTAACCAGTAAGTATCTTTTCCAGAATTTGAATCCAGCTCACTTTATTCCAAGTCCAACCCTCTTCCTCTACCTCTTTTGGTGGACATGTCTAATGACTAACTGGGCCCAAAGAGAAGACGCTCTTAGCAATAGTTTCAGTGCTTGTAGGAAAGGTACAGCGTTTACTGTGAACCCCTTCTGATTGTAATAAAATAAACCCATAAAATTTCCCATAGAGTTTGCCAATGCCTTTGTCTGTGATATCCAACAATGAGAAGGACCACTGAACACCCCTATAAGGGACTTGGTGGTGACCTGATGAGTGAGGGATGGCTAAAAGAGGTAATTCTATCACTGTGGATATTTTTCCATATTCCTTTTCATATAATTTCCACTACTTCTGAATTCAGAACAGGTCTGGTAGTCATAAAGTCTTCTGCCCAACTGCCAGAGCCTATGTAACCATAGTTTTATTCATTAAGCTGCTAGATATAGAGGGCACAGTGTGACACACTGGGCAAGAATACTGGACTTGGAATCAGAAAGACCTAAGTTCAAATTCCTCTTCAAACACTGTCTATCTGTGGAACCTTAGGCAAGCTATTTCACATCTCTCAGACCCAGTTTCCTCATCTGTGAAATGAGAATAACCATAGCACCTGCTCTGTAAGGTTCTTGTGAGGATCAAATGTTTTAGCATACATACAGCATTTTGTAAAGCTTAAAGCATGATGTAAATGACAGAAGATGTTATCGGGGTCACATTGAAGCTAGTCTGCATGAAGATGTATAATGGTGTGTGCCTAAAGTTTGTCCTAAAAAGGGAGACTGATTAATGGAAGAAAGGAATTTCATGAGTTTGTCATTAAATTTGGGTATTTTATTTTTAATTTATGAAATAAAACAAGCATTTCTATGACATAGTATGATTAAAAAAAAATCTGATTGCAAATGAAACTACAAATCTGTTTTGCCCAAACTATTCCTTTCAAATATATAACAAAATTATCGTGTAAATGTCTTTTTTTCTTCCCTCCCCCCTGCCCTAGAGATGGCTACATTAGACACAAATAAGTATATATAGCACATATGTATATATGTATACACACATATGTAAAATTATTCTGTACATACTTCTATTTATCAATTCATTTATTAAATCCTTTGACAAATTATTCCATTGAAACAGCCTTATTCCAAACTAAATCCAGACTCACTAGTCAGAAAACATTCTGGAGTTCATAACTGAGACCTGACCCTGGGTTGGCCAATGCTCTTATTATATATCCTCCCCATTCCCCTAATCTCCCCCAGAAAATCTGCCTTCTGTTGGGAGCTGTCTAGTGAAAGGGATTGATTATAAGGGGAATTGTAAGGGAAAGCCTGTGAAATTACAAAAAATGATTGTGAAAACTTTGCCACTATTTGAGGATGGCAAGATGGCACAGATGAAGTAAATTTTTTTTAATGAAACAGGATTTTGAAAGCTGTCATACTAAGGATATTCATGCGAAGGAAAAGCAGAGAGGATTGAAACAAGAGCCAGCTACCATTTATCAGGCAACTGGACTCATTGAGGAACATAGGGAAAATTAACTACTGAGAAACAGTTACAGGGTAGTTATGGAGTGGAATATATGACTAGTCAATGGGATATATGTTCTTGGCACCCAATGATCAATGACTATTCATATATGCAGTGATACTAGCAAACCTCAGCCATTCAGCTATTAATCCCCTTTATCTGTGCCAAGTGAGACTGCTAGAAGGCCATCAGTGGGATTTTACTAAGTAGGTAGTAGATAAGCCAAGTTTAGAGATAAACATTATGGGAATGTTGGAGGAGCAGTGGAATTACTCAGTGGTCATTTTGCTTATTAAGTGGGTTAGAGAAGCAGGAAATACTAGAATGAGAATGATAGACCAGAAGAGTAAACAGTACTGGGATGATCAGAAGTATGAAAATGGTCAGTTTAAGTATGAGTGTGGGCTGAGAGAACTGGATCATAGTCAAAGTAGAAAATGTTAGGATCCAACACCTTCAAAAGCTAACCCCTGGTGATGGTCAGGTCTCAGGCCTTCGATGGCATACATCCTAGTGAAGTCCAGATTATCAAACAGTTGAAGTACAATGTAGATGAATGTCATTGTAGTTAAAAAAGAAAAAAAGAAAAAAAACAATGTCTACAAGGAAATATCTAGAAGGATCTTTGACACGCATATCCCAAAAGTCTTAGTGCAGCTTTAAACTTTAATAATTTCTGAAGTGTAAGTGCTTCAAACTTTTAAAAAAGTTAAATTTTCATCATTTAGAATTTTAAAATGTTTTTTCCTAATATATTTCAAAATAACATCTTGTGCTATACATCACTGTGATTGATTTTTAGACTTTGTAAAAACTTTCATTAGCTGCTGTTAAGTGACTAAACATACTGCATTTGGAATCCTTGCCTTGAGATCATCAAAGGAGTGAAGTCTTGGTACATATATGACAGTTTTGATATGGCACCCCAATGAAAAATCTGATGGAGACAGAGCAAGTGACTGAAGTAGCCAAACCAGAGTCTCTCCTCTATTGATGAGCCAGTGATCTGAGAAACTATCATCAAGAAACTGTCACAAACAATACAAAATGACAAGGTGCCCATCTTCTTAAAATAAAAATTAAAAGTTCGTTATTGAAAATTCTTAAAATTAAAGAAGTATAAAAGAAATATGAATAATTATATTTTCAAATGATTTTTTTGTAAGTTTGTAGCATTTATACTTCTGAAGTTATTAAAGCTTGAAACTGCATTAAGACGTTTAGGAAACCCAATGTTGGAAGTGGATGAAGACTGTGGCAAGACATGGAGTACTGAGCAAGACTAAGCTTGAGGCTTAAAAAAAAAGTCATTGAGGATGGAGAATGAAAGTCCAAGAGATATGTAGAGAACTTCAAGGAGGATGTAATAGTGTAATGTAAGCAAGTGTCATGAGTTTGCATAAAAGCTGAAATTGTAGGGTACTGTGATTTCTAACAGTCTGGGGATGCTGGGATAGGGGTGCAGTGAAGAATTTAATAACCACTGCTCTTATTCCTGGTGGTAAGATGGGTATTGAAAATTGGAATAATGAGTTGTACCAATGGAGAGGGTTGCTAAGGGTGTGGAGTCCTCAGGGAAGAAGTCCATTTCCATTTGTTTTGAGAAACTGGAAGAAGGATTTTTTAAGGAAAATGTTGAATTTCTTATTAAAATATTAGGTATTATATAGGGCGCCATGGAAGGGGCAAAGCTTCGAGATGGGCATGGCAGATTGAGATGCAGGGATCCTGTCCTTTGCACAAGTGTAGTAGGCTATTGCTAATTTTATAAAGGGCAAATATAAGAAGTGGTGGATAAACTGCTGACATTTTGTTTTTTTAGTTCAGTCCTGTGATTCATTAATACTGGCAATTTCTGATGAGGTGAAGTCCCTGTACCAGTGATGCAGATCAGCAAGTGCTCTGCAATTTCTTGCCTTCAAGAGTAATTTGGGGCATTTAGAGGTTAAATGACTTGCACAGATTACATAACCAAGGAGAAGATCTGAACTCAGATCCTCAAGACTCTAGGGACATCCTTCTATTTATTACAGCACCCTGCTGCAGTTTCTGCCAGTATTGTTCATTGGATCATAGATCTATGGCTGAAAAAGACCTAGAGGTTATGTTGCCCAGCCCCTTCATTTTATAGATGAGGAAACTAAGACCCTGGGAGGCTATGCAAATGTGAGAATCACAGGTAGAATTTGAATTCAGTCCTCTTATTCTATAACAAGGGTGCTTTTTTGAATTGCTTGCGATTCAGAGGAGCTATTTAGCTTGCCCAGGATCCCATATCAGGCAGTTTACAGATAGGTTATGAAATTAGAATATCCTAATCCTGGATCATCACTCTCTCCATTGTGCCATACTATCTATCGCTCTGCTGTCCCAAATTATCCCAAAATTATGTCAGTTGCTATTTCATTTGGTTCAATAGGAGAAAGAAAGAAAGAGAAAAACCTGCAAAACTAGATGAACTATCAAGGCTTACCACTGCTGAGAGTTAAATAACTGTTTTTAAGCTAAATAATAAACCAATGATAAAATTTAGCAGAACTGTATCTGTGAAAAGTATTTGACATTTGGTTTAAAAATAAGTTTAGTGGATAATTGTTTTCCTTTTAAAACTCCCATGTAAAAGTAACATTGAATTTTGCTTCTAAATGCCATCTTTTAGAGTTTCTAGCCCCTTTTTGCAGTACTATTATTACAGTTGGTCTGAAAGGTTGAGCAAATGCTCATATACATAGGTTCCTTCATAGATGATTGTTTCAAGAGCTCTAAATGAAACAAAATCTTAAAAATAATTAAATCTATCCTTTCCTAAAAAGACTTGAAAATTCCCTTTCATTCTAATGGTTGATTCAACTTGGCTTGTTGTAAATAACAAAAATGATTGAATGTACATAAAACAGTACTGTAGACATTTGACTTGGGACCAACTTGTTCTTAATATGATGTTTAAAGCAAATTGATTAGTTTGTTTAAATGTCTCCCATTTTTTCTATCTCCACTGCTTGATTTTCACTTAAATATTTCATCATGAAAAATTCCATTTCAGACGTATCCAATTCAAAACTAGGCACAAAAACAAAATTTATATTTGCTTTCCTCAGTTGCAACTTCTTCATGGTATATTTATTATAAAGGTAACAGAACCCATACCTCTGGAGTCCACTACCAACTCTTCAATAGCCTTATAGATAAGAGATAGTTTATGATTTCCATTACAAAGTTAGCAAGAAAACAGTTACCATTAATCTAATTGGTATAAACATTCTGGATGAATCATTAGAATTTTTCACCTACTCTCAAAATTCAATTTAGACTTGATAGATAGAAAACCAAGAAGTAGTCACATAGAATGGGGACTGTATAAAGCATGGGTGGGGAACCTGCAGCCTCGAGGTCACATGTGGCCCTTTAGGTCTTCAAGTGTGTCCCTTTGACTGAGTCCAAGTTTTATAGAACAAATCCTTTCATTAAGGGGATTTGTTCTGTGAAGGTGCTGAGGATGATATTCATGAAACAATAATAGACTCCAAAATGAAATAGAATTCTATTTCAACAGACAGAAAACAACTGGTGACTAACATGGGATTACTTTCCAAATGTGCCTTATGTGTGCAATCAAGCCATCAAGTAGAGAAGAATTCAAAATCAATAAACTTTAAAAAAAGAAATAGGAATGGGAAGAAATAGCATGCAATTAGAAATGGCTCCAGTCTGACCTATTTAAAAAAGCTATTGCTTATGAAAAAAGGGAAAATAAATAAAAAAAGAAAGACATAGCCTCTGATTATTACCATTTCTTAAAGAAATTTAGCTGATGAAAAACAGTCACTCATGAAAGAGCCAAGCAATAATGTTAGTCAGAAGATATCCAATCCTCTTGCCAAAGAGAAATATAGAGCGTCCAAGGATGACATTGAATTAAAGAAAAATCAAATGAAATCTTTAAAAACAAAAAATTGCCTCTACAACACACAGGAACTTTAAGGTGTTATAAGTACTTAACAAAACAACTTTTGACTTCAACTAGATCTAAAGAATCACAAGTGACTCTGCCACCAATTCCTGGAACAGAGAAAATTCTGCTGAAATATTTCGTACTTAAATGCATGAGTTATATTTTCAGGCTATAAAGAAGTGCTTGGGTTTTTCTCTTGAGATGATAAGGAGGTATGT
>CM053580.1:252728154-252750814 GCA_028627135.1 Pseudochirops cupreus
ATCTTCATTATGGAGAATCTAGTTAATGTGCTGGGGTTGAAATGACAGGAAACATGAGGTGAAGTGACCACTTCATCTTAGAATGTGAATAAAGAAAGGAAAACTAAAGACAGATGCGCATTTTTGATTTGAGAGGACAAATTTAAAGGGTTTCAAAGAAAGAATGGGTAGGATTACCTGGTTTATATATTTTTGGATTAAATTCTGAATCAAGGAGAATCCAGTCAAGGAGAAAGAAAATGAGTAACTGTCTAATGAGAATGATAAAGATGCATAGGGAGCCATTCAACCAACTTATTTATGAAAAAAAATATGTATGAACAGGATACGGGAGCAAGTGCAGATAACGGAAGTTGAGTATAAAAATGTAGCAAGACAAGGATAGTGTGAGGTGCGCTAAAGCTAAGAATAAGCTGGGATTGTTGAGAGAAAAAAAAAGCTAAAGTCAATCAAAATATTTTATTTTAGCTTTGAGAAGAAAAAGAAAAGAAGATTAAATCTATAACGGATGGGATAGCAATAGAGGACAGAGAGATTTGTTCAGTAATGACTGATTCTTCATGACCACTTTGGGACTTTCTTGGCAAAGATACTGAAGTGGTTTGCCATTTCCTTCTCCAGCTCATTTTACAGTTAAGGAAACTGTGGCAAACAGGGTTAAGTGACTTTTCCTGGGTCACACAACTAGTAAGTATCTGAGGCAAGACTTAATCTCAGGTCCTCCTGACACCAGGGCCTGTACCCCATCCATGGTGTTACCTAGCTGTCCTGATGGCAGAATTGCTCAAATATTTTCTTGTTTGTTATTTTAGCTTCTGTTTTCTCAGTCAAGGAGAATGATCTTTAGATTGCAAAGAAAAAAATGGTTAACAGAGACTTGATTTATAAGATAAGTTGGAAGATAATGAGAAAATGTCTAGCTGGGCTTTGATGAGTCCAAGTCACCAAGCTTACATGAAGTTCAACCATGCATAAGAAAATAACAGACAGATATGATTTGTCACTATCAGTGATCTTTAAAAGATTAAATAAAACAGAATGGTAACAAAAACTTAAATATGGCAAAAGTCATGAATAAAAGAGAGAGAAGAAGATATAGCCTGAGAATTATACACAGTCCAGTGAACTTAATTTCCATTCCTAGGAAATTCTAGAAACTATTCTCTCTCAAATGAATGTGGTGTAGGAGGTGGTGGAAGGGATTTACTATCCAAGCCAGATACTGTGGTAAATGCTGGGATTAAAAAAGAATAAAAAGGAGGTAACTATTGACCACAAAGAACTTCTAATAGAAAAACATAACACATATAAAGGAGAGGTGACCAAGGAAGGAAGTATGGACGTCCAGCACATATGGTAAGTCAAGGGAGCAAATTTGTACAAACGCAGTCACCAATCACCTGGGGCCTCTAGATCAGGAGCACCAGAGATGAATAGTTCAACTTTCCCAGAGACCAGACCATGGATTCAGAAAAAACACAGTTTCAATGAAGAGAGAAGATATAGAAATAGGAAAATAAGAAAGGAATCTATGCTTATAATTCTCCTTTCTCTAATTTCTCAGTTTTAATCACTTCCTTCCTTTCTTCATCAGAAGCTCTAAAAACAAATTAACTCACTCAAAAATCCTTGGATTCTTGTCTAGACTTTAGATCCAACCTGGAATTGACAGGTCTTCCTTAGGAAAAATGAAGTGCATTCTCACTGGTTTTTTCTCTTTTAAAAATTCTACAAATAACAAAAAAACCTCATTTGATCTAACTCTACAGATTTAGAATACATGACAATTGAGACAGGAACATGCTTTACATTTGTGCTATTTGGGAGGGAAAAATTTTACAACCAAATTTGCTGGTATAAATAAATGAAAATGTTAAAATATAGTGGCTCAAAGTCCGGGGGGGGGGAGGGGAAATTTCTGACCACATAATTCATAAAAACAAGAATCTGGAACAAAGAATTGAGCTTGAAGATGATGCCTCACTCTAGATTCATTTGGAGATTTTGTTCTTGTATTCCTCCTACTTTTTCATTTGTGTTGGAAACTAAAGTTTCTTGGTTACTAAGAAAACTCACTAGAACTCATTTTCAGAAAGAGATTTCTGATTTGTTCAAAGGAAGGCCTTAAGAATGACTTTTAGGAAACAGGTTGGGAATTAGAAATTGATGGACCTTAAATATGTTCATTTTACCTTAAGTCATATAGACACTTGGGACAGAGACATTCCTCCTCTGACAGGTCTGTGTTCCAAAAGGTTTGGCTCCTAGAAGTGAGGGCTATTCTTTTAAAGAGCCAAGTCACATACCACTGAGACTGTTGAAACTGAGATCCTTCTTTTTATGGAGAAAAAGCATCTGAGAACTTTTCCCTGTGTGATACCTAAGGATATGAGGCATCTACTTCCCTCATTGCAAAGAATTTGAGATTAAGCCTCTGGTCTCCAAGCTGTCTCATTGTATGGGAATGAGACAGTAGTCCAGTAAAGAAAAGCTTCTGTACCAAGGGTTTAATGTGGTCATGCCTAGCTTTATACCACAAAAACAATATAGTGGTGGAAAACAATGAAGAGTAGGCCTAGTGGAAAGATCAGGATGATATCGCCAGGAGCAGTGGTGGTCCTGAGGCATCGGAAGCTTGAGTTGCCTATTCATGTAGGTACTCTCATTACACATATTCCCTCTATATATAACATTCTCCATCTATGTGACCCTCCTCCATGTAATCATGTGTTTATTATCTGTTTACTCATCCACATGCACTCCCTAGGTAGGCCCACTGTGGACTGATGCTTTGTGTATTTGCAGCAGAGATGGCAAAATGATTCTTGCTAAAGTATAAGGATAACCATGTCATTTCACTGCTCAAAAAATTCCACTGGCTCCCTATTGCTTCTAGGATCAACTATGGAGTCTTGTTTAGCATTCCAAGCTCTTCACAGTCTGGGGCCTTCCTACCTTTCTAGCCTTCTTCTACTTTACTCCCCTTTCTGCATTCTAAGATTCAGCCACACTGACTGATTTATTGTTCTTCACTCACGATGATCCATTCCCCATCTCTGTGCCTTTGGATCATCTGTCTCCATGCCTATCACTATCCATCTTATTTCCACATTTTAATTTCCTTGGATTTCTTTGAGACTGCCTCAAGTACTACCTCTTCTCTGTCAGAGGTCTTTCCCCATCCTTCCAGCTGCTAGTGCCTTCCCCTTTAAGACAACCCATCAACTCTGTGTGTCCCTGGTAGGTGCCAATTTATTTAAATATTTTCTCCCTTATTTAAGTAAACTCCTTGACAACAGGTACACTTTCTATTGTTGCTTTTTCCTTGTTTACTCAGGAATTAGCATAATGCTTGGCAGATTATAAAAGCTCAATAAATGTGCTTTGATTGGGAGATTGTACTAGGTATATCAAGAAATTGTTTTATTGCCTCTTACGCTATTGCATAAAAATATCCACGCTTTAGAACTTATTATGTCTTCCGTCTGACTGGTAAAAGTACAGACACCAGTGGGGCTCACAGGCTATGACTTTTTGTTGATTGTGGTCCTACAGTTGGGCAATAAACATTTAAGGAGGTAATAAACATAAGGAACTACCATGTGCCAGGTACTGCATTTCAGGACCATGTTGTTGTGCAGAGAATAACAGCGAGCTGAGACCTGGGTTCAAGATAAATTTAGGTGTGGATTTATTAAGCAAGCCCGCGACTACCCAAGTGTATTCACTCAAATGAGTAGTAATTTTTTGGGGGGGGCACAGACTTGATTATGTGGGCCAAAACCACAAAACCCACCATCAGGGAGGGGAGCTAGCAAAAGGCAGGACGTCCAGAAGCAAAGAATCGCCATTGGTTAGATCTATAGCTCAGGGCTAATTTGGGAATGTGGTGCGATGGTACAGGGGTACAGTCTTCCTGTGACTCAGGCGTCCCTTGGAAGAGCAGGGGTAGTCAGCTCTTTCCAGAACAGGGTGGCAGGTCATGGGGTAAGGGGGAACTGGAAAGTCCCAGAGCAGGCCTGGGTCATGTTCCGGGCAGAGGGTGGGGGGACCCTGCTTGGTCAGCGGCACAGGACAGGGTGGTCTCTACATTACACCATAACCCTGAGCTGCTCTTTGTACACTCATACTGATTCAAGGAAAATATATAGAAGAGGGAACTTTGCCCTGAGCAATGCTGGGACATGTCTTAAAGCTGTTTCAGGGGCAGAGACAGAGACAAAGACAAAAATGTAAAAGGGGGCTTAATGGTGGGCCACAAATCACGTGGTGTGCAGTGGTTCGGGATTTGGGTTTGGGTGCATTGTCAGTATTTTATTTTGGTATTATGTATAGTTTTTTTGCACTTTTTGCACCTAGCCTATTTCTGCTAAACCAGCCCTGCACAAAAGACGGTGATATGGCAGCTTGCCACCAGACAAAGGATTTCCCCGGCGTCTGTGAAAAGCGCAGTGTTCCCACTGCACACGCGCAAGATTGTCACATGACCCGCGGCAACCAACCATTTTCAGTCTGTTTCTCGTCTAACCTACCTGGGGACAGAACTTTACAAGTTGTGCGGGCCTGTCCCAGAAGATAACATTCTTATAGCTCCTAAGCAAAAAATCTCTAACTTGACATTTTAAAAGCGTTCACATCTAGTGATTGTAAAATGCTGGAGATTCAAAGAAAGTTAAAAGACAGTCTCCTCCCTTTGGGAGTTTATAATCTCTTGGCGGAAAGACAGCACACAAAAGGAAGCTGAAAGCTGAGTTCTGGGAGAAGGTGCCTGGGACAAATGTGATTTGGAGAAGTACAGCCAGGTAGGAAATGAAGAGGGAGCTGGCCTTGTTACCCTTCTTAAGTGGAGGCTCTAGGAGAAGCTCTTCACACTTTCCCCTCCATAATGGGGAGGGAGGGAGGGACCCCAGGGACAGAGATTACTGAAGATGTGTCAGTTTCAGGGCTAAAGCGATCTTTCAGGCTGAAGAGGTTCCTGTGGCATGATGGAAAATTCCGGAGGAGTGTAGCCTGGTGGGAAATGATCAGTGCCCTGATTTGTTACAGTTTCTAAGGGGAAGACCAGCAAGCTGTTCTCAATTACTATTTTAATCTCAGCATGCGAACAATGCTTGTCCTCAATTCAGAAGGATATGTAGATGCCCTTAGATTCATCCCAGCTGAAGCCTGTTTGTATTTGAGATTAAAAATTTTTTAAAATTAATAGATTAATAAACTTTTTAAAAAAGTTTTATACCTCAGTCTTTTTATTTAGATAACCAATTAGGGTGAATGACAGAGACAGTGTTGTACTATTTCCCTGGGAATGCTCTGTAATTTTTTTTCTTTGTTGAGGCAGTGAAGCATTATCCTTGTCCTTCAGACTCAAAAGTTTGAGGAGAGCTTATGAAGTACAGATTATTGATAGTAATCAGAGACTGGAGAAAACCACAGAACCACGGAGCCCATCTCTGCATAAGCTATACTGCTCACAAAATAAGAATTTTTTTTTCCTGAGAACCTTACCTTTACCTTGATCAGGAGAAAGTAATTCCTTTATACCCATAATCAGCATTTGTTATGGAAAAATAATTTAAACCGTTCAAGTTCTGGGCAGTAATTAGTATGGTGGGTAGAATACCTTAATTCTGTGTTAATTCTCCCCTATACTGCCCCTGTTTAAAAGGCAAACATGCAGAACCTACCAGACAGAATCAAAGCAACGACATGGTGACATGGTAATCAAATTATTCTTTTACATTGTCTCTGGGGAAAACATGGGTTTGAAATATTGAATCAGGGTAACCTGAAAAAAAAAAACAAACCTTGAGCTACAATGTTTTATATGAAAGGCTATTGCATTTCTTGTAGAATCTTTCTAAATGTGTTAGCTCCTTTTAACTACCATTTTCTGGAAATAAGAACCAATGCATATCAAATAATGATATGATGTATGACCAGATGAAAGTCTCCTTAATTTTTGGTTATGTACCGCATGGGTAAAGGGAGTTCCCCAAACCATAGACTCAGATCTTTTGGAGGGGTAAAGATAAATAACATGTAAGTATCAATTTAGGCAAATTTTTAGGTATATATTTGTTAGGGTGATAGGCAAACAATGTTTTTTATATGGGAAATACATTTTAAGTGCTTTGAATATTCAATCCTTCCACTAAAATAATACTTTGATGCTTCATTGTATGGAGGAGATCCTGGGTTCTTGAAGACTATTGGAACACAGAATATGGGGCAGTATTATGGACTTTTAGGGGAAGCTAGTTCCTGTCCCAAGAAGGAGGATTGAGCCTAAACTATACTGGGTTTGTTGGAGGAGAGGCATAATTCTTACACATGTAGGGAAATCCTAGTAGAAATTAGCTTTACCACATCAAATCAGACTGACAAAAAACTAAGCAAACTCCAGGAAGTCTCATCACCAGCTTGGCTCTGGGATGATGAATTTTTTCATTGGAACAACTCTCAAAGACAATTAAGTCACAGTGGAGTGATCATCTTCATTAGTGGAAGGACTACCCTCTGTGATAGAAAGGATTGACACAATCAGTGAATATATAAAGTCTGACAATAACCCAGTACTAGTGGGTTAATTAATCACTCATGTCAGACCAGTTTAAAGAGAAAAGATTTTGTGGAATTAAGATGGGTTCAGGTTTTAATTACAAATCTCAACTAATAAAGTTCATACAGATTAGTACCACTTTTCCCTTGGCCTGTCTTTATCTTTCCAGTCTTCTTTACCTTGTCCTGTGGATTCTGTGAACCAGTGACACTGGCCTCCTTTCTGTTTCATCCACAAGACACTCCATCTCCCAACTCTGGGCATTTTCACTGGATATCTCCCATCCCTCCTACCTGGAATATGCTCCATTCTCATCACTTCTAAAGGAAGCCTTTCCCAATCCATCTTAAACCCAGTGTCTTCACTCTTAATTATTTGAAATTTATCCTCTGTAGAGTTCAAGTTATACATGGTTGTGATCTTCTGAAGAGCAGGGTTTATCTTTACCATTTGTCATATTTCAGTGTTCAGTAAAGTACCTGGCACATCAGTGTTAAATTCATGTTTATTGACTGACGACTAATACTCTCAGAAAGTACACTTGTTTTTGCTTCTCTTGATGGCTTATTGTTTCATCATCATACCATTTTTTTTTATTATACTGGGTTTTTTAAAAAGTATTTTTAGTATTTTATTATGCTGTTATGCGTAGTTTTGTTGCACTTTTTGTACACATCTTATCATTCTTAGAGTTCCTAAACAAAACCCACCTATCTTGGTGCCATCTGGTTACGTCCTACTGGTTAGCCACAGTTATTTCATATTACTCTCTTAATGACTCTCCTAACTAAAAGGGCCTGCTTGCCTACTTGGTGTTCTTTGCACTTCACATTTTATCTTTCGTCTCTATAACTTTCTGTCTTTAAGGTTAAGAATTAAACTGACTGTTCATTTCCACCTTGTAGAATCCTTTGCTTCATTCAAGACTTGTTCAAGTCCGATCTCTCATAGAAAGCCTTTAATGACTCCCCAGTTAGAGTCTCACATCCTCCTCAAATTATCCTGTATCCATATCTTTTGTTTCTATGCTACATCCCATAGAAAGGAAACTCCTAAGTGGAAACTCCTAAGTCATCTGGTGAATGACTGAACAAATTATGGCATATGAATGCAATAGGACATTATTGCCTTGTAAGAAATATGTAGGGAGAGTTTCAGAGAAACCTGAGAAAATTCTTTGATTGAAGTGATCAAAAGCAGAGGTATCACTTACACAATAATGTAATGGAAAACAACTCTCAAGAACTAATCATGACTTAAGAAGATTGATGATGAGTCACACTTCCCACAATCTGACAGTGAGATGATGAAGTAGAGATTCAGAATAAATCATACATTTTTTCCCAGACATAGCTAATGTGTTGCTTTCTTTGACTTGACTATAATTATTTGTTACAAAGGAGGTCTTTTGGGGAGAAGATAGTGAAAAAAAAATTTAAATGAAAAAAGGAAAGAAAAGAGCTAATAAAGGGTTTTTTTTTTAGTGCACAGAAGAAAGTTCAGAAAGGGACTCAGATATCTATTAAGTATCAGTCTCTTGCTAGAATATAATAGGAGCTATAGATAACCATACAATGTACGTGTATATAATAATATTATATATATGTATTTCATATTTCAAATCTTTGCCAATACCTCCTTAAGAATTTTTGTTGTTATTTTTGTTTTAAACATTTCTCATATGTGGAAATATAGGTTAACTCTCCCCATTTAATCTATATTTTACATTTAATGCCTTTCTATTTCCTTTTGCAGAAACCTTATACATGAACCAAAACTTTCCTTTAAAGAATTTCCCCCAAAGTTCTAAGGTTGAGACATGCAGAGTCAGATATCACGAATCTTCTCTTTTAGAGATCATACTCCCTAAGAATTGAATCTAGTACCTTCTTGAGCCCAGAGTTCAAGCTTCTTAATGGGAAAGGTTGTCCCCAACTGTTGTTAGAAACACACACACACACACACACACACACACACACACATTAATAATGCATACTTATATTTGTATGTATTTATGGATGTAAAAGATTGCTCCTTTAAGAGACTTGCCTTATAAGGGATACAAGTGTGCTTGTGCAAAATTTCAGTTGTTCAATTAAATCTGACTTGGAAGTTCACTTCTCTGGGGTATTGGTCTGTTCACATTTGTAAGTGAGCAGTGACTGTCACTCGAATGTGATAAGCTATCATATACAGGAACAGTAAGGAAACCAAAACTGTTTTATAATTGTGGGAAAACATAATATATCTGATCATGTACAAAAGACGAAAATTTACTTATTAACCTTATGGTAGGGTTGTTCCTAGAAAATACCTAGCATCTAAACCCACGAAGACAAAGAGATTTGAAAGGACAGATTTCAGAATTGTGTCAAGGAAGGTTGATGCTGAAAATGATGAATGCTACAGCTGTAGTTGAGGAATGTATCCTGTTAAACAGAGGAAAAGGTTGAAAGCAAAGAATCAGAGAAGTTGCCCGTCAAATAGAATGCATTCCTCCCCCAGACATAATGAGTACATCGAGGTTAGAGAATTGCTAACATTTATCTGGGAATTGTGACATACTTATTATTTATGCATTTTATTATAAGCACATATATGTTTGTGTGTGTATATATATATATATATGTATATATATACCTATAAAGTTATTATTGTTAATTTTGCTTTATTGCTAAGCAAATGGTAATTTTTAAAATTTAAATATATTACTGTTGTAAGTGACTGGTTTGTGTAAATGAAAGTATATGGTGGTTCTCAAAGGCTCAATTGATGAATAGGGAAAATGTTATCAACAAAATAACCAGTAGGACCCTGAGAGGATTTGAGCCTAGTTATGTGGTTCTATTACTCCTCTGGAACCTAGAATTCCAGTAAAAGAACAGGTTGGAGTGAGGGAGCCAGCATAAAAGAGGGATTTGTAGTCCATATGTCCTGTGTGAGATATGGGAAGGGCTGCATACACATGTACATTTCACTGGAGTAAGCAAATGTTCTTTTTTTTTTCTAATTTATGCCTCATGCACAGTTTACTTGCTATGAATAATGAATAAGAACCCCCTGAACATTACAATGAGCTTTTTATACATCCACATGTAAAAAAATAGGTCTTCTCATTATGCCTCCTTGAAGAAGTTCTTGTTACTGATATTTTGTATGCTACAGGGCTAAAAGAGAGTTGCACATGACCCATATCCCCTATCAGACAGTCTTAGAGCTACAGAGAACATTAGAAATAATTCAGTCTGATCGCTTTCCTAACTGTACAAATGAAGTAATGAGGCTCAAAAACATTCAGTAGCTTTCTCAAGGTTACAGAGTTTCTTGGTAGCAAAAGCAGGACTGTAACCTTGGTCTTTCCCATCTTTCTCAGCGAAAGAAACATGGACAGTGCTACACTGAATTCTCAGGTAATTCCAAAGTTTAGTGATGTCCAGGTTTTTATTATGCTGAAACAGAATTAAATAAGAGTAATATGTGATTTCTAGAATTTTGTTTGAATCTTTCTTTTGAAAGTATTCTTTTTAGTTGAGAGATCTCCCAAAATTCAAGTAATTAAAAAAAATCCATGATTCTTATGACACTCTAACTTCCAGTACCAAAAATTACACAACACAGAAAAATAAACTCTAATTAGATATCTCCAATGTACAATGCCCACACATGGGAATTAATATATTTCTCACTTCATTTTCTATCTTCATAAGCCAAGGTATGGAGAAACACTTTCATTTTCCCCCCTTAGCATTCTAAATAACACAAGTAAACTGTTTATAAAAAAAACTGCTAAGAAAATGAGGAGTCTGCCAATTACAGAAATATGTCAAAACAGACATGAATTTCTTCCAGATATAGAAACAAGTAATTCTAAAACATTTATGGATACTTCCTTTTGACATTAAGTTTCAGTTTTAGAATATTTAAGACATTTTTGAATTTCAATTTTTTTTCGGTGTTACGGAGCTCTGATGCCCTGGATCAGATACTTTTTGAGGGACATCCCACAACAAGTAATATTAACTAATCTGTTAAATGCTCTAGAGACTGAAACCCTACTGCAGCTAGTCGCTTCTGACTGACCAGGTGTTGCAAGATCAGCATGATAAGATTGGTATAATCTCTGGAAGTCAAGTAAGACACCAGAGGGACCCAATGGGCTAATTCAGGTCTGAGACTGTTTTAGCGAAGTAGGTTTAAGTGACTATTAAAAATCTGATTTGGTACAAGAACTTTTATATCACAATATGTCCACTTAAAATAGCCTTGGACCTCGAATGTAGCTCCACCTCTCAGAGACCTTCTTAGACCAGTGGTTCTCAACCTTCCTAATGCCCTGATCCTTTAATACTCATATGTGGGTGTATCTGATTGTGGGCGGACCTGCCTGGAGAAAGATAGAGGAGCAGTGTCTCGGTTCCTAAGACCATCGGAAATACGTGTTTTCCGATGGTCTTAGGCGACCCCTGTGACCTCTGTGAAAGGGTCGTTTGACCCTCAAAGGGGTCGCGACCCACAGGTTCAGAACTGCTGTTCTACACTAAGGTGAAATTGAGAAAGAACTGCAATATGCCCACTCCTGTCCCTCATCTCACATTTCTCCCCCCCCAAAAAAATAAACAAATAAACAATAACAGAAAACAATAAACAAAAAAAATGACTGAGTACAAATTCCCATCTGATCTTGAATCTTTCAAAGATCCTGGGCTTGCTTTATTCCTGGCAATCCCAAGGTCCAAAGTGAAGCAGTAAGCCCTAATGAAGGCTCCTTGGTTTGCTTTTGTGGCTAGCACAACAAAGAACAAGAGACAGCTAGTACCATGAGCCATATCATGGAGAAATTTACTGGACACCACCCCTGGTGTGAAAGAAACAAGGCACTTGTGACAAGACTCTTAGCTTTAGGGTCATCTGTATAATATAACATAGCTCAGTTGGAACCACTGCAGGATCCCATCAAAAATATCAAATACCACAAAACCAAAAGCAAACAATTTACTTGCCACAGTTCCATAGAAGAACATCCCTTCCCCCAAAACCGTGTCACATAAAGCTCACAAGTCACATCTGCTCATTAGCCAATCAAGTCCCAATTCGTTTGGATCCAAGCTAGTCTGTAGGCATCCTGTAGGTTAATTATGATAAGGAATATACCCCTTCTTTTATTTTTTTAAAATTTAGTTCCAATATTACAGATTCTCTTAGATGAACATATAACCTAACTTTTCTAACTGTTTTCAGACACCTACTCAGATTCATCTACTTCATCTTATAAATTACTAGATCATAGACATCTAGCTTGAAGAATCTTAGAGATTATTTAGCCCAACCTCCCCCATTTTACAAATGATATAACTGAGGCCCAAAGTCCCAGAGAAATTGACAGAGGCAGGATTGGAGTGCCTCAAGGCCCTCTGACTTAAAATCAGGGCTGTTTCCATTATGCCATACAAGCTCTCCCCGAGAATGCTTTTATATTTTCTTGTATCTTTTCCCAAGTTGTCTCTAACTGTGATACAAGTACCAATCAAATATGCTAATGTGGCTAGAGACAGAGACTGAGCTTATCAAAGGACTTTTCTTCACTTGGAATCATAATGGGCAGCTCCAGGTGAAAACATATTGATAGCTGGATGTTCTTGCATGACAAGCAGCCATGGAGAGAATTTAATTTTAGCTTTGGTTAATGGAGATTTTATAATCTAGTAACCCACCGTTTTTCATTTTCCTTAGTATAATGTGCAGCTCATATCCTGGAATAAGAAATGGAAAGGTAGGTTCTTTAATTTCCCTCTAGTAGTGTTCTTCATTACTGCAGATGCAATCAACCTTAAGAGCAAGGCTGTAAAATACCCCATTTTGTGTATGCCTAGGGTGACAAGATGTCCATTTCAAGTACAGGTGTTCATTTATGAATGAGCTGTAAAGATTCACATGAACATCTTCATAATTACTCTGTAGATAATGTGAAGGACGTTCAAAGATGTGACTTGCAGATTTTTGTGTAAGAAGTATATTTTTGACAGACTGAATGTTTAAAAGAAAGGATCATGGATATGAACCTGTATTCAGTTCATATGATGACATCCATGTATAATTTCCTAATATGCTAAATCAAAGAGAAAATGCATGAACTACTAACAAAACTGGAATTTAAGGAGTATAGTAGGAGATAGCTGATTTTTCTAAAATGAATGGAGTATCGAAGTATGTGGGTTGATATAGTCATGCCTAAAAGAAATCTGCTCAACATAATTTATTTAGATATTAAATATGTTAAAGATTCAAAGGCCTCTAAATTAATCCCTCACCAGTGATGATTAAAGAAGAATCTATGAAAATCATATACAAGAACTATCATTAATAAAAAAACGAAAATCAAAAAGAACTGTGAGAAAGGAATTAGTTCAAATGAATGACAATTCTTAATATAGAAAAGATTAATAGTTGGGAACCTCCGGGATAAGCAAGTCAAGGAGTGTCAAATGCAATATTTATTGAACTAGAAGTGGAGATTCGTTATAAGGTGGCAAAATGTGGTGATGATCCAAGACTGTTTAAGCCAATGAATATATTGGGAGGCTCTATAAAAAGACCAAATAAAAGCAAACTGGGTTAATTCAGGAAAAGAATAGGAGAAGTAATTCACTATAGACAAGTTCAAGTTAATGCAAATAAAATAGAGAAGTTTAAGTGAAACTGAATTACTTTAACCTCTCAG
This sequence comes from Pseudochirops cupreus, assembly GCA_028627135.1. Taxonomy (NCBI): domain Eukaryota; kingdom Metazoa; phylum Chordata; class Mammalia; order Diprotodontia; family Pseudocheiridae; genus Pseudochirops; species Pseudochirops cupreus. The sequence goes on from CM053580.1 coordinate 252,741,432, forward strand.
ATAAGATCTAGGCATCATTTTGGGCAGCATAACAGTGGTGTCCAAACAATGTGTATCAACAGTCAATGATAGAAGGAAGATAATTAGACTATAATAAGAATAGAATCATATGGAGAAAAGGTCTAACACTCAGAAAATCTGACAAGAAATCACGAATTATGAATTCTATTACTACCTATGCCTTTAAACCAAATTGTTTCTACAAGGCCATGGAAACGACTGATAAAAATGCAAATGTTTCCTTTTGAATGGTAGGTGATAGTTTGTGCTTCCTTAGCCTTGGTGATGGATGCCAGGAAAAAAAAAAGATTCCAATTCCTTATATTCTTTTAAAATGGAATTAGTATATCTGAGGTTTCCCAGATACTGGCCAAAGTTTTTCATGATTTTTGGTTTTCTTGTTTGCATTTGTCAAATCCTATGATCTCATGGGTATAGGGAAATCTTGTGGAACCTCTGTCCTCCAATGTACGTTAGTAACCAAAGTACAATCCCTGAAACTTTCAATTTTGTTGACAAATGTGCACACACGTATACGTGTGTGAGTGTATATAGACACATACTATACACATACATACATACATACATATACACACATATGGCTATGCTTTTGAGACTGAAAACATTCTACATATCAAGATGAATAAGATGTTAGGTTGTTATTTATTAACTTTTTTTTACTTAGATCACAGAATGATTTCCACCTCAGTAGAGTTTCCATTTAACATTGCCTCCATCATTAATTGATATTTCTGTGAGTAAGAAAAAATTGAAATATGTGCAAAGATCTACACATGAAAGTAACAATGAAACGAGATAGAAGGAGGAGCAGAAATCTGGGACTAAGGGCAATACCCGCATAATCAACATAAATAAAGCTACATATCAAATTAAAGTCCATGGGTTGGAAAATACAATCCATAGTAAAATAAAAGAGTAAAATAACTATGGGGCAGGTGAAGTAAATGAAAATTTCTTAGAAAGGAGTGTCACAGAAGAATGTTATTAAAACTAAAATGTTGATGTGGGAGAGGAAAAGATTTTGAACCATATGCTTAGTTGAGAATGGAAAGCAAAAAGTTGGGAGAGAAACATACATACAAAAAGAAAGAAAATGAACAAGTTGTAGAAATTCATGGAACTTGGGATGGGAGAGGTAAATAGGAGCGGGAAGCAGCAGGAGGCAAAAGAGTCTCCAGGAGTAAACCAGCACCAACACAACAAAAACAAAACTGATCCCAGCAACCAAAGCTCTTTTTTAAAAGGAAAGAGAATGATGACAGTGATTAATATTAATAATAACAATTAAAGTATCATGTATATAACACATTATCTCATTTTATCCTCTCAAGAGAGTGGCATTATTGTCTCCGTATTACAGATGATGAAACTGAGGGAGATAGAGATTAAATGACTTGCCTGTGGTCACACAACTAATAAGTTTCATGGCTGGATTTTGAACTTCAGACCTTCTCACATCAAGTCTACTCTATTCATGGTACCACTTAGATAAAGAGAATTAAGGAGAAGAAAACTCAACCCTATCAATAACAACCTTAGTGTGACTCAGTTAAATAATCCAATAAAATGAAAGAATGGCAAAATGGAAAGGAAAGAGAACCTAATAATTTACTGTGTACAAAAAAAGACATGGATTAAAATGAGAGGCACAAATCAAATGTACTATGCATCAGATAATTTTTAAAAAAATCAGTTGTTCCCCATAAATTAGTAAAGATGACAAAAAATTAGAAAAATTAATGTTAGAGGTGCTATTAAAACACAATCATTAAAACAGTGTTGGTGGAGTTTTGAATTTGTCTAAACATTCTGGAAAGCCATTTGTAATTATACTAAAAAAAAGTGATTAAATATCTATAATCTTTTATTCATGGATCCCACTGCTAGACATAATACCTTGAGGAGTTCAAAGACAAATATGACTTTTATTTCAGTCAAATATGCATCAGATATTAATAGCAGCAGTTTTTATGGGAGCAGAAACTAGAAGCAAAGTAAGTTCCAATTAACAGAAAATTCACTAAATCGACGCACATAAGTTGAGGTCTACTATGTTCTTAGGAACAATGGATAGGAAGAATTCAGAGAAGCATAGGAAAATATCTAGGAAGATGAAAAGCACAGCAAACGGAACCAGGAAAACGCTCCAGACAGCGACTACATTGATATACGTGGAAAGAACGGCAACAATGAAATGGCATGATTTGCAATGATAACGATTAAATTTGACATTAGAGAGATGAGAAAAATGTTCCCTTTACAGTGAAAGTGAGGGGCAGTGGGCATGGAACATTGTATATATGGTCCGTCTTGGTTGCTATGTCAATCAGTTTTGCTGAAAATATTTTTTTCTTTTTCTTTTCTATTATTTGTTACAAGAAACAGTTCTCTGGATAGAGAAAAAAAAGGCAGAGTATGTTTTAAAATGAAGGCAAATCTTGTTTGTCATTCAAGGTTCCTCATAACCCAGCTTCCTGTTACTGTCCTAGTCCTTTTACACCTTACCCCACCATCCTTCATATTTTCTTGATCTAGTGATACTGGCTTCTTTGCCGTTCCTCCCACTAGAGTGCCAGCAGTTCTCAACCTGTGGGTTATGTTCAATTTGTAACAATGAACATACATCCTGCACATCAGATATTTACATTACGATTCATAACAGTAGCAAAATTACAGTTATGAAGTAGCAGCGAAAATAATTTTCTGTTTGGGGATCAGCACAACATGAGGAACTGTATTAAAGGGTCATGGCTTTAGGAAGGTTGAGAACCACTGCACTCGACACTCCATCTCCCAGCTCTGTGCATTCTCACTGACTGTTCCCCATAGAATATTCTTCCTCTTCATCTTAACCTCCTGGCTTCCTTGACTTCCTTCAAGTTCATGCTAAAATCCCAACTTTTACAAGAAGTCTTTCTTTTATCCCCCTTAATTCTAGTGCCTTCCCTCTGCTGATTATTTCATATTTATCCTATTTGCTGTTGTTTTTATCCTTCATTTTTGAAAAGGACCGATGACATCACAGGGTGATATCTTGACTTGTATGTCAGTTGGATTTAAGTGAGGCAGAGTTGCACAAAGTTGCACAAAGCCTCACCCTTTCTTCCGTAGTCATCAAAATTCTGTGGTAAGAGAAAAGTCAGGATGACTGGTGATAGCTTGAGATGCAGTGGATGACCTTGGTGTCTTCGATGTCTGATCAAACTCTAAACATGCTTCAGCTGCCTTCATGGCTATTTGAACAAATTGTTCTTATCTGCCCACTTTGCTAAGCGGAAGTCTTCTCATATTTTGGGTAGACAGTCACCTAGCTCACCTATGGGTTAGAGGCCTGTCACTTACCTTCCCCCTGGTTTAGTTTATCTGCCAGGGTGGTTTTAATGGAGTGTGTCAACTGTACATGCTAGTTTCTTGGAACCACAGGTGACATTTGGGTGATAGGTGGATACCAAAGATGGATGAAAGCCCTGCAAAGGGCTCAGCAAGCCCTCACTGAATACCCCGTGTACTCCTATCTTATTAGATGGCACAGTAGATGGAATTCCAGGCCTGAAGGCAGGAAGACTCATCTTCCTAAGTTCAAATTTTTTCCCAGACACTTGGTAGTTATATGACCCTGGGCAAGTCACTCAGTCCTGTCTGCCTTAAGTTTCCTCATCTGTAAAATGAGCTGGAGAAGAATTTGATAAACTACTCTAGTATCTTTGTGAGAAAAACCCAAACGGGGCCATAAAGTCAGATACAATTGGAAATGACCATCCTGTAATATAGCTTGTTTGCAGGTATTTGTTTGTGTGCTGTCTTTCTCATTACACTATGAACTTCTTGAGGGCAGGGATTGTCTTCTGCCTTTCTTTGTATGCTCAGTGCTTTGCAGAATAACTGACACATAGTAGGCACTTAATAAATCCTTACTCATTGAATGAGTTTAATATTTTAAAATGCTTTATATATGCAATTGCATTTAATCCTTGGTATTCATGTGCAAATGTGAAGGTCTGAAACTCTACTTTTTAAAATTTTTATTGTGTCAGGAGACATCATGGTATAGTGGGTAAGATGCTGGAACTAGAATCAGCAGGACCTGGGTTCAAATCCTTCCTTTGGAATTTACTGGGTATGTGATACAATGAAAATAACTTATAATTTCTGTACCTTAGTTTGCTCATATGTAAAATTAGTTTATACTGGATGATCTCTAAATTCCCTTTCATCTCTAAATGTATTAGCCTTTGATTTTATGTTCAAGGTCCTTGTGTGTTCTCAGGGGAATTTAAGAATGGTGACTATAAGGTTATATATTAATGTGAGGTATGGGGAGAAAAATGTAAGATGAGATTTAGTGTAAGAGAAAATGGGACAGAAGATAAGATGGGATGACTGATAGGAACTGATGCAGGGCATAGTAAGCAGAACCAGGAAAAGGATAAACAAAATGGCTGCAATAACATATATAGAAAAAGCAAAAAAAGGTATTTGATAAAAAGAAAGAATGATTCAAAACACCTGACAGTAATGTGCTTGTGGCCAAGAAAACAATTTTCCATATCAAAGACAAATTATTTGGAATTCAAAAAATATACTCAAAAAACCCAAGATGATTATGATTTGTGTCATTGTGATTATGATGCATCAAAGATGCCTGGTATAAAAGGACATCGATTTGATCTTTTCTTTCTTTTTAAAAATAATTTTATTAATATAGTTTTGTTTTTATTTTATACACATTTACCAGTGTTTCTCTCCTCTCTTTCGCTTTCAGGTGGTGATCCCTTAAAGCAAAGAATTTTTTAAAAGCAAAGGAAAAAATTGTATTTTCTCATCTCTCTTCTGGAGGGCCATCCTTGTTTTCGTAATTCTGCAACATTCACTTTTGTGTTCTCTAAGGTTTTGTTACTGTCATTATGTGTATTGTTTTCTCTGACTGCTTCACCATGTAGACGAAGCATTATATATTTCTCTGTATTTTTCACGCACATCATTTCTTGCATAACGGTTCATACGTTCATGTATCTTAACTTGTTTAGTTTTTCCCTCAAATAATGAATTGTTTTGCTAATAGTTTTTTTTTTCTAAAAAGTGCTGCTGTAAATATTTTTTTGGACATTGTACCTTTTTAGCATTGACTTCCATAGTGTATATGCCTAGCAGTCAAATATCTAGGGAAAAACAATATGGGCACCTTAATCACTTACACTGAATAATTCAAAATTATTATCTAGAATGGTTGGACTAATTTATGTTGACCAGCAGTTTATCGATGTGTCTATCAATAAACAACTCCTCCAACATTTATTATTCCAATCTTTCATCATTTTTGACAATTTGCTGAATGTTAGGTGAAACTGTAAGATTTCTTTAATGTGTGTTTTCTCTATATTAATGATTGGAGCATTTGTTCATATGTTATTAATGACTTGTAATTAAAAAAAAACTTATTTGTTCACATATTACGACCACTTATCTGGTGATGCATGACTTTTGATGGACTGCATGCTTATTCTGCACAACAGACCCTAATTGGAGAGGTTTAATTTAATACCAAGATATTTTCCTTGTTGACGAGTTCCATTTTTATCCTAGTTGCATACATTTTATTCATGTAAAATCTTTACAATAATCAAAATAGCATTCTTGGTTAAGAATTAATTGCCTTGTCTTATCCAGTCTCTCTTAAAAATATTTGTGTGTGTGCATGTAAATTGCAATTAACATTCAGATCCTACATTCATTTTGTGTTTTTGTGATACAGATGATGAAATGTTGCCCATTATTTTCTCTGATGTGTGCAGTTGTGAGTAATCAGTTAGAGTGGAGCTGCTTCTTACCCTTAAATTATGATTGTAGAGTTTATAGAAAATATTATGATTTTTGAGCTCTTAAAAGGGAAGATTTATATCTACAGTGATATTCTTGTTATTAATAGCAGGTGTATTTCAAGATATAAATGTAAACTCAAGATTCTCTGAAGAATTACCAAAGACAGAGATATCGAGTGTCTAATAATTGAGAGATAATGCAGCGTAGATGTAGCGACTGATGGAACTGGAGCCAAGACGAGCTGAACCTGCATCTTTCCTCAGAAACTCAGCTTTGTGTTACAGGGCAAGTCTTTTAAACAGCCTTAGCCTCAGCTTCTTCTTCTGTAAAATGGGAATAATAATTCCGTAGCACTTAATTCATAGGGGTGCAATAAGGATTAAATGAGATGCGTTACATAATGCAAGCCATAAAGTATTATCTAAATGGGAGCTGCTGTTATTAATACTTGGCTTTTCTTCATTGCCTTTGGACTCCATGCTCCCACGGCAACCAAAAAAACATGCAGATGCAGCAGTCTAAAACATCTGAGAAGAGTTGTAAAAGCCAAGTAGTTTCTATATTTTGTTTTCCTTTTGGCTCAGGAGACACTGACGAGAGCCCAAAAGGATTGGAAGAACTCTTATCTAAGATCTGAATTTTACCTCAGAAACCTGAGACTGAGGTCATCATCAGAACAACCCATGTTACACAAGAGTGCACTAGAAAAAACTGCCAAGGAAGACAGTTTCTGACCAGCTTACAAATATCCTCCTTGGATGATTCTGTTTTATTTTCCTTGTCCTTGTTTCTCTTGTCAAATGTCTATGGAAATCAGGTGAGGAATATAGACTGAAAAACACACCAAAAGGTGGGCCTGGTGAAGCCCCAAAGTTTCCAAATGATGATTAGCTAAAACAGAAACTAAAAAGAAAGCACCTGTGGGGCTGAGGGCAACAAGATTGATTTATGATAGATCTAGAGGCATTTTGGGGGATTTGGACTATATAACCTGACAACTATAGAACAGCCTTTGCCAAGTTAATCGTAGAAGTGCTAAGGTTTGACAGTAATAGAAAAAGAAAATCTCTTGAAAATGCCAAAAACCGTAGACATGTATCCTTACCCATCCCTATTTAATCCTCCCAAACAAATCAGCGTGTTTTTCTGGAGAGCCCTATAGGATGAGGATTAGCTGGTTCACATATTAGGTGTGATAGAGTATTGCATTGCCCTCCCCCAATCCCCACAGCCACCAGCAAAAGGAGACTATTAATGTATTCAATCAGGAAGCAATATATCTAATTGACAATTTTCAAAACAGCATCTTGTCCATTTAACATGTTTTAATGATCCAGGATGGAGATTTTAAATCTCTATCATGTGATAACAGTGTAAAGCAGAATTATTGAAGCAGGTGTTCCTTATTTATATTTTTTAAAGTAATGTCTTCAGGAATAATTTTAATTAAATACTTTGTTGTAGACTTACTGTTAAAGAACAAAAGCCACTTAAGGTTTTGTTTTGGTTTAATAACTTGGAAATTATGTTATTTTATTAGATCATATGAAATGCGGGAGGGATGTTAATTCTGGCAGAGTTGAGAACACACTGGAGAAAGCAAAGACTGGAGGCAAAATAAAGCAGTAGGAGTTTGTTCCATTATCTAGGAAATAGTGATGAAGTTCTAATCTAAAGGGGCAAGATGGGATAGCGCAAAGGTGGGGAACCTGTGGCCTTGAGGCCACATGTGGCTTCTAGGCCACAGGTTCCCCATCCCTGGGATAGGGGAAACAATTCTGGACCATGAATCAAATGATGTCACTTCCAATCTAGAATCATGGGATGGAAGCTTTACAGCTAGAAAGGGATCTTCAGGGCTAATCCCTGCATTTCATAGATGAGGAAACTAAAGCACAGAGAAATTGAATGACTTGCCCAGTGCCACACAGTATCTGAAGTATCTTACCAGCAAGCTATAACTAAGCTATAGCTTAATTATAGCAAGTTATAGTTAAACTGTAAAAGAGAATTCCTCTGTGTTCCTCTATAACGTATCTTGCAGCTCATTGTACCTTATAGTCCATCTTTCCCTCAGAGTTCTTCATCTAGAACCGTAAGTCTGCCTTCACCAGCCGGGTCTCCATTGTTCCAGAATACTTTGGATTCCATAAGTTCTTCAGAAAGAATAATAAATGGTGGGGAAATCAGGAAATCGGGTGAGAGAGGGAGATTTTTTGAGTTAGCAGGACTCTTCAGGGTCCTTCAAATCTCCTAGCTGGCTACATATTCCAAAAACCAGATCTGTTACCTTGTTGTTCCCTACCAATACTTTATCACTTTCCCTCCTTTGCCAAGAAAGTGAGCCATTTCAGAATTACCAGGCATTGGGCACTAGGTTTTAAAACTAAAAAGTTTACAGGTAGAAAGATGTTATAAGGTTTATAAACAAGGTACTATATAAGCACTGCATCTCTCTGTATATTTTATGGAAGTGAAAGCAAGGAGGGGATCTAATACTTGGACACTTTTTGTGGACCTTTATATACTATCATTTACTTCATAGTGGAGAAGTATTGAAAGAAACTCCTTCTCAAAATGCAGACCTCATGGGACATTTCTGCACTGTGAAGGAGGTGCACAAAAATAAGTTTAACCATTGGCTGAAATAAGCATTAAAGAATGACCATGTCAGGACTCTCTCTAATTGCTTCATCTCCTTCCCTATATCCTCCTTCTCCCTTTTCCTTCCTCTCCCTCGCCTTCTCTCCCCCTTTTTCCCTCTCCCTCTCTTCTTCTCTCTCTTCCTCACTCTGACATCTCTCCTACCCCAGTTTCCTTTTTCAACACTCTGACCTTTTCTCTCTTTCGTGGTCTATCAGTCTTCTTCTGCCTGTGTCTCTGTGTCTGTGTCTGTCTCCTCTCTCCTGTTCTCCTCCTACTGCCTCTTCTGTCTTTTTCTTCCTCTATTCTCTTTATCTTTCTTCCCCCTTTCCTTCATTCTATCTTCCTCTCTACTTTCTTCCTCCATTCATACACAGTACCTCCCCAGTGATTTCCCTACTTTTATGAAATGAAGGCTGCCTGCCAGACATAGCAGCACTGACTACATTCAAATGCCATCACTGGAGATAGAAGGTGGGTTGTGGAAAGTCTGCTGAATGGATTGGGAAAAGACATCACAGTCTTTTTTTTAAAAAGTTATTTATTTAACAAAACTCAACACTTTGGAATTGACTGGACCTTGATAGAAATAATGGGTTGAATATGTGGCTGTCCCCTCTGAAAACCATAAGCAACCAAGTAAGCAGTGACCTTTCTGGCGAATCAAGTATTCATCCACACTTATGAGAAAGGATATGGACTTGTAGAGAAATCACCTAAACAAGTATGGGTTGAGTGGTGTTTAAACTTTCAGCACAAGAGGAGTTTGAAGTCCTATAGCAGCCCAGGAAACAGAAAACAATGCAAGATAATACAAAGGCAACCTAATTTGGTGGAAGAATCTTGGATTTGATTTCAGGGAATCTGTATTCTTGGCTCATCATGTTCTTGGGTAAGAC
>CM053580.1:252751314-252772466 GCA_028627135.1 Pseudochirops cupreus
AGGAAAGCAACTCAAAATGGGTTAACAATCTTACTTTAATCAATCAAACATATATCATTTACCTAGTTGAGGGGAAAAAGTCAGCACCCTGAACTTCAGAGAATGCAAACAGAATACAAACACAAGTTAACAGGCACACAAATAAACAGATCAGCAAGATGGGCTTCCAATCATCTGACCATTACATCCATACCTATTCAGTTACCAGAGAGGGAAGCATCAACATCTGGGTTTTTCAAAGCCTGGGGGGGCTCATCGGCTTCCCAGAGTCTCATCTGGCCAAATCACACAACTCTTCTCAAAGTGAGCTCCAAAGCAAAACCTCACATCAGAGCGTATATATAGCCTTCTCCTGGATCGGAGAATGTCACAGCCCTCTTGACCCACTGCCCAATCACAAAGTAATAAGGCGTGGGCATTCCTGAAGAACAAGCCTTCCACCACAGGCTCCCTGTGACCACATTCAGCCTATTAGGGGGCAGAGTATACTTTCAAATCTGGGAAGGTTCTCAGAGTCCCTTAAGCCACTTAAGCAACTTCCCCTACTTAGGCAGGGAAGATCTTCAGATTCCCATAACACCAAGGTCACACAGCTAAGTGTCTGAGGGCAGATTTGAACTCATGAACATGAGTCTTCTGGATTCCAAGACTCATTCTACTGCATCACCTAGCTGTCCCATGTTTTCAATTGGGGCCAGTTAATTTCTTATATAATCTGTTTCCTTCCCTTGGTAAATTAAATTCTCACTTTCAAAGCCATCATAGGTTATGAATACTAACAACATCAACAATTACAATGAGAGCAAGAACAATAGCAGTAGCAACAGCATAATAGAACATAGGAATGAATAAGCATGTGGGGTTAGAGTAAGAATGTATTCTGTATTTGACAAATACTTTTATGAAAAGAATCATCAGGTATCACTAAAAGCAGTCAAGTGCACAATCAGGCCTTCAATATGACAGTAATTTCATGTTGTGAAGCTTATTCTTGGCAAAACTCATTCCCCAAATCACTGCAGCATAAAAGCAAGGGGACATGAAAGAAATAAACATGGTTTTCTACCCATAGTATATCTCACATACATAACAAACCATCTTCCCCTGAGATAATATATTTTACACTTCAAAGGTTTGACCTTTTTTACATCTGTCTATGTTTTATTAGTGAATGTAGAAATGGCAGTCAACTCTACTTCAGCAGTCAGATGAGTTAAAGACAAATTATTCCTTATGTCATATGGAAACTCCAGGGAGCTCTCCCAACCACAATCAAGACCAGATGGCCCTGGAGGAAATAGCTTCAATGACTTTTCTGTCCACTCACCTTGATAGGAATGATCATCATTGCTATGACCTAAGACTGTTTGTATTATGGACCCTGTATATACATATACATATATGTGTCAGAACTTGTGATCTCTTTTATGGTAGCAAGAACCCACCTTGGCCTGAGTTCATATTTTGTAGCAAACACTAACTTTTGTGGTAAAACTGAGCGGTGTAAGTAAAGGCAGACCAAAAATCTAAAATATATTTTGATTCATTATATAAATCCTGAAATAGACTTCATGCCAAGATGGAGGAGTGAGAAAGGAACCCTCTGAAGCTCTCCAAAACCCCTTCTGAACAACTTGAAAACTGCCTCAGAATTAATGTAGGAGCAGGGAAATATCTTTTCATCACAGGAGGAAAGATCTGTTTCACTGAGGTGGTAGGGGAGTGAGGTCCAGAGGCAGAAGCAGCCAGCCTCACAGGAGGGAGCCAGCAGCAGCCTCCAAGCCTGGGGCAATTCACCAGTGAGGCCCTCCCCTCCAGTAAACCAGCATTATCCTAGCAAGCCAGCAGAACTTGACCATAGAAATTTATTGTTGTGACAAGGAGGATCAAGGCACAACCTTAGAAGAGGATAATAGTGTCAAAATGTAAAGCCTCAAAATGCACTGAAGAAAATAACTCCTTAAAAAATAGAATTGGACAAATGGAAAAGGAAGTACACAACTTCACTGAAGAAAATAATTCTTTAAAAATTAGAATTGAGGGGCAGGTAGGAGGCACAGTAATAGAGCACTGGCCCTGGAGTCAGGGCGACCTGAGTTAAAATCCAGCTTCAGACACCTAACACTTACTAGCTGTGTGACCTTGGGCAAGTCATTTAACCCCAACTACCCTGCCTTCCTCCCTTCAAAAAGACAAAAAAAATAGAATTGAGTAAGTGGAAGCTAATGATTCCATGAGACATCAAGATACCAAAGGGAAAAAAAAAGTGAAATTTCTCATTGGAAAACAATCAATCTGGAAAAATAGATCCAGGAGAGATAAAGAATTTAGACTACCTGAAAGCCATGATTTTTTAAAAAAAATCCTGGAAAACGTCTTTCAAGAAATTATCAAGGAAAACGTCCCCAGTACACTAGAACTAAGAGGGCAAAATAGAAATTGAAAGAATTTGCTGATCACCACCTGAAAGAGTTCCTAGAATGAAAACTCTCAGGAACATTGTAACTAAATTCCAGTACTCATAGATTAAGGAGAAAGTACTTCAAGTAGCCAATAAGAAACAATTCAAATATTGTGGAGCTGCAATCAGGATTATAAATGATTTAGCAACTTTTACATTAAATATTAAAGAACTTCATTAAAGAACCATATATCATTTGATGATAAACCAGAAGGCAAAGAAGTTAGAATTACAACAATAATCACCTACATGTCAAAACCAAGCATCTTTCTGGGAAAAATGAGTACTTATTGTATTAGAGGAATTTCAAGCTTTCCTACTTAAAAGGAAACATATAAAGAAATAAAAAATAAACAAGAAAAAGAAACCATAAGAAATTCAATGAACTTAAACTTTATATTTCTATATGGCAAGATAATATTTGCAAATCTTAATAAATTTATTACTGTAAAGACAATTAGAAGGAATGTACATGGACAGAAGCTGTGAATATAAGGTGGCTTTGATGGGATAAAACCTTAACAAAATAAAGAGGTGACAAAGAAGATTGCAATGGAAGAAGCAGGGGGAATATAGAATAAGGTAGATTGTCCTATATAAAACAGTAATGAAAGAGCTATTATAGTGGAGGGAAATATGGGGGTGGGGGTACACAAGTGGGCAGAACTTAAACCTTACTCACATCAGAATTTACTCAAAGAAGGAACAATATACACACTCGGAAATGGAAATATATCTTACCCTATAATGAAGTAAAAGACAAACAACAACAACAACAAAATACGGGTATAATAGAAGGGAGGGTGAAGAAACTGATAAAAGGGAGGCTGGATTGGGGGAGATGGTGTAATGGTAATGGAATTTGAATCCCACAAATGGGGTGGACTTGTTGACGTGTTAAGAGGGGTCCAGACTGGGAGGAGCTGGTGCCCAAGCAGAGAGAGGCCAGAAGAACTTCTGGGAGCCAGCATGTGGAGGCTGCTGCTACTGCTGTAGAGAGAAAAATAACAACTGAGGACTGAACTGGGAGGAAGCATGACTGTGGTGCCAGTACTTGGTTTCTCTGTTTTGATGTTACTTTGTCAAATTTGTCTGCTGATGGAGGATGTTGCTGTTGTTGCAGAAGTCCTGGGACCTTGCTGTTGGTTCAGAAGCCCTGAAAGAAGATTTTCTTGTATGTTTGCAGAAATCCTGGAGATGGGCCTTCTTGGTGTTTTCAGGGGTCCTGGGACTATACTGATAATTTGTGCTAATTCCTCAGACCTTGTTGTTAGGTCTAGGTCAGTGGTTCTCAATCTTCTTAATGCTGTGACCCTTTATTACTCGTATGTGGGTGTATCTGTATGTGCATGTGGGTGGACCTGCCTGGAGACAGATAGAAGAGTGGTGTCTTGGTTCCTAAGACCACTGGAAATATTTTATTGCTTTGTATGAATTGTTTGCTTGGTTCTTCTTACTTCACTTAGCATCAGTTCATATATCCTAGGATTCTCTGAAATGTTCTCATCATTTCTTATTACATTATTTTCCATTATAATCACATACCACAGTTTTCTCAGCCATCCCCCAGTTGACAAACACCCCTTGATTTCTAGTTCTTTTCTTCCTTACCCCTCATTTTATGATCCCCTTTAAAGATTGCCTATGATAATTACCTCCCTGGTATTATCCTCCCTCTCAAACCTCCTAACCCCCTGCCATCCTATTTCTTTTTTAGTTTAATACATTTCCATACCTCACCATTGTACATTTATGTGTTTGTAAGCTTGTAAGCTTGTTGAACCTTCCTTTGTTTAGTTCAGATAAGAGTAAGGTTCCTCTGTTGCTCATTCCCTATATTCCCTCTTCCATTTTTCCCTATTCTTCGCCAATTATGTAAAACTCCAGGTTCTGTTCCCTTTCATCCTCCATCATTATTTCCCTCAACCTCAGAACAAAACCAGTTTATTTCTAGATAACCACTTATATACATAGTCATAGCGTTTATCAAGTATTTTTGTTTTATGTGGGAACCAGACAGGGGCTGTTTGAAGAATTATTTTTATATTCATTTTGCCTTCTAGTTTGCAAGATCTAGGTTTCTAATGTCTTGAAAATTGTTTTAAACTATAGTGTTCGTCTCGCATGAATTGTTTTCTTGGTACTTCTCACTTCACTCTGCAACAGTTTATATTTCCTAGGATTCTCTGAAATGTCAGTTTTAATTTATTATTTCTTGAAATACAATTTCCATGTTTTCTTAAGTCGTCTTTCAGGGACTCCAGCGATTCTTACATTTTATTTTTTTTAATCTTTTGATTTTATTGGAATATTTCTTGCTGTCATAGTAATGTTTTTTTCTGTTTGGTCTAGTCTCATTTTCAAGGAAATATTATTGGGTAAATTTAACCATTTTCTGATCTAAGATATCTGTTCACCTTCTAAATTTTCCTCCACAGCCTTTATTTTGTTTGTATTGTCTTAATTACTTTCTTTTAGATATTCATGTAATCCTTTGGGAAAATTCATTTTTTTTCTTTGAGTCTCTGTTTACAGATATTACAGCGTTAGCTTTTCCTACTATGTTGCATTTTGCCTTACTTTTCTGGATTTATAATAATACTTTATGGTGATCAATAACTTTCAGTGTATTAATATCTTTAGCTTTTGTTCCTGAACTAAGATTTTATGCCAGGTCCAGCTCTAGCTCCTTATGTGCTTGTTAATCATGGAATTGTTGACCTTGAATATTCTTGCCTCAGTTTCTGTGCTGCTTTCTACTTCCCAAGATTAGACACCCTTGGATCTTTGAGGCAACTCAGGAAAGAGGGACGTCTGGGTATTTTGTAAACACTGGTAATGGTATGTTCCTTTTCTAAGTGGTAGAGTGACTTAACCAGTTATTTACAACTCCTAGTCTCTTACAAGATCTATTTTCCTGTTTTCTGACCACTTGAAGCTTTCTCAAGGGAGCTTTCTACCCTTACAGCTGGGTAATGCAGTGGATAGACCAGAACTATAATTAGGAAGACTCAGGTTCAAATTCAGCCTCAGACACTTAATAGCTGTGTGTGAACCTGGTTAAGCTACTTGAACTCATTTTCCTTTTCTATATGGTGGTATATAAATAGCATCCACCTCCCAGGATTGTTGTGAGGTTCAAATGAAATAATAATTATAAAGTGTCTGGCTCACAGTAAATATTGTCTTCATCATCATTATCACAGCTTCTAGATATAGAAATTACAAATTACATGTATTTCTGACTAATCTGAAGTCGTGACAGGAGGTTGCCATCTTATTTGCCCTCATTTTGACTACTTTTACTGCCTGTTGTCTTTTCTTTTGCCAGGAGGCTTCTTGAATTTCTTGGTCATTATTCAATATTGTGTGATTTTTAATTTTTTGCTTAAGTAAATATATGGAAACAACTGTCTGCCATTCATTCAGACAGCCATCTTGGCTCTATTCTTTCTGAGTTGTATTTGTTTCTCTTGGAGTACTGGGCTCAGTAATTTTTTTGGGGTAATTTCTTTTCTCTCTTATTTTCAACTTGAAACCCTCCTGGTCAGTTCAGCAAGCCTCCTATGGGGGGAAAAAGTCTTTTTGATGTTTTATTAGATATACTTTATCCTTATTCAAGATTCCTTTATTTCTTTACCATTAACCATGGACTAGAAACAAAATATTGCTCTTTGGCACATCTTCTTGATCAGCTGTTCACTTCTTATAGTTTCCTTGCTTTTCTCACATTTATACCTTTGCTTTGAAGTGGCTATGAAAACCCACTGCCTTTTCCCCCTAATCCATTTGTTTCCTGTCTGGAACAGTCTTTTGTGTTTCTTATGATATCATTTCTCCAGGCAGGAATAATCTGAAGATGGGAGTAACAATAAGATTTGCTAAATTTTGGGAGGCTCTCTGCCATATCCTGGATATAAGCTCCATAGAGGTAGAAAACAATTGTCATGAAAAGTCAATTATTATTACCTCTGAAACTCTCTAAAGGAAGTTGTAGACCACATCAATACTTCTGTTGTTTTTGTATTGTTTTGTTTTTCTCTCAAAAGCCATTAATGGATTTCCTTTTATCTTGTAGCCCCCATAGATCCCATTTACCTCACCATCAAGTCGCAAAAGCTGTTTCCTTTTTCTTTTCCTTTTTCCTTCTTTCTTCCTCATGGCAAGAATCCATGCCTAGTCTATAACTCCAGTTTATGAAAAGTCAATTTATGTAGAATGTTCAGTAAGTTACTTAAGTGCTTATCATGTATGCTAAGCTAAGCACTAGGAATATGAAGAGAAGTTAAAAAACATGATTCCTGTACTCAGGAAGTTCACATTCTATTTGGGGGAAGATGATGTATGAATCATTTTACATGCAAGATAAATATAGTGTAAATGAGGGGTAATATCAGAATTTTTAGGGCAAGGATTGCACATGAGCACTTGTACAGTATGTCAAGGATGAGTTCATCTTGATCCTATTCAAAAGATAACAATTTTTTGTCTTCACATATGCCTATTGATTTCATAGATATCTTCTTTCTAAAAAAAAAAAACAACAAAATTTAAAGTAGAAATATAAAATATAGAGGCAGCTAGATGGTGCAGTGAATAGAGCACTGGCCCTGGAATCAGGACGACCTGTGTTCAAATCCGGCCTCAGACACTTGACACTAACTGTGTGACCTTGGGCAAGTCACTTAACCCCAATTGCCTTGCCTTCCCCCCCTCCAAGAAAAAAGAATAGAATTATGAAATATTTTAAAAAGTTAAAAAGCATAATGTACTCTTCATGAAAAAAAATGTCTCATTGGATTTAGACTTCTCATAAGTAAAAGTGTGAGAAATCCCTTTTATAATATTTTTATTTTAGTGAGTCCAGGAGCAAGGTCTGCCTGTGAACTCTCCAGGTGTTTTGATTCAAATAGGCAAATATAACCCATTTTATACCTTTTCCTACCACTTTGCCTCTTTTCTGCAATTTTGAATGATTAATTGATCTCTTTTTACAAGGGGAAATGAGATCATTGTGAACTTTACATTTCTAGAATAGGAATCTTTCCTGAAGAATATTCTCCCAGTTTCACTGGATATGTGGCATTGGAGAAGATCAATATTGCTTGAGCATCTATTACATACTGAGAGGCCTGTGGAAGAATTAATGAACCAGGTCATTCCATAGTATAGTGGTAGTCTTTAGAAGTTAATATTAAATAACTTCTAATTAAATCAGTGTATTCTCAGGTTTATTCAGCTGAAAATAATAAATTAGGTAATCTCAGGACTATATAGCTAGAAAAAAAATCACTTCCTCATTATATGCCAAAAGTTTCTTTCCTCATTACCACCCAGCTAAACTGATGTAGTCGTAGAATATAATCATAGATCATGAAGTGTTCTTACATTAACCTGTGGATAACATGTGGCTATTCTTTCAGAAATATGATCCGTCAATAATCAATCTATAAATATTATGTGCTGTAATGCCAATGCAATATTCATAGCACCCACAATCACTATAAATATACTGGTACAGTGCTTGATTGCAAAATATAACAGATGCTCCATATAGAAGACAGAAGGAAAACATTTATTCAGACACCAGAAAATGGAATCCCAAAACCAGCAAGCCAATCCCATCATAGTACAAAAGTTAAGAAGCAATAACGTCACACAAAGTCACAACATCCCTTAGCCTTCCCACAAACCAGCACAAGACCAATATTTACTCTCAAAAGTCTAGCTGTCTCCCTTGGAAGCATCCTCTCCTCCCAACCATCTAGCTTGCTCTGACTCCCAGATTCCTGTGGGGTCTGCTCCACCCTTCTGCAAACTCCTCCTACAACAGGCTCCATATGATTACATTCAACGTATTAGGGGACAGAGATTATTTTAAAGCAGGGAACATCTTCAAATTCCCACTGAGATTACAAGTGCCTACTGTGTGCCTGGCACTGTGCTTAGTTGGGGATATAAAGAGGCAAAAGATAATACCTGGCCTCCTGGAGTTTATAATCTAATGAAATAAACACTTAAAAAAATTAAGTCAGAAAGAACTTATTGCATAAAGTCATTGCATAAAGTGATTGGACATACCTCCTATTGATCCTTAAAAGATATAATCCAGTTTCTATCACTAAACGCTGGAGGTAGAAGTCAGGGAAGAAACCAAATCCTTGCCTCTGGCAGGGAGGAGGAAGTTTTTTCTCCTCCCTCTGTTGTAGTTTCATGATGTGTTGCAGTAGATCCATCTCAGAGAGTTCAGACAGATCACCTCGAATCCAAGTATAGCCTCTCATGAAGCAGGCTAAGTTCTAAGAGGAACCAGCAACTTCAGAGAGAGCAAGATAAATTTTTATAGGATAAAGATGCAATTACATAATAGAAATTATGAATATTAAAAAGGCAGGAGGAGTTTATCAAGGGATTAAATAATAGTAGAGAAGTTGCTTCTATGGTGTTAAACATTCTGGTCATGTTGCACTAGAATTGGCTAGCTATTGTGGTGCTGTCTGGTAACGATGGATAGTTAGGTACTGTTGTCCTGTCTTGGGCTAAATGGATGATCTGATTGTGGTCGAGTACAAGAACATACCTGTTCACATATGTGAATTGGATCTCAGGGCAGTGATTAGCTAGGGGCAGTGGCCATATTGATTCTTGAGCCCTGTGTGATTAAAACCAATTGTATGGTTAAATCAGGTCGTGCCTGCTGTTCAGTGGGCCCCATAAGGAAATTAGAATACTGGGGCCTGGAGCAGCTTTATTAGAATTCCATCACCTCGAGTCTAGTAACAGAGTTCTTTTCCCAAAAGAAAACAGTCCCATCCATGAATTGGAGAGTCAGTTAGAGAGAGAGCTCAAGGTACAGTTGAAGAAAACACATTTTCTGCATATTCCATGTTTACAAAAAATACAGTCACAAGGTCAGAAGAAGTTTCAAACAGTGTGACTTCTGGTAACAAAGAAGAGAGCCAGATAGAGACTCAAAAGAATAAGCTACTTCTGCCACTTAAGAATTGGGCAAGAGAGAAAAGAAAAGGACTTTGAAGGCTCGTGGTACCAAAGTGGAAGTTTCCTTGGTCAATGTGTTCTCTATAACCATACCTTATTTTCATTGTACACTAACTTTGATCTCACTGTTTTGAATGACTTTTGTGTATTTGTGAAAAAGTGTGGTCTAGGTTTATGGGAAGACAGTTTTGTAGCTACTGTTCTTACTGTGACATATTATAAAAAAACCTTTATTTTCAGCTCATTTGTCTATCAGTCTGTTGAGAATATGAAGCTCACTTGCCTAATTCCACACTCACTCAGTGTTTGGGAGTCTCCAAAAGAAAGTGTGAGAGAGAAGAGGTATTAGACTGACTACCAAGCTTAAGATCTGTAGAGCTGTTGTAATGACCTCCTTGTTATATGCCTGTGAAACCAGGACAGTATACCAGCACCATGCCAGGAAACTAAATTGCTTCCATTTGAATTGTCTTAAGAAGATTCTGAAAATTAACCATAATAAAATATCAGACACTGAGGTCCTTTCTTGAACTAAATTGCAAAGCATTCAAACTCTGCTGTGGAGAGTGCAACTCTGATGGGCTGGCCATGTTGTTCAAAAGCAAAATGTATGCTTTCCAAAAAGACTAATTTATGGAGAAATCAACGAGGGCAAGTGCTCACATGGTGGTCAGAAGAAGCAATAGAAGGATGCTTTCAAGGTCTCTTAAGAACTTTGGAATTGTGTGATATGGGAGACACTGACATAGGACTGCTCAGCATGGCATACTCTCATCAGAGAAGGTGCTGTGCTCTTTGAGCAATGTAGAATTAAAGTAGCTCAAAAGAAACATGAGATGTGCAAATTTAGAGAATCCAATGTAAATGTTCACATGAACTATTTGTGCTGTGGTAGAACATTCCAAGCTTGTATTGGTCTGATCAGGCACAGTTGAACACACTGTAACTCACCTCTAGCATAGTGATATCATTTTGGTCCTCTTTGAGAATAAAAGACAACAACCAACCAATCTACATGGGGAAAAGATACTTGTAACTCCTAAGAACTTTATCATTATTGAGGCAGTTACAAGGAGTATAAATAGACAGGGGCACAAGTATGAGTTGAATATAATAGAATGATTATCTTAAAAAAAAAGTAAAATTAAGAGGTGAGAAAAAGGAATATACTTGGAGAAGAAAAAAGAAGAGGTACAATGGGGTAAATTTTTTTTGACATAGAAGAGGTGCCAAAGAGATTTTACAGTGGAATATTAGATGGAAGAAATGGAGGGGAGAGTTTGAACCTGACTCTTATCAGAATTGACTTGGTGGGCAGGGCCAAGATGGTGGAGTAAAAGCAGAAACTTGTCTGAGCTCCCCCTGCATCCACCTCCAATACCTGTAAAATATGACTCCAAACAAATTTTAGAGCTACAGAACCCACAAAGTGACAGAGGGAAACAAATCTTTCACTGAAGGCAGCCTGCAGGCCGACAGGAAGGGTCTATCACACTGAGCTGGGAGCCAAGCACAATCCCATGTGAGTCATGCAGGCCTGGGCTTGTGGCCCGCACCAGTACCACAAACTGGCTAGAGCAGACTTTAGGAGAGTGAATCACCAGTGGTTGTGGCACTTTCTAGACTTTTCAACTTATAAACACCAAAGAGAAAGTAAAAGGTCAGTTGGGAATTCTGTTGGAACTGGGTGAGAGAAGAGTGTGGTCTGAGCGCTGTCCCCAGGGCAACAGAGGTAGTACAGGCAAAGTGGCTGCAACAGCTGCTGCTTGGCTACCTCCAGAACTCCTGGCCTGTTACAGTGGAGAAGAAGAGCAAGAAGGTGAAAGGGAATGGGTCATCCTTACTTATTGAATTTGGCTTCAGGACAGAATAACATACCCACTTAATTTGGCATCTTACCCTACAGGAAAGTATGGAGGGGAAGGAAATAAGGAGGGGGCGATGATAGTAGGTAGGGCAGATTGAGGGAAAGGGCAGTTAGAAGCAAACATTTTTGAAAAGGGACAGGTCAAAGTAGAAAGTAGAATAAGTGGGGGGCGGGAAAGGATGAGGGAAATATAGTCTTTCACACTATAACTACTGTGGAAACGTTTTGCATAACTACACGTGTAACTTATATTGAATTTTTTGTCTTCCCAGTGGGGGTGGGTGAGGAGGGAAGATGGGAAAGATTCTGAAAATCAAAGTTTTAAAAAGCAGTGTTGAAAAAAGTTTTTTTTACATGCAATTGGGAAATAAGATAATCAGGAACTGGGGTATAGAAATCCATCTTGCCCTACTAGAAAGTTAGGGGGGAATGGGGGAGGATATAACAGAGAACATATTGAGGGAAGGGGTATTCAGTAAGCTTACTATATTGGTGGGGGTTGGGGAAAGATGTGGTGAAAATTTGTCACTCAAAATCTTGGGGAAATGAATGTTGAAAACTAAAAATAAATAAGTTGGAAAAAAAGAATAAAAAGATTGGAACAACAACAAAAAAAGAATTGACTCAGAAGAAAAAACATACACACTCAATTGGATACAAACACCTACCCTACCCTACTGGTAAGTAGTGAGAGAAGGAGATAAGAAAGGTGGGGCAGGAGTTCTAATGGAGATGAGGGCCTTTTAAGTGATTGGTAGTCAGAAGCAAAGCACTTTTGAGAATGGACATGGTTAAAGGAGAAAAAGAGTAGGATAAATCGGGAAAATAGAATAGAAGGGAATATGTAGTAAACATAACTGAACAAAAATTTACAGCAAGTTTCTCTGATAGAGACTTCATTTCTTATATAGAGAACTGAGTCAAATGTATAAGAATGCAAGTCATTTGCCAATTGATAAACAGTCAAAGGATATGAACAGGAAGTTTTCCCATGAAGTTGTCAGAGCTATCTATAGTCACAGGAAAAAATGCTCAAAATCACTATTGATTAGAGAAATGGAAATTAAACCAACAATGAGGTGTCACCACACAACTAACAGATTGGCTAATATGACAGAAAAGGAAAATAACAAAGTTGAAGGAAATGTAGGAAAATTGAGACACTGATGTACGTTTTGTGGAGTTATAAACTGATTCAGATATTCTGGATAGCAATTTGGAACTATATCCAAAGGGCTATAAACCCATGTATACCCTTTGACCTAGCAATACTATTACTAGATCTATTACCAAAGATGATTAGGGGAAAAGGAAAAGAACCTGTATATTCTAAAATGATTTTAGCAACTTTCTTTGTGGTATCAAAGAATTGGAAATTGCAGGGATACCAATCAATTGAGGAATGGCTGAACAGGTTGTGGCATATGATTCTGATGGAATTCTATTATGCCATAAGAAATATTGAGCATAATGCTGTCAGAAAAATCTGGAAAGACTTACATGAACTGATGCAAAGTGAAGTGAATAGAACCAGGAGAACAGTGTACATAGTAATATTACTGTTGTATGATGATCAACTATGAATGACTTAGCTATTGTGATTAACTGAGAATGACTTAGCTAATACAATGATCCAGTACAATTCAACAGGAATTATAATGAAAAATCTTATGTATCATCCGAGAAAGAGCTAAAGTCTGAATGTGGATTAAAGCATACTTTTTAATCTTTATTTTCCTTTGTTTTATTTTTTTTTGGTCTTTTCTTTCGCAACATGATTAACACAGAAATATGTGTTGCACGGAGATTATATCTACATCAGATTGCTTGCCTTTTCAATGAAGGAGGAGAGGAACGAGAGATAATTTGGAACTGCAAATATTTTTTAAATGAATGTTAAAAATTATTTTAATGTAATTAAGAAAAATAAAATATTAAATATATATAAAAAGAAAAGGATAAGAAGAATTCAAAGAATAAATCCATCTTCAGAAAAGCTATGAAGGCTTCTCCTAGAAGATGTGCTTTTCTAGTTCACATTAATTGCAGAGATTGTTAGATGTTTCTGCAAAACAAATAAATAAATGAATAACTAAAAACATATATGTGTATGTACATACACATATGCATATGTATGTATATATACATATTCACATGTACACACATACACATGTATATACATGTGTATGAATAGGTAGACAGATAGCCAAACAGACCTCGATACCATTTAGTTCACTCTCCTAATCCAGTATTACAATAATCAAATCAAGTATCAAAAACCCATAATTCATGCAAAACTTCAAAGAATTTAAGTTTTCACATCTTACTTGTTGTTACCTAAACCTTGTACCTGATATGGATACTACTATCAACAAGCTAAAGAGAGAATCTTAAAAGGAAATTGATGAGGACCTGACTTATAAGATGAGTCCTTCTACATAGATATTAATATTTGCCAAATTAGACATGTAAGCTAGGATTCATAAAAGGAAAACTTGGTTTTACAACTCATAACTGCCTTGTGATATGTCATGTGATAAGTTTCATGTTGCTGAAAGATAAAAAACTAAACACTTTAAAGTTACAGAAGACAAAGGCTCTGAAACTCTTAAGTTAAACTTTAAAAATAAATTTTTCCAGAGGTGGAGCAAAGATAGTAGAGTAAAAACAGGAACTTACTTGAGTCCATCCCCCAATTTCTCCAACACCTGTAAAAAAAATGACTCTAAACAAATTTTACAGCTACAGAATCCACAAAATGACAGCATGAAACAAATCTCCCACTGAAGGCAGCCTATCAGGTCTACAGGAAGGGTCTATCACACTAGGCTGGGAACAGAGTGCAGTCTCATGTGTGCTGCACTTGAACAGACAAGCAGCACAGACAAGGGCCAGAGCAGAACTCAGGGAACTGAATCACTGGCATCTGTGGTGGTTTCCAGACTTTTCAACCAATAAAGCCCAAAGAGAAAGGAGAAAGTCAGTTGGGAAACTCTGCTGGACATGGGTGAGAGAAATGCACAGTCTGGCCCCTTCCCCCGGGATAATGGAGCTGGTGACATCTGTAGCTGCTGCAGTGGCAGATGCTTCAGAGCTGCAGGCCCATGGATGGTGGGAGGACCAAGTGACTGACCACAGGGCAATTGCAAGAATCTTTCTGCTGGTGCTGAGGCAGGATTCTCTTGCTTTGCCCTACTTGGATCTAGGTCGCAATCTTGGGTGGTGGTCCTGGGGTGAGGAGCGCTGGTGTGGTGGAGCTTGTGGTGACTGTGGAGAGGCAGTCCTCCTCACAGTTCTGAGGAGGGTGCCTAGAGGAAGCTCTGACAATAGCTGCACAAAACCCCAGAAATTTGGGACAAACCACTTGCTACTCTGGAAGCAGAGTTCTACAGTGGCAAAGAGCTCAAAAATCAAGTAATTGTTTGGGAAAACGAGCAAACAGAGGAAGAGAAATCAGACTGTAGCATCATTCTTTGGTGAAAGAGAAGATCAAAACATAGAATAAGAATACAACAAAGCTAAAACTCCTGCATCAAGTCTCCAAGAAAATATGAATTGGTCATGGGCCATGGAGGAGCTCAAGAAGGATTCTGAAAATCAAATAAGAGAAGTAGAGAAAAAACTGGGAAGGGAAATAAGAATGATGCAAGAAAATCATGAAAAATGAGTCAACAGCTTGCTAAAGGAGACTCCTCCAAAAAAACTGAAGAAAGCAACACCTTAAAAATAGACAAACTCAAATGACAAAAGAGATCCACAAAGTCAATGAAAAGAAGAATGCCTTAAAAAGCAGCATTGGCTAGATAGAAAAGGAAGTTTAAAAGTTCACTGAAGAAAATAATTCCTTCAAAATTAGAGTGGAGCAAATGAAAGCTAATGACTTTATTAGAAATCAAGATATTATAAAACAGATCCAAAAAAATGAAAAAAAAAATAGAAGGAAATATCTCCTTGGAAAAACCACTGACCTGGAAAATAGATCCAGGAGAGAGACCATTTAAAAATTATTGGACTATATGAAAGCCAAGATCAAAAAAAGTGCCTAGACATCATCTTTCAAGAAATTATCGAGGAAAATTACCTGATATTCTAGAACCAGAGGGCACAATAGAAACTGAAAGAATTCACCAATTGCCTCTTGAAAAAGATCCCCAAAACAAAACTCCTAGGAATATCACTGCCAAATCCCAGAGTTCCCAGGTCAAGGAGAAAATATTGCAAGCTCTCAGGAAGACACAGTTTGAGTCGTGTGGAAACACAATCAGGATAACACAAGATCTAGCAGTTTCTACATTAAGGGATTGAAAGGCTTGGAATATGATATTCTGGAGGTCAAAGGAGCTAGGATTAAAACGAAGAATCACCTACCCAGCAAAACTGACTATAATACTTCATGAAAAAAATATGGACATTCAACAAAATAGACTACTTTCAAACATTGTTGATGAAAAAACCAGAGCTGAACAGAAAATTTGAGTTTCAAATACAAGAAGAAAGAAAAGCATGAGAAGTTAAACAGGAAAGAGAAATCTTAAGGAACTTATTAAAGTTGAACTGCTTATATTCCTACATGGAAGGACAATATTTGTAACTCATGAGAATTTTCTCAGTATGAAGATTGTTGAAGGGAATATGTGAGTGTGTTTCTGTTTGTGTATGTTTGTATATATGTAAATATATGCATATATGTATGTATGTGTATGTATAAGTGGGTGTATGTGTGTTTGTATATATGCATAGATAGGGCACAGAGTGAGTTGAATTTGAAGGGATGATATGTAAAAGATAAGATTAAGAGGTGAGAGAGGAATATATTGGGAGAAGGATAGAAGGGAAAGATAGAATAGGGTAAATTATGTCACATAAAAAAGGCAAGAGAAAGCTGTTACAATGGAGAGGAAGAGCAGGGAGTTGAAAGGGAATGAGTCAACCTTACTCTCATTGGATTTGACTTAAGAAAGTAGTAACATACACACTCAATTGGGTATCTTAGCCTACAGTAAAGTAGGAGGGAAGAGGTTGGGGGGGGATGATAAAGAGAGGGTAGATTGGGGAGGGGTTAGTCAGAAGAAAACACTTTTGAAAAGGGATAGGGTCAAAGAAAAAAATAGAATAAAAGGGGGGGCAGGATAGAATGGGGGGACATATAGTTAGTCTTTCACAATACTACTACTATGGAAATGTTTTGCATAACCACACATGTGTAACATCTATCGAATCCTTATCTTCCCAGTAGGGGTGGGTGAGAAGGAAAGAAGGGAGAGAATTTGGAACTCAAAGATTTTTTTTTAATCTTAAAAAAATGTTTTTATAACCAACCAAGAAATAAGATATATAGGCAATGGGTTTTAGAAATCCGTCTTGTCCTACAAGAAAGTAAGGGGGAAGGAGATGAGGAGAGGATAGGAGAGGATATAAAAGAGGGAAGACTGGGGGATGGGGTAATCAATATACTTGCCATCTTGGGATGAGGTGTAGGGAAGGGATAGGAAGAAAATTTGGAACTCAAAACTTTGTGGTAATGAATGTTGAAAACTAAAAAGAAATAAATTAATTCTGGAAAATAAAAAAAAAATTTCCAACCATAAAAAACAACAACAACAAACTTCTGCTATATTCAATTTTGAAAAAAAAAATTACACTTCCTTTTATCTACATCTTATTTCCTCCCCCCCTTAGGAGAATGTTATCAGTATATCAGCTTTCAGGAATGAGATATTAAAAAACAGCAACAGCTATTCCCATATATGAG
Source organism: Pseudochirops cupreus (assembly GCA_028627135.1). Classification (NCBI taxonomy): domain Eukaryota; kingdom Metazoa; phylum Chordata; class Mammalia; order Diprotodontia; family Pseudocheiridae; genus Pseudochirops; species Pseudochirops cupreus. Next base: position 252,768,394 of record CM053580.1, read on the forward strand.
CACATAGTTCTCAAAAGGACATAAAGCTCAAAAACTTTTCTGTTTAGTTGTTTGGAATATAAAATTGATATTACCTACTGACATCTTAGTCGTTTTCATGTTAAACTTGTAATTCAGATGCATTAGTGTTCTTCTCTGACATAGAAATTTGTTATAAAAGGAAAAAAAAAGGAGAGACATAGTTATAGCTGGGGGAAGATACTCTCCTTAGTTCTGTTTGAATCCTGGCAAGAGTCATATTTGAGAACCAGTCATGGAGCAAAGTTTCACAGTATTCACAGAGTAGCAAAGCCAGGCTCAGAAATAACCAGATGGTAAAATTCCATGTCCAGAGAGGAAATACTCCCATGGGAAGCTGAGTCAAAAGGATCCTACCTTCCTTCACAAGGTCATCTCCTCAACTTTCCCAGGAACAGATGCTCACCTATGGCAGTCCTCAGACTATACTTTGAATAGCACTGGTATTTTATCCTTTGCAATGGTGGCCATAATTCCCAAAATTGAAATTTAAAATAATGTTGAATTAAAGTCTAATGATATTTAAACTTGAATGGCAAAATTTCAATGATCTCAGCATTAGATCTATGACAGTTACCTTTTTTATATCAGAAATCATCATAAATTCACTTTTATTCTCTCTACTTATGAGTTCTCACTTAGATTCTCAGAAAATCAATGGCAAATTTTAGGATTAGGGTATGATTGGTAATTGTTTCTTATTATTTATCTCATGTTAGCATATCTCTTTAAATAATACTATGTAATTTCTTGTATACAAAATTCCAATCGAGGTTAAAATGCACTTCTTAGAAATGAGCTAGAAACAGGAAAGCTATTGTTTTCTTTATCATCTTTTTTCAGAATTTTTCCCACTTTTACTAAAGAGATCAGTAGGCTGAAATGTCAAATGTCCTAAACAGCTTCTTCCATAAATTAGCAAAGTTTACTCTCTAGTTTTTAATCTTAGAACAGTTATCAATTATTCTGAGGAATTAAGATTTTGAGAGGATTCTGAGAAGGTGGTGGAGTAGGTTAGAAAATTCCATGTTCTCAAAATTTCCCCCCATAAAAGATTAAAAAAAAATAGCACTTCAGGGCAAACAATATGCAGGCATAATAAATAAGTATAGGGGCACAACAGGAGTTCTCCTGGAACAATCTGAGACGATCTGAAGGAAAATCCCTGGACCAGGTTTGGTTGCTGTAAAGAGTAAAGACCTCCAGGCTAGGGTCCATTTAAAGGATAAGCAGCAAGCCCTGAGGTTAGCTGTTTTGGGAGGCTGCCTTAGCCCCAGCCACAGGAACTTTCACCCCTGGGACAGTATGGAGAGTTGGGTATTTGAGCCAGGGAAGATCAAAGAGCCTCTGCTGACAAGGAATGCCAGACCCAGCTGTGCTATGGAGAGTAGCAGGGTTAAGAAGGAACCAGCACATGCCCAGTGATGGCAGAAGCATTGAGGCAGGATGCCCCTGGCTGTGGGCACTTACAGGAGGGTTAAGGTTTGGCTTTAGTTCCAGGCCAGAGGGGATAATTGAAGATCTGTGGCCAGAGCCAACATCCTTCACACTCCAGGACTAAGTTATTCCTACCGAAAAATACACTGGCAAAGGAGAAAGATTCCAAACATAGAAAATTATTATGGGAGTAGAGAGGACCTGGGTTCATCTTCAGAGGAGAATAGTGAAACAAAGGAATCCTCTTTTACCAGAAATAATACCATCAAATGGTCACCTGTCCAAAAATAATTTATAGAAGAGCTTTAAAAAGACTGCAAATCAAATGACAGAGATTGAGGAAAAACTAAAAGTAAAATGAGAACAATCCAAGAAAAACAAGAAGGTTATGAAAAGAAAGTCAGCCAATTAGAAAAGGAGACCTAGAATCTTAAGGAAGAAAATGATACCTTGAAAATTAGAACTGGATAAGTAGATGCTAGAGAAGTTATATGAGATCAAGAAATAATTAAACAAATATGAAGAATGAAATAAATAGAAGAGAAAGTAAAACATCTTATAAGAAAAACAACTGATCTGGAGATTAGATCAAGAAGAGAAAACGTAAAGATAAATGGACTACCTGAAAGCTATGATCAAATAAAAAAATAATCTAGAAATAAATAAAGAAAATTTTCCATTGAAACAAAGGGGAAAAGTAGAAAGAAAAAAAAAATCTGTTGATCACCACTTGATAGAAATCCTGTGAGGAAAACTCATCGAAGTGGTATGGTCAAATTCTGCAACCTTCAGCTCAAGGATAAAATACTAAGAGCAGCAAGAAAAAAAAATTAAATATGACAGTGCCACAGTTAAAATCACACAAGACCTAGCAGCAAAGACATTAAAAGACCGCAGGTCTTGGAATATTATGTATCAAAGGACAAAAAAACCTGAGGTTCTGGCCAAAAATATCATATCCAGCAAAGTTAAGCACAATCCTGAATGAAAAAAAGAAAAAGGACATTTGATCACTTGTCAGACTTCCAGGACTTTTTAAAAAACAAAACAAAGAAAAAACTCTGAACTTAATAAAAGATTTGACACACAACAGTCAAGAGAAACATAAGGTACATGCCAACGACTGATTACAAGGGATTCAATAAGTACAAACCATTTACCTTTTATGTATATAAAAAGCAAAACATGCATCTAAAGAGTGTCATTAGCAATTGGGTAGTTTGTAAGAAAGATTGTGGTAGATCTGAGTGTGATATGACTTTAAAAAGGAAAACTATCTAGGAAGAGTTTTAAAAAGAGTAATTATCTTATACAAATGAAGTATGAGAAGAAGAACCAACACAGAGGCAATAGATGGGGGAGGAGGGCTGGTAGTTCTGGTACCCTACTTTCATTGGGAATGGGTTCAAGTCATTTATATCTAGAAGAGTATAAAAGTCTTCTAAATTCGGAATAAGTCAAAACAGTAAGGGGATAGAGAGGGGGAAGGATCCTTAGAGGGGATGGTGAGGGAATAGCTAAAAGGGGGATATAGAAGTGTGTTTATATTTATGGGAATGGGAGGATAGGAATGGCATCCTTGGAGGGGGGGAGTGGGTAGGCTAAGTAATAGGAAGGCAAGGTAGTGGGTGGAAGCAAACTAGAGGAGTCAGGAGGTATAGGAAATAAGAGATTTGCACAAACATAAAAACAAAGATCAGGTATAGAATTTGATGCCAAATAGCAGTTGCAGTCTACATTCAGTTCTAATCTATCACAATTACTCTAATAGGGGAATATATGTTACTTTGAATTACTTTTAAGATAAACCTTAATCAAGTTAAATCACCTCTGGTTTTAAAATCATAAATCATACCATTCAAAATATTAATTCACATAGGGCAATTAGTTGCCAGCACTTTTAAAGCATGATGTTAATAATCTGACTTATTCGTAAAGATTCCTGGTAAGATTTTTCACATTCCTAAAGACCTTTTCATTAGTCTCATTTAAATCACTCAAAGCTGAATCTATCCTTTCCTGGTCACCAAGTGTCATGATAGAAATCAAGGTAAACTAAAGTAATAAAGTTTTTAGAATGTTCCTTTTATTAGCTATACCAGCATTTGCCAATAAAAGACACTGAGTTAGGAATGATAGAATCTTTTATAATGATTTACAGCATGACAGAATAAAATCTGGAGCCACATAAGTATGTCTTCTGATAGGCTAGATATTTCATGGAGAAGGTGGAACAAATGTCATCTCAACTTCTCCCCATTACATCACTGGAGTATCAGATCAGTTCTCAGATGATGGGATTGATCTACAGACAATGAAAGTTGCTAAAACAGTTGAGATTGATGAGATTGACTTCTTGGCAAGTTTTGTGGGTGAAATTACAAGGGTGGAGATACAAGAATGGAATCATTACCCAAATAACTTGAGGTTATGTGAGTATACTTGGCAGGGTAAGGGATTTATACTTGCAGAGGAAAGTAGAATATTTAATCTATACTGACATGATCAAGTCTTACAGTTTCAGGGAGAATCTCAGTGATTAAAAGCACTGTAGGTGTGGCTAGGTGGTGCAGTGAATACATCACTGGCCCTGGAGTTAGCAGGGCCTGAGTTCAAAT
>CM053580.1:252772966-252791783 GCA_028627135.1 Pseudochirops cupreus
ACTTGATGAGGCATTTGCAGAGGCCATAAGTATTTCATTGTGGCTGGGCCCAAACCTCTGTTACTAGCCTGGCCCTCCATTGTCCATCTGCTTCCCACCCTTGAGCCTATCAAAATATCAATCCACTCTTGCATTGACCTCATTAACTCCTCCTGAAGACCCTCCCCAAACTCATTACTGGAGTCTGACCTCATTGACTCCTCCTGAAGACCCTCCCCAAACTCCTCCGCTAGACCACCCCTAGATTCCTCTGTATATAAGAATCCCATCTCCCTTCCATATGATGTGAGAGCGCTGTGGAATGGCTTAGCACAGACTTGCTCTGCGAGAGTGCCACAGAAGGCCCTAGCACAGACTTGCTCTGTGTCCAGTACAGACAAACTATTAATAAACTTTACTTTTCTTTGGCTGAGAAGATGTGAGTCGAATTCTTTCTGCGGGACCTGGCATGTTGGTATTTTGGGGTCTCAGGCAACCCCTAACCCTCTTTGGGTAAACTTCTTCATTTTTATGGTTCCCTGATTGGGAAACACTGCTAATCTCAAGCTCTTCTCCAGCCGGGGCAGGAAGGTATGTAAGCCTCTCTCTTTCCCTATTGCCTTCTTGTTCTCCAAGTGTCTTGGAGGTGTGGTTTTTTTTGCTTGTTTTTTTGTGTTTTGTTTTGTTTTTGTGGGCCTGACCTCTCAGGTCCCATTAGGTCAGACAGCTAGGTACTCAGCCTGAGCTCAGGTTCTCCTTCCTGTTTGGTTATATTGGAGAAAATGGACAATGGAGGGCCAGGCTAGTAACAGAGGTTTGGGCCCAGCCACAATGAAATACTTACAGCCTCTGCAAATGCCTTATCAAGTGGGAAGATTCAATCAGACTTCAAGGGGTTTCCCAGAGCCTGCACCTCAGAGATTCAAGGAGAACTCAAGGGAGGTCCCAGAGCCTACACCTCATCAACAACTTAATAAGGTAAGGGAGAGAAAAGGCAATAAATAGAGAGATTGATTAAAAGGTACAAAAGAGACTCATTTGCGAAGACTTCTAAGAGCTTACCCTCAGTCATATCCCAGATGATCTTTCCCAACACAACCCCTTTGAGGGCTGGGGAGTTTGATTTGAATTATCTTCTGTGTTCTGCCTAAAGACATAATGGTTCAAAAGATCAAGCCAAATGTCATAGATTAGAGATCTCAAGAAAATGATCATTTAATCTCACAAAAGAATAAGAAAAAAATAAGAGACATTCTTTAAAATACTGGATTCCCTGAAAATGAGAGGTAAAGAATTGCAGTAACAAAATGTAGAAACAGAAGAAATATTTATTAAAGGAAGTAAAGACAAGATTGGAAGAATGACTTTACAAAGCAAGAATAACAACCTTAAAATTGTGCTGCAAAGAGATATTTTAAAGAGCATGTGTCTTCTAGGAAGAAAACATAAATAAAAATACCTGAATAACATAATCAGAAAATCGTGATGGAAAACAGCCTCCATAGGTTGGAGGCAAACGGCCAAGTCCCGAAGGAAAGAAATCTCCGGGACATAAGAAAACAAAAACAACAGCAACAACAAACCTCTGACGTTTAAAATAACTAAAACGTAGCACAGTTTCACTTCAGAATTACAATATTAAGCAACAAATTTTGCAGGCAGTGGGAGGGAATGATTTTTACATTTCATGGGCAATTAAAAAGAGAGCACAGGATTATTCCTTGTTTTTTTTTTAAAGGAAGAACTAGAATATGATATGGTTAAATGCAGACATTTGTCTACACCCCAAAATAACATCTTGAAAAATTGAGTCTAAATATTGGGAAGGAGAAGGATTGGGATTTAGCATTGGGAAAGAATTTGAAACATATCTTCAAAGGAACCTGGGATTGAGAAGTTATTCCATATGCAAACTGACCAACATATGAGGTGAATTATGCTCAGAGAGCAATGAAAGATTAGGAAATGAAATGAAATATCTGTTTTCATGTGGCTAAGGTTAGACAAGATTTTGAATGTGAAATAGATGAGTATAATGCCAATGCAATATTTACAGCACCCATGGTGGCTATGAATATGCTGATATAGTTGTGAATCATGAAATATAACAGACTTTCCACATGGAAGATAGAACCAAAACATTTGTTCAAATATCAGAAAGCTGAATCCCCAAACCAGAAAGTCAAATCCATCATTGCAACCAAGAAGTTAATAAACGTAACCAATGCAGCAAACATCAACACTCCCAAGCCTTCCCTCTGTCAGACCTTTAAAACAAAACGTGCTCCCATAAGCAAAAATGCCCCCTCTTGCACACGTTAGCTGCTTTACCTCCACACTGCTTGCTCCCAGCATTTCTGGCTCTCTCCCCTGCTCCTTCCTGCTCCACCCTTCCTGTTCCACCTTTTCAGCAAGTTCCTCCCCCCATGGGCTCCATGTGATTACAATTGGCCTTTTAAGGGGCAGGGAAGATCTTCAAATTTCCATTATCATTACAATGAGTTTTTGTTTTATTTTTATTATTATTACTTTTACTTCCTTCAGTTAACTTGTACATCTGATACATTGAAGAAACAAAGACTCAATGGGCATTCTTTCCTAGAATTGTTTACTCTACCTCTCTCCATAAACATCTTCCCAGGTTACTCTTACTTTTTCATATTCATTATTTCTTATCAAGTTGCATGAATTGTTTAGCCATTTCCCACTCATTGCAATATCCTGATGTTTTTAGTATGGAAACCTGTTACTCAGATTAGATTGGTTTTAATTACTCATCCTATTGTTTGTCTCATTATCATTCTTTCTTAAAACTTTGTGCTAATTATGTTCTTTGCTCTAACTAGTTGGTGGTTTGATTTTTCAAGGATCACTGATTTAATCACGATTTCTCCATCAGTGACAAATAATTTCCTATTTATTAATATACATTTATTGTATTTTACATAGTTTTCTCATATATTCCTCCTCATCCATACGTTTTCCCTCCTTTGCTTTGAAATTAACATGTATGAGAGTGTATGTTGTTTTTATTTAGATGGGCTTCTCAAATTCTTTGTATAATATTTATGTTATGGATTTATTTGGAGTTTATTGAAATATAGAACCCACCCTGGCCCTTTTAGCTTTTAACAAAAACAACATAAGCCACAATTTGAAATTTATAACACATAAAATTAGTTGCAACAATAACCTAAATATTTCTAGCTTGATCAGTAAAGCATATTTATAGTTTTTTTTTCTAAATCTACTTGCAGTAACTTCCCATAAAATCCCCCTTGGAGCCATCGTGATAGACTCAACTGATCTAAAGGACCATGCTTGGGTGGGGTCCCCACAGTGGAGCATTTCTTACATTTTCCTGACTCCCCACTTATAGTTACTGGAATTTTGCTTCTCTCTTCTCTTTTGCTTGGCCTTTAGAGGGCTACACTTCAGGTACAGCTGTTGCTGTCAAAAACATGATATACTGCAGTCTCAAAATGCCTTAAATTAAAGACTTCAGGTTATATAAAATAAATTGATGTTCCTTTTTATCTCTTTTGAAATTCCATCTATAGGGTTTATTTAAAACCAAAGAAAATAGAGCTTTCTTCAAGCACAGTTCCAGGATCCTATTCTAATTTACTCCGAGGAACCCTGCATTCCTTCTTTAAGGGACCAGGGTTCTTTTATATCATCTGGGGGTGGGGATGGAGCACAGAGAGGCGGAAACTAAGAGTAATGGAATGGTCAGGTCTTAGATTTGCCCCTTATGTAATACCTCCACTAAGCTGATATCACTGGGCCTCATTCTAATAAAATTCTAGAATGTCAGAGCTGAAGTTAAGAAGCTTTCGGATCATCTGGTCTAATAGCCTCAATTTTTAAATGAGAGATATAAGGCCCAGAAATGTGAAGCGTTTTGTCATACAGCAAGTAGGCGAGAGATTGAGGATTCAAATCCAGGTCTTCTGATGAAAAATCTTGTTTTCTTTTCACCACATTTGCTTTCCCTTTTCTCATCTGTAACATGGAGAAGGGGGGAAGGGTTGTTAGATGTTCTCTGAGGCCCATTCTAGTCATAATATTTTTATGAATAAGTATTTTATGGGAATATATTATACTTTTTTTTAATGTTCTGCTAACAACATTCAACTTTTTCATCTTGTCCCATTTACTAGTCTCAGGAATAGAGGCATAGTGCTTAGGTCTTTTAGAAATAAATTCATTATTCCAAAATGTAGATTTCTTTTTGTTCAATTTAATTAACAGCTAATTCCAATGAGGAAGTGTTTTGAAAGGAAAGCAAAACTGTGGTCTTTGCATAACTTGATAAACTTTAAAAAGAGGGAGCTGCAGAAAAAGCTCAGAAATGCTGCCAGGTGGCTCAAGAAAGCCAATCTCCCTGCTCCTACACTTGTGATAATCCTCACAGAAACACTGGGATTTGGAGTTAATTGGAAAATTGCCTCCTGAGCTTACAATCACATCCAATAAACAACACATGTTTTGGTTACCAAACGTACAATTATAAACTCTATGGTAAGAGAGAAAGAGAGGAAGGGAGAGATCGAGGAGAGAAATGGAGAGGAAGGGGAAAAGGAGGAAGAGAGAATAAAGGGAAAGAGAAAAGAGGGAAGTACAGTGGGGAAGAAGGTAAAAGACCAGAGGGCTAAGGAGAAGTAAGAGGGAGAGAGGGAGGGAGGGAGGGAGGGGGAGAGGAGGGGACAGAGAAAGAGAAGGGGAGGGAGAGAAAGAGAGAGTAGAGGTAAGGAAGGAGAGGTTTTTTTTGTTTGTTTGAGAAGGGGCTACAAAAGAACACAAGATGAAGTAGTGAGAACTATGGCTGTACCTGATCATTAACTGCATATATGAAACTTTAAAAAACTCTAAGAATTCCTGATCTCCTCATTCTTAAATATTGAACATTATAAATTACTTTTAGTTGAAATAAAGGAAATAAACCACTATCTTCATAAAATATTTAGCTTCTACATTTCCTGTGTAGAAGGGAAGCTGAGAGTAATCTTACTATAGACAATATAGAATTATCAGTTTGGCCTCCAGCTGTGTTAATTGCTCAGTTGAGATATTGTCATACTTTGCTCCTTTAGCCAACACTTGAGAAGGCTTGGAGCCTGATGAGACTGAGTCCTGGGAATTATATTGATCCTGGGAGCTCAAGAATCCTCCCACATATAATATATCATCTTGGTCTCCTCTGCCTGAAGGCCAGGTAAGATTACATTTCACTCCTCCTCCAGGGTTGTTTGGTGCCCTTAAAGAGGTTTGAGAGGGTATAGATTCCCTGCAAATTGTGGGATATTGTTCCCCTAAGAGTAGGGTTCCCTATCCACTTAACAGTCTGATTAGTTTTTTTTAAATTTTATTTTATCTTCAATTCACAAAACAAAATAAGTATTTCCATAATACTAACAGTCTGATTAATTTTGAAGAAATATTTAAGTCAAAAAGTATAATTAAAAATATACAAACTCACTCCCCCAACTTCTGGGAGGTTTAATCCTCTTCTTCAATCCACCTCAACCTCTGGGACTTAGTTTCATACCTTCTCTCTGTCTCTATAGAGCACATGACTACATTCAAGTCTAAAATCCTCCTAGGGTTTGATTCTTGGGCACTGTGACTTTTCAGGGCTTACATGCAGCTTTGTAGTGGCAACCACCCTGGCACACCCAGGATGGCTGCTAGCTCAGATTCTTAAATCTGCTTTACTAGGAAAGATAGTTGTTTAAAGGGGTCAACAATCTTTTTTTAAATTACATTCACTAGAGCACCCTGAACTTCAGAGGAAATACAGACAGAAAATGAAGAGGAAAATACAAGCATAGAAATAAACACCAACAAACATGGCTCTAACTGCCTGAATACACTGTATATACATTCCTGGATCAAGAGAGCCTTTACATCTGAGCAGTTGGGGAGCTCTGAACATACAGCCACTCTGAATGTAGACCAGGGAATCACAAGATCCTTCTCATAAACCCCCAAGGCAAAATACCAACTCAGAGTATATATATATATAAATCTCAGAGCCAGAAGGCATCACAACCCTCATGAGTCAGTGCCTAATTAGAAATTAGCAAAAGATGTGAAAGTTTTCCTACAAGCAAATCTCACCTAAGCAAGCTTCCCTTAAAGGGCTCCATGTGAGGTCTACTAATGGGGGGGGCGGGGAGGAGGGATCTTAAATCCCATTGACGTTATAAGCTTGCTAGCTATATTACCTTTCATGCAATCCTTGCTGCAAGGACACCATGTCTCACCTAAAAGAGGACAAACAACATAGAACAGAAACAAACAACCCTAGGCTCATTTCTCAGAACAGAGTGTTAAAGAGAGGGAAGCAAGGGAAGGAAAGTCTTCTCATGTTTGTAAAAAATTCAATGTCTGAGAAATTCAATAAAGTGAAGTACAATAAAATGAGATATACCTGTACATATAATGGAAGTTAGCTAGTATCCTTTACATCACTCCAGTGCTACTTAGGAGTTCTGCTATAGTTAGTGACAGTTTGAAATAATGATAGAAATTTGTCTGTAAAACACTGTTTCTTCCATTTTGAAAACCCTGAAGTACTATTATATAATACCATATACTAATTGACTTTGAGTATCTCAAAGTATGGATGCGCCAACTGAACTGGAAGCTGAATTTGCCCCCTTTCAAAGTGAGAGAAACCCAGGGTTGGCTGTGTCAGCTTTGGCTTGTCAACTTCTTCTTTCCATTGGTTGTTCTCTGCCCTTGAATGGCCCTATGTGTAATCAGTCCTCAGTCTGAGGCTAATTAAGGATGTTGGGTCAGAGAGCTTGAAGGATGAATTATATTCTGAGCATGTTCTCTAATGGGCAGGACAATTCCAAAACAACTCATTACCAATAAGTCCATTAAGTAGGATATTAAAGAAGTATTTCAGATTATTAAGTGCATTTAATATCACTATAAAACTTATTAACTTGGAAAATCCATCCCTATGAGAGTCATCGTAAAGTCAGTCCACCATTATGAATCACTTTAAAGCCAAGAAAAATCTGGCTATAAATTATGCTACACAATTTTTTAAAGTGAGTGTTGCATACTCATTATGAAATCAATGAATTCAGTTGAAAATAATGGTTTAATCTCTTCTGTTCAGTAAAGTTTTCAGTTCTATTCTGTGAAATACTTTTACTGTCCCTGGAAATAAGTACATTCTATAGTCTCTCCCTTGAGTCCTTCACTTTTAGTCTCTGGTCAAGGAATAAAATAATAATCTTTTTTAGTCAGATTGATTTATGATCTTGAAGTAGTGATATCCTTCAGGCTAAGGAGGTTAAAAAGCACTTGGGATTTGCCTACATCACAGGGAGTTTTAATGCATTTCTCTAGTTAGAAATTGTGAATAGAAAGAAAAGAAAGGAGAGTTTCTTCTTCAAATTTCAAATGCTATTTTTTTCTGAATGATTTTTTGGGGGCAATTGTTCAAAGACAGAATACAGTGTTTTGGAATTATTCTATAAAAATATCATAGATTATTCTATCAGATTAAAGATGAGAGTGATTGGAGAGCTTATCCAACCTATCCAACTCTTTTATTCTAGATATGAGAACACTAAGGCCAAGAGAGGTTGAGACTTACCCAAGGTCATATAGGTGGTAATTATGGAGAAGATATTCAAACGCAGGTCCTATAATTCTAGAATCAGCATCTTTTTCAATGTACCAAGACCTGGACAAGCCTTTTGACCCAGCAATATCACTACTTGGCGTGTATCCCTAGGACATCAAAGACTGACAGAAAAGTCCCATACATAATAGTGCTTAATAGGTAATTCCATGGGCATTAATCAAAAAGACAGAGGGAAAATTTTCTACATTGTATATGTATGTAAAATATATGGGACATTTTCTGCTGTTTATTTAGGCTATTTCTATGTTCATGTGACAAACACAACACTTTTTGTAGTAGTAAAGAACCAGAAGGAAGGTAGGTGTCATCATTTGAGAGATAGGCTGAAAAAATTGCAGTACATGAATGGAATGGAATATTTTTGCACCATAAGAAATCATAAATATTAAGAATTCAGAGAAGCTTAGAAAGAGTTGTATGAATTGGTAAAGAGCAAAACAAGTAAAACCAGGAAAACAATTTACACAATGTCCACAATAATGTAAAAGAAAATAGCATTGAAAGACTTTAGTACACTGCTCAATGTAGTGATCAATCATGACTTTAGAGGATGGAGATTTCAGCATGCCTTCCTCCTTTCAACAAAAACGGGGTGAATTATGGGTCCAGAATTGGGCACAAGAGACATAGACACTTTATTAGCTCATTTAATTGACAGTCCTTATTTTTGACAAGGATGGGTGGAGAGAAGTGACAGTGATATAAAAAAAGGAATTAAAAAATGAATAAACTATCCAGAGAAATTAGTTTAGCTGAAAGAACGCTAGATTTGGAGTCAGGAAATCTACTTTCATATTCTGACTATACTACTTTTTGCCTGTGTGATCACATAGTTTTGAAAAATTCACAATATTAAAATAATTCATCTGTAATTTCAAAGAAATTATACAAGGGAAACAAGAACATTTCCCTGTACCTCCTTAATTTTTCATCAGCAACCTGGTTCTTCTCTCTCCCAACTCAGGGCTTTCTTTACTACCACATACTAAATATAGGTATGGATTTTGTCTCTCAAGAGAACAATGGGATACTACCTTACCTGGCAGGACCCTCAAGGCAAGAACAACTTGGAGCATGAGGAAACAGAATATGGTATAAAGAAAAGAGCAATAAATCTAGAATTAGGTCAGTGGTTCTCAGCCTTGTTGAATACAAGGATAAGTAAAAGAAATTACAGGTCCCTTGCTCCTTCCCTTTCTCCCTCCCCATCCCCAATAGTAGTTTTACTATTACTAACTGTTGACAGGGAAAATACAAAACAACAAAAAGGTGACCTAAATTCTGTAAAGTTTTTAAATGTATATGCATTTTAAATGACAGTAGTTCTTACCACAGATGTATTTAAAAAGTCTACCAGGAGAGTGCCCAGGCATACCTTCATTTGTGTCTTCATTTTGTGTCTCATTCTTTAAGTTTGAATTTTGAAAGTAAAATGTAGCTGTTAAATAGAAATGTTTTGCTAAGTTTTATTTTCTTTAGTTTCATGAATACAAATAATGCCCTTTAAGATTATTAAATAAGTGTTCACCTTAAAGTTTAAAAGAAAAAAAGAGAAAATTTTATAGGGACACATATTCCAATGAAATATACTGCATATGCCCAAGACCCCTGCTAAATACTAGAAACTTTGTTGTTGTTGTTGTCCTCTAGACCTGTGATTGCATTGCTGTAGGGAATTTCTGTCAAAGAAATTCCCTCTGTCAATGCAGATTTACAGATGTTTCTAATTTATAGTCTTAACTCTCTGGGAGCATTGAAGATGTCTTATCCTGGGTTACAGAATCTATCAGAGGCAGGACTAGAATCCAGTGTCATTCTCTCCCATCTACTATCTCACATTGCCTGTGACATTTGAAACATAGTATATATCTCTATCATCTCTCTCTTTGTCTCCATCTCTATCTCTATCACTCTTTCTCCATATACACATATATGTATATAGGTATGTATGTGTATGTATACATATATATATATATACATTTACATACATATGCACACATACGTACACCTATATGTACACACATATCTATATACATGTATATATGTGTATATATAGAGAGATTAGGTAGAGATAGACAAAGCAGAGACAGAGACAGAGAGAATATGTGATATAAACCTGAGGTGCATCTTCATTCTTATTGTTTAAGTTGTGTCCAACTCTTCATGATCCCATTTGGGGGTTTTCTTGGCAAAGATACTAGAGTGTCACATTTCTTTCTCCATCTTATTTTACATATGAGTAAACTCAGTCAAGCAGGGTTAAGTGACTTGCCCAGGAATATCTGCTAGTGTAATATCTGAGGCTGAATTCAAACCAAGTCTTCTTGACTCAACACCTGGAATGTTAACCACTGTGCCACTGAGTCACCTAGCTGCCCTATGCAGTTTTATACAATTTCTAAGGGTAACGAGAATGACTCCTTGACCCTTCTTACCTGAATGAGGGTGGAGTTAGCAAAAGCCGGGCAGAGTAAAGACCTTTTGTTCTTGCTTCCAACTTCAAGAGAGGATACAACATGTTCCAGGCTCTCTTCAGGGAGAGACTCCTGGAAAGAGAGAAAAGACTTTGGGAAACAGCAGAGACATGTAGAAGAAATGCCCCTCATCATGAACCTGATTTTCAGCTTTTCTCTCTCGAGACTTTAGAGCATCTTTCCTTTGGATGAGATCAGGAACTTTCTGTCTCTCACTTAGCTGAGCTGAGTTATTTTGCTCCCAGTGGGAGAGCTCATTCACTCTGTATTTTCTATTGTATTCTAATTGTATAATTTCTCTACTTTGTGTTTGCTGTCTGTGTGCAAGGTCAGCTATTTTTGCTAAATCAATCTGGGTTACTCCATTTTAAAATCTTGTTTAAAACTTTGAGTATGTGGCAGTTAGTCTGCATAAAATGGTCAGGGTAGGAGTGCTCTCTAGTCCCTTGTCCTCATGATTATAATCAAAATACCTTTGCCATCATATGGAAATTGCTTACTCCTGTCTATAAACAGCAGTACACGACTTGAATGGAGGCTGAGCTATCCCATACTTACTAGCTTGGTGTGCTGAATAAATTCCTTTAGTAAACCATGTTATCCATCACAGCATTCAGTATCAAGGAGACATCTTTTCTTTATCTTGCCTTGGGGTGGTTTCTCAGATTCCCTGGATCCCCTTCCATGGTCCCAGCTCCTACCTGAATCCACCAAACACTCACCTGGATTCAGAGGCAGACAGCTCCCAGGTCCCTGTCCAGTCCTCCAGGCAGTTCCTGCTACGCACCGAAGTTCACAGGGTCTAGTACATCTCACAACCTTCATAGTTCTGTTCCTGGGAACTCTAGGATCAACCAAGAGGCAAACAAATGAAGTTTTAGCGTCCCAGTCATGCTTCTTCAGCCCTCCAGCAGTTCAGCAGGCACTAGGACCCAGAAGAAATCTCAGCCTTCTGGGGGCAGCAACTACTTTGGCCTTCCAGGCAACCTTCCTGGAAGCAACTCCAGCCTTTACCAGATCTCTCAGCAGAATAGCTTCTTCCCCCAGGAACTTGTCAGGAGAAAATTCTGAATGTGCCTCTCTGGGGCTTTTCCTATACACACATACACACATTGGCTTCCTGCTTCAGCCAACCCTTCCTGTTATGTCAGCAACAGGAGACAGAGGTTTGATTAGTTACTAAGGGCTAAGTACCTGCTTACTTGACATAACCATTACATCTGTCATGTTATAACATTTACCAAATAGAAACCTTAGAAATAGATTTGCAACATTATAGCTTCAAAATGTAGCATACAAATACAAATTAATACAATATATAGCACAAAGACTTTTGTCCTTGAAGGACCATTGATAGGGTTTATCCCAAGCCTTAGAGCAGCAGTTCTCAATCTGTGGGTCGAGACCCCTTTGGGGGCCGAATGACCCTTTCACAGGGGTGACAGAGGTCGCCCAAGACCATTGGAAAACAATTCTTTATCCATCTCCAGGAGGGTCCACCCACATGCAGATACTCCAACATACGATTATTAAAGGGTCATGGCATTAGGAAGGTTGAGAACCACTGCCTTAGAGCCTTATGGTCTCCAGAGGAGGTGGATGGGAAAGTGAGACTGCCACATGTAGCTCCACCCCCAGCTTTGCCCTGCTGCCTACAATTTACATTTCCTGAACTTCCAAGCAATCTCTACCCTGTTAGGGATAATAGGGATGGATAATTTTCAATAACCAAAGAAGAGAGATGGTTAGAAACTAAGAGCATTTCTTGGTGCTCACTCCCTGAGTATTTCTGAGTCTTAAAACTGTAAACAATAGTATGCTTCTCAGGGAAAGGTGGGAAATACACTTAATCCAACCTAAAGTAGCTATTGGACATTTTGTCGATGCCTAACCCTCCTTGTTTGAATTCAGCTGTTTGTTCTGAGTCAGTCTGGATGACTCCATTTTAAGATCTTGGTTAAAACTTTTGAGTATGTCAGAGTTAACCCTATTGAGATAGTGGGGATAAACATGCTCCCTGACCCTATCACCTCATAATTATGTGTTCCAATCAAAACACTTGGGGAAAAGCTCCAGTGGCACTAACCCCATCTCCTCATGATTATGTGTTCTAATCAAAATACCTTTGCCCTTATATGGAAATTGAGTACTCCTATTCATAGAAAGTAGCTCACAGCTTGAATGGAGGCTGGCCCACCCAATAATTACTGTCTTGGTATGTTGAATAAACTCCTTTTAACTTTCTTTTCCTCAGTTTACCTTATCAATGTTAAACCTGAACGAAGAATATTTTTCCTTTTAATATCTGCTTGGATAAATGAATTTATTAACTGTTCCCTGGTTGACATAATCTTGGATATGAGTAATACTTTCTGGGAAGGGAGTAAAGTCTTAAGATACTCTATTAAAAGTTTATGACTAAAAAAAGACTTTGAATGTAAGAACGAAATTTTTCTTATGCAAGCAACACTTAATGTGGCAGAGAGATATAATTTTATTCTGATACTGTCTAAGGGAAGCAGAGTGACCAACCTTATGGCCCCAATCTTCTGCTCCCCTCCTGATAGGAATCAAAATTTCTGAAGACATATTAGGTGAGTTTCCAGAGATTTCTATTCTTGCATTTAGAATAGTCCCTGTGTATAAATACGTAACCTACATAGGCAATATGCATGCATACTTACATATATGCATATGTATATATTTGTATATACACTCGTCTATACATATACGTGTATAATACACATATACATGCATAAATATGGATATAAGGCTGTTTCATATGGACATTGTAATGTCATTCAGTCTTCTAAAGCTATGTTCACTTATGATCTTGAAACATGCTACATAATGTGTTAGTGAAATATAAGTTTTATTGAGAAATACAATCTTTGGTACAAGTGAGGTGATAGTCCTGCTATATTCTGTCCTAGTCACATCACATCTACATTGTTATGTTCAGTTCTGGCAACCACGTTTTTGGAAGAAACATTAATAAAATCAAGTATCCAGGAGAAAGCCAACAGGAAAATGAAGAGGCTTGAAATCATGTCGTGAAAGGATTAGTTGAAGTAACTAGGTATGCTTAATCTGGAGAAAAGAAAATTCATGGGAAACATTATAAGACTAGGGAATGAATTTGTGGTTTTATTGGTAGAGAATTCTCAGGTAAGGAAACTCCCTCTACCAAAATACTTTGGCATCTTTTCTGCAGGTTGTGGTCTTGAAGATTGCCTGGTACTCTGGGAGCTCTAAGTGATTTGTCCAGGTACGTAAAGCCAGTATATGTTAGACAAATAGAAATATGTATAGGATATCTATATCTGTTTATATCTGGAAGTATCTATCTCTAGAATGGGGTGGAGGAGGGAAGAAAAAAAGGTAGAGAGGGAAATTCCATGATAACTGTATTTAAAAGGAATAGAAAGTTGTAACATAATAGAATTTCAGTTTCAGGTGAAATCATTGTTTTCATTTTACTATATTATGAAAATGTTTGTTTTATTCTATAAATTAAAATTTGTTATTATTTTTTAAAATTGTGACTTGAACCCAGGTTTCCTAGTCTCCTGTTTGGTTTCAAGTATGGCTTATTTCCTTAGTCTTACAGGGCAATACCAGGAGTAATGGGGAGAAGTTGAAATAACTTCCATATTTAATGGACACTGCTAAATATTTGATGAGTTGAAGAAGCAGATTTGGGCTTGATATGAGAAAAAAATTCTTGACAATCCTGACTGCCCCAAAGTGGGATGAAATAGTTTGAGAAGTGATGGTTTATTCAGGGTGGGACTGCTTGTTGAGTTCAAGGTAGAAAAATACCCTTTCAAGTAGGAGTGCAGTTGATCTTGAGGTCATTTCCAGCTCTGAGATTCAGTGATTCTGTAAATGAAGAACAAAGACCTGATGTTTAATGCTAATTGAATCTCTTCTGCACCTTTGCAATATTGTGACTGAATTTTGTCCCCCTCACTACCCTTTGCCCATGCCCCAATGATGCACAGTTTCTAACTATTTAGGTTCTAGTTTCAGTTTTGTTAGCTTAGATTAGATCTTAGTCTCTAGGTTAGATCTTAGCCTCTTAGTTTCATCTGTGAAATAGGCATGTCCCAGAATATTATCCTCAAAGGATCGATTGAGATAATACATTTAAAGCTCTGGTAACTATAAAATGCAGTCTTAATGTAAACATTAGGCATCTCTATTCCTTGTTAACTGAAACCCAGACCAATTTCCATCAAACCTTCTGCAAATACAGTTCAGCATTAAGTGGTTCTCCCTTGACGGGACTACCTGGAGTAGCTTGGTGGACTCAGCAAATTGCAATGTGGAATCTCTACCCTACTATATAGTAGTGGTTCATATCTTTTTATTTAAATGATCATCACTATAGCAACACTCTTAATTAGTTGGTAAGACTGATTCTTTATGCTAGGTCATTGTATTAAAACTGTAATTTAATCATGTTAAATTAGTTTTTTAAAAAGATATTTTAGTGTTAAAATAGCATATAATGAAATAAAGACATCAGTCTGAAGATCATTTTGTGCCCTTGTGCAGTAACCGTGTGAAAAATTACATTTAAAAACTGTTCAGTTGTGTTCAAAATGTGATAACATTTTTCATTAGGAAAGATATTCCTCCCACCCACCCTTAAAAAATAGTCTTTAAAAAATAAGTTCTGTCATCAGGAACCCAGGTGTAAAAACTACTGGAATCTCTGCTTTGTAAAGATGTGCTTTTTAATGCCAATGACCCATTCATTAGAAAGGAGGGGAAAAGCAAGGGCAAAGCAGAGAGAACAATTACAATCTCCCAGGTAATGGTCTTTTCAGTGGAAATCATCACATGGCTTAGATGAAAAAAAAAAACTTTTGAAGAGATGGAATTTCAGCAGGTTGGTCTTTTATTTGCAATTTTTGTTATGAACAGGGAGAGGAAAGATTTAAGTTGAAGAGAGTGTTGAAAAATACCAAGAAGGGAGCACAAAGCCATCCAGTGATTCCTAAGGTCTCTTTTAGCTCTAAAATCATTGCCCTATGCCATTAAATGGGTTTATAATCAAAGTTATTTCATCTATAGCAAACTACTCATCCTTCCTTCCTTCCTTCCTTCCTTCTTTCTTTCATTCCTTCCTTCTTTCCTTCCTTCCTTTCCTCTATGTATCTCTCTGTCCCTCTACCTCCTTCCTTTCTTTCTCCTTCCTTCCTTCCTTTCTTCCTTCCTTTTTTACAGAAGACTCACAAATTTAAATAGTTAGCCCTAGTTTCTCCTACAACCAACTCCTGCCCATGCAACAGATCAGATACTTCAAAGTAGATGTCACAAAGGTATCTTAAACTCAACATGGCCAAAACTGAACTCATAATCATTTGCTCCAAACCTACTCCTCTTTCTACCTTCCCCCTTTCTGCTGAGGGTGGTGCTATCCTTCTAGTCACCTAAGGTTGCAACCTTGGTGTTACACTATGCTCCTGACTTTCCCTGCTTTAGATTGTCTGTCAGTTGCCAAATCTTGTCATTTCTCCAAACACACTTCTTACATCTCCTACCTTATTTCTACTCAAACAACTTAAAGTTCTAGTTCTTATACTTCTGCCTGTATGACTTTGGGCAAATTATTTAACTTTTCTTGTTCTCATTTTCTGTATTTGTAAAAAAAAAAAATGGAGATAAGTTCTATAGTAAGTACTTTGAGAAGTTGCTGTGAGGCTCAAATGAGACAATGTGTCTGAGGTGTTTTATAAGCCTTAAAATGCTTTGCAAAGGTCAACTATCACAATATGAGGTTTATAGATATTTCTTAGGCACTTTAATACCCATCATAAACTATCGTGCCCTGCCATAGACAGAGGAAATTTTCAGTTGAAAATGTATTCAGTGGATGGAGGGGAAAAAATTGGAGGGTGACACCATAACTGTTACATCTGTTCAAAAAGATTTCACTCCCATGTTACCCCTCACTTGTGTGTAGACTTTTCCCTAAGTATATAAAGTACATGAAGGCAGAGATTCTTTTTATTTCTTGCATCTGTATTTAAAGAGCTTAGCTCAATGATTGACATGTGGTAATGACTTAATAAATTCTTTTTCCATTCATTCATCCAAAATATTTGAATAATTAAATATTGTTAACCAGACATAAGTGTATGCCTTTCAAATTAGACTTTATTTTAGGGCAACTAGGTGGAACAGTTGATAGAGAGCCAGACATGGAGTCAGGAAGACTCATCTTTGTGACTTCAATATGGCCTCAGATGCTTGAGAACTGTGTTACCCTGGGTAGGTCACTTCATCCTGTTTGCCTCAGTTTCTTCATCTGTAAAATGAGCTAGAGAAGGAAATAGCAAATCGCTCCAGTATCTTTGCCAAGAAAGTGCCACATGGGGTCACAAAGAGCCAGACTTGATAACAACAACAAGCAGCCTGGATTTCTTTAAATAACTAAACTCTCAACAGCGTGACAGTTTGGGTGATAATGGCTAAGTGATACCACGGAAGATGAGTTTTCACAGCGCCCAGTGCGGCATTCTGCGCTCGGTTGACGGCACTCATTGGTATTTCCTTTGAGTTACTGTTCACTATAGAAAAGTTTTTTCTTCCTCCTTTTTTAGCATATTTTATTTTTCTTCTTCTCTTGTTATTCTTTGCTGCCTACTCTTTGATTTATTTAAAAGTTTCTTTTATTTCTGGGTGATTAGTTGCTTGTTTATGCAGATAGGCCAGGGTGAGCTTCAATTCTACTGGTGACTTTCCCAGCGAAAAAGGAGGCAAGGTAATAAAAAGAGATTAGAAAGGATGTTATTTTGTGATTATCAAAAGGAACTCACATAATCACCATCAGAAGTTGAGTTGAAGAAATCTTGTTAATTCATGACAATTCAATGATTCTGTGCTCCTGTACACAAATTTGTATTTCCCCCTGAAATTTCTTTGTAATGCTTTGAATATCTATCTATATTTGGTGAAGGGAATAGAGCTCTAAACCCTGAATCCAAAGAACTGGTGGGAGCTTTGGAATTTCACATATCCTTTGGGTGTCTGGTGAAAGGGCTTAGCAATGACATAGGGACAAAATACAAAAGCTTTAAGTCTGAAGTCTTGGGGTTCAGAAACCAAAGCTCTTCCCAGACTCTCAAGGTATTACCTCATTCCTCACCACTACTCTTATTTCTTTGCACTTGTCTTCACAATTTCTTTGCTATATAGATTATGTTGTGGGGATCTGGATCACTTAGAGTGAATAGTGGAGGAAAAAAATTGAAAGGAAAAATAAAACCCAGAAATGGCAGCCTTCAGGAAAGGAATAGTAAAACTTGAACTTAAAAAATTGTCTGACACTGTTTTGGCATAGTCTTTGCAGACATGCAAATTACATGTGAATTTGATCAAGAGCTTGCTTTTTTAACTCCACAAACCCATCCTGGAAAATCATATGGAATTCATTTCTGTATAAAGTTGCATACTGTGGAGACTGTGGGATGCTCCTGTTGCCCATTTTTTATGATCTAGTCACATGAATGCCCCACTATCTTGGTGATGTAGTGGGCAGCATGCTGAATTTAAAGAAATCAAGAGGCAGGTTCCATTCCAGCCTCAAATACTCAGCTTTATGTTCTTCTACAGGATATTTAACCTCTCCTAGCCTCAGTTTCCTCATCTGTAAAATGAGGGCAGCAACAGCACTTTCCCTGTAAGGTTGCTCTGAGAATCAAATGTGAATATGCATGTATAACTTTGCAAACCTTAAAGTGCCATATAAATGCTAGCTATTGCCTGCATTAATATGTTTTTATTAATGTCTCAAGCTTAGTTAACCTGAAACCACACTGACAATCTTCTGTTTATCACCCAGTTGTTCTTCCTTCTCTTTCCTTTCCTTTTTCATCTTCCTTTCCTTCCCTCTACCTTATTAAGCATCTACGATACACTTGATTCATATTGAGCTTACAGTGTGCTAAAAAATGAAGAGGTTTGTTTTCATTTTGTTTTTTTTTCCAGATGAACTTCTGTATAGACCTTCTCCTCTTTCCTTTTTGGATTTGTTTTTTTAATCCCTCTGTAAAATATCGTATTTAATGCCATTAACCTTCATCTTACTAGATTCACTCAATGTTTCAGTTTGAGTAACTTAAAATTCTTATTGTTTCTAGTTCAAATGATACCTACTTTAGGTAACTAATACATCAGCAATCCACAATACCTTTGTATCATCTGACAACAAGTTTATTGTGCTACTTATCCTTTTATCTAACTTATTATTTGTTAAAGAACACAAAAAGATTTCCTGCCAAGTTGAAATTGAGCCATAAATGACTATTCTTTGGATTGAGATATTCAAAAATTCTGAACTCACCATACTATGGGATCTATGATCCTATTACTTTGAGGTGCCAGTGACACATATGGTTAGAGATATATAGCAAAAAAAAAAAAATGGACATTACACATAGTTCAGGGAGGGACAGTGGATGAGGCTATAGATTTGGGAGCCATCTATGTAAAGTTTAGAATTAAATACATGAGTGCAAATGAGATTTTCAAGTGTAGAAAGAATAGAGTAAAAGTCTAAGAATGAAACTTTGAGGAACATTATATTTGAGGTGCAGGAAAAGATTCAGGCATTGAACAAAAAGATAGGAGGAAAGGGAAAATAATTGTTACTATGGGCATCACCATTATCCCAGTCACT
>CM053580.1:252792283-252822565 GCA_028627135.1 Pseudochirops cupreus
TATGTATGTATATATTTTTTTCTTTTTTTTCCCCACTGTACCACACTGCTTGCTTTCCTTTGAATGTAATCATTTGCTAACTTGAATGAAGATATTTGCTTACATGGCATCTTGCTGGGTATGAAAACCTTGAGGGGTAGAATTGGTGACCTACTCAGAGTAATATAAATAGTAGCCAGTTCTCCTGACTAGACCCTGTGCACTTCTGACTATGCCATAGTGCCTCTTAAGTTATTTTTCAAAAAGTGAATAATGAGATCATTAAGCCATTTTAATGTTATTCCCCCCCTCCTGAGATAAAAGCATGCCTTTTACTACATTTATTAGAGTACTAAGGACAATATTATATTTGCTTAGAGTCAATATGGAATTACCAAGGAATACTTTTCAGTGAGTTGCTTGAACTAATCCTAGAAATTAAATAGTCAATATTCTGCTTTTAGTCAGCTTCTCTTACATGACATACATGTATTTTCATGCTTTCTTTGATTCTTCCCTCAGGGATTAGTTGTACATATTCTTTAATTAAGAAGGGAAAGGATCCACCTATCTTTCCCCTACTCTTCAACTTTCTAAACTTTCCTGGAGCAGAATGTGTACTTAGATATTCTCTGTAGCTTCCTTGAAGGGTTTACAGTCATTCTCCAACAAATGCAAAAATATATAGACCTAGACAATCCAATGACATGTTTGAATGCTTAGGGAACAGTGTTCTCCTTCTAGGATCATTGATTTACATTTGGCATGAATCTTAGAGGTCATCTACTACCCTAATTTTACTAATGAGGAAATTGAACCCCAGAGTCATGACTTGAACTCAGGTCTTCTGACTCGAAATCTAGCCTTCTTCTATCTAATCATGTTCAAGCTGACCTGGACATTCACTGACACAGATCCAACACTCTTACTGTTGTATGGGGGCAGAAAATTCAAGAGGAAGTCATTTGCAAACTGAAAAGTTGAAAAATCCACACCCTTCATGGAGATTTGTTTTTTTCCTTCTCAGCAGGTTTGTGCTAGCCTGACATTGTGCTCTGGATTTAGAAAATTAGGCTAAGACTATTTTCATGTTAAATAGTTTGGCTTAATTTTTTTTAAGTTGCATCTTCTTGTCTGTGTGTTTTTTTTCTTGTTTTTTTTTAATCTGTCTGGATTTTTGTTTGTTTCTTTTTCAAGATCATGCTGGATTCATTTGCTCTCTCTAGACAATGAGCAGACTTTTTCATACAACTCTCCTTTCTACAGGACTCTTTTGATATGATTAGTTCTGATTGCTCCTGCAGTCTATAGTCTGCAAACTACCAGACATAAACTAGAAAAAAATAAGGCAATTTTTTTCCCCTTCTTTTGGAATCAGTAAACTTTGAACTTAGTTCATTGGTGCATTTTCTCCCCTTCCCCATTTCATGGTGAGAATGGATTCATCATAAAATTTAGAGCTTGATGGGATCTTGGAAGTATTTTATTACAACCCCTTCATTTACTGGTAGACCTCGAGAACATTCACAATTTCTTTTCTGTATAATAATGAGAATAGGTTAGATATTCTGATGCCTTCTAAAATGGTCTGTCAGATGTAGTTGGGTAATGACAGATAATTGCTATGACTTATTTGTATATTCTTTCCCATACCCAGTAAACACAGTTGTTGAGGAAAAACCATCAGTGGTTTTCAGCTAGTTTATCCAAAAGAAGAGTATTCGTGTGTGTGTGTGTGTGTGTGTGTGTGTGTGTGTGTGTGTGTGCGTGCATGCTTGCTGGCATACACACATGTACAATATGAGTGTGTAGTAGATGTTTCACAAGCTCATATTTATTGAAGTGAATTGAGAAGAAGTGTCTGAGTTGCAAGGATCAAGGCTCCAAAGAACAGTGACTTTTATCATTACATCGATGCAATAAGATTGGGTGTACACTTCCTTGTTTGAGTTCAAAACTGTTTGGATACCTGGTTTCTTGGTTTCTTCCTTGATCTAAGACCATATTTTCCTGTTTTGACCATGGCACCCTGGAGCTGCCTCCAGGAAATGAAAGGAACAATAATTCATTAAGTTCCTACTGTGTGCTACCCAATGTGCTAAGGGCTTTGCAAATATTATCTCATTTGATGCTCAGGACAAAACTGAGAGGTCAGTGCTGTTATTAGAAAGTTGAGGAAATCTAAGCAGATAAAGGTTAAGTGATTTATCACGGGTCACACAGACAGTTAAGTATCAGAGACCAGATTTCAAGTTAGATCTTCCTGACTTCAGTCCCTGTGAATTATCCACTGCAACCCCCAGCTACCTAAGAAAAACAAGAACACTTAATTTCTTTCTGGAATTTCTTCATCTTCTACCTCTTCATGCTTGTGTAACCCAAATCCCCAAACCCATTAGCACTGGACTCTCTCCTCACTGATGGACATCAATTCCCTGCACCTGTGTGAAAGGCAAGGCAGAGCTGGCAAGAGCAGGAGAGAAAAGAGTTTTGAATCTCTTCAAGCTCTTCAATCACTTCAGACCCTTCTGTCTTCCAGAGAGGGAGGGAGAGAGGGAGAGAGGGAGAGACAGAGACAGAGAGAGAGAGAGAGAGAGAGAGAGGTGGATAATGCCAATCTTACTTCATACTCTCCTAGTATAGAATAAGACTCTGGGAAGAAGCTAGCATGGGAAAAGCTAGCAGTCTCTATTATGTCCTTATTCCCAGCTGACTGCACTAGAAATTTCAAGGAATTTCCCCTTGTATGAGATCTGGTACTTTCTCTTGGTTATCTCATTCCCAATGGCAGAGCTCCTTCATGCTGTATTACCTAATGTATATTGTGCTATGTATACTTTCTCTGATTTCTATTTTGCTATAAACTTAGGTTAATGGGTTTCTTTGCCACTTGCTACACGCGTTCATTGTGGAACTGGTATTGGATAAGGAGAGAATTGAATTGTGGATATAGTTCTTGGGTCTTTCTTTCCCCATTAATGAATGGTGATCAGAAATTCACCTTGAACCTGAAAAACTACATCCTCTAGATCAGTGGTTCTCAACCTTCCTAATGCCGCAACCCTTTAATACAGTTCCTCATGTTGTGGTGACTCCCAACCATAAAATTATTTTCATTGCTACTTCATAACTGTAATTTTGCTACTGTTATGAATCTATCTGATATGCAGGATGTATTTTCATTGTTACAAATTCAACATAACCCACAGGTTGAGAACCGTTGCTCTAGATGATAATACTTAAGGGAGCAGACAGATGTGATTCTAGCCTTGAATCTTTTTCTCTCTAAAGAAAGCAGAATGGTCAAGTTTCCAGGCTCATCCTCTTGCTTTCTCTCTTGGTAATAAATAAAGCCTCCCTTGGAAGACAGTGGGAGGAGAAGTGGCCAGTGATGTCTATTCTGCCTCACTTCGAGCCACACAACACCTCTATGCTTTATGTGGAAGGATAGCTTTACTATGCTTGTTGTCCTGGATTAGCTAGGCTATTAACTCACCCATTTGCCTCAGTTAACCCATTTTGGTTTTAGACCACTCATTCCCTGGGCTACAGCAGACTACTTGTCAGCTCCAACCCACTGTGAAACCAGTTATATCTAAATAAAGCCTTCTGCTATAATCCTAAGGTAATCTTACATGAACTGTCCTTAACCCCCCTAGAACATATTCTGTATTCCATGCACAAATGTTAATTGGTCTTAGAGCTTCCTAAGAAAATTAACAAGCATAAATAAAAGAAAACATGATTTTTTGTTGTTGTTATTGGGGGTATTGGTGGGGGTGGGAATGGCAGTTGTGGTGAGATAAGGTCTGGATCTGTGGTTTAGTCTGTGTAGGGGACTTACTTTGTCTGTAACAGTTTTAGGACTCACACAGCAAGGGTATATCACTGGTAGAATTTGATCCTGGGTCTTCCTCATATCACAAATGGTCCTCCATTCACCTCTTAACATTATTTTAAAAGGTAAAATTAAATAATGTGTCTCCTTGCCCCATGGTCACCTTCATTTCCCCCATGTTCCTAAAAGATCTAAATCAAGAGTTAATGAAATGAGGTCCTCATCCCACACTCATGCAAAGGCTGATACCTGATATCTGATAACATCATTGCATCATCACTGTCTTGTGCCCACATCAAATGTATCCTGTGTCTGGTAAACTGGATGTTTTGAGTTTGTGTACAGTCCAGGCCAATTCTGAAATCTTCTCTTCGTTTCCTCGACTCTAATTCCTTATGCATAAGCCTATTCAATCCACTAAGTCTAAGTTAAGGGAGAAACATTGATTAGCAGAATAATTTTTAATTCTAGCTACCCTCTTGAGAGACCACCAACTGATAAGGGCAGTCATTTAACAAATTTGCCAGTTGTGAATTACTGCCATTAAATTGTCAACATTAAAAGCAATGATTGTAACCACATCAAATGTTTTATTTTGGTTTTCCTTCTATGGGCAAAATAGGAGGCAGTGCATATCTTAGAATAAACTATTGTCAATGTGGGGTGTTCTGTGAGCCAAGTCTGGGATGAGGGGGAGGGTGGTTGGCTATGGACCCATGACAGGTGGTGAGATCAGCCTATAAGGGAGTGTAAGAAGAAGGAAGTTCTAAAGAAGGCACAGTTTGAATGTAGGTGGACAGAAGTTTGGGAGACAGGCCAGATGAGATAATACCCCTGGTGAAAGCCATGACAACCTACTGAGTCACTCAAGTTACAGTGTTAAAGCAGAAAGCAATTAACTTATTTCAGATCCTCATCATCTCCCCCTGGACTATTGCAATAGCTTCCTAATCAGTATCTCAAGCCTCTCCCATCTTCCACACAGTTGCCAAAGTGATTTACCTAAAACACAGGTCACTCCCATACTCAATGAACCCTAAGAGCTCCGTCTTGTTCTTGATTTCCTCACTGCCTTTGCCTCAGAATCCTAAAGATATTCTAAAAATGCTGTATTCACAGGGACTCCTACAGCAGTAACAAGAAGGATTTTAATGGGATGGAGAAAGTAGAAGAAAAAAATGGTAACAGTGATTTCTGTGTAGGGGCTCCCTGCCTGTCTTCACGGGGTGTTCCTTAAACAATCATTATGAGCATAACCCCACAAACTGGCCTAGAAGAACTGCTATTTAAAGGAGTTACTTACATACATATTCAGAAATCATCATTTTTCCCCTTGATATTCTTTGATAAAGTAGTCTGAACAAGTTTCACTGGGCATTGTGGTAATAGGCAAATTACCTTTTAATATAGTTATAAGAAAATGGATCACCCTTTTCTTTCTGTTTTTAAACAGTGATTTCAAGAATTTTTCAATGTGACTCATATCAGGACCAAGACTAGGTAAAATAGGATACTAGTAATTACCCCTGGGTTTCTCTACCCAGAGGTAGGGAGTGGGGAACTAAGGAGGCTGTGAAGCCCTGAAGGACTTTTTGCCTTTACAATTTCCACGTGCTTAGTGGCAAGTCAGTATCATTGATTTCTGCTTGCATGAGGAGAGGTTACCAGGCCCATTATCTTTGACCAGTAAGTCAATTAATACTGTGCTAAGTGCTCAGGATAGAAAGAAAAGTAAAAGGCAATCCCTGTTCTCAGGGAGTACATGGCTTAATGAGGGAGACAATATGCAAATAGCTATGTAAGACAAGATAGATTGGAAAAAATCAATAGAAAGAAGGCACTAGCATTAAAGGGGATAAGGAAAAGCTTTTTACAGAAGGTGAGATTTTAGCCAGGACTTGGAGGAATCCTGAGTAGCCAGAAGGCAAAGATGAGGAGGGACAACATTTCAGGCATGGTGGATGGCCAGGAACAATGTCAGGAGGCAGCTGATGGAATGCCTCATTCATAGAACAACAAGGAGGTCAGTGTCACAGAATTGCAGAGTTTGGGGGGGGATTGTGGGAGGAGTGCAAAATATAAGAAGACTGAAGAGTTGTGGGGGAGGAAGGTTATGAAGGATTTTAAATGCCCCAAAGAGGCATTCTATTTGATTCTAGAGGCAACAGAGAACCACTGGAATTGAAAAATAGTGGTGATGTGGGTGACATAGGCAGACCTATGATTTTAGAAAGATCAATTTGACAGCTGAGGGGAGGATGAAATAGAGTGGTGAGAGAGATTTGAGCAGGGAGAACAGCCAGAAAGCCATTGCAGTAGTCCAAATGTGGAGTAACGAGGACCTACACTACAGTGGTGTCACTGCTGGAGAAGAAAAGTGTGAATATATGAGAGATGTTATGAACATGGAAATGGTAGCAGTTGGCAAATGATTAGATATGGGGAGTGGGGGTTGATAGAGAGTAGGTAGTTGGGGATGGCATCTAGGCTGAAAACCTGGGTGACTGGGAGGGTCCCAGATGAGAGTCTCCTGAATTAGAAAGGCTTCAACTTCAGAAAGGTAAACAAAAAAAAAGTCCTCTATTAAATGGTTATATATTGCTTTCATGGAGCTATTTAAGTATGAAACCAAGCTGTATTCATAGATTCTATTTATTCCTGGCTTGATATAGAGTGGAACCAAATGGAGGTAGCCATAATTGACACAGATAGCTTCTGATTAGAGACATTGCCTTCCAAGCATACACATTTATAAGTGAACCAGAGTATAACCTGGATAGGTGTCACCATAAACAAAGTTATCACTATTGCTCAGAGAAGTATCACAAGGAAGCATCTCACTTTGGTTGTCAAACTTTAATAGAGCATATAAGACCCTTTTAAGTTTGTGGTCCATATAAGAGTCTCTTGAAAGTTGTGGTACTTAAGGAACAACTAGAAAGTCACTATCAACTACTTTTGAAGCACCACGAAGGATCTGTGAATAATACAAAGTCTTGATGAGGACAAACATAGTGCCCTTCATTGAAAAGAGAGTGGAGAGGCAATGCAGGAAAGTATAGGCTCCACCCATTTAAATTCCATACCGAGGAAAGCAGTGAAATCTATCATCCAAAAATCAATTTATAAGCACCTACAGAAAGCAGAATAGTCAGCAGAAGACCAATAAGGCTTTGGGGAAGAATAAATCTGTCAATCATAACTAATTTCCTTCTATAGCAGAGTGATCAAGCCGGCAGATCAAGGGAAAGGAGTGGAGAGGGCAGACTATTGTAAACAGCCTCTACTTTCCTTTCAATCTAAATCACTGCCTGGAAGTAAATTAGAAAATGAGGCCCTGGGGATGTTAGAAGAAAAGCAATAAAACCCAACTATGGTGGTTATTAACACTGAGAAATAATAGGCAAAGAATGTCATGGGAATCAAGTTTTCCTGACTGGTTTTGGAATAAAATGCAAGGTAAAATGCCACTATTGTATTTTGTGGGAAGGTCTAGATATAAGTAATTCTACATGTAGAGCTACATAGTTGTCAGAGAAAAAAAAAAGGTCCAGGAGACCTATAGCTTAGAAGGAATTAAATTCAGGGAGTCTCCAGATTATAGATGGATAGTAATTCAAAAATGCTTTTGTAAACCAACTGCTTAGAACTAGGACTTCATTCTTCCATAGAAATGATGTAATAAACAGTGGTTAGATTTCTAGTTCAGTCTACAAAGACCTTTTTAAGTCAAAGTCAATGTTCCCAGCCTTTAAAACATAATTTCTCTTGAAAAACGCATTACAAACTACAAATAGGAACAGTAGTAAGCACTATCTCAATTCCCACTCAATCAGGGATTCTTCTTCTCTTCTTCTATGGCTGTTATCCAATGGTGAATAAGAACAGGCTAAAGAAATTCATCTGTGAGGTTTTCGGGAATTGAAATAAGATATGGCACTGGAGTTTTATGGACATAGAGTGGAATAGGGATTCTGCCAACTGGAAGCAGGGTAAGGAGAGCATCCAAGAGAATCTTCTCTTCAGCTTCCATGGATATCAAACAAAGTGCTAAAAGAAAAGGCCAAAGATTGCAAGAGCTATTCATGTGTACCTTCTGAAATCAGATGTTTATAAATAAAAGATTGCTTAGTCAAACAATATTATTAAGCACCCACTACATGTAAGGCATTTTGCTAAGTACTGAGGATCCAAAGAAAGTTAAAAGACAGGCCCTGATCTCAAGGAGCTCTCTATGTCCAAGATAACATAAATATAATAAGCCTGAACATAGATAAAATATAGCCTATTATATAGCAGCATAGTATAAAGTGTTTTCCCTGGAGGCAAGAAGACCTACCAGGCACATCCTACCAGAGAGACTTATTACTTGTGTGATCCTGAGGAAGTCATATCTCTCTGATCCTCAATTTCCCAAAACATGGAGATTGGACTCTATTACCTCTAAGGATTCTTCTAGCTATAGATCAATGGTCTTATGATCACATGAACCTAAAAGAGACAATTCACTACTAGGAGCACTTCTAACAGAGAGAAACAAAGAGGAAGAAGGGGATTTCACTATACCCCACATAAGGAACAGTAGTTTTATCTCACAGAAGAAGCACACGGCCATAGGAGACTCAGGGCCTTGAAAAGAGCAGGCCTTGAAACTTCTGTTGTGGAGTCAATAGCTGGGATTCCACCTAGGAGGGGAGCAACTCCAGAACTGAAACTGTTGGTGGTAAAAAAAAATAGGTTCTGGTTCTTTCCAATTTAGCATGGAAATGTCCTGCGTTAGAATTTTAGTTGAACTCAAACCTAAAGATAGGAGACAGCACAGCCAAGCATCTCCTGGTCCTGGGACATGGGTTCTGGTTCAGGATTGGTTTTTCCTTTTACCTCCTTTGCTGAGTGAAATCACCAGTGCTTCTATGGCTCACGACCAAGAATTTTCCTTTTTATATTGATGATAACTGAGTTGGGAATAGTAGCCTCCTCAAACCAATAAACAAAGATGTCTGAGAGAAGCTGCGAAGTCCCTGAAGCATCCTGTAAAGGGGAGATCTGCAGGAACAGCTTTTTATTGCTACCTTTTCCAGCTGGATGAGGGTTTGAATATCAAGAGCCATCAATGCCCCAGATGGCTCTCCCTACACCAGCATGAGTCAGCACCAATCCTAATACTAGACCTACACATTCCAGGTTGTAATTCTCCACTCCTTGCCCTGCAATATCTAATCCTGTTTGATCCAAATAAGAACCCTGTAAAACTCCACATACTTCCCCCATGTTGGGGACTAAGTCCATCTGGGTTTTCAACAGTCTTTTATCCATTTTCCCTGACTAGCCCTTCATTTTATGAGTATCTCCCTTAAATAAAGCTTGCTTGTTTAATTCATTTCCTCTCTATCCGTTCTAGTCTTGTGCAGCACTTTGTCTGGTGGGGCTCTGCCCTCCAGACACAAATTCTTTGCTTGGAAGCATAAGCCATTACCAAAGACTATGACTTACAGTCTCAGCAGTCACAACTACCTCCCAGGTAGGAGGAATGGATAGTGACCTGAGAAAGCACCACCCTCTCCTTTTCCTTGCCACCAAGTCTGTGACTAGAGGCCCTGCCCCAACTACACGTGCCCCTCAGGCTTTTCTCTTGCCAACACAAGTAGGAAATAAAGAGATTGCCACTTTCCCCTGCCTTGGCATTCTTAATTTTACTAGATCTACATTGACAGATTGACACCAAAGTCACTGAATGGCATGCTAGCAGCTATTCTCTTTGTTTTTTCCTATTCCCTGCCCTAGACCCCTCCTGGAAACAATAATAAATTGTAAAAGTTTCAGAGATTCCCTTCAGATAGTGATAAAATTCTAAGTGTCTAGATGTTTATTACTGAAACATTCTACACCATTACCCCCTGTGCATAATACATTGGCCTTTCACTCTCCTCTTATTTTATTCTTGGAGACCAGAATAATGGAATTCTAACTAATGTTGCTATGGGTTCTAGTAATGTGAACTTCTGAAGGATGTATTTAGAGAAAAGCTTTAGGAAGAATTGGCTTTAGGAATATAGAGCTGATTGTAATCTCCAGAAAGTGATTTTAAGTGTTCCAATATCCTGTTTTCTATATATCCTAAGGCATCTCTTACTACCTGGTATTCACAATGTCTAAAATCTCCACAATTAAAGATTCATTTCTTCATGTATAGCACTGTCCTCCCATTAGTAATTTTCTTGTTAACTGTAAATATCCCAGGCAGGTAGGGTAAATTAAAATCATACCTTTGTGTAGTTAGTTTATTAGATCCATTTCTCGGAAAGAAGATTTAAGAAGTAGAAACATTGGGAGGGAAGCTAAAGGTACAAAAATTTGAGGTACAGTAAGGGTCATGACCAATCTATATCTATCACAGTTTTACTTATTGCCGAACCTAATTTAGGGAATTTTTCCATCTAAAACGGGTGTAGAAAGTCCACCCCACAATACAAATAAAATCTGGAATTCAGATCTGAAATGGAGCTTGAAGATTCTCTCCTTTCCCCAGCACTTTAAATAACACTTTTATATACAGTGCTTGTCACAGTACCTGGCACACAGTAGAGGCTTAATAAATGTTAATTGATTAATTGGCTGATGTTCTGATGTTTCTGTACACCAGTCTAATCTCTGATCCACAGATGAGGAAATTGTACTTTAAAAAAATAATAATACAGCTGAAACTGTTTCTTTCGTTTAATGGGGACGTATGTAAACTTCTTCAGGTTCCTTTCAGATGACACAGTGTCCGGTAATATCTAGAGGAATTCTGGGATTATTCATAATTGTCTTTAGTCAGCCTGAGGAGGTTGAGTAGGAATCTAAGTTCTGTCATTTAAGGGTGAATTAAGAAACACCTCTTATCTCGGTATTACTGACTCCTTAGGTGCCATTATCTCCAAGATTCTATGATTCCAGTAAGTTTGAAAGGTTCTCTGTTTTTAAGAATGCCTGGAAAAAAAACAGTAAACAAGATGTGATAGTAACTAAGGAGAGGTCAATCTCATAAGCTTAACAATTTAACACCTTATCTAACATCTTCATAGTAATTGTACCAAACACCCAGCTAATGAATAGTAGAGAATAGGAGATCAATCTGTGGGAGGGTGGGAAAAGTCCTAGGAGCTAGAGAGGGGACTAAGAGAACTTCCTCTATTGAGCTAGTTTATCTAAGGCTGACCTGGGAATCATGACCTACAAAATTTAAGGGATCCTGTTAGGGTAGATCTCCAGATGGCTAATAGCTTGGCTGTGATAATTTTGCAGCTCAATAACCAAACTGTTATTAGTCTCTTTGACATTTAAGCCTTTCACAATCTGGATCCAGCCTATCTTTCCAGACATATTTCCTAAAATTCTCTTTCACTGCATTC
Organism: Pseudochirops cupreus; assembly: GCA_028627135.1. Classification (NCBI taxonomy): domain Eukaryota; kingdom Metazoa; phylum Chordata; class Mammalia; order Diprotodontia; family Pseudocheiridae; genus Pseudochirops; species Pseudochirops cupreus. The sequence continues at coordinate 252,803,495 of CM053580.1, forward strand.
TATGTTAAAAACAAACTGGACTACTTGCTCTTCTCCATACATCCTACCTCCTACCTCCAGGTCTTTCCAAAGGCTATTCCCCAAGACTGAAATGTTCTCCCTTCCCATCTCTAGCCTCTCCTAATCCTGACTTGTTTGTTCATTTATTTGTTTTCCAAAACTCAGTTGATGGGAAACTAACCTTCTTTGCAAGGTCCTTCTATATACCCCGCCCCAGTTGTCAATGCTCTCTCCAAATTACTTTGCATTGATAGGGTATATTTAGGTATGCTATCTCCCTCTCCCAATTAAAACAAAAGCACCTTGAGGGCAAGAACTATTTGATTAATATCATTTACCACCCTACCTCCCAGTTCCTATCATAGTAATATTTGTTGAACTGAATTGACAAAGCTGCTAAATTCACTGCAAAGGCTGGCATGATCCCCTTATTGCCTCCAAGTTTCATTCTTTTATGTGGCTTCATTAAATTATCCATGGATTCATAGCTCCATAGAATATTTTTGATTTAATGGATTTTTGAAATTATCTAGTCAGATACCCTTCATTTTATGGATAAGAGAACTGAAGCTAGGAGGATTTAAGTGACTTTAAGAAAGGCCAAGTAAGAGTTGTAAAGCTCAGTATGGAATCCAAGTGTCTGGTTGCCAGTCAAGTGGCTTTCCTAATTCATTGGAATATACCTTGGACCTCCCATGCTCACACAATTGGGAAAGCTGCAGCAGGCTCCTTCCTTAATATAACCTACATTTCCTTCCACTTCAAATCACAGTCTTCCCACTTACAGTATATTCTTTGTTCAGTGTGTTACTTTTCACCCCAGATTAATCTGTAAGAAGTTAAATAGAACTAAATATTTCACTGGGCATAGTGGCAGTCTCTCCACACATTCTTACCGAGTTGCCAAGCATCATTACACTTCTTTTATGATCCTTCCATTGGTTTTTGATCCATGTGACAACCTTGCCATCCACACCAGTTTGAAGGAATGCTGCAAGTTATGAAACATTCTTTATTTCAGTGGAATTCAAATGTGTCACTTCTTTTACTTGTCCTCCTTTCACTGCTTTGGTGATTACAGATGGAAGAAAAAGTGGTTTGACTGGAATAGGTTTTCCTTATAAATCTTCAAGGCTGCCTAATGCCCTTCAGATGCTAATGGAGAGTCATCCCAAGGCTTTTTTCTTTCCTTTCTAGTTACAACTGACATCTAAACTCACTGATCATTTTCATGTTCACTTCATGTCTTTCCTTTGGGGAAACTTGATTCCACATTTTAAAAAAAATTCTAAATTATTTATTGGTTAAGTAAATTTTAAAATGCCTTACAGACATATGAACTTGAACTAGAATGTGTGAAGAAAACTAAAGAACACTAAGAGGGATAATTCAATTCTCACCCAAGTGCCCTATTATATATCTAGAAAAGAACCTTCTTCAAGAATAAACTTTTAATTTGCCTAAGGTATCTCATATGTTCCCTTCTAGCCATTCTCACTCCTGAAGGGCCCATTCTCACACCTGAAGGGACAGGGACCTCATTCCCCAAATGTCTGCTTGTCTGCCTACCTATAAGGCCTGTAGCCTCAGCTTTTATATTTGGCTTTTATGATAACTGGACTAATAATAGTTATTATTATTACAATGATTTTATTCTGATGTTTCATCATGTCATGGGGTTGACCACAGGTCCCCAAAAGCTATATCAGTGTGTCCCACCTGGGCTCTGAGAGGTCTTAGCATACCGAAAAGAACTGGAGCTCAGGCTGGTCCTGGAGACACATGTTCTAATCATTTGAGGAACAGCCTCCCTAAGTTCAGGGAAGCTTGGCACCAATAGGCTGGATGTTAATTTGTTTTTGGATTGTTTTTGGCCACTACAATTCATCAAAGCTCCACAGAGAGGTTGCAACTTGTGGCAGTGTAGGGACTGCCCATATAGAGGAAATAATAACAATAATTATTATTAATAATCATGATACAATCACTGTGTGTGTTAAAGTTTGCATATACACACATACACATATACATGAAAATTTTCTTTGGTCCTCACAACAACTCCATGACAGAGCTACTGCTATCTTCATTTTACATATAAGGAAATGGGAGGAGTTAGGTGAGTAATCCATGGTCACACAGCTAATAACTTTCAACAAACTTCAACCTCTTTTCCAAATCTATCTCTCTATCAACTACTCCATACCGCCTTTATTGCTGATCTTTTAAAGAAATGGATAAAGAAAATAATCAACCTATAACTATTTATTGAGCACCTGTTGTGATACAGTTCTAGCTACTTGGATATCCAATGGGACAACGGGCATGACATTTTAGAGATAAGTGAGACTTTAACATTTTTCTAGTGCAATTGTTCCACTGCACTGCTAAGGCAACTGAGGCCAAAGAGGAAATCCTGTTTCATGAAGCAAATATTTATCAAGTTCATTGTCAGTACTATAGGGGTCATCTCACCTTTGCTTAAGAAATTAGCAGTCTAGTTGAGGAGACTTCTCTAATATAAAACTGAAGAGGGTTCCTTTAAGTAATGAGGAAGGCTTTATAACAGAGGAACAACTTCATTGGGTACTAAATGACTTTGGATGACTAGAAGGGAAAAGGAGGCTCTGAACCATGGGAAGTATGTAAATGACAACGAATGATAATATCTTACACTAGTTTTGTGTTTCAGAGTTTCCAAAGCTCTTTCATACACATTCTCTCCACTGGTACTCACAGCAATTATGTGAGACAAGCAGGAGAATAATTAATATTTTCTTTGAAGATGAAGAAATTAAGACACACATAGATGCTAAGTGACTTGAGTGATGTCACATAGTTAATGATAGAATACTCCTAAAATCTGAGGATTCTAAACTTATAATTTCTCCTCTATTGATCTGTATACAGTGGTTCCTTACTGCACAGATCTAAGTTTTACCTCTTTTATATACTATAAAATCCAGGCTGCTAATTGCCACCATGGTAACATATATTATTTACAGAATGGATGGGACAGTTTTTATCCTCTCTTATCTTCACCCCCTCTAAAATACAAAGGATAAACTAATTGGGCATGTGGATAAACCCTTATTTCAGTCTAGTTCCCACTATACATGGGAAGAAACTGGCTGCTCAGAATTGGCTTGGACTTTTATCCTTTTGTCACTGAGTGATATAATGAAAATAAACAAATGATTTACCTTCCAGATATAATCACACTAAATACATTGTACTGATTTTTTTCCCAAAAGGTAAATCCATTTCAATGCCTTCAAGTCATAGACCAATCAGTCATTTTTTCTAATAAGCATTTCTATCCTTTTATCCTGATTATGATAATAATAATACAAATAACTAAACTTCATACAGTGTTTTAAGGTTTGCAAAGCACTTTTCAAGTATCTAATGTTATCCTTACAACAACTCCGGAAGATAGTCGTCGTCGTTATAATCTCCATTTTACACATAAGAAAATTAAGCAGATAGAAATGTAGTGACTTGCCAGTGTCCTGCAGCTAATGCCTGAAATCAGATTTGAATTAGAATTTCTTAACTCCACATTTCACAATCTATCCACTATGCCACGTAGCTGCTGTTAGTGGGTAATCTGTGTATAGGTATCACATAAGAATATGGGTCAGCCATCTTATTTCCCAACTTTTTTAGTGATACATATTTTGTTGGCCAAAGAACCCAAATTAAAACAAGAGTCATATTTAGCAGAAGTCTGCTATATCTTAGAATTAATGTTCTATGAAGGAGGCCCTCCCAACCCTCACCACCACTTGTATTGCAAACTGAACACTTAAGATTTTTCTTTTGTTTTATCATCTGCTTTTTTAACATGGGGGTCTTAAAGAAGATACATTTAAACAAAACAAAACACAAATACACTCAATTTTCCACAAGCTTTACAGCTCATCTCCTGGCCTTTGGAGAATGCCACCATTTTTCAGTGTTTGGAGGTTTTGTATGAAAAGAATGAACTTCTAACTATCTCTAATAGCTCTTCAAATTTCTACCCCCACTCCCCTCAGTAATTCTAACTGTGCTATATGCTGTCCAGATCTAGCCCTTGATTAATTTAGAGAGTCTCTAACCTTTTATACTTCATCTCTTTAGAGTTTGTTCACGTTCTAATTTCTCAACTGCAATAGCTCAGAAAAACAAGTCTGATTTAAGACCTTCCCTCCAACCTTTTCTTTCATTAGGACAGATGACAAGCAAACAGAAACCGCTGCCATACTCTCCTGATCGCTTGCTTGTGGATCTCTTGCTATCATTATTTAATAGAGGGCATCTTCCTTCTAGCATGTGTTTGCTACCTAACATTATGTAAATGAATTGCAGTCATTTTACATGCTCAAGGTTTCTCAATACAGTTCTTCATCAAGATGGTTATATTACTGGGGTGTAGAGATATGGGAACAGTATCTTTTTATATGGTTTTACATAATCTTCCGAGGTCTATTTTTTAATCAGTTTGTGCTCATCAGGGTTATTTATGAAAACACACAAACTGCAAACATAAATCAAATCTATGACTTTTGTGTTTGTAAATAGGCAAACTCAAATAAACACAAGTGTCTCTCTATATACCTATCTCCATATAGGTTAATATAAAATACACGTGTGCATGTTTAGATTTTAAGAGGTATATGTCCAGATAAACACAGACAGACGGAGAAAGAATTCGATAGAAGACATAGAGGCATGGCGATTCAGTGGGCTAGACGATAGCCGAGCTACACCCATGACAAGGCAGGGAGAAGTCTCTGGGAAGCTACAGGGAAAGTCCTTAGGGTGTAGAGTGAATAGAATGACCAACTTTGCCAGCAATTGCAAATTTGCTGACCAATAAACTCTGCCCTGGAAGAAGCTAGAGCGTTGGATTGGATAGTACTGGATTGGTATTTAGGTGTTTGACCCAGTAATCTGATCAATTATTTCATGTTGAGCCATTCAAATTTTAAAATCCTTCTTGGTCTCCATACACACTCTCCAGCAAAAAGTGAGTGCTGCCTCCCCCACAAATCAACAGCTTCCGTGTACTTATGTTTTACTTTCTAGTAATATATATGTCTAGTCTAGTCATATATGTATTATGCATTATTTTTCTTTACTAGAGTATGTGATCCAAGACCTGCCTTCTATCTTTGTAAACCTTTCAGCACTTAACACAGCTAGATGGTGCAAAGGACAAAGTGGTGGGACTAAAGTTAGAAAGACCTCAGTAAAATTCAGCCCCAAACACTTATTAGCTGTGAAATCCTGAACAAGTCATTTAACCTCTGTCTGTCTGCCTCAGTTTCTTCCACTGTGAAATGGGAGTAATTAACATGCTACCTTATAGGATTGTCATGAGGACCAAATGAGATAATAATTGCATAGCAGTCAGCACAATAACTGGCATTTAATAAGCTCTAAATAAATACTGTTGGTGTTAACTGTGGATAGGACTAACCATGTGATCAAATGTTTAGAGACAACATGAAGAGATCATTTTAAATGGATTTATTTATTTGTCGCTAAATTTCCTTTCTATGAACAAACTGGTATTAATGGAGACATTCATTAATTAGCACCATGTCTTTCTTCCTCTTTGTCAAGGTTACTTACAAGTGCAATTTTGGTTATATGGCCTACAAAACAGTAATAGGAATGCCATTACTCTTGTTACTAGTCTACCATTGGCAATGGCTATATTTCTTCCCATTAGTTCCTCTCAAATTTCTCCCTAACTCCTTGACTTCTCGGAGGTTATGCAGATTAGATTTCTTCACTTGAGCTGTCAAAAATACATTTTCTAGTCAATAGCATGAGATGTAGGCTATTTCAGAGGAGACATCAGGGGGTAAATTTTTAGCACTGTGCTAGAATAAGCATTCCTATGGGTTCTGCTAAGGCCAATTTAGTTTTAGTATATCATAATTTACTAGAAACAGTGAAATAAAAATCAGATCTAGCTGAACACCTTGGGGTACATTATCAGGGTGATGTATACGGAGTTAGACACAAGATACTGTTATTATTAGTAGGGACTGAGCATTTAATTCCCCAATCCATATGACAGAAATTTTTCCCCTGTTACCTAATAGTTTGGTTCCCATTTTGACTAATTACTTTATTATCTTCAATGTGGGAAGAAGCCTGCATTTTCCCTCAGCAACCCCATTAGTTTTATGTAGTTCACTGTCATATAATTAAATTCCTCCTTGATCAATGAGCTAACATTTTCTCTGACCCTTTATGTTCACATGTTTTCTACCACTCATTTTCTCTTGATGACCTAAACCCAGATTTTTTTTTCTTTTAATTAAACAGAACATCTGAGGGTCAAAATACACAATCACCACTGCAGTATTTATTTACAAAAGGTGGCATGTAGTCTGTACTTCTCTACTTTAATGGAGAATTCATTTGTGCCTCCATTATTTAAGAAATAGAAGAACTGTGTGTGATTTTTTTTTAAATTTTTATAATGGGGAAACATTTTACTACCTAAAGTAAGGGGAGTAATTGAATGTCCAGGTTCTTCAGAAATAATATTTCTTGTATTTTTTGAGAATATGGAATTACAATCATTACTAGTGGTGATGAATCTGAAGAAAGCCCATTTGAGGAGTCAGAAACAGCTGTCACCACTAAACCTTCAAAAAGGTGAATTCTAAGACTTATAATATGAAGGAAGATTCTCCTTTCTGTCTTCGAATCTAGAGAGAGATTCTTCATGGTCATCAGTCTGATCTAAGTACCAAGCAAATCTATTACTCCAGGAGTCAAAAGAACCCCACTTCCCTTGAAATTCAACTAAGATAAGATTGGGGTTAAGAAGTTTTACTAGAGAATTAAAGAGAAAAAAAAAACCACCTAAAGCTAAACAAACTACTGAAGCATAGAATTGCTGAATTATAACAATGCAAAGGTTTCAGTAAAGCTGAAACTAGGGTTGAGTTTCACTAGGGTGAGGCAACTGGTACTTGGGCCCCAGCAACACAATGTAAAAGATGTCAACACTACATTCCCACGTTATTCTTTTTCCTTCAATCAGCAACACTTCTGCCCACTACCTTTCTCAACCTTCAATTTCCTCATTGTAGGTTAATTCTTCAATGACATTAAAATCTCTCAGTATTCCAAAGTGTGTTTTCTTCCCTTGGCCACTACACACCAGATGAGTTTCACTTCAAAACCCCTTTGACCCAGAAGCAAAAATTTTTATTTATGTCTCTGGGTTTTATAGTGTACCTTTATATGATTCTACTGTAAAACCTCATGATAAATTCACTTGTCTTTTGCTTGATTCTCATCCCATTTTGCTTCCAAAATGTGAGAAATAAGGCAAAGAAAGTTAATTCTGTCCAACTTGCAGAGACAACGGATAATATAGTGTTCCTCCCTGTGAACTCAGAAATGGGAAATGAATCAGACCTGTATCCTGAGCCAGTCTGATCATGTAGTAGCTGAGGTGCTTCAGCTGAACCAACTGCCCTGAACCACTGAGGCGTCTCAGATATCCTGAAGTAAGCCAGGTGGTAGAGATCATTGTGGAATCATGTAGCCAGAGTTGGAAGACTATCTCACTGAGAGCCCAAGGTGATATTTCCCTTTGTATTCCTCCCCACTCCCATCTCAGAGCTGTCAGGCCTGGCCTGGTATGAGGGAATTTAATCAATGATAATAATAATAATAATATCTAGCATTTACGTAGTGCTAACATTTATATATTATGTGCCAGGCATTGTGCTAAGCATTTTACAATTATTATCTCATTTGATCTGGGAGAAAGTGAGTGAAGTCATTAGATTCAGTGGGGTGGGAGAAGTCTCTAAACTCATATTGCTGAGCTCTGTCTCCTTCAGTGAACACTTGCCTTCTGCTTTCCAAATTCTACTTTAAGATTATCAAAAGCTATAAAATAATGGGGAATGAACAAGCAGAGGGAAGTGTTTTATCAACTGACCACTACGGCAAGGCTGGATACACAGGGAAGACTTTAGGGAAATCTTCTTTAGGGGACACTAATACGTCTGATGTGAGAGCTGCTGAACCCTTTTTCAGGTCTGCTTTCTACCTTTGGTATCCACCTGCTACCCAATTGTCACCTGTGACTCCAAGAAGCTGTTGCATGCTCAGCAGCCACAGCCCAACACACGGTTTCATCAGATGGGCTAAACAAGGTGGAAGGTAACCAAGGGGCCTCAAACCCATCAGTGAGTTAAGGGATGTATACCCCAAATATGTGAAGACTTCCCCCAAAAAACAAGCAAATGTGAATAGTTCGTTCCAATGAGCTATGAAGGCAGCTGAAGCAGGCACTGTGGAGTACTAGAATTTGGTTAAACATCAAAGACACCAAGGGTACCCACTGCATCCCAACTATTGCCAGCTGTCTTGACAACTTCACGCACCTCTGCCTCACTTAAATCCAATTTGTGCACAAACAAAACCATCACCATTATACATTTTACAATTATACCATTTTACATTATACCATTTTACCTACCTTAAAGTCCTTGTGGAAATGCACAAGTGACAAAGCAGCAGGTATAGATACACTGGGAGCTACAGTCATAACCCTGTCCATAGACAGCCCACGGCACTGGGTCATATTCTCATAGGACTAAAGCAGCAGTGGAATTCAGTGGCCCCCTGGGTGTCAAAGTAGTCTTTTTAAGGACCACACAGCTCATGCCCTGGAGTGAGGAAGGAGCCAGAAAAGATACCCTAAAAATTGTCTGCTTCACCTAACCTTACCCTGGCCTATTTACCACAGCAGTTGGGAATACACACACACACACACACACACACACACACACACACACACACACACACACACACACACACACGCACACGCACAAAAACTTTGGTAAAAAATTATTCCACTCACCATTGACACATGGAATGTGTCCACATTTATGGACAACAAGAAATCCAATAGAACTGAAAAATGAATGTCTATTGTTGCAAAATAATGCATCCAAGTAGTAGCACTAAGTGAAATAAGGCAAATGAAGGCCAGTTTGCTAAAGTCAGAGTGGCTGCAGTGATGGGAATTGCTGTGAAGCTGGTATGGGTTTCACAATCAAAACAAATCTAGTCAACAAGCTTTCATCCCTTCCAAAAGGAGTGAATTATAGGCTCATGACAATGTGATTGTTACTTACAGGAAAGTACCATATGTGTGTATGCCCCCACCATGATGAACCTTGAGGAGGTAAAAAAAAGTTATGAAGACCTAGAGATGTTGAAATTTTGTGTCGAAAGAAGACACACTTGTACTGATTCTGACTGACTTTAATGCCAGAGTAGGCACAAACTATCAGACATGGCAGGGGGTCCTTGGGAGGAAGGGAGCTGGAAACAGCAATAGCAATGGTCACTTACTACTGCAGACTTGTGCATCTCATGACCTTCTCATCACCAACACTGTTTTCTGTGTTCTTAAATGCAATACAACTTTGTGAATGCAGTCTTGCAGCAAACGTTGGCATTTAATAAGGCCAATATATGACATTATAAGAAGAGACAAACAAGATATGAGAGTGAAAAAGGCTCTATGTGGTGCAGGACCCAAGGCAAGATGACTACCAGAAGACTTAATGTCAACAGATTAGAGAGCTTCTCCATGCTTGAACAGTTTGTCGTTAACTTGGAGGGAAAGCTGAAGCAACACACAGTTGGCAACAGTGGAGCAGAAAAGGAGTGGGCAGCTTTCAGAGATTTGGTGTATAGCATTACATTTATTCATCTGGGCCAGAACACTTAAAAACATCAAGATCAGTTTGATAAAAATGATGGGGAAATTCAAAAGTTGTTAAAAAACAAAACAAAACAAAACAACAAAGGGAGAATTACACAGGGTTTACCAGCAGGATAGTTCATTTGTCTCTAAGAAGGTAGCACTTAACTCTATCAAAAGTAAAGTGTAAGCAAAACTTAAGAGAAATGCAGGATTCTTCACTCAGTAAGAGGGCAGATAAAATTCAGTTTTATGCTGATAGTAACAATCCAAAGTGCTTTTACGATGCCCTGAAGGCTATTTATGGGCCAAAGATCCATGGTACATCTCAACTACTTAGCACTTGATGGAACCACATTGATTAGTGATAAGGATATGATCCTGCAATGATGGGATAAACACTCCCATAGTCTTCTCAAGAGACTGTCATCAACCAATACTGAAGCCACTGACTGTATACCTCATATTGAAGTCACTCCCTCTCTAGCTGAACTTCCAACTGAGGAAGAGGTTTTGAATGTTATTAGGCTCCTATCATACGGCAAAATGCCTGGTGCTCATTCTATTCCAGCTGAGATTTAAAAGGCAGGGGTCCACTGCTCACACAAAAGCTTGCTGAAATCTTCCAGGTTATATGGCATGAGGAAGTTATTCCCCAGGAATTCAAAGATTCCTCCATTAATCATCACTATAAAGGAAAAAGAAATAGGTTGTCCTATGATAACCACAGAGGGGCCTCTCTCAGTCACTGCTGGCAAGATTCTTTCCAGAGTCCTGCTTAATAGGTCAGTCCTTCACCTGGAAGATGGTCATCTATCTGAGAGCCAGTGTGACATCAGAAAGTCCAGAGGAACAGTTGATATGGTGTTTGCTATCTGAAAACTCCAGGAAAAATGCCAGGAACAGAACAAAGGGCTGTACACAACCTTAGTTTACCAAGGCCTTTGATACTGTCAGTCAGTGGAAAATCATGGCAAAATTTGTTGTTTGGAGAAGTTCATCAGTACTGGATAATAGATGATGCTCTGGCCCTTTCCCAGTCACTAACTGAGTGAAGCAGAGTGTTGGCTTACTCTCATGCTTTTTAACATGTTTTCAATGATGTCAGATGCATTCAATGAGAAAGAAAATGGCATTAAAGTCAGCTACTTCACTGATGGCAAATTATTTAACTTGTAAAAACTATAAGCTAAGACTAAAGTGGAGGGAGAGTTAGCGCTTGACTTTTGTTCACAGATAATTGTGCATTTAATGCAGCCTCTGAGCCTGAGATGCAAGAGAGTATGGATGGATTCTCTGTCACTTGTGCTAATTTTGGTCTGATAATCAGCACCAAGAAAAACAGAGATTTTCCACCAGCCAGTTGTAATGGTAAGGGAATTTGAAGATCTTCTCTGCCCCTTATTTTTCCTCAGTTGGGGCCCAACAAGGGAAGCTTGTTTTGGGGAGGCTTGTTTTTCAGAAAGGCCCACACCTTTTGTTACTTTGCAGTTAGGCAGTGGGGTGGGAAGAGTTGTGTGATTTGGCCAGATGAGACTCTGGGTATCTGTTGAGCCCCCAGGCTTTGAAAACTTAGATGTTGATGCTTCTCTGTCTGGTAACTATCTATGTATGTAAGACAGTTAGAAGCCCTGTCTGTTCATCTGCTGAATTTTGTTATTCTCTCTTTCTGTATTTTTTGTCTGATTGTAATTTCTGTTTGTGTTTTCTCTGAATTTCAGGGTACTAACTTTTTCCCTTAACTAAATAAATGATAAATATATTTGATTAAAGTAAGATTGTTAACCCTTTTTGAGTCGCTTTGCTTTAGAAAAGCAGATCAAAGAACCTGTGCTAGCAGCCATCCTGAGTATACTAGGGTGCTTGCTTTTACACCAGTAGCACACCATCCACACTTGGAACCATCAGTTACAGCAAATGGAAAAAAAATTGGAATACTTAGATAAGTTCCCTTACTTTGGGAGTATACTTTCCAGGGATATAAACATAGATGATGAGGCTGCTGCACATATTGCCAGAGCTAGCTCAGTGTTTGGGAGTCTCCAAAGGAAAGTATGGGAGAAAACAGGTAATAGGCTGACAAACTGAATGTCTATAGAGCTATTATCCTGACCTCATTATTGTATGTCTGTGAAACCTGGACAGTCTACCAGTGCGTCATGCCAGGAAACTGAATTGCTTCCATTTAAATTATCTTAGGACAATTATGAAGATTATCAGGTAAAGTACTGGATATTTACATCCTTTCTCGAGCTGATCTGCCAAGCATTGAGAAAGCACAACTCTTAGGGACTTGCTATGTTGTTTGAATGCCAAACGTACATTTGCTAAAAGATTATTTTCAGAGAACTCACAGAAGGTAGGTGCTCACGTGATGGTCAGAAGAAGTGATATAAGGATGCTTTCTAGGTCTTTCTGAAGAACTCTGGAATCAATTGTAATACAATAAGAAAATATGCTATAATACCAACTAGCTTGGTGGGCCCACATAAAAAAAAAGTGCTATGCTCTATGAGCAAAGCAGAATTGCAATAGCTCAAAAGAAACGTGAGATGCACAAATTTGGAGACGTTTACACTCCAAATGTTCATATAAATTATTGCCTGACCTATGGTAGAGCCTTCTAAGCTTATACTGGTCTTATCTGACCCAGTCAGGCATACTGTACATTGATCCTGACATAGTGATGTCATTCCAATCCTCTCTGAGCATTTACGACAACAATCACTGTGAGAAGGCTGATGGAGGAAAAGAAAAGGACAAGGAGACTCTTCTGCACTTCAAAATGACATTGTCCATTCTCTGACTCTTTTATCAATTCACTCCCATAAGCCATTTTACTGAAGTGTAATCCTTATTAGAGGAGTGCAGCAGTAGGATGTTCACATTCTGTTGTCTCAGGTGCCCATAACTTTGAATAGCAAGCTACCTGTGAATTTGAGGATCCTCTCAGGTGACGCAAAAGGTGCTTGAAGTACCAAGAGCAACCCATAAGTTGTTTTCTGCAAATCAACAGAAAAGTTGAAGCCACGTCATGTAATTTATTAACTAGCAAGAGAGTGTCACTCATCCACTTGCCTTCATCACATGGATCCCATCCAACTTCACTGGCTTTCTGGAGGGCTGCAGTATCCTCAGCATTCAAATTCTTACCTACTTCTCCCTCCATGTAGCCTTAAATTTCCCTGTTTTTGCTAGAGATTGGCCTATATTCTACACTAATCTATGGATAAGAACAGAAAATATTATATTGCCCTAAAATATTAAAAGTATGGGAATCTCAAACCTCCCCACTGACATTCTACAGGCATATGGCCACATGGTTTACTAAAAGTAAAGTGTAAAGTAAAGTAAAAGCTAAGTAAAATGACAGGTCAGGTGTTAAGCCTTTAGTTCTCAGAGTATTTCACCCACTTATTCATCTAAATCTCTTCCTAGCCTATAGATCCTTAGAAAAATCAAGGGAAGGAATCTTCTATTAAGAAATGACTTTGTAAACAAGAAGAACAGCAGAAAATCCACAGGCTAGAACTGGTCCCAACTACTGAGTCTCCCAAGTCCTGCTCTATGGCTATCTGCCTCTGTTCAGTGGTCTGCCTTCAGGGTTGTGCTGGTAAATATTTAGCAACTGGTTCTATGAAAACATATGACACACATTTAGGTTAAATATGCATTATTAACATTGTCTTCATCACTTTCTTAATTATAGACCATCAACAAAACAATAAATCAAACCTTGATTTGTACTGTTTGCTGATTTTCCAAGTGCAAATGCTGACCTGAAAATTTAACAATCAGCTCTTTAGATAAAAGTGAAACTAATTCCAGTATATCCTTGTCTATTTTGGCCCCACCAAATCTTGATCTTATCTCTGTATCTTCTTCTGAAGGTTTCTAGGTTCTATTCTAGTTCCACCTTTACCACTCATTTATTAGACTGTAGTAATAAGAAGCAAGTGGCCATAGGCAACTAGGTACCTGATCAGTAACTTTCCATTTCTGCTAATGAATACTCAACCAGAAGTCTCTTTAAGGGCAGAATAAATAGAGAACATTGATATCTCTGTACCAGTATATAGCTCCCTCTGTTCCTAGGTGAATCATGTACCTATTTCCCCTTGTCAGAATTTCTGTGCCACTCCCCCCCCCCTGCTGTACTAGGATGAAATGTTTGACTGATAAGTAGAATACACTCACACAAAACAAAATTCGTTATGTCACAAAATATGTTATTGTAAGATTTCATGACTAGAGTGTTTTGAGGTCTAAAAAACACTTATTAAAAAAATTTATTGATTCCTTTTGTTCTCCACACCACTCGTTTCTTCACACACACACACACACACACACACACACACACACACACACACCATAATGCTCCTTTCTAGTCCCATCAAACCACAGCTTGTAACAAAGAAAGTTTAAATATAACCAACTAACACAGTGGCTACATCTGGCAATATCTATTTAACCCATTTATTTAGTTCCCCACCTTTCTACCAAAAGGACGTTACCTGCTTTGTAGGTGTTTTGCATACCTATATATGTACACATTCTCTCACCCTTAAAACTATAATTTGTTTGAGAATAGGAGCTGTTTTTTATTGGACTTTGTATCTCCATTTCTAACATGGTACCTGGAACACAGTAGGAAGTTAATAAATGCATCTAATATAGTACCTGGCATGTAGCAGGAATTTAATAAATGCTTGTTTATTGGTTTGTTTCATCAGTTTATATAAATCTTCCCATGTTTCTCGGAATCTCCCAACTTCAAATTTGTAAAGTATTATCTTCAACCTGATGAGATAAGTGTATTATTAATGTATTATTATTATTATTAATGTAGTATTATAAATGTATTATTAATTTCCAAATTTTACAGAGGAAGAAAACTAGACTTTGAGATGTTAAATGACTTTCCCAAGGCCATTCTTCTAATAAGTGTCTGAAGCAGGAATTAAACCCCAGATCTCCTGATTCTAAGACCATCACTGACTCTGACATGCCACAATATAGAGATGTACTGATAGACATGAACACTCCATAATATACATTTCCCAGTGAAGCTTTAAAGGATACATTTTTCAAGGAGAGTAGAGGAAGATCCAAGGTCTGTTCAGCTCAGACTGAGTGAACCACCTTCAACTATTTCACTTTATGTATCTATTTAATTCATCACAGATATTTTTACTCCATGGTAAGATCATAGGATCACAGATTTAGAGCTGGAAAAGATTTTCAGAGGCCATTTAGTTCAACCCCATGATTTTACAGAAAAGGAAATTGAGTTCAAGAGAGGCTAAGGAACTTGCCCAAGGTTACATGGGAAATAAAACCACATTTGAACCCATGCTAACTCAGAAGTCAGCACTCTTTCCATTGCACCATGTTGTCGCTAGGAATAAATATCTCCAGAAACAACTAGAATTCATGAGATGGAAGGATCTACTTTAATGAGCTTATTATTATTATTATTATCACTTGTTTCTTATATTACCAGAGTTATCCCAAGTATCCCATAGTTATCCCTTCTCCTCCCAACACAGAAAGCCATCTCATAAAAACAAAGAGTATTTTTTTTAAAAGGCAGGGAGAAGAAATAAGCACAATTGATCAATATATTCAAAAAGTCCAAAAACACGTATAATGCTTAATACCTGTGGGCCTCCCACTGCCACAAAGGGATAGGTTGGAATTATCTTCTCATATCTCTTCGTTCTAGTCCTGCTAGATATTTATGATTTTGTTACATTCATTTGTTACATACATTTTTTGTGTTCTTTCCATTTCTATTGCTGTAGTTACTGTGTATGTTTTCTTGGTACTACTTCACTCTGCATCAGTTCATATAGATCTTCCCATGTTTCTCTGTATTCATCACACACACTGTATCTTACAGCACAGTAATATATTCTGTTACATTCATGTACCACAATTTATTTATAAATTCCCTATCTACATGCCTCCCCCTCCCCAATTCTTAGTTAGCATTAAAAAATGCTGCTATAAAATTTTGGGAATATATGGGGACTTTCTTCTTATTGATGGCTTCCTTGGAAATCCCTGATATGGTGGAACATCTATTGAACACTGACTCGTGGGAGAGGAGCAGCTTTCTTCCCCCGTGTGAATGATGGGAAAACAAAGACTTTGGAACAAAGCCATCCTGCCATGCTTAACTGAAAAAGATTTGAAGAACATATCTTAACAGAGGGGGCTATGGATCTTTATCTTTCCTTTATTCCTTCAGTTGGCAAATCACAGCACATCAAATACTTTGAAGCACTCCTTGCAAGTCAAAGAAAAATACTGCAAGGAAAAGGAAACGCTCCCCGCTCTTCCTTGTTATGACTTACTTGCGTGCACTGAGGACTCCCAGTTTTCCGCTTTGTTGACAAGAATACACCTGACCCAGCCTACCATTTTTTATCTGTTTGCTGCTTCTTTATTTTAATCACTCCCAATTCTCTCTAGAAAATTCAGCCTGACATCAACAGAAGCAGGGCCTGCTGAATCTTTGCCAGCACCAAGAAGACAGATGTATTGACATCACTACTTAATTCAGGCAAAAGATTTAGCTTGACTTTAGGGAGTAGGGGTGAGAAGGAAGACAGTGCATATCTGCAGTCTCTTCCCTTTCTCTGATGAATGAGCTTCTCTAGCTTCACACAATTCCAGGTACCTAAGACCATTTGCATGACATGGGAGATAGGGCACTGGACTTGACTACAGGAAGACCTAGGTTGAAATTCTACATTGGATGTGTATTAGCTATGTGACATCCCTAAGCAAATCACTTCATCTCTCTGTGCCTATTTTATTTTATTTTATTTTATGTTGCCTTTTTTTGGAGCGGGGGAAGGCAGGGAAATTGTAGTTACGTAATGCCTTTGCCCAAGGTCACATGGCTAGTAAGTATGTCAAGTGTCTGAGGCCAGATTTGAACTCATGTTCTTCTGACTCCAGGGCTGGTGCTCTATTCACTATGCCACCTAGTCTCCCTATCTGTGCCTATTTTAGTAATCTATAAAATGAGAGGGTTTTACTTGATGGCCTTTAAAATTCCTTCTACTCTACATTTGTGTATTATGATTCATGTTGACAAGAGAAGCCGGGTAGAATGCCTGAGCTTGCCTGGGATGACAACAGCCTATTCACCTGAAAATGCACACTCAGGCCCAAATATAGAAATAAACCCCTGTGATCCAGCTGCTTACACTGTCTCCTTACACGTGTTACAAAGAAAACATCCACAGGATCTTAATGCTCAGAGAGCATCAAACCCTGGTTCTACCACAAACTAGCTAAGGGACCTTAGACCAATTATTTAGCCTCTTTGGGTTTCATTTGTGTGTGGTGGGGGTAGATTCAATGAACTCTTTGGTGCCTTTTAGCTTAAAAATTATATGATTCTTCAAATGTGAAAAATTAGATGCAGGTCTATTTGAGGTCAAAGAAATAGCTGGTATAATCATGTAGCTGGTATAATTATGGGTATATGTGTACATACTTATATCCATATCTGTCTATGTATGTGCATGCATACACACACATCTTCCAGGTGGCAAAGTACATAGAACGCTAGGCCAAGAGTCAAGAAGATTCATCTTCCTGAATTCAAATTTGGCCTGAGACATTTGTTAGCTAATGATCCTGGACAAGTCACTTCATCCTGTTTGCCTCAGTTTCTTCATTTGTAAAATGAGTTGGAGAAAGAAATGGCAAAGCACTCCAGTATCTTTGCCAAGAAATTCCCAAATGGGGTCATGAAGAGTCAAACATGACTGAAAAAATGACTGAACAACCGTGTGCGTTGTGTGTGTGTGTAGTAACTATTTCTGGTGAGAGAGAGAATTTTCTTTTTCAACTGCCAGCAGCTTTCTGTGATTGAGGAACATCATGGTGATAATAAATGATCAATTTACAGTGAATGAACACAAAAGCAGACTGTGTCAACAGTATGTCGATTTTTCTTCAGAGTTCACAAAAGCCAAGAAAAATCTTATTCTTAAAAGGAAGGAAGAAAGAATCTTTCACAACTTATCCGCAACCCACAAGGGGACTGGTGTTTCAGGGAATTTGCCATCTTCTATTGTGAAAGAAGATATGTTTCAAGGGGAGGAAAGGATTTCAGGTCCAAGTCAATTGTATTACCTCTGACACCCGAAGAAACCCAGGTGGTGAAAGAAAATAGAGGTGTAACACGAGGAAATGATCCAGGCATACTTTGTCATGTTAAAATATAAAGTCTTTTATAATAATGATTTTGGCATGAATTTCATCTTTTTCTCTCAAGATCATAAAATGCCTTGTCAGCTAGTGTAATCCACTGAATTCCTGATTTCTGCTCTGGAATTATCTTTTTATGCTAGATGGCAATTCCTAAAGTCTAGATAACAGTACATTCACCATAAGTTTTTAGAGCTAGTATGGATCTTAAAGATAATTGGATCAGAGCTCTAGAACTAAAAGTCATTTAGTCCAATATCTCATTTTTTAGCTGGTGAAAGTAATCCCTAGAAGGCTAAATAAGACACACAGATACTAAGCATCAGAGATGATATTTTATCCCAGGTCCATTGACTGCAGATCTCTCTCTTTCTTTCTCTCTCTCCCTCTCTCTGTCTCTCTGTCTCCCTCTCTCCCTCTCTCCTTCTCTCTCCCTCTCTCTCTCTCTGTCTCTGTCTCTGTCTGTCTCTCTGTCTCTCTCTCTCTGTCTCTCTCTCTCTCTCCCTCTCTCTCCCTCTCTCTGTCTCTTTCTTCCTTTCTTCCCTTCTTTCTAAGTTTATATTGTTAAAAATAAGTTTTGTCACTGAGGTATTTTATAACATGTAGCATTTTCAATTCATCATTACATCACAAACATAGATTTGACAAATGAAACAAATACAAAATTGACTATAATAAACATGTTACATTCTGACAGTTATTTTTCAATCCAAGGCCTAAAACAGGTTAGATAAGAATGTTGATGTATACACTTTGACACAATGTATATATTTACAGAGAGTGAAAATGAGGAATATATCAAAACCCTAAAATTTTTAGATTTGAGGAAGTCCAACTTTTTAGAATGTAGTAAAAAGTACTGCTTTTCCAACAAAGATGGAGAAAGACTCTTAACCTGAATCTAAATATCATAATAATAATTTGCCAGAATTGTGTGACTTCATAAGATTTACATGGGTTTGAATTCGAAATATTTTAGAAATGAATTTGAAATGCATGATAATGGGTAAAGAAATGTAATTTTCATCTTCTTAGATTGTGATTCATTTTTGGAAGGATGTAAGTAAAACTGAAAATTTCAAATATAAAGGAGAAAT
>CM053580.1:252823065-252842477 GCA_028627135.1 Pseudochirops cupreus
CCCCATCCAGCTTATCCAATTTCTGGAAGAGCCAAACTATGAGATACCTAAAGTTTGAATGAAAGCATTTGGATCCCTTAAATCTAGGATGGTGTCCTGGACAAAGATGAAATGTAGTGGATATAAATGCAAATTTTTACCCTTGGGGTGAAAATATTAAATGCACAGATTTTTAATGAATAAGCTTTAACTTGAGATGATTTGTTAAATGCTACATGATATTAGTAGCTCAGCAGCTCAGTATGAGTCAGCCATGTAATATGGTAATCAAAAAGCTAATGAGATCTTTGCATCATGAAGAATTAAAACATGAAGTTTTTGGTAGTGCTGTTCTTTGCCCTCGTTGGACTGTGCATAGAGTGTTACAAAAAGGAAATAGGAATTTTTTGCTTGCAGAAGAAAAAAAGAAAAGGCTCTCATAAATATCTCTAATTAATTTTTAAAAGACTGCAGTATATGTAAGAGAGCTTAAGATTGATACTCATCCTGTGTGATGTGCCTCTGTAATTCTCCTTCTACTTGTTCTTTTTCATTATTCATTCTTATCCTGACTTCTAATTGAGGTCTATCATCTGCTTTTCCATATAAATTAGTAAAACTGTAATATTATTCATGTATTAAGCAGATAGTGCTAAACTTCTACCTCAGTTTGTTAAATATCACTTAATAAATTAACTGAAGAAGCCCCTTTCCCCTAATCTCCTAGGCTTGGGAAAAATCAGTATTGCAGACTATATGGTTTATTAACAATGTAAACAATAATAGAAATATGTGAATAATTATTTAAAATGTATAACCTATGAGAAAGGTCATAGCTAGAATCACCTCCAACCATTGGTACTTCTGCTGCCTTCTCCTCAATTCTGGAATCACACCTTTCTGTTCTTTGAGGATGCCGGTTAAATCGCCTTCTCAAGAGTTCGCGTCATGATGGGTTTTTTTTTCATAATACCAGAATTAAAAATTCTCTAAGGAAAGACATTCTCTTGATTGTTTCTCTTTTGTCTTCTCAGTCTCTCTCTACCCTATACATATCAAAGTATCTCAAGATTCTGTGCCTATTAAAAAATGTAATAACTTCATCCTATCTACAATATCACCAGAAGATATTTTTTTTTTGGTCTTTTTGACAGGGGGGAAAGTAGGGCAATTAATGTTAAGTGACTTGCCCAAGGTCACACAGCTAGTAAGTATTAAGTGCCTGAGTTCAGATTTGAACTCAGGTCCTCCTGATTCTAGGACTGGTGCTCTATTCACTGTACCACCTAGCTGCCCCCTAGAAGAAAATATTGATTTTGGTGTTACATGTGAAAGAAAAATTAGATTTATTTTTCTTAGTCCTAGAATAAAAATCTTTCAGGAAGAATAAAAGCTAGCAGGTAGAAGTTATGGAGAGGCAGATTTTGGTATGATGTAGGACATAACTTCCACACAATTAGTTTTCTGAAAATCTAATGGCCTACTTCAGGCTTAATGGCTACAATTGAAGTCTGTAGAATTATTTGTTGAGAATGTTGTAGAAGGAGGTATTGCTGAGGAACAGATTGGACTAGATGAATTCTGAAACTCTTTTGAGCTCCGAGATTTGATGGTGCTATGTAATCACCTTCAGAGAAGCTTTCCTAGACTTTCTTTAAAGTCTGAAAGAAGTCTGTGCTACCAGTAAGTTTCTTTTCTTTCTTCCTTTTTTTTTTTGTTTTTTGTTAATGTGATCTTATGATCAATGCTAGTCTTTTTTGTGAGGAAAGGAAGAAGTGGTGAAGGTGTCATAAGTATTGACTAGTACAGATAGTATTTTTCACTGAAAAAAAGAAAGGACATTAAACACATTTCTACCCAGCACAGGTATTGATTAAGCCTTCTTGATAATGGAAACTTAAATTTTATTTTATGCCTAGATGACTTGAACAGACCAGAGCATTTTCTTTTCTTATTTTGAAATTTACACACTTTGGAAATATTCCTGGCTGGAAGTCAGAATTTGACAGGATTAAACACTGATTCAACCACAGAGGGAACACAACTTCCCTGTATTTTGAAAGGCATGTAAATTCAATGCTGTAGACCAGCATTAAGCTCAGGTATTTGGAAACTTGCTTGACTCTCCCATGTTGTAATCAAGTTGCTACAGTTGAGGTATCACAGGATGGGGCAAACTATCGGAAATTTATCTTAGCCGGCATCTCTATGAGAGAATAATTCCATGCCTACATATAGGTATGGTTCGCATATGAAGCTCAGGAGTGGACAGGTAAGGTATAGTTTGTTGGGCTATTTAGCAGAAGAAAAGTGCAAAGTCTTTATGTTATTATGAACCTTTAAAGTCTTCTACAAGCTCTTTTATGACCTTGCATTTTATGGAGAGTTCTAAAGGGAAGAGAGGGCGAGAATAGGAGCACCAGTGATAAAGAGAAATGGAAAGCATTGAGAATTTTGATGTTATGAAGTCTTTGGCAGAAGCCTTGTATATAGAGAGGGCAGATGAGGACAGAGAAGCTGTTTCTCTCCAGGTAGCATTCAAGGTGGGTTCTTTCCCCCATTGAGTGATCAGCACTATTACCTCATTTATATAGCAATATACCAAAGTTACAGGATGACCTTGTATCTCTATCCTCATGTAGTTTAATATTTCATCTTTTCTTTTAAATGGGAATGTTTTGGCTGAAATATCGGGTTTGTTGGCACGCTGTACATTTGTAGCACTATAACTGAGACTGAATTAAACCCTCTCAATCCTGGCCTAATGCCCAAGCTCTTAGCTGGTTATAGCAAATGGACTATGGATCTAAAGGAAAAAAAGTCGCTGGCCACCTTTAGTTTTTAACTCAGAAGACACATTTGCCACAAATCCTTATATTCTTTGGTGAGGAACAAATAAAACTTTAAAAGAGTTGTTTGTTTCAACAATTTCATATCTCAAAAGGTAGCAGTAATGGATACACAGGGTAGGGGAAAGAAATACCATTTTAATTTAGTTCTCACCTGAAAGGAAGAGCTGCTTGGTGGAGGAAATGATAGGATAAGTAACCATAAAATCTAAGAGTTGATGATAGTCAAAGAAATGAATGCCGGATGGAAAAAGAACTACATGTAACCTATAGTTCAGCATACCACAACCTCTGTGCTCACATGAACTACATTTGATTCTGGAGCAGACATTAAAATTTTAAAAAGCAATACATATTTGGAGCATCCCCCATTCCCCAGATTTTATTGTAGAAAATTCTTAACTGTAATTCATATATGACACATTCTAGGTTTCTATAAATGTGGGCAACGAGGTTCCCAGTTTTTGCATAAGCACTCAAAATAACAAATGTATATTGGGTAGGTGATAGCCTTTATTTCATCCCACAGAAAATGCAGATGGTACAAATTGTTCACAAGTTTCAACAGACAGACATAGAAATCATACAAAATACTTAGACTACCTCATAACCCATTCTTGGACGTGAACTGAAGTTGGGGTTCTCAGTGGGGCAATACCCATACATTCTGATGAAATTCCTCTCTAACTAGGTTTCCTTTAAAGTCTTAAAAGTAATCTTTGCTGATAATTTCTTAATTCTATCTCTTCTGGACTCATAATGCTACCCTATGATTTGGATTCAGAATAAAAACACATTTTAGACTTGGAAGCTACTTTAAAATAATCATTTTCTAATAATTTACAGTAATAGTATTGGGAACAAGTCTATGGCAATATTTCAATCTCTTTTTCCTCGTATCATGTTTGAAACCTTTTTAATGATCCTCCAGTGACTGGGGTGGGAGTGAGAGATATGGAGAATCCTTGTCTCTCTTCTCACTCCCAACCATGCAAGAAATGTTCTGTCTAAAAGGCCACAATCACAAACTTTCAAATGTAGTGTTGCTCATAAAGTAACTCCAAAGGTAGTGCTGCCAAATAAATCTCCCCTCACTATTTAGAACTCTAAATCAATAATAATAATAATGATAGATAATAAGCCTCCTTTGCCCATCTACAGAAGAGTCTGCAGTTCAAGAAAATTCTTCATGAACTGCCCTCTGGGACTACGTAGAAGACAACCACATATATTTTTATAAGCTTTTCAAGAATACCCCATCATTGTCCTACCTGCTGCCAACTCTTAGGTATTGTAGTAAAACTTACAGGTCATATATGCTTCTGGTTCAAGTGAACCATGTTTTTAAAAAAATGTAAATTATTTATTTATTTTTAGTTTTCAACATTCATTTCAATGAGATTTTGAGTTACAAATTTTCTCCCCATCTTTCCCCTACTCCCACCCCAATATAGGGAGCCTACTGAATACCCCTTCCCCCAATCTGTTCTTTCATATCCTTCCCCAACTGTCCCCCAACTTTCTAGTAGGGCAAGATGGGTTTCTATACCCCGGTGCCTGTACATCTTATTTCTCAGTTGCATGTTAACCATAGTTTTTAAAAGGGTACTGTGTGCATGCAGCTTTCCCCTAAGTCCTACCTTCCTTTCCAGAACCCAGTTTCTCTCAATTTCCATATATAAAGGAAGAGAGATGACCAAAATATGTTTCCCACCAAAAAAGGCTAAATAGATTTGTCATCTAATTTTTATAATATCAGCACCAGTTCAAGCATCAGTATCACTCCTTTTATCTTAAGGTCTTGTATAGTTATGGAAACCCATCTCCTAGGAGAAGCTAATTGGAAACTTGTCACCAAATCGTCAGTCTTGCTGTCACTGGTCACTAAGATTTCATCGGCAGTTTTCTTCTGGCCGAAAGGCGCGCCGCCCAGTTACAGAGCTACCTCAGCAGTTACTCAGTTACTCAGTCTGAGTCACGCACAAGAGGAATGCTGACTCTTCCTGATTTGTGCGTGTATCCAGTGGAAAGGTGGATTCTAGCATCACTCCGAATATTCAGAAGGTTCAGACGCCTGCACTGAACCATCAGTTATTCAAGATGAAGTATGAATGGCTCATTCATCAATTTGAAAGAATTAGAGAGCTTTGGCTATTATATGAAAACATACGAGGCCACACAGGGAACTTCTTGTGATTTGTTGAAGGAATCAGACATACCTATGGACCTATGTATAAAAATAACAGTCGGACCACCAGGGAGATTAGTCAGGCAGTGTAGTTTGAAGGATTCTGCTTCAAAGATCACTCATGGAGATGAAGGAAAGAGTCTGTCTCTCTGCCTCTGTCTCTGTCTGTCTCTATGTGTCTCTGTC
Source organism: Pseudochirops cupreus (assembly GCA_028627135.1). Classification (NCBI taxonomy): domain Eukaryota; kingdom Metazoa; phylum Chordata; class Mammalia; order Diprotodontia; family Pseudocheiridae; genus Pseudochirops; species Pseudochirops cupreus. The sequence goes on from CM053580.1 coordinate 252,828,268, forward strand.
TCTCTCTTCCCTTGTTTCTCTGTTGCTGTCTCTATTTCTCTATCTCTGTCTCCCCCTTCCCACCTCCATTAATTTTTTGGGGGGGAAAAAAACTAGACCATTAGGAGACAACATATGCAACCAGCAGCAGAAAGATATACACCAAGGACAAACATGTACACCTAGACTGAGGCTGGCTCAGGCCCTACTATGCTCAAATCCATCCATAACTCAACAGAAACAGCAGCATAAAATTGTCTCAGGTGAATCTACTTGGATCCCCTGTCCTGGATCATCACCTTGTCATGATGGAGGTGCTTATGTAGCTCAATGAAGCTATGCACTATGCCATTCAGAGTTACCTAAGACAGATGGGTCATAGAAGAGATTTCTAACAAAAGGTGATCAACTGGAGAAGGAAATGGCAAACCACTCCATTATCTTTGCCAAGAAAACCCCATGGATGGTACTAAAATCATAAAAGAGATGACGTTGGTAGATGAGCCCCTCAAATGAGGGGCTCATTATGCAACTGGGGAATATGTTACTGGGGAAGAGCAAAGGACAGCTACAGGTAGCTCTAATACTAATGAAGCAGCCAAGCCAAAGCTGAAAGAAAGCTCAACTGCGATATACCTGGTGATGAAAAGGAAGTCTGAGGCTATAAAGATCCATACTGAATAGGAACCTAGAATGTAAATCTAGGAACCAAGGGAAGCTTCATGTGGTCAAGTAGGAGACAGAAAGATCAAATAGCAGTATCTTCGGTGTTGGTAAACTTAAATGGATTGTAATGGGTGGATTTAATTCAGATGGTCACTATACACACACATGCATACACGCATGTTTACATACATATATACACATACATATGTGTATATGCATATATATTACTGTGGGCAAGAATCCTTAAAGGAAATAGAACAGGCCTCATAGTCAATAAAAGGGTGAGAAAAGCAGTACTGGAGTATAATCTCAAAAAAGATAGAATGACATCTATTTGACTTGAAGCCAAAATGTTCAACATCACAGTATTACTTATCTATGCTCCAGTCATTGATGCCAAAGAGGTCAAAGTTGATCATTTATATGAAGATCTATAACATCTTCTAGAAATAACACCCAAGGCGGGCAGTTGGGTGGCTCAGTGAATAAAGCACTGGCCCTGAAGTCAGGAGGACCCGAGTTTAAACATGGCCTCAGACACTTAACACTTACTAGCTGTGTGACCTTAGGCAAGTCACTTAGTCCCAATTGCCCTGCCTTCCCTCCTCAGAAAAAAGAAATAACATCCAAAAAAATGTCATATTAATCACAGGGAATTAAAATATGAAAGCAGGAAATTTTTTAAAAAGATATTTGGAGTAACAGGCAAGTTTGGCCTTATGGTACAAAATAAAGCAGGGCAGAAACTAATAGAGTTTTGTTAACTCTCTGGACATAACAAAGTCTTTTTCTACCACACAAAAGGCAGTCTACACATGGACACCACCAGATGGTCAATAAATAAAACAAACTGATTATATGCTTTGCAGCCAAAGGTTCTATAGAGTCAGTTAAAATAAGACCTGGAGCAGACAGTGGCTCAGATCATGAGTTCTTATTGCAAAATTTCAGACTTAAATAGAAGAAAGTAGAGAAATAGATCAGATTGTGTATGTATGACCTAAATAACATCCCTTATAAATAAGAACTAGAGATGAATAGAGTGAAGGGATTACATCTGGTAGATAGAATGCTTCAAGAACTAAAAACTATGGACAGAGATTCACTATATCGTAACAGGAGGCAGCAACAAAAAGCATCCAAAGACAAAAAAACCAAGAAAATTAAAAAAAAAATTGGTCCTTTGTCTAGAAGGATCCTCCTTGCAGAAATCTAGCTAGGTGGTTTCTTATCATTTCTTTGGTAATCTTAAATTTTAACTCTTGGGGTGGCTAGGTGGCACAGTGAATAGAGAGCACTGACCTTGGAGTCAGGAGGACCTGAGTTCAAATCTGGCCTCAGACACTTAACACTTACTAGCCATGTGACCTTGGGCAAATCACTTAACCCCAATTTCCCTGCTTTCCCCACTTCCAAAAAGGAAAAAAAAGAAAGAAAGAAAGAAAGAAAGAAAGAAAGAAAGAAAGAAAAAAATCCAACTACTAATGAGTCACAATAAGGATTGTACAAGACAGCATCTGCCAAAATAAAGGAGAGGAGAGATTGGAATGTTGTATTCCAAAAGGCAAAAGATAATTGTTTACAACCAAGGAAAACCTATCTGACAAAACTTGATTTAATGGAGAGAAGATCTTTAATGGAATAGAGGGTTTCTAAGTATTACTGAAGAAAACACCAGAACTGAGTATACATTTGGAAATAGAAATGCAGACCCCAGGAGAAACAAACAAACAAAAATGTGGAGTTATTTGTTTTAATTGAAAGGGAATATATGGGAATAAATGACTTACATGTTAATAGTTTAAAACAAATAAACAAACATGTCTTCTCAGAAAGGTGAAAATGACAGAGAATTTTTGTGTGGTTTTGTTCTGTTTTTTTTTCTTAATCTTGTTAGAAGACTTGTTATAGTGGAATATACTGAAAAGGAAAGGAGGAGGGAAAAGGGAAGGAAATAACTATTATATGAGAGGTTCATAAAATGAATGTATAGCTAAGGGTGGAGAAGTCAAGGGAGGGGCCAACCCATGAACTTCACAAGTGTGTCAGATAGAGAAAGACAGGTACACACATTTCAGAATAGAAACAGAAAAAGGTGAGATAGAGAGGGAGAGAGAAGAAGAGGGAGAGAGAGAGACAGAGAGAGAGACAGAAAGAGACAGAGACAGAGACAGATATGTGCGGGTATATGGACAAGAACATCTGGACAAGGGAGAGAAAGAGAGACATTTAAGAGGGAGGCTGGGATATAGATGAGGAAGTAGGCTTAGTGAAGCAAACTGGAACATTGAAAGGAGGAGTGTGAAATCACCATCAAAAAAAGGGGAAAAAATTAAAAATCTGAGATCACAAGCAGGTAAAGAGAAATGAAGAGCTCTAACAGAGAAGAAATAGGATGTTTCAGTTAATCACAAGTGCCAGGCAAACTCCCTCTCTTCTACCACCTTTTTGTTAATTGTAAAGAGTTAAGTGAGAGCAAAGAGAAGACAAAGTAAAAGAGGACAAAATTAGGAAGAATACCTAATTAATAATCATAACAATTAATATGCATGGTATGAATTTACCTAATAACAGGAGAGGATTGAAAAATGGATTAAAAAGTGGAATCTGACAACATATGTTGCTTACAAGATAAATACTTGAAACACTGAGATTCACATATATTTAAGTGAGGGAATAGAGTAAAATATTTTAATCTGAACTAGGATAGCAGATGAGAGTAGCAGTTATGATTTCAGATAAAGTTACAATAAATATAGCAAGAGCTTTTAAAAATAAGCAGGGAAATTGCGTTATATTTAATGACACTGTCGATAACAAATCAATATCAATACCTTATATATGTACCTAATAACATAATACCTAAGTACTCCAAGGAAACATTAATAGAATTGGAGGGAGAAACATATAGAAAAGCTATTATAGTAGAGGACCTTGATATGCCTATTTCAAAAAACAAATAATAAATTAGAAAAAAAGTTAAGGACTAGATAGAACTTCAGAAAAAAATAGAGATGACAGATCTCTGGCAATTCCCAAATGAAAATAGAAAATAATTCACATTATTAAAAGTACTAGGGACAGCTAGGTGGTGCAGTGAATAGAGCACCGGCCCTGGAGTCAGGAGGATCAGAGTTCAAATCCAGCCCCAGTCACTTAACACAAAACTAGCTGTGTGACCTTGGGCAAGTCACTTAGCCCTACCTTCCCCCTTCCAAAGGAAAAAAAAAGTACTATATAACATTGTTCTAGAAATGCTAGTTATGACAGCAAAGCCTGAAAAATAAGCCTGCCAAAAATGAAGCAATATTATCAAATTTTCTTATAACATGATTTTTTAGAAAAGCTTAGATATTCAAATAAAATTTAATTTATAACTTCAGCAAAACTAAAGAATGTAAGATAAATTTATCTCAAAAAATCAGCATCCCTATATATAACTAGTAAAATCTATTTGCACGAGCTGGAAAGAGAAATTCTCTTCAAGTTAACTAGAAGGTATAAAATATTTGAGAGCATATCTATTGAGATTCATCAAGTCGCTGAATGACTCTACCCATGAAGTATTCCCCCCCAACAGGAAAAGGAAGAAGACGGGGAGGAGGACGAGCAGGGGGAGGAGGAGGAGAAGGAGGAGGAGGAAGAGGAGGAGAAGGAGAAAATAATGAAATTCTTATGGAATACAAAAAATTGAGAATCTCAATAGTGATAATGAAAACAGTGGAGGAAAGGGAGTCTATGTTTACCAGATCTCCAGATGTACTACAAAGTATTAAACCAATTTGTCAGAGAAAGAGAGAGAGAGAAAGAGAGAGATGAGAAAGACATAGAGATAGTCATAGAGGTTGATCATTGAAACATACTAGTACATAGCAAATGGAAGCAAACACATTTTCATGGTGTTTGTTAAACTCAAAGAATCTAGTTACTAGGGGAAACACTATTTGACAAATACTGCTGGGAAAATTGGATAGCAGTGTGGTAGTCTGGCAGCTATGTGAGATTTAGAACAAAACTTTACTCAATAAAGCAAACAAATCTTTTTTTTGTATAGGATATAGATATAAGGTTGTATAGGATATACATAGATTGTATAGGATATAGAAATAATATATTGTGTTGTATAGGATATAGATATAAGATTATAAAATAAGCAAAATAAAGGAACAAGAAATTACCTCACATTATTTGTCATGAGAAAAAAAAATAAGATAACTGTTTACATTAAATTGAAAATATTTTGCCAAGAGAAATCTAAGGTAGCAAAAATTAGACAGGAATGAGGTAACTTGGTGGTAAAATCATTGCAGCAAGATTCTTTGACTAGGCCTTCATATACAAGATATATGAGGAATTGATTCAACATTTTAAGACTAAAAACTATTTCTCTATAGATACTTTGCTAAAGGACACAAATGAGTAATTTTCAAAGGAAGAAATTGAAATTATTTACAATCCTGAAAAAATGCTCTAACTCATTAATAGTGAAATATAAATCAACATAAGTTTGAGGGCACTTTGAGTCAACCTGTTAAAAGGGCTGTCAGAAAATAGGTACACCAATGCCATTTTGATGAAAGAATGAATTAATTCAGTCATGCCGCACCAATGCAATTCATAAGTATAATTTGTCCAACTGTTCACATACTTTGATCCAGCTATACCACTATTATGGACTGTTCTCCAAGGAAGGAGAGAGAGAGAGAGAGAGAGAGAGAGAGAGAGAGAGAGAGAGAGAGAGAGAGAGAGAGAGAAATGCTCCAGTGATAAAAGAAAGGGAAATACAGTTTCCTTATGTGGGAATTTTTTTTTCTCGATTGTTCAGCTGTGTATTGAGCTTTTTTAAAATTGCTAAATATATGAGTAGTAGGAGGGACCAATTAATAAAAATCCTTATAATTTGAAAAATGAAAACAGTTAGCTACTGGCAAAAGCAGCTTTGCCTCTTACAATAGTATATGAAAGATGCCTCCTCCCATTCTTTTCTAATTTGTTGGGACATAAGTTTTATGTTGAGATCATTTAACTATTTTTAGATTTATTGTAAATATAAATCTAATCCTAATTTCTACCAAAATATTTCCCAATTTGTCCACCAGTTCTTGTGCTATTAATTACTATGTTCATGGATTTATTGAACACTGGATTACAACTTTCTTTCCTTGCGTTTGCTGCTTAATCTAGTCTCTTCCATTTATCTAGTCTTTTTTTTTTTTTAACAGTACAACATCTTTGGAAGACTTTGTTGTTGGGGTTGTTCAGTCATTTTTCAGTTGTGTCTGAGTCTTCATGACTCCATCTGTTTTGTTTTGTTTTTTTAAGGTTTTCATGACCTTTATTTTACATTTATTCTTCCTGAATAAATGGTAGCCTCTTTCAAAGGACTTCAGAGAATCAGACAAATGTGAATCTTTTAATGCTGCTTGTCCCACCTGGTCCCTCCCTTCAGAACTGGGATTGGTTCCAGCTCTTCTGAATTGCAATCCTTCTGACCTGTCCACTACACCTTACTCCTTCATGTATCCCCTCCTCCCAAACATGGGCTAACATTGGTTGCATGTTTGGATAATGAGGCTCTAATTCTATGCAGGGTGTATCGGTCAATATGCTTGAGGCTAGTTAATCCTGTGTGTGTGTGGTTTTTTTTAAACTAAATTTTATTTTATTTTTTGAAATTTATTAATTTATTTTCTTTTTTACATCACTCATTTCCACGAGATTTTGAGTTACAAATTTTCTCCCCATCTTTCCCCTACCCACCACCTCAAAACAGCCATCCCGCTGTATAGCCCTTACCCCAATCTGCTCTCTCCTATGTCCTCCCCCATCGCCCCTCTGACTTTTCGATTGGGCAGGATGGGTCTCCCTACCCATCTGGGGTTTTTTTTGACAAAGATACTAGAGTGGTTTGCCGTTTCTTTCTCTAGATCATTTTATAAGTAAGGAAACTGAGGCAAACAGGTTAAGTGACTTGTTCAAGGTCACACAACTAGTAAGTCTTTGGGGCTAGATTTGATCTCAGGAAAATGAGTCTTCCTGACTCCATGTCTGGCATTCTGAGGTCTGGTAATGATATGACATCTGAATTTGTAACCTTTTTTGTTATTTTCTCTGAAACTCTAAACTTTTTTTTACCTTTTAAGTGAATTTTATTATTGTCTTTTCTAATTCTGTAAAGTTTCCTCAAGGTAAATTTATTGGCATGATAAATTTATGATTTTATTTAGGTAGATAGTTGTGTTATTATATTACCATGCCCCAATTATGTGTATATATATATATTAAAAAACACCAATTGTGCTTTCCTTTATTTCTTTAAAAAGTGTTTTAAGTTGTATTTATCTAAATCTGACATATCTGATATGTTTACTCTCATAAACTTTATATATTAAGTGGTTATTTTGAGTCCAATTGCTCTTATTATTTTTCTTTGTTAATATTTCACAGAAATGCTAATGATATCTCTGGCTTTATTTGGTATCCAGCTATTTTCCTAAAGTTATTAATTATCTCATTTAGTTTCTTTGCTGATATTATTAAGTTTTCCATGTGTACTATCATGTCTTCTGAAAATAAGACTTCCTTGCTGTTGTTTATGCCTTTAATTTCCTTGTATTTGCCACTGTGTATACTATGTGTACATTTGTATTTCCCCTCCACCTCCATAGGGTATAAGTTCCTTGAGAAAAAGAGGTTTTTCATATTTTTTTAAAATTTATTCTAAGAACATACCATAGAGCAGACACATAGTAAACATTTCTTAAGTATTTTGATTAATTGGATTGGTTTGAACTGAATCGAATACTAATATATATTTAGTGCCTGTAGCTTTGATTATTCTTTTCTAAATTTGATCAGCACTGTATCTATGCAATTATCAGATTCAGTGATGAACATTAAATAGCAGAAGACCTACCACAAATCCCTGGGGCACTCCCACAGAGACCATCTTCCAGGTTTAAAGTCCCCTAAAAATGCTTCTATTTCAATCCATTTTGTACATAAAGATAACATTTTCTATAATATAGTAATATACAAGATCAACTGGATGATGCATCAAGTATTGCTTTGCTTAACTTCCATGCCCTGCTTGCTTGAAATAACATTAGTGTACAAATGATGAAGTCATTAATATTACAGCAAGAAAAGAAGATGGGAAACAGTCCTTTTAAATAATAGCAAAGAATTGCATTTTATGAAAGATTCATTTCCCTTGCTACTACCAGCCCACCTTGCATCCCTCAGAACTGCTCCAACAGGTCTTCATTTTAGAAATTATTTATTGTGAGTGCATCTTTACTCACTCTTCACTAAGGCTATTTGACTTGCACACTCATCCCCCAATAGGAGGGAGTACTGAATTTGCCTGGCCATTCTGTTGTAAGCTTTGAGTAGCTGTAGAGGTTGGGGAGGTCCAACAGTATAGTAATGACAAGTGGAGAAGGCTACCCTGGCAAATGAGGTGATGAATAAGCCTGAATTTGGTCCTTTTCTTTGGAAGGATCCGCATTGCAGAGATCTAGCTGGGTGGTTTCTTACCATTTCTTTAGTAATCTTAAATTTTAACTCTTGGGGTGGCTGGATGAATAGAGCACCAGCCCTGGAGTCAGGAGGACCTGACTTCAAATGTGGCCTTAGACACTTAACACTTACTAGCCATGGGATCTTGGGCAAGTCACTTAACCCCAATTTCCCTGCCTTCCCCCCTCCAAAAAAAAAAAGCAAAAAAACAAAAAAACAAATTAACCCATGAAAATACTTTTGGTCTGTTTTTCAGGTGTAAAAATATTCTCCTTGTTAGAGAAAAAAGACACAAGTTAACTGAGTATTTCCGTCTTTTTTTGCATTATATCCCCAATGAACTTTTGTTTTCTCCTTTCTTTGTTTCTCCACTTTTCCCCAAGATAGCTTAAAAATATAGAAACAAACAAAATTCCCCTTTTTTTCTTAGCTTATGTCTTTTGATATCATTCATAAAGGCTTGTGCTATGATTTTGTATTGTCTGACCTGCAGTGAACTTCATATTCTCTTTAGGAGAACAAGGTAGTTAAGAGAAAACTAACCACACTAGTTGAGGAAATCCAATTCAATTAATTTTAATTCACTAGTCATTAATTCAGTGTCCCTTATTTGCGTGGTTGTCCTAATCCTGAGAAAACAGAGATGCAAGAGAAGTCCTTAAATCCAGGAGCCTCCATTACAATGGGGAAATACAAGTGCAAAGATAAGGAAATGCAAAACAAATACAGAGTAATTTTGTGTGCTCAGGAAAAACCCATTAGAAGAAGTAGGGTTTAAGGGGAGTCTCCAAGGAAGCAATTCTAAGAGGCGGGAAGGAGGTTGAAGTGTATCAGAAGCTTGTAGGATAACCAGTTCAAAGGAACTGAGCAAGAGAGGAGATACCTTAATTGAGAAACATGAAGATCTTTTTTTTTCTCCCTAGATCATACAGTAGAATGAATTCTTATTCATTATAGATAGGAAGAGGTTATCTTGTGAAGTTTTTTTTTTATCATTTACTCTATTTTGTGTATTTCAACTTTTTATTTTTTAACATTCTTTTTTTTTTAATTTTCAGTTACAAATTCTCTCCTCCACCCCTCCTGCATGCATTGAGAAGACAAGCGATATGATGTCCATTATACATGTGAAGTCATGCAAAACACATTTGCACATTAGCCATATTGCAAGAAAAAAGGCAAGAAAAAATAAAGTGAAAACCAGTATGCCTTTATCTGCACTCAGAGTTCATAAGTTCTTTCTCTCAGGAGGTGGATAACATTTTTTCTCATGAGTCTTTTGGAATTATTTTGGTTCATTTTATTACTCAGAGAAGCTAAATCTTTGCCATTTGATTTTATATATATATATGTATACGTGTTATGGTTCTGCTCACTTCACTCTGTATAAGTTCATATAGGTCTTCTCAGGATTTTTTTTAAACCTCTCCATTCGTGATTTCATATTGGACAGCAGTATCCTATCAAAATTGTATACTACAGCTTTTTCAATCATTCTTAAATTAATGGTCATCTCCTCAATTTCTGATTCTTTGCCACCATAGAAAGAACTGCTTTAAATATTTTTGCACATATGGATCCTTTTCCTTTGATCTTTGTGAAAAGTTTTGGAAGCCAAATGGAGGAGTTTTCCTAATAAATTTCATACTAAAACTAACAGGGAGTTTCTGAATTTATTGAGTTAATGATTGATATGATCAGAACCACACTTTTAGAGATCTGACAGTTCTCTGGAGGATGAAATGGAAAGGGTAGATTTTGAGGGTAAGAAGTCCAAATATGTTACTCTTGTAGTAGAGAAGTAATGGAGATCTGAGTAAGCATGGTGGTTATATGAGCTGAAAGAAGCATTTAATAAAAAGTCATTCATGAGAGTCCCACAGAATCAGAAGGTACAGTAATCTGTACCAGAGAAGAGTGTATCCATACATGAAATCAGATATTGCTCTGTCACTAGCATAGTACCCTATATGATCAGTTCACATAAGTACCGATGTTTTCGTTTCAGAGTGCCACGTTGCAGATATTAGCAGAGAATATGAAACAGAGCTATTACTTTTGTTGGAAACAAAATCTGTTTAAAGTTGTGTAATGGTAATGGAATTTGGAGATGCCCATGTATTAGCTTGGTTTTTGGGTTGAGTGTTAAAAGCCAGAGCTTGTGAATCCCACTTGTGGGATGAACTTATTGACAGTGAAGAGAGAGGGCTGAACTGGGAGGAGGCATGAATTAGGAGAGAGGCCCAAGCCTAGAGAAGGCCAGAAGGACTTTTGGGAGAGCAGTATCCAGTATCATGGAGCCTGAGTTGCTGAGAGAAAGACTGCTGAGAACCCATTGGAGCTGCCTAGGACTTTTGAGAACTGCCACCCGGAGCTGGCAAGAACTGAGGAGGCATGGCTGTGATGCCAGTATTTTGTCTATCTGTTTTGATGTTGTTTTGCCAGACTCACCTGATGATGAAGGACAGTGCTGCTGTTGTAGAGGTCCTGGAATCTGGCTGTGGGTTCAGAAGCCCTGAAGGAGGATTTTCTTGTGGTACCTGCACAGAAATCCTGGAAGAGGGCCTTGCTGATGTTTTCAGGGGTTCTGGGACTGTTCTACAGGCAGAGAGTGACTTGATGAGGACACTGGCTATGGCTTTGTTGAGCCTTGTCTCCCTAGGAACTGAGATAGTTGAGGGCTTGCCTCAGGTCAAGATGAAAGAAGGGCCTTTCCTTGGGTATTCAATGCTGAAATGATATCTTAATCTTGTTGTAACTTAAGGGTAGATGGCCTTTTGTGCTCTCCGGCCCCTTTTGAGGTTCAGGAGTGGGAAGCCTTTGAGTTTCTTGTGCTCTGTGATTGACCAAATGAATGTACTTTGTTTATGACTGAAGTCAAAGTAGCTGGCCATGGGTGAGATACTTGGATCTTGATACTTTGCAATTGAATTGAGAACTTACTTCCTAAATGAACAAATTACACTGTATTTTGACTTTCTCTGTTCTGTGAATGTTTTGCTGAATAAATGAGGTTTACTATGCCGGTAATCTGAACCTTGCAAGTTGCCTTTGCTTGGCATTACAAGTTGTTGTTCAGTAATTTCAGTCGTGTATGATTCTTTGTGACCCCATCTGGGGTTTTCTTGACACAGATACTGTAGTGGTTTGCCATTTCCTTTTCCAGCTTTTTATAGATGAAGAAACTGAGGCAAACAAGGTTAAGTCACTTGCCCAGAGTCATATAGCTAATAAATGTCTGAGGCCAGATTTGAACTCATGAAGATGAGTATATCTGACTCCAGGTCTGGAACTCTATCCTCATCATAATCTCTTGTATCCATGTTTTTTCATGGGCCTTATGAATAAAAACCATCTTATATTCTGTTACCAGGGCAGGTATTAATAGAGAATTTAATATTCTACAAACCTGAGAAAGTCATGAAGCCTAATACTCCATAGTACACCAGGCATTTCAGGAGAGAGGGGAGGAAATGAATTATCTAAGTGTCTTCTCAGTATGTACATTTTAGAGTATAAACAAGGGTGTAGGAAGAAGATAATCATACCTGAATAAGCTTTCTCTGAACCTGTTGCTTTCTATACTTCTCTTGGTGTATAGAACAGATACCCAGAATAATAGTGGCATCCCACCCACACTGAAACTGAGTAAGGGGATGGTTAGGAGTAGATGACTGTTAACAAAACTCATCAGTTGGAGGAATTCAGCTACCATGAATAGAAAGCCATGTTCTGCAGGCCAGGTGTAAGTACGCTTTCCTCCCTGCATAAACATTTTGGAGGGCTTCAATGTGTAGATAGATTACTCATGGCTTGGTGTCTGGCCAAAATATTATTTTAGAGAAAAATTACTTAATCCTTCAGAGTGGACTTTTCATGATTTATTAATTTTAGTTATTTATCGCTTTGATCTCATTTTAAGATCCGAAGATGAGACTTGATGCGGACATCTAACATTACAGATTATTATTACTATTAGAAGACTTGATGTAGATTTATTGACATATAGCATCTTTAGTACGAGTGAAATGAAAGGAAAGTAGTGACATTATTATTATTGATGTAATGGAACAAAATGTAAGTTATTTTTATATGTCCTTGGGTGAATGAAAGATGAATCATAAGAAGAATCAATCTCTAGCTCAGCTGAAAAGAAAGGATTATATGAAAACATTTACTTTGAGATAATCATCCATAGGATGGGAAATTACAGACGATGTCCCTCATGAGAACAGACACATATTCCCCACACCCCCACCACTACTTCCTGCTCTATTCTTCCAGAATTTCATTATAGGCAACAATAAAGAAGGGCTCAGTTTAAATCAGAACAAATTTAGCAGCTCTTAAGGAAAGAAGAGTAATAACATGGAGTGGCTTTATAACTAGCTTTTTACAAATAATATTTATTTGTTCATTTATGCAGTAGGCCTGACAGGGGTTTTTTCTCCCTCTGTGCCCTGGAGACACTTTCTCCTTGCACATCTCTTTTTGGATTTATGAGTCTGTGGTACCCAAAATCATTTTATGGGTTGCCCAGATGATGCGTAATTCACTCCAGGATTTCTGCTTCCCTATCTGTGTGTTTTCTGTTTGCACGCCAGGAGCCTTAGTGGGGGGGAGCACTGTCCTCCCACTAAGCTCTCCAGTTCCCTTTTTGTGTTACACGTACATCGAGGGAAAAGGCTATCTTTTGTATTTGTGTGTGTTTGTATCTTCAGTGCTTAGCACAGTGTCTGGCACGTGGCAAATGTTTCATAAATGCCTTTAAGTTCTATGTTAGGCATTGAGGTTACAGAGAAAACTGCAGGATAGTCCTACTCTCAAAGAGCTTACATTCCACTGGCCTTCTAGTTCATTGTGACCTTCCCATTCTTCTTCTCTCTCCCCTTCACAAGCAAAACAAAAACATCTCTCCATGATTGCATTGGTTTAAGTTTTGTGATAGCTTGCTCAGGGCAGTATCAGTAAATATTCTGATTAGTTTAAGTTATTTAAATGTATCTGTCAGTCTAAACTCTATTCTTAAAATAAAGAATTCATTTTTAGCCAACCAAGCAAGACATTTAAGAGCCCTGGAAAATCTGATACATTCTGACAAATAGCAGGAGAGATGCCATAAAAAGAAAATGGGGAGAAAGTGAAATAAATTATAAAGGGATTGAAATATGAACATTTTTGCAAAAGGAACATAATGATGCAGGGTAATTCATTTAGATGACAACTCTATTTCCTTCAAGAGAAGAGAACAATGACAGATTAAAAAGAGTAAGAAGGCATTACTGCTCAAGCATAATCATGAAGCATTTAATTATATAACAGATATAAAACCTAACCCTTATGAAATGGGACTTCAATTTCTAGATTGATACAGTAGTTTTATTGAGGGAAACAGCAGTTGATTGTTTCTTGTATATTCTTATACAAAGGCCAAAGGATCATGGGATTTAGAGTTTAAATGGATTGTGGAGATCATCTAGTCCAACTCCAGATGAAGCTGAAAACCCGAAGTAACTTGTCCAAAGCCTCCCATATGACTTTTCCATAACGAATAGGATAGGGATTTGTATTTAGCTCCTATGTTTTTTAAGTCCCATGCTCTTTATGCCATGCCACATCTCTCTACTCTTCCTGCACAGAATTCCTTTTGTTCTTTTACTGTAATTATATCAGATTTATACAAATATTTCAGAAATCCTTAGCTCAGAAAAATGTCCATTAAATCTACAAATGATCATTTTTCCAAGTTTTTTAGATCTGTGCCATCCCAATATACCCTTAAACATTTGTAGATGAGGATATTATTGTCTATTAGGGAATATATCATTAAAAACTATTTTTAATAAATTAACTCAGAATTTTCCAACAAACATCACTATTCTTAAATCATCATTATAATCAAATGAGTTCACTTCTTACTTGCTGAGATCAAGGCTGTATGATTTTAGCTCCTTCAACTTCCTTCCTCCACACAATGAAAACTTTCTTGACTTTTGACCCTCCAAACCAGTTTTTTTTTCCTTTTTCAGATGATGCATTTAGAA
>CM053580.1:252842977-252902898 GCA_028627135.1 Pseudochirops cupreus
TTATTGTCATTCTTTTGAATGAAGTTGCTGGTTATTTCTATAATTTCTTGTTTGACCCACTCATTCTTTAGGATTAAGTTATTAAGTTTCCATCTAGTTTTTTGCCGATCCTTCCATGGCCCTTTATTACATATAATTTTTATTGCATCATGATCTAAGCAAGATACATTTAATACTTCTGCCTTTTTGCACTGAATTGTGAGGTTTTTATGCCCTAGTACATCGTCAATTTTTGTGTATGTGCCATGTACCACTGAGAAGAAGGTATATTCCTTTTCATCCCCATTCAGTTTTCTCCAGAGGTCTCCCATATCTATCTTCTCTAAGATTATATTTACCTCCTTAACTTCTTTCTTGTTTATTTTGAAGTTAGATTTATCGATCCAGAGAGGGGGAGATTGAAGTTCCCCACTAGCATAGTTTTGCTATCTGTTTGTTCCTCTAGCATCCTTAATTTCTCCTTTAGGAATTTAGATGCTGTACCACTTGGTGCATAAATGTTTAGTAATGATATTGCCTCAGCTTCGATGGTGCCTTTTAGCAGGATATAGTTTCCTCCCTTATCTCTTTTAATTAGATCTATTTTTGCTTTTGCTTTATCTGAGATAAGGATTGCTACCCCTGCTTTTTTTTTTACTTTAGCTGAGGCAGAGAGCAAAATTTATAGCTCTGAGTGCATCAATAAAATAGAAAAAGAGCAGATCAATTAATTGGGCATGCAACTAAAAAAGTAGAAAAAAGAATTAATTAAAAATGTATAAATAAACAACAAAATAGAAATCCAAAAAATCAATGGAGTGATTAATAAAATTAAAAGTTAAAAAATTGAACTAGGATGGATATATATATATATATGTGATAGAGCATTATTTTATTTTTTAAAAAAAGAAGAAAATCAAAATACCTATATCAGAAATGAAAAGAGTGAAATGCACCAACAGTGAAGATAAAATTAAAAGAATCATCGAGAGCTATTTTACTCAAATATATGCCAATAAAATTGATCATCTAAATAAAATGGATGAACTACTTATGAGACTAACAGACAAGGAAATGTAATACTTAAATCATCATATCTTGGAAAAATAAATCAAATGATCCATAAGTTACCTCCCTAAGAGAAAAATAAACCCAGAATCAGAAGGTTCTATGTAAATTCTACTAAATATTTAAAGAATAATTTTAGTATTTTATAAACTGTTTGAAAAAATAGAAAAAGGAGTCCTACCAAATTCTTCTCAAGACAAAAATATGGTTTTCATACCTACACAGGGAAAGCAAAAAAACAGAGAAAAAAACTAAAGATCAATTATCCTAATGAATTGATGCAAAAAATAATAGAATACCAGTAAGGAGATTACAACAATATATGACAGAGATCATACACTATGACCAATCTGGATTTAGACTTGGATTGCAGAAGGGATTCAGTATTAGGAAAACTAAGCATAATTGACATATCAATAACAACAAAACAAAAACCATATGTAGATGCAGGAAAAAAAAACTTTTGATAAATACAACACCTACTCCTGTTAAATACACTAGAAAACATAAAGTTAAATAGTTTTCTTTAGAAGAGAAGTAATATATGTCTAAAACCAAAAGCAAGCATTATCTATATTTAAAATGAGCACAGATGGTATAAAATACTTGTTAAAACATACACAGGGACTACAATAACCCAGTATACAAAATACTCTTCACACAAATAAAGATAGATCAAAGTAACTGAAGAAATATTAATTGTTCATGTGTAGTCTGAGCCAATATAATAAAAATAACACCACCATCTAAAATTAATTAACCTATTCAGTGTCAGACCAATCAAACATCAAAAGGCTATTTTTTTTTTCAGGAAGGGTTAGGTTTATTTCCTACTTCCAACACACTCTGGTTGTATGACTTTGAGCAGGTCCTTTATCTTCTAAGCTCCTCGTGTTACTGTCTAAAAAATAAATGAAATTTCTCCATAGAATTGGGTGAAGGAGCTTTTTTTCCTGAAGTACACTATACTGATGATATCATTAGCTTGGACAAGACCAGAAAATATCCAGAATCAAGCATGTGCTTTGCACAAAGTGAGTAATTAATAAATACTTTTAAAAAGTCATTCCCCATTTGATAAATGGTCAAAGGATATGAAGAGGCAGTTCTCAGAGGAAGAAATTAAAGCTATCGATAGTCATATAAAAAAATGCTCTAAATCACTATTGATTAGAGAGATGCGAATCAAAACAATTTTCTGAGGTACCACATCACATCCATTAGATTGACTAACATGACAAAATAGGAAAATGATAAATGTTGGAGAAGTGGGAAAATTGCAAATCTAATGCATTGTTGATGGAATTGTAAACTGATACAACCATTCTGGAGAGCTATCTGGAGCTTTGCCCAAAGGGCTATAAAACTGTTAATACCCTTTGATCTAGCAACATGACTACTAGGTCTTTATCCCAAAGAGATCATAAAAAAGGGAAAGGATCCACATGTAGAAAAAAAATGTTTATACCAATTTTCTTTATATGGGGGGGATGGAAAATTTAGAACTCAAAATCCTATAAAAGTGAATGCCAAAAAACAAATAATTTTTTAAAATGCTTGTTAAATTGAATGGAATTGTCTCTATTTCTCTCTTAATTGCCCCTCTTCTTCCTTGAAAAAGTCTACCCATTTTTAAAGAAGTCAACTTAAAGCCATCTATTTCTGGTGGTATTCTTTACTTTGGGGGCAACCTCATTCCTTGTTGTTCAGTTGTTTCAGTCATGTCTGACATTTCATGACTCCATTTGGAGTTTTCTTGGCAAAGATATTGAAGTGGTTTAATATTTCCTTCTTCAAATCATTTTAGCTTTTTAATAATTATTTATAGTTTTCAATATTCACTTACACAAGATTTCAAATTCTCAATTTTCTTCTCATCTCTCTCCTCCATTCACCCCAAGACAACATGCATTCTGACTATGCCTTCCTCCAATCTGTCCTCCCATTTGCCCCCTACCCATTATCTTATCTCCTTCCCTTCTAATTTCCTGTAGAGCAAGATAGATTTCTATACTCCATTGCCTGTTTATCTTATTTACAAGTTGCACGTAAAAACAATTTTTTAACACTTGTTTTTAAAACTTTGACTTCCAAATTTTCTCTCTTCCTTCTTCCCCACAAACCCTCAATGAGAAGGAAAGCAATTTGATATAGGCTATACATGTGCAATAATGCAAAAACACTTCCATAATAGTCATTTTGTGAAAGATTGTATTTCCCTCCACCCCCCATTCATCTATTCTTTCTTTTGACCCTTTCTCTCCTCAAAAGTATTTACTTCTGATTACCACCTCCCACAATCTGCCCTCCCTTCTATCATTCCCTCTCTCTTTTCCCCTTTCCCCCTACTTTCCTGTAGGGTAAGATAAATTTCCATACCCAATTGAGTGCATACATTATGCTCCCCCTTAAGCCAGTTCTGATGAGAATAAAGTTAACTCATTTTTCTCTTCCTCCCTTCTTCCTCTACAATGTAAAGGCTTTTTCTTGCCTCTTTTATGTGAGATAATTCACCTCATTCTACTTCTCCCTTTCTCCCTCTCTTGGAATGTTCCTCTCTCACCCTTTAATTTCATTTTTTATATATCATTCCTTCATATTCAACTCACTCTATATCCTCTGTGTGTCTGTGTGTATGTATGTATATATGTATGTATGAATATGTGTATGTATATATGTATGTATGTATGTATGTATGTATATTCCCTCCAACTAACCTAATACTGAGAAAGGTCTCATGAGGTACAAATATCATTTTTCCATGTGGGAATGCAAACAATTCAACTTTAATAAGTCCTTAATGATTTCTCTTTCCTGTTTACCTTTTCATGTATCTCTTGAGTCTTGTATTTGAAAGTCAAATTTTCTATTCAGCTCTGGTCTTTTCATCAAGAATGCTTGAAAGTACTCTATTTCATTGAATGTCCATTTTTCCCCTAAAGGATTATACTCAGTTTTGCTGGGTAGATGATTCTTGTTTTTAATCCTAGGTCCTTTGCCCTCTGGAGTATCATATTCCACAACCTCCAATCCCTTAGTAGAAGCTACTAAATATTATGCTATCCTAATTGTGTTTCCGTAATACTTGAATTATTTTTTTATGGCTGCTGGCAATATTTTTTCCTTGACTTGGGAACTCTGGAATTTGGCTAAAATATTCCTAGGAGTTTTCCTTTTGGGGTCTCTTTCAGAAGGTGACCAATGGATTCTTTCTTTTTTAATTTTTTAAAAAAATTTTAATGGATTCTTTCAATATCTATTTTCCCCTCTCATTCTAGAAAATCAAGGCAGTTTTCCTTGATAATTTCTTGAATGATGATGTCTAGACTCTTTTTTTGATTGTGGCTTTCAGGTAGTCTAATAATTTTTAAATTATCTCTCTTGCATCTGTTTTCCAGGTCAGTTGTTTTTCCAATGAAATATTTCACATTGTCTTCTCTTTTTTTCATTCTTTTGGTTTTGTTTCATAATTTCTCCATTTCTTATATATTCATTAGCTTTCATTTGCTCCACTCTCATTTTTAAAGAATTATTTTCTTCAGTGAGCTTTTGGATTTCCTTTTCCATTTGGCCAAAATGGCTTTTTAAGGCATTCTTTTCCTCACTGACTTTTTGGACCTCTTTTGCCATTTGGGGTAGTCTCTTTTTTAAAGTGTTATTTTCTTCAGCATTTTTTGGTTCTCCTTTAATAAGCTGTTGAATTTTTTTCATGATTTTCTTGTATCACTCTCATTTCTCTTTCTGTTTTTCCTCTACTTCTCTATTTGATTTTCAAAATCCTTTTTGATTGCTTTTATGGCCTGTGACCAATTCACATTTTTCTTGGAGGCTTTGAATGTAGGAGCTTTGACTTTGTTGTCTTCTGGTTACATGCTTTGATTTCCTTTGTAACCAGAGAAAGATTCTATAGTCTGAGTTTTTTCTGCTGTTTGTTCATTTTCCCAACCAATTTTAACTCTTAGTTAAGGTAGGACTCTCCTCCTTGTGTGGAGAGTGTACTGTCCCAAACTTCAAATGCAACTGTTTTCAGAGATACTTCTAGGGAGCTATAACTGGTTAGTTCTTCCAATGTGGTATGATCAAAGTAAAGGTGTTTACTCCTCTCCTGCCCTGTGCTCCAGTCTCTGAGTGACCACAAGCACTCATTTCTGTCTTGGAACTGTAAGGATTCCCTCTCCACCACTGCCATAAGCTCCACCATACCAGCACTCCTCCTCACCCCAGGACCACCACCCCAGACTGCAACTCAGATCCACACACAGGCAAAGCAAAACAATCCTGCCTCAGTGCCACCAAAGAGATCCCTGCAATCCCCCTCTGATCAGCTGCTCGATCCCTTCACCATCTGTGGGCCAAGAGCACCAGAAGCAACTGCTGATACCTCTACTGCCATCCCAGGGCTGGGGCCAGACTGTGCTCCTTTCTTATCCAGGTCTTTCCTACTGACCTTCTAAGTTGTCTTTGGTGTTTGTAGGCTGAGAAGTCTGGAAACTGCCAGAGCTATCCCTGATTCAGTCCCCATGTCTTTTCCAGGTTTGCTGGTACCTTGTCTATGCTAGCGTGGCCTGCATTGGACTGCACTCCTCCCTTGGACTGGTGCAATAGACCTTTGTCATTGACCTTCCAGGTTGTCTTAGGCTAGAAATTTGTTTTACTCTGTCATTGTGTGAATTCTGCTGCTCTAGAATATGTTTAGAGTCATTTTTATAGGTATTTGGCAGGGTTTGGGGGAGAACTTGAGCAGGTCCCTCAAAGGGCTATAGAGCTAGAAAAAAAATAACAAAATTCATCCAAAGTAAAAGAAAGTCAGATATAGTAAAGGAATCAACTAAAAAATAATGTAAAGGAAAGTGTTCTAGCAGTGCCATCTTGAACTAAAATACTAGATAGTAATCATCAAAATAATTTGGTAGTAGATAAAAATGTTGATCAATGGAATAGATTAGGTACATAATATATAAAAACAAATGAGCACAGTAGTCTATGTTAATAAGCCTAAAGATCCTAGATGTTAGGGCAATAATTTACTTTTTGAGAAAAAATGCTGGAAAAACTAGGAAACAGTGTGGCAGAAACTAGACACAGACCAATATCTCACACCATTCACCAAGATAAGGTCAAAATGAATACATAATTTAGATATAAAGTATTATAAATGCAAATGAGGAGAGTATGGAAGAAAATATCTGTTTATGTATATGTATATGTGTATGAATTATGGGAAAAGTTCATGACCAAACAAGATATAAAGTTCATAGAAAGAAAAATGAATAATTTTGATTGCATTAAATTAAAAAAGATTTACACAAAAAATATCAATGCAGCCAAAATTAGAAGTAAAGCTGGAAACTTGGAAATATTTTGCAGTAATTTCTTTAGTAGAGGTCTCATTTCTTAAATATATAGAGAAATGAGTCAATTTTATGAAAAAAAAATAGCAGCTATTTCCTAATTGATAAGTAGTCAAAGGATATGAACAACAAGTTTTTAGAAGAAATCAAAGGTATAAATAGTCATATAAAATGCTCTGAATCACTAATAATTAGAGACATTCAAATTAAAACAACTCTGCAGTACCACTTCATACACATCAGATTGTCTAAGATAACAGAAAAAGAAAATAAAAAATGCTGAAAAGGATGTGGGAAAATAGGTATACTAATAAACTGTTGGAACTGTGACCTATTCCTTCCATTCTGGAGAACAATTTGAAATTATGTCCAAAGGGCTATAAAACTATACATACCCTTGGGCCCAGCAATACTGCTACTAGGTCCATACCACAAAGAAATAAAAGTAAAAGTACTCAGAGGTACAAAAATATTTATACCAGCTCTTTTTGTGGTGATAATTGGAAACTGATGGGAAGCCCACCAATTGGGGAAGTGCTATACAAGTTGTAGTATGTGATTGTGATGGAATACTATTGTTCCATAAGAAATTATAAACAGAATGTTTTAGGGCAAAAAATAGGATATTTACATGAACCAATGCAAACTAAAACGAGTAGAACCAAGTGAATAATATTCAGAGTAGCAGCAATATTGTAAAGATAATCAACTGTGAAAGACTTAACAACTCTGATTGATATAATGAACTACCAGAATGGCAAAGGATTCATGATGAAAAATGTATCCACCTGCAGAGAGAAAACTAATGAATTCTGGCTGCCCCTTGAAGCAGAGTTTTTCTCCTTTCTTTTATTTCTTTCTTTTTTCCCCTCAAATGCTTACTCCTTTCTCTATTTTTCTTGCTGCATTCACCAGAACACAGCTCATATGAGAATGTTTTGCATGGCTTCAAACATATAATGGGAATAATATTTATTGCCTTCTCAGTGAATGAGTAAGGGAGTGGATGGGGTTAGAGGATTTGGAACTGAATATACAAATAAAACATAAAAAAATTTTTAAAAAGAGAACAAACTGGTTCAAACAAACAAAAAAGAGCACCAGAGATGATCTTTCTTGTGTAAAAATTTCCATTTTCTTCTACTTGACAACTCTGTGGATTGAATCAGTGTGACAGGGATTCAAAACATCTAAGATTTATGATTCTATGTCTTCTTTAGGTAAATTATGGAAAACCATTTACACACACACCCACCCACCATGGTGTCCAGAAGGAACATGTAAAATCAGTACCACTTGATTTCTTTTTGTGTTTTCTTTTGAAACATTAAAGCCTTATATCTTACTGGTGATGGTTTTTTTTCCTCCTAATTTGCCATTATTCTGCCACAGAGTAGAAAAAGTAATTTTTTAATAGTGCATTTGTTTGTTTGTCATAAACACCCATCACACATTGACTTCAGTGATTTAAGGAGGGATAAAGAATTGACTTTCTCACTTGCTTTAGAGTAATTATTTAAAATGGGAAAGTGTGCAGACCAAAATATTTTTCCAGTGATTTATTTTAAGAAGATACAAGCATGATGACTTGGCGTTTCCCTCCACTGGAAAACTAGAACCATTCAACACAATTTATTAATACTCAAAATTACCATTTGTATACAATTAGGTCCCAATTAGTGTGAATGATGGATTCCCATAAAGTGGTCATTTTATTTGAATGTACACTGCATATTTACAGCCCAATCAAATTCACACTGCATAATTCCTTTGGTCTGGAACAAATTACTGTATTTTACATATAATTATAACTTTAAATAGTGCAAATTCAAATAATGCAATCTCTCCATGGGATTCATTATTCATACCAGTTGGGACCTAGCTGTCTCATCATTTATAAATGATGGTGGAGATAATAGTCCCATTTCTGTGCCCTGTGAATTCACATGGAAAAGTTTGATTTTTCTCATCCTTGAACACATGGTATAAGTACTGTTGGAGTTTGTAATCTAAAAAGTTTGAAGTGGGACATAGCTCAGCAATTAATGTCCACATTTTGAGGCTATGCATCTGTTCTAGTTAAGGAATAATCCTGTGTACACAAAACTTGGAGCAGAGTGGAAACTATTTTTTTTGTAGCATAAGTAGTGCATTTACAATTGAGTTTCTTTACAATTGAGTTACTGGTTTCAAATCCTATCTTTGTTACTTATCAGGAACAAGATCCTGGAGCAGTCACTTCATTTCCTCTTAGCCTCAGTTCCCTCATCTGTAAAATGAGGAAGTTAGATTAAATGAACCACCCAGTCCCTTCTGAGTCTAATATGTAATGTGTGTTATGAATGAAAAGGAGGTAAGTAGGGGCTTATGTCCACAGCTACATATGATTCCCTCCTCAGAGCCTAGGGATGCAAAAGGGAGATCATAATTTAATGCTTTACAGGACACACTGGCAAGTGTACCTAGAATGGCTCATTAAAATGAGCCAAATTACAAAAATCAACTTATGCCGAGTTTTTTTTCCTCATTAAATCTTCCACAATTTACCAGGGACATAATTTCTTTGAAAATATAAATTATTAGCTGAAAATTGCTAATAAAAGACTAAAGTAAAATGCAAAGGCTAATAACATGATTGTTTTGTGTTCCCCCAAAGAATTTAATTTAGTTGGTCACAATTCTTTATGATTGTTTTTATAATCAGTTTGTTGTTCTGTGGTGAAAAGCTGGGGGTTGACTTACATGTGGAAGTAGAAATACATGGAGCTTGTTGTGTTCCTAGTTCTACTTGCTTATTAGAAAAATGCTGAAAGAAATCAGATTTTTTTTAGCCCCTCCGATGAAGTCTTCCTCATGTAAATGTCATTGCTTTAAGTACATAATAATAGATATGACAGTGCATTAAGTTATCTTTGCAGGTTATGTCATTTGTGCCTCCCAGGAATTTTGTGAGTAAGGTGCTACTATTATTCCCATTTTATAGATAAGAAAACTAAGAAGAGATGGACTATTATTTCTACACTTAGCTGATGGTTCCTTTAATTAGAAAGGGGTTATGTTTTAGTTTTATTTGTTACTAATCTCCGGGAGACATTTTTTTTAACTTGAAAGGGTAAATTTTAGTTGTGAAAATGAGGAGAGACAATTAATATAGAGGCAAATGCTCTATCTGCTGTGTCTATCCACTATTTATACACTGTGCCATCGATCTACCTTATTTCAGAGTAACAATAAAGGGATAAGTACACTTGAAAGAGAATAAATAGTTACAATATACAATTGGTTCCTCCAGTTTAGGAATTTCTAATTTGTGAAAAGGACTTTTGAAACTAAAAGAACAGTACATTTTAAAATGATTTTTATTTCAAGTACAACAAATGTAGATACAACAAAAAATGGTGGCATGTAATAATAAAAATGAAGGTTTTATTTGGTATTAGAGAATCTGAGATTCATTCCTCTCTCTCCTTCTCTGTGGTATGGGGCAAATAAGATGACCTCTCTGGCTTTCAATTTCCTCTTCTGTAAAATGAAGGTTATACTAGATAACCGTTAAGGTCTTTATACCTCTAAATCTATGATTCTGTGATAACACAATGAGTCTAATTTTGGACAAGTTCTTTATTTCTCCTTGAAATTTAGAAAGAGTAATAATAAAGACTGTCTTAGATAAGAATGAATAACAAGAGAGGTGACTACATTGATCCATTTCTCCTGGAGAAGGTTTAAGGTGAAGCTAGAAAGAGAGAAACCCTGATTAAGCTAATATGAACAACAGTGAAGAAGAGATGGGAAGCAGGGAATGGTACGACAGAAGAGAAAGAATTTGTATAGTCAATAAATCTATTGACTATCAGGCACCATAGAGAAATCAAAGAAAAAAATGCAGGAACGTAAAGGAGAAAATATAAGACAAATATAAGAAAAACAATAGGGGAGCACAATGGTACATATATGTTACAGATATTAAGTGCTTCTGTTGTTCTGAAGACAAAGGATATAGAGGTCATGAAAAGTCTTCAAGGAAAGGTAGAACTTAAGCTAGATCTTAAGGAGCAAAAAGCATTCAATAAGCACCTACTTACTATATGTCAGGCACTGTGTGTGTGTGTGTGTGTGTGTGTGTGTGTGTGTGTGTATGTTTGTATACGCTCACACACATATACATATATAATATATACAATACAATATAATGTTTATTACCATAGTGCCTGACATATAGACAAAAAAGGAGAAGGAACCTAACGGGAAATGATGAGATGAAAGGCAGGTAGCTGATCCAAGAGGCAATATCCAAAAGGCAATGAGTAGTCCAGTTTGATTGAAACAATAAATTTAAAGTTGGAGATGAAATTTGAAAGTTTAGAGTAGGATTATGGATTAAAAAGGTTGAACATTCACCTATAAATAATGGTTTGCCATTAAAGATTTTTAATCAGGAGAGACATGGCAAAATTGATGTTTTAGGGTTACCTGGTATAATGTTAAAGGAATTTGAAGATTTTTCCTGTCCCTTAATTGGCCCATGTGACCGTTTTGAGCTCTGGCCCAGCCCACAACTGAGTCACATGAAGCTCAGTGTGGAAACAGTTTACCAAATAGAGTATGAGCAGAGAGTAGGAATAGGTGGAGCAGGAAGCGGGAGAGTGAGGTGGAACTGGGAGAGGAGGGAGAGGGAGGTAGAACAGTGAGTGTGGGTGAGAGAGGAGGCATTTTGCCTAAGGGAGCTTGTTTGTAGGGAGGCCTAATGGATGGAAGGTATGGGGATGGCAGTGCTCTTGGCATTGCTAATATGTACCAACTTCTTTATTACCATGATGAATTTGGCTTTCTGGTATATGAATAAATGTCTTTGTTTTGTCTCCAAAGAACAGAATCTGTTATATCTTCCAATTCAAACCTGGAAAAATGCCTGCATATTCGTAGCAACTACTGTGGGTATCACATTGGCAATAAACATGGCCATATAAATATGCTGGATGTATAGGAAGTTGAAGGGAAGGAGAAAGATTTGGAGGCTGTTGCCATTACTGATATAAGAGGAAGTAATGCTAAGCCAAGGATGATGGCAGGCCAAATGGAACATAATTCTTCTCTTTCTTGTGTGGCTTGTTAAGATCCTGATAACCCTTTCATGTTTTTTTTTTTCCTGGCTCCTCCTCTCTGTATTGCTCTGCCAGGACAAGTATCTTTTCCATTACTGCCAAGATTACCTCCTCAGTGTTTTATATATTAACAATTATATGTTGTCTTCATCATTAGGATGTAAGCTCTTTCAAGGTAGAGACTGTTTTTATTTTCTAGTGGTATTCCTAGCACAGTACATGGTCCAAAGTTGGCATTTAATTAATACTAATTGATTAACTAAAAAGAAGTGATAAATCATGAATTAAGATGAGGACTATGTTAATGAAGAGAAGGGACTGCATGCAAGGGTGTTGTGAGGTTCAAATAAGATAATGAATGTCAAACATTTTGAGGATTAAAGAACTATATAAATTCTAGTTAATTTTATTATTAGCCTACGGTCAGTCACCTGGTATCTGCTCTGGTGATGAGGATCAAAAGAGATAATACTTGTGAAGCACTTAGCACAGTTCCCCCGAACATAGTAGGTATTTAATAAATGTTAATTTTCTTCCTCTCCTCCAGCCCTTTTAAATATATTCTCAATACTCACTAGCCATGTGACCACAGACCTAAATTTCCTGAGTCTCAGTTTCTTCATTTGTAAAGTATAGGCTTTCATAATTCTTATAGTATCTACCTTTCAGAACTGTTGTGAGGATCAAATGAGATCAAATGGGTAGGCAGATACATAAGCAACAGATATTTGTTTGTTAGTTTCCCCAGTGGAGAGAGGACTAGATCTGAAGTCAAGAATATTTGAATTAAAATCCAACTTTAAGTAATTACTAACTGTATGACTCTGGACAAGTCACTTAACTTCTATCTTTCTCAATTTGTTTATCTGTAAAATGGGGATAGTGAAAATGCCTTTTTCCCATGTTTCTTCTAAAGATCAAATGAGATACTTGTCAAGTGCTTAGCAAACCTTAAAGCATGCTATAAATATTAGCTATTATAGTTATTATTATTCCTACACTTAGCTGATGGTTCCTTTAATTAGAAAGGGGTTTATGTTTTAGTTTTATTTGTTACTAATCTCTGGGAGACTTTTTTTTTAACTTGAAAGGGTAAATTTTAGTTGTGAAAATGAGGAGAGACAATTAATATGCCTGTTATCATCTGTCCATATCTGAGGGGGAGACCAGAGGAGACTGATAGAGGCAACATGACAGTAAAAAAAAAAAGATAAGAGACAATCTAGTTCTGAATGACAGCCTCACCACTTATGTTCTCTGGACCTTGGGAAAAGTCTTTTAACTCTACAGATGTCCTTTGTAAGAGAAGGGTTTAGACCAAACACTCTTTAAAGCTCCTTCCAGCTCCAAGCTTATAAACTCAAGAAAAGAGCTGACATTTCCATTGGTACTGTGGACTTTACAATAACTCTGTGAGGCAGACGTAGGTGTACCTAGCACAAGTGCACCCAGGTAAAATCAGCCATGCTCTAGATACACACATTATGCTTGCATTTCAAAGTGGGGGCAACAGAGCAAAAGTCTTGTCTGTTCTCATAGAACTCATGTATTTTAGAGGCTGGAATCCAACCTGGGCCTCCATGGAATCCCAAGTTCAACCTACTTTCTACTATATTACTGAACACAATAAAGAAAAGGGAGATCTAAGGGGCTCAATGACACACTCCAGTGGCTCCTACTTGGTAGTTTTGTGTATATCTTTTCTTTTATGTTCTCTGGAGGAAAATGACATCGATTTTATAGTGATACTAAGTCTGACAATCTTGAGGTTAGGGAGGAATGACTTATGGTTTACTAAATCAAATGCTGTGGACAGGCCCATAAAAATGAGTCCTGCTCCAGGCCTCTGTGCAGATTTCAAGATCCCAGAGACAACTTTAGGAAGACGTGCACTAGAAGAATGAGCTGCTTAGGATTTGACCAGACTGAAGCCAGAGGATTCTGAAGTCAAGGTTTAAGGAACCATTTCAAGGAGCTTTATCAATGCTCTTCTGAAAGAAGCTTATAGTGATACCGCTGACACAAATTGGTTTCATTTCTACCTTCTTTAAGGGCATGGGAACTGAGACATACTCTCAAATTGAGGAAGGAGTTTCAGAAAAGAAAGAGAAATCCAGACTATCAGCTGCTGACCTATTACTGGTTCTGAATGGAGAGCAAAAAATTAGATGTACAGTTGTAACTTTAATTCAAAGTTAATTCAATATTTACAGAGGTAGTGTAGTAGGCAGAGAGCTGGTCCTGGAGCCAGAAAGATTTGGGTTCACATCCTAACTCTGACCCACCCTAGCTTTGTAACTTTGACTAAGTCACTTAATCTTTCAGAATTAGAAGCAATGCTCGAGGATTTTAAGTTGCAGAGAAAGGATTGATTTTCATTGGTAATAGGAGTTTCCTCGTCTTAGGAGTTAGCTCTACAATGGCATCATAAACTGAGTCACTATCTCCTAGCCCTGAACATTTACCAACTTTCTTGTGATGAATCAGTCAATGTGGAAGCATATATATATCTATATAATGAAAGAGGTTGGATCAAATGACCTCCACTATCCTTTCCAACTCCAAATCTGTGATCCTAAGAGGAAGTTTAATTCTAGTTGACCCACTGGAGAGTGGCTATTACTAGTCATTTGCATAGCCCAGAAGTGCTTTATAATCTTTTTCTAATTTTTTTTCCAAGGGTACAAAAGAGACCAGATATTCTTATGAGGAAATGGAAACACAAGGAGGTTAAATAACCAACTTGCCTTTAATTAAAAGGCAAATTATTGCCTGGGCCTGACTCTCCTATTCGGTCCCTGATTCCCAGGCTTAGTCCACAGAGCCCTTTTGCTTTCTTGGACTCTAGCACCAGATTAATTAGAAACAATCAGCCTAATTCTCATTTGGAGCAGTGGAGGGTCATAAACCTGTCTAGGGAGGGCCTTTGTAGGTTTGCATTCAGGTTGGATGAATTTGATTAAACTTCAACAAGGAGGATCTGTTGGAAAATTTTCTACCTTGGCTGGCTTCAAACCTTATGATTTCTCCCCTGTGTTGCTAGAGATGGATTCACTGCTCCTTGCCTGGGAAGAATTGTCAGCAGGATTTCCAGTAGCTTCCTCTCCCTTATATCCAACCACTTTTTCTGTCTTTCTATTCTCTTAGCTTAGAAGATTAATAGTAAGAGACCAGAGCTGGACACACAATAGAGTTAGTCAGTTCTTGACTATCCATTCTCTTGGCCAGGGGTGGCATGAATAATTGATGTATCAAAAGGCTTCATTTTAGCCAAAACCTCTAATACCACAGACTTAATTTTTTTTCACGAGGGATGAAACCAAGGAGATAAAAGTCTGACTTAGAGATTTCTTTTTTTTTTTTTAATGACTTTCTTGTCCTTTTGGTACACTGGGATCAAAGTGCTAATAATCACTATTCCAGAGGCTGGGAAACAAGGAAACAGGAAACCTACTGGCTCCACAGACAGAATAATGGAATTCTGGACCAAATTTTTAAAAAACTCAGAAGTACCTGAATCTTAGGAGGAGAGGGATTGTTAGACTCCTGATGATAAGTTCTCTTGGGCAGGGAAGAGTTTAACAGTAACTCACATTTCTTTAGTGCCTTAAGGTTGCAAAGCAATTTCTAAGAAAAATCTAAAGGGATGAGTGAACCTACCTGGTGCAAGCAAAAACCCAAAGACCTTGATTGACTGAGGCTTTGTTACCTCTTTGCTAATCTGCCTTCGACGTCCATGAACACAGAGCTGTCACACCATGTAAGCCAACACAAAATAAAAGTCCATTCCTCCATCTACTTGTATATCACACCACAAATATCTGTTTGTTGTATGTAAATGTTAAGAAGTAATTTAACATTCCTTTTACCATCTAACTTTCCTGTTTTAGTTAGTTGCCATTTTCTCTCCTTTTGTTTTAGTTATACATATATCATGAATAATCTATGAGTAAATAGTAGGTATTTGTATAGCACACAAAGCTTTACAAAGTGCTTTACAAAAATCTTATTTGATCCTTACTGCAGCTTTCAGAGATAGATGCTATTGTCCACCTTTTTGAGATATAGCCAGGAAGAGGTGAAATGATTTGCCCAGGGTCACACTGCTGGTAAATATCTGAGGCCAAGTTTGAATTCAGATCTTTCTGACTCCAGACACAGAGCTAGAATAACAACATTAATAGTAAGTAGCATGTACATAGTGCTTACTATGGGCCAGACACTCTACTAAGCACTTTTACAACTATCTCATTTGATTCTCACAAAAACCCTGAAAAGTAGGTGCTTTTATTATTCCTAGTTTATATAAGTGGAAACTGGGGCAAACAAAGGTTAACTGACTTGTCCAGTATCACACAGCTAGTAAGTGTCTGAGGCTGAATTTGAACTCAGGTCTCCCTGACTTCGGGCTCAGCATTCTATCCACAGTTTTACTTAACTGATAAATAATAAACTAAAGAAGAGAGAGGAGTATATATCATCTAAGTGAGTCACCTTTGGCTCAAATCCACCGGACTCCTATGTGGGAAGGAGTAGTTGAAAAAGATATGCTGAGCTGTCCACTTTCACTACAGTCCTCTGGCTTTTTATTATAAAAGGGATTGACCTACAGACTGATCCTGACATTTCACTGTCACACGGAGCTCTTTGGTGAGGAAATCCCCTCTACCAATGCAAGTCAGTATCTCCTCTATAGTTTATTGACTTATAATGGGCAGAGCCAAGATGGTAGAGTAGAGAAAGTAGCCAAACTATCCCAACAATTCCCTCTAAACAAATAAAATAACACCTCAAATTGAGTTTTGGAGCAAGGGAGCCAACATAAGTTTTGGGGGAGACATTTTTCCAGTCCAAAATAACTTAGGAGGTTTGAAGGAGAGATCTGAAACACTGGCTTGGAGATCATGTGGTGACAACAGAAGACCTTGCAAGTGACAACAGCAAAAGTAGCAGCAGCTTTCGGAGCTCTCAAACCAGAGATGGTAAGAGGATTAGGCAAATGATCAGGAAGAGATTATAAGAGACTGTTGTACTAGAAGTGGGTATGGGATTGAGAGTTGTTTGACAACTCCATTGTCTATACCCTCTTCTAGGGCACAGCTTTAGGAGGAAGAGGGGCTCTTGTGTTTACAAGAGGGATTAGGGGCCTTAAATAGCAGTATCATTTGCAGTCACGAGAAAGCAGGGGCCCTAAGGAAGAATAGCAATTTTGGCTGGAAGCTAGGGGTAACCACACCTCTCCTAGGATCACACCATCTTTTTAACACCAAAACCTTCTGAACACCCCCCCCCCCCCCAACTAGCTCTAAAGACAACAACACAAAAAGCCCGGGTGAACAAAGTGCAGCTTGAACATAAGATTCAAAGTCAATAAACAGACTGAAAAAATGAATAAACAACCAAAAACAAAAAAGAACTTTATTGTAAAAATTACTCTGGTGACAGGAAGGATCAAGACAAAAACTCAGAAGAAGATAATGATGTCAAAACTGCTACAAATGAAGCCTTAATTTGTTTTAAAATGTGAATTGGACACAAACCCAACAGGAATTCCTGAAAGAGTTAAAAGTGAAAGATGAGTGGTAGAGGAAAACTATTATTCTTTTCAGATGATAGGATGGTATGCTCAGAGAACACCAGAGAATCAACTAAAAAACTACTTGAAACAATTAACAACTTTAACCAAGTTGCAGGATATAAAATAAACCCACATAAATCAGTATTTATATATGTTATCAACAAACCCCAGTAGGAGGAGGATAGAATGAGAAATTTCACTTAAATAACTACAGACATTATGAAATGTTTCAGATACTACCTGCCAAGACAAACCCAAGCTCTATATGAGCAAAATTACACACATACAAATTGCAAAACAAAGACATTTAAACAATTGAAGAAATATTCATCGCTTATGCATAGGCTGAGCCAGTATAATAAAAATGACAATTGCCCCAAGGTCAATTTACTTAGTGCCATAATAAAGAAGTATTTTATAGAGCTAGAAATAAATAGTAACCAAATTTATGTGTAAGAACAAATGCTCAAGAACATCAAAGGAATCAATGAAAACAATTATGAAGGAAGCAGCCTAACAGCACCAGATTTCAGACAATATAAAGCCATCGTCATCACAACATTTGGGTGCTGGCTAAGAAAGGGAGAGATAGATCTGGGGAATAGACTAGGTTCACAGCAAGCGTAGTAAATGACCATAGTAATCTAATATTTGATAAACCCAAAGACCCAAACTTTTGGAGCAAGAACTAAGCATTTGACAAACATTGTTGGGAAAAGTAGAGGGCAGTTTGGCAGAAACTAGGCAGAGACCAAAATCTCATACAATATATAAATATAAAGTCAAAATGGGTACATGATTTAGACATAAAAACAAATTAGGGAAGAAGGGACAATTTTACTTCCTAGATCTATGGATAAGGTAAAAGTTTATGATAACATAAGAGGTAGAAAGAATCGCAGGTAGTAAAATGGATTTTGATTACATAAAATTGAACAAACTTCTTGCACAAACAAAACCATTGCCATCAAAAATAGAAGGAAAGCAAGAAACTGGGGGGAGGGGATTACAGCAAATTCCTCTAACAAAGGGCTCATCTTTCAAATACATGGGAAATTGAGCTAAATTTACTTTTAAAAAAATAAGAGCAATTCCCCAATTGATAAGTGGTAAAAGGATATGAACAGGCACTTTTCAGGTGAATAAATCAAAGCTGTCAATAGTGACATAAAAAAAAATACTCTAAATCATTATTGATTAGAGAAATGCAAATTAAAACAACCCTGAGGTAGCAGCTCACATCTCTCAGAAATGAAAAATGCTGAAGGGAATGTGGGAAAATAGGTACACTAACGTACCGTTTATGGAGTTGTGAACTGATCCAACCATTGTCCAGAACAGTTTGGTACTATATTTGGTACTATAAAAATATTTTTGTATGCATAGATTTTTCCCTTTTCCTTGATCCCTTTGTTAAATAGAACTAGTAAATATATATATAAATATAAAATATGAATAAATATATAAATATATATAAAAATATATAAAGTATATACAATATATAAAAATATAAATAAAATATATATATATAAAATATAAAAATATATATAATATAAAATATATCTATATATTTACTAGTTCTATTTAACAAAGAGATCAAGGAAAAGGAAAAATCTACGCATACAAAAATATTTTTAGCAATGATTTAATTGAGGGAATGTCTATCAGTTAAGGAATGGCTGCGTAATTTGTGTTATGTGACTGTGATAGTATGGCCAGTATGCTATAAGAAATGATGAGCATGATGGTTTCAGAATAACACCTCAGCAGTCTTACACGAACTGAGGCAAAGTGAAGCGAGCAGAGCCAGGAAAGCACTGCGTGCAGTAACAGCAATGTTGTCACAATGCTCACCTGTGAGTGACTTTGCCAGTCTGATCAATACAATGGCCCCAGGTAATTTTGAGTACCCGTGTAAAATATGCTATCCACCTTCAGAGGGAGAATCGATGAATTCTGAATGTAATTTGAAACATACATTTTTTTTACTTTGTTTCTTGTTTTTACTTGTTTTTTCTTTTTGTTTGGATAACATGGAAATATGTTTTCCATGACTTAACATGTGTAATTGATATCCTATCTCTTGCCTTCTCAGTGGGTTACTAGGGTA
Source organism: Pseudochirops cupreus (assembly GCA_028627135.1). NCBI lineage: Eukaryota > Metazoa > Chordata > Mammalia > Diprotodontia > Pseudocheiridae > Pseudochirops > Pseudochirops cupreus. The sequence goes on from CM053580.1 coordinate 252,862,169, forward strand.
AGAGAGAATTTGGAACTCAAAACTTAAAAAAAGAATGTTAAAAATAAATGAATGAATAAAGAAAAGAAAAACGTTGGCTAGTATGTTGAGAGGGTAGAACTTGAGCTCAATTTTTCCTGGTTCCAAAATCCCATTATCTAATACTACTGCACTCTGATGTTCATTTTATCTATACTTATAAAAGTATGTATTGCCACCTTTGGTACAATTTAAGCTTTTTGATGCTAAGAATCATAATCATCATTATCACTTTGCATTCCTTGACCCTAGCACAGTGCTGGCACAGTAGGTGGCTAATAAATGTCTGTGGATTGATAACACTTACAATGATTTTCCACTTTCAAGGTACAACACCATAGGGAAGGAACGAGAAGGAAAGGCTGGCAATGGGATATGGTCGTTTGGAGGGGAGAAAATGTCAGACTTGGATTTAGGATACTTAGACTAAGGTTCTATAGTTAATACATGTGCCAATGGGCAAATAAATTTGTTTCTCTGAGCCCAACAGTTTCATTGTAAAATGGAGGCACATAATACTTGTATTACTATCATAAGGTTGTGAGAAAAGAGCTTCATGAACTTTAAAGGACTTATAAGAACGTTAGTTATTCTTATTTTTCTTTAAGCAGAAAATGAAATCATTTCAATTTCACACTGTGACTTTTCCTGGGCCATGTGTGTGTTGGAACAGGGGACTTAGGTGAATATTTCTTGGCATGTTTTAGGATTTCTTTTTCTTTTGCACTAATGCTGTTAAAGGGAATTTTAAGAAACTGTTCTCCTGACAGAGGGTAAGAGCTTTAAAGAATGATTTATTTCCTCACCCTGGCATAGGGAGGTGGGTAGAACAGGGAAAGGAGTCTGAAAAAGGTGTCTTTTGGTCAATGGCTTCAAAGTATATCTTTTATCTCAGTTCTTCCAATGGCTCAGGAGTTGGGAATCCCAGAAAAAGGAGATTCTGTGGAAGATTCAAGTTGATGAATTTTAGGATGGATAGTAGTAGAGTATGAAGAAAGTAATATATGGGACTAGACTGATTTGGAAAAAAAGATAGTCAAGTCAACCTAAAGGGAAAGATTCCAGAAATTAGCCAAATACTCAGAAGTAGAACCATAAAAGATAGGCCATGAGCCATATGGCCTCCAGAGTTCCAGGGACCAAGATGTGAGTTGCTCATAAATCAAATGCCTTCAAAATAACTAAAAGGGTTATTTGTTGTTTTTAGGTAAGGGTAAGATAAGTGGCAAGAAACCTATAGGGACACCCTGAGACATAATTTAATGGTAGGAAAAGCATCAATGAGTCATGGTTTTCATCTAGTCTGAGGACTCCACACTCAGATTAAGTGACTTGTCTAAGGTAACACAAACTAGTAAATTGAATAACTGAGACTATAATCCAGGACTTTGTTTCTATTCTAGACTTTCCACTATACCATTTACCCCCTCTTTTTTACACAAACTAATAATTTTTAGGGAACAAAGTTGAAAAAATCAACTGTATCCTGAAAAAAACTATCATAAATAGACTTGATACTTATACCTTTTTTGATATATGAGTTTTTGTTTCCAATAGGACAGGCTCTTAAATTATGTTATTATTGACAGGAGTCATCGTGACAGTTTATGACATTAACTATCAAAGTAATAAATAGAATAATTTTTGACTCTGTAGGCATAAGAAAATGATGGAGAAAGTGTCACTGATGTAGAGTAAAGTTAAAAGTGATTTATCAGCAGTCAAATATTTAACCACCAGCTCTCTTCAAAGGGGCATTAACTTTTAATGAAAAAATATATGAAACCCTGATTTTGTAATGTTTACCAATTACCATTATGTAAAGACAAAACTGGAAAGTTTTACAATCAGCTTTCCAGAGAGCTGAAGAGTCTGTTGTAGCACATGCCTGCTCCTATCATCTCTACTCCTTTTGTGTCACTCTCATTATTACCACATACCTGTTGTTGTTGTTGTTTATTATCTTAGTAGGCTATTACTAAAGGTTTTTTTTTTCCCCCTTTATTGCCTCTTGAATATATTCCTTAGAGCTTGACTATGGGCAGCAAATAGATTTGCTTATCACAATTCATCTACCCTCAGTCCTGAGGCTAGATCAATACATATTTATGAATTATACATCATTCATCTGTAAGTATGCAAGAAACTATTAGGGGCACATGTGTCCTTTAAAATAATGAAATATGTGACCTCCCTGGGCCTCAGCTTCCTTCCAGAAAAGTCCAGTAAATTCCAGTAAAATGAAGGAGTTGTACTCTGAGGTCCATTCCAGCTCTAGTTCTAGCTCTTACGATGCTATGAATCAATAAATGTCAGGGTAGAAAATTTCTCAAAATTCATTGAGTTCAATTTCATTTTATACAAGAGGAAACAAAGGCACATAGAGATGACATGACTTTCTCAAGGTCACACAGTGAGTTAGTGGCAGAGCCCAAATTTAAATCTTATTCTTCTAATGTAATATTCGGTACTCTAAGCAAAATACCGTACATCAATTGACCAATATTTATTGAGCACCTATTATGGTAAAATAAACTCTCTATTAGGTCTATTGTAATCCAGACTTTCTTCCCCAACAAACATGACATAAAGATTATTTCCCCACATGTCTTATCTGGAGTAGCCCATAATTGTATTAAAAACATCTTCCAGTGAATGGTCTCTTCTGATAATTACCTTGAACTTCCTTTACCCTTGTCTATATCCTTTATTTTCTAATTTTATGTAGAAACTGTGGAGCAGGGATACATAACTTTTAATTATGTCATGGATCCATTTAGGAGTCTGGTAAAACTTCTCAGAATAATTTTAGATGCATAAAATAAAATATATAGGATTACAAAAAGTAATTATCTTGAAATACATTTAAATATACCTATATGTGTGTGCATTATATAAATATATAATATGTTCATGGAACTTAACTTAAGAATTCTTGGTAAAGAGAATACAAAGAAATATAAAGCTCAGTTAGTTGTTGCACTGAAGAATTTCCCAATATATTGGGGAGGTGGTGAGATGCATAAATGAAAAAGTAAATAAAAGAACAAGGAAATATATGTTTTGTAAGGGGTGCTGATACTATGCATCAAGGGAGATAGGAGGAGAGAATGGTTTTCATGCTCTGAAGAGGTTAGGGAAAACTTCAACCAAGAGGGTATCTGAAGGAATATATACTTGTTTAATGAATTATTGAATAAATAAGGAGAAAGGGAGGGGAAAAAGATGGCAGACAAGGTAAACAAAAGCACAGAAATGAGAATCCATGGATGTCTGTAGGAGACAATAAAAAGTTTAGATGAGAGTAATTCTTGCCCACCTCTATTTTTAAAGTGGCAGGGCCTGTTCTATAATTTCTAGAAAATTGAAATAATGTGAACTAAAATCCATCTATTAACCAAACATTTCATATTTATAAAACATTTTGAAGGCATATGTTAATGTAAGTACATCTGATTTTTAAAATGTATAAATTAGACTGTGCTTAGTTCTTTTGCAAAATGATTTTCCTTGAATGGTTGGTTCCCCTTTGTGTATTTAAAATATGAGTTTCTTAATAATAAATCAGTTTTCACATAAGTTTTCAGGCCAATGTCTAGAATACAGTGTAAGATATGCCTGTACATTCTTTGTTTGGGTCTTCATAGGCTTACAGAATGCTAAAGTGAGAAGGACTCTGGTTGCTCCTCTAGCCTAGTGTAATGATACTGAGATTTGAAGATCTTCCATGCCCCTTAAACTTGCTGACGTAGCAGGAAGGGGTGAAGCAAGAGAAAGCTGGAACCAAGCTAGTGTCCTGCCGTGGTGACTGGAAGCAGCAGCAGCAGCAACAGCTGCAGCAGCTGCAGTTGTGACACGAACTCCTTTTTCTTTGAGCCAGCCAGAATCTTTGCTAAGGACTCCTGCTGAGGATTGCCAGGGACAGGAACTGTAGAGGGCCGGAGCTGCTGGGAGCAAGCTGCCTGGACGCTGAGCAGTTGCTGTGACTGAGGAAAGGAGGATCTTTGGCTGAGGCAGCCTGTCCTGTTTTGAAGGCTTTAGAATGTGGGTGTTTACTACTTTAACTACATGTACCAACTTCATAACTACTGTGTTGGCTTTTACTTTTTTTGGTTTTGGGACTCAGTTTTCTGGTATTTAAATAAGTGCTCTAGCTATATTTCTCATGTAGAGAGCCTGTTACATTTTGTGATTAACAACCATATCAGCGTACTTATAGTTACTGTAGGCATTGTGAATGCTGCGTTGTTGATACACCTAGCCCTCTTGTTTCACAGATGCTGCTTCAAGAAAAGTCAGGATCTGCTACTTGAATAGTATCTAGGTGTGGATCTCACAGTTTCTGATTTTAGAGTCTCTTTCTTGGTATGATAAGTAACTTTAGAATCTTGTCGTAGTGACATGATTCTATTTTGTTACAAAGGAAGTGATTTCATTTAGAATTCTTCCAATATGTAAATGAGGTCACATAATAGAATGCTATTTAATGGAAAAGAAAAGCATTTTAAAAATCTATATTCCCTAAAGAAAAGACTGAAATTCAGTATGGTGGCTAGTATATTTCAAATTATTTTCAAGGCTACCTTAATTTGTGTGTCACTCAGCAATATTTTTAATAAAATAAAATTTAAAAAAACCTGTGAGATTAGTTAGAAAATGCTTGAACTTTTTGAAATTCATAAATGAATGTTTTGTGTAAATAGAAAAATCACACTTTTATCTAGCTCATTGTCTCTCTTTGCAGGCCACTTGTGGCCTCCATGATCTTTTAATTTGGAGACTTCTGCAAGAAAAAAAAAATCATTTGATCTGCTGAAGATAAAAAGATCCCAGGGGAAGGATACAGTATATGAGGAATTTGAAAGGATGGCATTTGAAAAAAAAATACTCCAGGGTCAGCAGAAGGTATTGAGATCAAATAGAGCTCTAGGTATGCTACTTAAAGGATTTTAGATGAGTTCACAGTCTTTCAAAATTTTCCCTCTGTTCCCTCTTCCAGCATCATTATATTTAAATCTGGAGACCTCACCCCCATTCTCTTTATAACAACAAAAGATTAGTGTTGAATGTATCTTTGTGCAAAATGAAATGATTTATTCTTCATAAAGAATGGTATGTGAGGGATAGAGCCTAGATGGTAGAGTATATGAAGCACTCTATTCAACTTCTCCCAATATTTTCCTTCAAGCAACTTTAAAATAATGCCTCAAATTGAATTCTGAAGCAGCAGTGACAACAAAAGGTCACAGTGAAACTTTTTTCTAGCTCAACAATCTAGGAAGTTGGAAGGAGAGATCAGTGACACTAGAATGAGATCTGGTCCAGGGCATACATATATGGCAGCAAAACAAGCTATGCATGGGGCAGAGCCAAGATGGCAAAAGTAGAGGCAGCAATGTAGCCTGATGCTCTTAACGTTCCCCTTCAAACAACCTTAAAGCAATGCCTCAAATAAAATTCTAGAGGGGCAGAAGGAACAAAAAGTCAGGGTGAGAATTTTTTCCAGCCCCACTAAAACTAGAGTGTGAGCAAGAGGTCTATAACATTGAAGTGTGAGCTAACTGGAGTATATGTTGGGGTAGCACCAGTGGTGAGCCTTGGAGGTAGCTGTGATAGCACTAACAGCAGCAGCAGATTTGGGAGGTCTCATTCTGAGCTAGTATGGGTACTCGACCCTGTTGCATTGGCCAGTGCAGTTCAGGGCAGAAAAGAGTGTTAATATTTGCAGCTTCAGGCGACCTGGTTATAGGCTCTGAGGAGCACTAGCACTTATGGCCACATGGGAACAAGCTACCTTCCACAAGGTAGGTAATAAGGTAGGTAACAACAAGACCAGAACACAGACTAGGGGAACAGTGATCACACCTCTCCCTGTATCATGCTGTTTTGGAAGAACTAAAAACTTACACATTCCCAGAACTGTCTTTGAAAAGAGCAGTGCCCAAAAGTCTAAAGCTTAAGTTAGATGTTGTCCTCCCTTGCTTCTCCTGGGAATAGAGACCAACTTTTAGATAAAACCCAATGTCAAGGAATAGACTGAAAAAAGAGAAAAGAACAATGACAAAAATAACCTCATCATGAAAAGCTGCTATAGTGAGCAGGGAGATGAAGACACAAACTAAGAAGAAGTCAATGTGAAAACAGATACAAAACAAGTCTCAAAGAAGAAAAAAACTGTGAACTGGACATAAATTCAACAAGAATTCCTAGTAGAGTTAAAGAAAGAGATCAGAATAGCAAAGGAAAAATTGGGAAAAAGAAACAAAAATAATGAAAGAAAATGATAAAAGATAATTAATCAATTGGTGAAAGAGGCACAAAAATACTAAAGAAGCTAACAACTTAAAAAATAGAATTGCCCAAACAGCAAAAGAGGCACACAAACTCAGTAAAGAAAAGAACTCCTTAAAGTGCAAAAGAGAACAAATATAAAAAGAGGTACGAAAACTCACTGAAGAAAATAATGTCTAAGAAATTTGAATTGGGCAAGTGCAATGTAATGATTCTTTGAGATGTGAAGAAATAATAAAACAAAGGCAGTAGAGGAAAATGCACAGTTAGGAACCATGACCATGAAAGTGAATTGGATGCTCACTCATAAAATTTCTTTCACAAATTGTTTCTATGGCTTTTTTTGGACCCATTCATTATTTAGAATATCATTATTAAATTTACACCTAGTTCTATGTGCTTTCTCTATATATCCTACATTAATGACTATTTTTATAATATTACATATGAAGTACATATTTAGTAGATGTCATAAATGTCTGCAGCATTTCTCCAGCTGGATGTATGGTAGTATTGAATGACTTATTCTTTTTTTTTTTTTTTTTTTTTTTTTGCTTTTTGGTGAGCAATTGGGGTTAACTGACTTGCCCAAGGTCACATGGCTAGTAAGTAGTAAGTGTCTGAGGCCAGATTTGAACTCAGGTCCTTCTGACTCCAGGGCCAGTGCTCTATTCACTGTGCCACCTAGCTGCCCATATTGAATGACTTCTTAAAGACAGCTAAATGAAAGATATTTAAAATACAATAATATTTGATTAAAACCAACTGACCTTACCTGGCACGAAAATTATTTTTTCATGTTTTTCCTCACTCAGGTATTACTTTTTCATTTTGTAAATATATGCTCTTAATAACACTCATATCAAATGACTGGTCTGTCCTCTCTGGTAGCAGAAAATAAAAGATTTTCTTTTTTTTTTTAAATGTACAATTACACTTATCCCTTGCTGGCCTGTATTTTTGTTTGTGAGCTCATTTATCTCCTCAGCTTTTTCATTCCTTTCTCTCTGGAAAATGGAAGGCATTTACGGCCTTATATATGATTTGGGAAAATTCATATTTTTATTTTTACAATTAGCAGTTACATTCCTCGGCCTGCTGTGGGAACAACCTGTAGCTGTCTGAGAACATCAGTCTCAAATTAAGGAAGGAAACAAACAGCAAATAAGGCTTCTGGAACCCTGGAGATTGTGGATAGATACTGAGGATTTAATGCTGATTGATGTCCGAGAGGATTTGTTTAGTATTCACAGATGGGGACAATGAAAGAAAAGATCTTGTCACCCTGCTATGCTTGGAACATCACTAAATGTTGTCATAAGGTAACACACATTAGTTTAAAAGACCAACACTGAGAGATTTGCTTAGAAGGCAAGAATTCTATAAAGCTGTTCTAAACTGTTGCATGTTAGCATTAGAAAAGATAGGAAAAAAAAAACAGTTCAACACCTCACTTTCAAAACTGGGAAACTAAGGCCCAGAAAGTGGCAAGTAATTTCTTTAAACATTCAGAATGTTAAATCTGTTAAGGTTCTTAGAGATTATCTGACCCAACTCTTTCACTTTACAGAAAAATAAACCACATCCTGGACAAATAAATTATTTTTCTACCTATAACTCAATCAATTCTTAGTACATATGATCCTAGGGTAAATTGTTGTGACTTCTAGACCAATATTGCATCATATCAAGTGGATTATTCAGTACAAGGCATGTGTATGGTGTCAGTTGTGGGTTGCTGGTGGGATGCAAATCAAAAGCTAAGAAAAGGAATGAAACAGAATGTAGTTTTTGTGTCTTGCTGGGCTAATGTATGATTCTTTATAGTTGAACCAGTTTACTGCCTCCTGCACAAACTTCCTCTTCACTCATGGAAGTTAATGGATCTAGTGTTAAAAAGGATGTTGTAGTTCATCTAATCCATTCCCTTCATTTTATCCCAGAACAAAATGAGACTCCCTTCCTTCTGGTCTCTCCTTGCAATCTCTAACTAAGACCAAATTATACTACTGAAGAAGAGAAAATATCTTTGAAAATACGCTCATTAACGTGTCTTTGCTCCATACTTATGCAGCTATTTTAGAAAAACAAAAAGTTTCAACAGATCACTCATTAATCTTTTGTACAAAAACCATTTATTATAGAGCTATTCAGTATAAAAGTAAGATTTTAGGACTGGTGAAGGCAAGGAAATATATATGCTTCATAACCTCTCTCCTCTCTTCACTTAAATTAGGGGAGATAAGATACAGATATAAAAAATATATTGTACAGTCATTATATTCTGAGTGTGTACAGAGAAGTTCTGCATGACATACATAGAGGGACTAAGCAATCACTCCCAATTGAAGTGATTGAATAGAATTGAATTAAGTGATCAGCAGAGGATATTTGGAAGAATGAGGCTTGAGTGAGGTCCTTAAGTATGGGAAAGAATTTTTATAGACAAAAATTAGGATTGGTGATAGTTAGGTAGGTGAAGTTAGCTGGAATTGAGGGTTTGTGTTTAGGAAATTCTAGAATGTGAGGCTGGAAAGGCAGAATAGAGCAGTTTATGGTGTAACAAGACTTCTACTGAGTCTTAGATTCATTTATTTTATGAACAGTGGTAACACCTGAAGAATTTTGAGTAGAGGAATGATGTGATTTAATGGATGTCTTAGAAATTTAATTTCTAAATGGCAACAGTGCTGCAGGATGATTGATGTTAGGGAGGAATGGAAGAAGGAAGACTGTTGAAATTGACCAGATATTCTTTATAAAGATCATAACTAGGGTCCTGAAAGTATGAATGGAAAGGAAGGAATGGAAAAGAGAAGAATTATGAAAGAAAAAAAATCCCCAGAAATTGATGCCTGGTTAGATAAAGATATGAAGGGAAAATCGTAACTAAAGATGACTCTGAAGTTTCAATAAGGAGGGGAAAAAATATTGAAAAGCAATGGAGAAAAGGGGAAGGAATTGTTTGAGGGCAAGAAAAAGAGTTGCATTTTAAACTGTTTTGAATCTGAGGTGACAGCAATAGAGACAGTTAAGAATGGGAGACTGGAGCTGGCCTAGTTTTGTGAGTTCAGAAGATTTACCAGCCATGCACAATTTTCGTGAATGACCCTTCTGCCCAAGAAATATATTTCAGCACTTTGATGGCTGAGATCTCCCTGACCTAGATAATCCTTGGCTCAGTGAAGACTGCAATGCATCTGTGCCCTCTCATACCTTGTGGTTCTTGTTCATGTGAATGTTTCTATCCTCTGCAGAGGATCCATCCATGGTACTATAGAACTTCATCTAGGGATTTTTACATTTGATGGGTACCAGTTGGAGGTCTTTGGCCATCCATCTATTAATAACCAGTGTAGTTACATGACAAGTCCACCTTCTTTTCCAATTAGACTTTTTCTTAATAATAATTATTAAGCCACCTCTTAAGCATATATCACTATTGGAAATAGACTGCAGTATCCACGATGTTTTACTTCATTTCATGCTTAGGATGTCAAGAGCATAGGAAGAAGCCATCAAACTGATGACTTGTCATAATCAATAGAAAGAAGAGACATTATGAATGTGGGGGAAATGTATAGTGAAGAGTTTAATTCCTACCTCTTCAATGTTATAAGCCATGTGATAGTTAGTTATTTGGACTTTATTACTCTCATCTGTTCAAATGAAGGTCATGGGTCAAATCCTTGGTCTGGGGCTGAACTGCTCATCGCAATATATTTTTTTTTTCCTTGCTCTTATGGAGATAGAGTTAAATGAGACCCAGAAGATCATTGAATCTTCCCAGTTGGGAAAGCTGAGGATTTGGAATGAGTGTGGGAGTAGGTAAAAGCTTTAGGATTACACATGTCTCATAGATAGGATTTAAACTCAGGTCGTCTGAGTGAAAAGCCAATTTTTTTCATATAGTTTCCTAACACACATTTTACTGGAAAATAAAAGTGGGGGAGCAGGAACTCCATACACATATGAAAGTATGTAGGCATCCGATAACAAATTGCTGTTCTGTTAGAGACAATATTTAAGAAATAAAATTTCAAGGAAAAATTTATGCCAAAGGCCCTCTCATTAGCTCACAAAATGATCTCTTGAAATTTTTCTTTATTGACTCAAACATATAATATATGGAGAGATGCAAGATAATTATAATTGTCAAAGACTTAGTGTTTCAAGATTAAAAAAAACTCTGGTTTGATTTTTAATGGTTTGAACCTATGATTTCATACGTATTAGGAACTGAATCCATAATAAATACTAGTAACTTGTTTTTTAACTTTCAGTGTTAATGAACTTGACTGAAACATTGTGGTATTAAGGGATTTACCAATAGCCACACAACTAGGATGTGTCAAATACCTAACTTGAAAAGACATCTTTCTGATTCTAGTGAGTTCTGATAATTTCTGATTCTGGCCCTCTACTACCCATGTTATATTTTTTTTTAACCTGGCATAAGGGTCTTATACAGTATTGACTTAGTGACATAATAATCTAAAAAGAAAATATAATCATATAACATTTAATTCTTTTAGTAGGCATGATATTTAGAAGATATTAAGGAATTGTATATAAGCACATACTTAGTATTATAACTAATATTTGTATTTTCAAAACTGATTAAAAGCAAACCAGATTTGAGAGGAAAAGAATATTTAGCTAGTACTTAATATAAATGAGTCCTAAAATGTTTCTGAAAATTAGTATGAAGAAGTCTTCTCTCCCCTCTCTGGAAAATGAATCACTCAAACCGATAACATCCCTTTCCAAAGGAGAAGTAGAAAAATCATTCATACAAAGCAATTTCTCTGCTTGGAAAACTAAATAGCTAAATAAACAAAGAAATTAAGATGAAATAGGCTGTGGTTGTTTATACTAATTAATATTAATATATGAAGAGTAATGTTGATTCAATAGTGCTATATGCATTGAAAAGTAAAGACTTGTTAAGGTCAAAAGGTCTTTTTAAATGATCACTTCTATAATTTTTTCTGGTAAAGGAGCTTCAAGAAATGCAAAACATTTGGTTTTCCAACATTGTAGGCTCTGATTCATTTGTTATCCCCCTCCCCACTAAGTTCTTGGACAGTCTGAGAGTTCCAATAATCTAAATATCTTTTCATACAGAAAACAGTGAGAAGTGATTCATAGGTCCAAGCTCTGTAGCAAAGCAATGCAGGTATCTCTGGGATCTCATTTAAAAAAAAAAACAAACTTCCGAATTCCATTTTCATGGTGATTAGATTTAAGATACAAGATTCAAGAGAAGTGATCTGTACTGTATCCCATTTTAAGTGACAGACAATTCATGCTGGCTGATCACTGATGGGCTTAGGAGTATCAGGGCTAGTTAAGAGTTTTCATTATGAAAATAAAAGACAGAAAATTAAAGTTGAAATACTCATCTGGAGGAGAGGTATGAATCAAGGGAGGTGGGGACCACTGTGGAGTTTCCCTTGATAGAATAACTTTTTTTGCCATGGGCCCTTTGACTGTTTGGCAAGGTCTACAGATGCCTTCTCAGATTAATGCTTTTAAATGTACACAATAAATACAGAGGATTAAAAAGTAAATAATATATTGAAATGCAGTTATCTAAACATGTGTATGTGTGTGTGTGAATGGTCTCAAACCCTAGGTTAAGAACCCTTGCTCTAAAGTCTAGAAAGTGGAAATATAAGTTTTGTTTTAGAAAGTAAACACTACTCTGAGCTCTTAGTGGACAAATAAAGATGGAGAGAAATTTAGATAATGGATAAGAGGGGGGTGGGGAAAGTAAGAGATATTTAGTGATCTATCTATCTATCTATCTGTCTGTCTGTCTATTTTTCTGTCTGTCTATCATCTATCTCCCCAAAAGTGCCTTCCTTTTCCTACCAACCAAAGCTCCAAGCTTGCTCTCTTTCTGTGTGTGTGTATGTGTGAAATAAAGAAGGGTATCAAACTCAAGAGGGATCTAAGTGGCTAGATTTAGTACTGGGCCTGGAGTCAGAAAGATCTGAGTTCAAAAATGGCCTCAGACGCTTCTTAGCTATGTGACTGGACAAGTCACATAACCTCTATTCATCTTAATCCACTGGAGAAGGAAATGGCAAAATGGCAAACCACTCCATTATCTTTGCCAAGAAAACCCCATACAGGGTCACAAAAAGTTGAACATGATTGAATGACTGAACAACAAAAAACAAGCTCAAATCTAGCATTATTCCTCATAATTCAGAAATTTGATAAATTATATATTTTCTTTATCTGTTTGTTGTATGTTACCCTAGGCAGCCAAGAATCAACCATTTCCCTATTCACATGGACTTTATGTGAACCTAAATAAAAGAGCAGTGTTAAAAGACTCCCTTCATAGAGAATCTATGGTTTCCCTCAGGAACTCATTTTTAATGCCATTGTTTTCAGGGATTTGGCATTGTGACCTGTTCTGGCCTCATGCCATATCCAGAATGTTCTTTCCCATCAATCTTTCTGTCTCTGTTTGGTTTTATATTAACTGCCTTTGAAATCTCTTCATGTCTGTTCTTTCCTTCCATTTCTGTTACTGATGTGGTAGATAGTTAACTGTTAATTGTTTCTGAAATTCTATATTTTATCTTTTTTTCTATTTATCTATTTTAATCTATTTATTATATCCTTATTTCTTTTGTAATCTAGACAACTCAATTCACCTATTTTTTGCCTCATAAATCTCATTTCAGTAGTCATCATTCCTTTTCGGACTAGTTTTCCTAAGGTTTGGACTACATCATCATTTTTATTATCATATATAAACTCTGTCTGGGGATTGGGAAATATTTAAGGATTTGATTTAGTTTTATACTGGGATCCTAGATTTATAGCTGAGATTGACCTCAGAGATCAACTCGTTCAACTCCGTGTCTCTGCAGGTCAGGCTGTTGAGGGCTAGAGAGATGATGATGTGATTTTCCCAAAGGCATATAGTTAGTGACTGATAAGTAAGTAAAAATTTGTTTAATAATCTCTCGTGATCTTCTTTTGTATAAACTATCTATTAGTTGAAAATTAAAAAAAAAAACAAGTTTAAAGTGACTAAAGATTTGTATTGAGTTGCTCTGCAGGTAAGGCCCCTGTGTATGTATGTGGCTTGGGGGGAGAGGCTGCGATATATCGCTATCTATCTATTTATCTTAGTCATATCTCCCTAATTCAAACTCCCCTAATTTGGATTTTGTAATAATTCAAATATTATCCAGTCATTTCAGTCATGTCTGACTCTGTGATTCTGTTTGGGCTTTTCTTGGCAAAAATACTGGAATGGTTTGCTGTTTCCTTCTCCAACTCACTTTACAGATAAGGAAATAATGCAAATGGGATGAAGTGACTTGCCCAAGGTCACACAGCTAGTAAGGATCTAAGGGTGGATTTGAACTCAGATCTTGCTGACCCCAAATCTGACACCCTATCTGCACCACCTTGCTGCCCAATTCAAGTACAGTACTCTGAAAATTTCCAGATGTCTATAAAAAGTTGATGATATTGTAAATATCTACGCTAATTGAGAAAGAAGTCTAACAACTGCTTTCAACACCTCTTTTGAAGTAGCCTTTATAGTCAAAGTACTAACATGGGAATTATAAATGATCTGTTTATTTATTAAAGTACAAGATGACTTGTGTCATGTAGCCCAGCTCCTCCCCAACCCAGACCCCAGATCTTGTCAGCTGTATACCTACCAGAACTTGAACAGTAATTTTTAAAAAAAGACAATCCCATCAAATATCCTATATTTCAAACTTATCACCTTTAGATTGACCTTTTTCCAATTAGAATGAATTAATAAGGTTTCACATGCTTCGTCTCTAGCATGTTTTGAAGGAAAACTAACTAGATTTTCAGAGATAAATATTAGAAGCAAACTTAGCCATTCTTAGCAATAGAGTAATTAACAACTGACACCAAGAACTCTCTAGCATTTTGGAATGGAGAAAATGATTATTTGATCCTCTCATAGAGAACCCTGGAAAGAGCAATGAATCTTAGAAAAAGAAGTCCTATCATGATCTACTTGAGAAAGCAATTTTCTATTGTTAACAGAGTGAGATAACTTTATTCAAAGCTGACTTTTCTTTCCCTTGAAAGGGACATCCATTGATCTTCAAAACTGGCCCACAGTACTTAAACTGCATTACTCATGATGTATATCCCAAGAAGAGGTGTCAAAACTTCTTCATTGATACTTTTACACATGTTCATTGAATGCATTTTATTTATTCCTTATAAAAGGGCAGTGAAGATATCAGATTTTGAAAAATATAGCCTGCAAAAATAACATGAAAAGATCGAAGGAACTGGAGAGGTTAAGATGAAAGGGCAATTTTAGACTTTAGAGCTTGAAAAATCTACCTATTATTGGTCAAAGAGGAGGTGAATCAAAGAGGCATTCCCATCTCCCTCCACTCTCTTCCCTTCTCGGCACAACCAGCTGAAAGCCTTTTTGCCTAGAGAGGCAGTAGTGCAGAGTGAAGGGAGAGTTGCACCTCCAGGGACATTAGTAGCCCCTAGTTTGTCTCTCTAGCATGGACCATTCTGGAATATTGAATGAACACAATGAAAGAACTTTACAGCTAGGATGGAATAAACAAATAAAGACAATGAAACTCTGCATTCCTCTTCCACCTTTGACTTGGGTAAAATTGTATTCCCTACTACGTCTACTTTGGATTAGATACCATACAACCTATACTTCTTTTACTCTTGTAAGTTATAGAATACAATTTTACTCACTTCAAACAGTTATATATAGATGTTATAAGAAAGAATAAAAAATGAAATCAGTAATGATTAGAAATATACAAAGAAATATAACTAATAATACTTAGAAATATATATGCATGTATTTATAACCTACCTAAACTCTGATGGGTAAGCCCCACCCAGATCTTGGCTACATCTTCCCTCGTCATTCTGGGGCTAATCCTAAGAATTCAAGGGTGATTCTCTAGTATCATTGGTTCAACTTCTCTACTGGTGTGCTTACCCAACATTTATCAGTTGAGATTCATTTAGTCAAGTAGCTTTAAGTAGCTTTTAGAAAGGGTTATTTATTATAGTTGAATGATAAATAATAGTCCAAAATAACCTCTCCCTCCCCAAATTCTGTGACTCTCAAACAAGTACATACAGAGTACAAGTAAAAGTGGGCTAAAACTTGAAAGGCACGTGTAGTAAAGGAATAAACTCCTGTTTTCATAGTTTCCAGAAGCTCTGTTCTCCCATGTATGTCATACATAAGATATTTTTCTTAAGAATGATTACTCTTGGACATTATGGCAGAGCAAAAACAGGGACTTGCTTGAGCTTATCCCCCAATTACCTCCAATATCTGTAAAGAATGACTCTAAACAAATTTTAGAGCTACAGATCCCACAAAATGACAGAATGAAACACATCTTCCACTGAAGACAGCCTGGCAGGCCAACAGGAATGGTTTATCGTGCCAGGCCAGAGCAGGGTATAGTCCCATTAGGGCCATGCTGGCACAAATCATGCTGGAGTAGACCTCAGGGGACTGAATCACTGGCAGCTGCAGTGATTTCCAGACTTCCCAACCCACAAAAGCTGCAGACAAAAGGTCAATGGGAAAACTCTATCTGACCTGGGTGAGAGAAGAGTGCAGTGCAGTCCTTGCACCAGGGAAAGGGAAGGGGGCAGTGGTGGTGGCTGTGGTTGGGGCAGTAGCAGCAGCAGCTTCTTCCTGAGCTCCTGGCCCACAGAAGGTGGGGGGATGAAATGGTTGATCAGAAGGCAACGGCAGGAATTTCTTTGCTGACCTTGAGGCAGGATTCTCTTGCTTTGCCCTGCTTGGATCTGGGTCACAGTTATGAGTGGTGGTCCTAGGGTGGGGAGGAGCACTGGTGAGGCAGAGCTTGTGATGGCTGTGGAAAGGGAGTCCTCCTCATAGTTCTGAGGCAGGTGCCTAGAAGTAGCTCTGACAACAGCTGCACAAAACCCCAGAAATTTGGGACACCACTCTGGAAGCAGAGTTCTACAGTGGCAAAGAGCTTGAAAGTCAAGTAATTGGCTTGGAAAATGAGCAAACAGAAGATAAGAAATCAGACTGTAGAATTATTCTTTGGTGACAAAGAAGATCAAAACATAGAACCAGAAGAAGACAACATAGTGAAAACTTCTGCATCAAAAGACTCCAAGAAAAATATGAATTGATTACAGGCCATGGAGGAGCTCAAAAAGGATTTTGAAAATCAAGTAAGAGAAGTAGAGGAAAAATTGGGAAGAGAAATGAGAGTGATGCAAGAAAATCATGAAAATGAGTCGACATCCTGACTGAAGAAAATAACACCTTAAAAAACAGACTAACCCAAATGACAAAAAATGCCCCAAAAGGCAATGAGGAGAAGAATGCCTTGAAAAGCAAAATTGGCCAGATGGAAAAGGAAGTTCAAAAGCTCGCTGAAGAGAATAATTCTTTCAAAATTAGAATGGAGCAAATGGAAGCTAATGTCTTTATGAGAAATCAAGATAATATAAAACAGATCTGAAAGAAACAAAAAATAGAAGACAATGTGAAATATCTCATTAGAAAAACCACAGATTTGGAAAATGGATTCAGGAGAGAGAATTTAAAAATTATTGGACTACCTGAAAGCCATGATCAAAAGAAGAGACTAGACATCATCTTTCAAGAAATTATCAAGGAAAACTGTCCTGACATTCTAAAAATGGAATGGAAGGTAAAAGAGAAATTGAAAAAATCCACTGATCGTTTTTTGAAAAAGATCCTAAAAAGAAAATTCCTAGGAATATTATAGTCAAATTCCAGAGTTCCCAGGTCAAGGGGAAAATATTACAAGCAGTCTGGAAGAAACAATTTGAGTATTGTGGAAACATAATCAGGATAACACAAGATCTAGCACCTTCTACATTAAGGCATTGAAGGGCTTGGAATATGATTTTCCAGAGGTCAAAGGATCTAGGATTAAAACCAAGAATTACCTACCCAGCAAAACTGAGTATAATGCTTCAGGGAAAAATATAGATGTTCAGTGAAATAGAGGACTTTCAAGCATGCTTGATGAAAGACCAGAGCTGAAGAGCAAATTTGACTTTCTTTTAAAAAAAATTTTACTTATTTATTTTTAGTTTTCAACATAATTTCTACAAGATTTTCATTTGCGTTTACTTTTCTCCCTGTCTTTCCCCTCTCCCACTCCAAAAATAGCAAGCCTTTTGAATACCCCTTCCCCCAATCTGTTCTCTCTTATATCCTCCCCCATCACCCCCCTAACTTTCTAGTAGGGCAAGATGGATTTCTATACCCCAGTGCCTGTATATCTTATTTCCCAGTTGCATGTAAAACAACAATTTTTAAACTTTTGTTTTTAAAACTTTGAGTTCCAGATTCTTTTCCCCTCCTCTCTTCTCACCCACCCCCACTGGGAAGATAAGCAATATAGACTGTACATGTGTACTTACTCAAATGATTTCCATAGTAGTTATATTGTGAAAGTAACTGTATTTCCCTCCATTGTATCCTGCCCCCCACTTATTCTATTTTTTCCATTGACCCTATCCCTTTTCAAAAATATTTGCTTCTAACTACCCTCTCCCCCAATCTGCCCTCCCTCCTATCCTCCACCCTCTTATCCTCTACCTCTATATTTTCCTGTAGGGTAAGATATCCAATTGAGTATGTATGTTATTCCCTCCTTAAACCAAATTCAATGAGAATAAGATTGTCCCATTCCCTTGCCTTCCTGCTCCTCCCCTCCATTGTAACAGTTTTCTCTTGCCTCTTTTATATGAGATAATTTACCCTACTCTCTCTCCCTTTCTCCTTTTCCCAATAAATTCCTCTCTCACCTCTTAATTTTAATTTCTTAGATATCATCCCTTCATATTCAACTCATCCTGTGTCCTCTGTCTATTTATACATGAACATACATATGCCCACACTCACATATGTATGTGTATATATGTGTATTTATTTTATATTTATATACATATATACCCTCCTATAAATACATATATGTATGTATATGCACACACACATACACATATACATATTCCCTTCAACTATCCTCATACTGAGAAAAGTCTTATGAGTTACAATTATTGTTTTTCCGTGTAGGAATATAAATAGTTCAAATTTAATAAGTTAGTTATGATTTCTTTTTCCTGTTTACTTTCTTGTGCTTCTCTTGCTTCTTTTATTTGAAGGTCAAATTTTCTGTTCAGCTATGATTTTTTCATCAAGAATGCTTGAAAATCCTCTATTTCATTGAATGACCATATTTTCCCCTGAAGCATTATACTCAGATTTGCTGGGTAGGTGATTATTGGTTTTAATCTTAGCTCTTTTAACCTCCGGAATATCATATTCCATGAGCTTCAATCCCTTAATGTAGAAGCTGCTAGGTCTTGTGTTATCCTGATTGTGTTTCTATAATACTCAAATTGTTTCTTCCTGACTGCTTGCAGTGTTTTCACCTTGACCTGGGAACTCTGGAATTTAGCTATAATATTCCTAGGAGTTTTCTTTTCAAGATATTTGTCAAGAGACAAGCAGTGAATTCTTTCAATTTCTATTTTGCCCTCTGGTTCTAGAATATCAAGATAATATTGCTTGATAATTTCTTGAAGGATAGTTTCTAGGCTTTTTTTGATTATGGCTTTCAGGTAGTCCAATAATTTTAAAATGATCTCTCCTGGATCTATTTTCCAGGTCAGTGGTTTTTCCAATGAGATATTTCATATTGCCTTCTATTTTTTATTTGTTTGGATTGGTTTTATAGTATCTTGATTTCTCATAAAGCCATTAGCTTCCAATTGCTCCAATCTAATTTTGAAGGAGTTATTCTCCTCAGTGAGTTTTTGAAATTCTTTTTCCATCTGGCAAATTCAGCTTTTTAAGGCATTCATCTCCTCATTGGCTTTTTTGGGCCTTTTTTGCCATTTGAGTTAGTCTACTTTTTAAGGTGTTGTTTTCTTCAGTGTATTTTTGTGTCTCCTTTAGCAGGCTGTTTACTGACTTTTCATGATTTTTTGGTATCATTCTCATTTATCTTCCCAATTTTTCCTTTACTTCTTTTACTTGATTTTCAAAATCCTTCTTGAGCTCCTCCATGGCCTGTAAGCAGTTCATATTTTTCTTGGAGGCTTTTGATGCATGAGTTCTGACTTTGCTATCTTCTTCTCGCTTCATGCCTTGATCCTTTTTGTCCCTCAAAAAAGGATTCTGTGGTCTGTTTGTGTTTCCTCAGCTTGCTCATATTGCCAGTCAATTACTTGACTTTTGAGCTCTTTGCCACAGTAGAACTCTGCTTCCAGAATGGAGAGAGCTTTGTCCCACATTGCTGGGGTTTTCACAGCTGCTGGAGGTATTAGGAGGGCACCCTCTCTATAGCCCCCACAATCTCTGGATCACTGGTCACATTCCCCAGTACCATCTTTGGTAGGATCATGGGAAATCTGCCATTCTTTAGACCTTTCAAAAACAAAAGGTCCTTCTTCACTCAAAAGTGGCAGGAAGAAGTTGAATACCTCATCAGTCTCAAAGTTGTGCCCTCTCCTCCCTGTTCCCTTACTTAGCTAGAATTTCACATTTGTTCATGTAAATCTGGGGGATTTTTCCATTCTAGCAAACTTGATGTTTTCATGTAGGACCCAGAAGGGCTAATTAAATCGTCTGGCTTGTTGGAACTGCCCTTCTCTCTGAAATTATTTTACTATATCCAATGACTTTAAAAGACATTTCACTGGGGTGGCTTGGTGGCACAGTGAGTAGAGCACTGGCCCTGGAGTCAGGATAACCTTAGTTCAAATTCAGCCTCAGACACTTAACACATACTAGCCGTGTGACCTTGGGCAAGTCACTTAACCCCAACTGCCCTGTCTCCCCCCTCCAAAAAAGGCAAAAACAAAAGACATTTCACCTTTAGTCTAAGACACTGTAGCATCAATGCAATATTTACAGTGCCCACAATCACAATACAGAACATGACTGTAAGTGTCACATGACATTTGATCGCAAAATATACCAGATTCTCCAGATAGTGGATAGAACTGAAGGATTTATTTAGATACCAGAAAATCAAATCCCAAAACCAGGAAGCTGATGTCATCATGGTACCAAAGATGTTTAGAAGCCATAATAATGCAGAGAGCCACAGTATCTTTTAGCCTTCCCACAAACCAATACAAGATCAATATTTACTCACAAAACTGTCTATCTCCTTGCCTGAGTTACTCTGTCCTCAACCATCTGGCTAGCTCTGAATCAGCTTCCTGTGGGCTCTGCTTCCCTTCAGCAAAACTC
Organism: Pseudochirops cupreus; assembly: GCA_028627135.1. Lineage (NCBI taxonomy): Eukaryota > Metazoa > Chordata > Mammalia > Diprotodontia > Pseudocheiridae > Pseudochirops > Pseudochirops cupreus. Next base: position 252,882,780 of record CM053580.1, read on the forward strand.
CTCCTACCATAGGCTCCATGTGACTACAGTCAGCCTATTAGGGGGCAGAGTTTACTTTCAAAGCAGAGAAGCTTCCAACTCCCCTCTGGGTCTATTAAAGGGCAGAGAAGATCTTCAGATTCCCATTCCCATTACAGACCCATGGGTGATTGATTGGATTGATCTAATTATGGTTTCACGTCGTGCAGAGAGTAAGAGCGAGCCAAGACCTGGCTTCAAGGTAAAATTTAGGTTGTGGATTTATTGATTAAGCACGCAACTAGCAGAGTGTTTTCACTCAGATTGGCTGTAATCCAGTGGGGTACAGATTTGATTATATAGGCTAAAACCACAAAAACCACAATCAGGGAGGGGAAGCTAGCAGAAGCCATGACATACAGAAGCAAAGAACAGCCATTGGTTAGATCTATAGCTCAGGGCTAATTTGGGAATATGGTGCAAGGGTACAAGGGTGCAACCTTCCTGTGACATGGGGGTCCCTCCTAGAACAAGGTGGAGGGCACAGAGTGGAGGGCCATAGTCAGCACTTTCCAGAGCAGGGTGGAGGGTCATGGGGTAAAGGGGACTGGAATTCCCCAGAACAGGCTAGGGTCAGGTTCTGGGCAAAGAGGGTGGAGGGCTCTGCTTGGTCAGCAGGACAGGACAGGGTGGTCCCTAGATAAGATCCTTGTACCATAATGAACCTTATATACTATAATGATTCAAGGAGAATATATAAAATTCTGATTAGGGAAGAAGGGGACAGGGAACTATTCCTTGGGCAATATGCCCAGACATTCCTTAAGCAGTTTCAAAGCTATGACAAAAAGGGGCTTAATGGTGGGCCCTGGATTCAGGTGGTGTGTGATGACCTGGGATTTGAGTGTGGGTACAACAATCAGAGCTAAAGTGGACCCAGGATTATTTCAGCCCATTTTTATTTATTAAACAAGCATGTCAGTCAGGTTTTCTTCTAGGTATAGAGCAGTGGTGTCAAACACAAAGACAAAGGAATCCCTAGGCTACACGTTACCTTAGAAAACCACAAATTGACATTATCTGTGTTGGATTTCATTTTTAGTTATTTTGTTAAGTATTTCCCAATTATATTTTAATCTGGTTTGGGCCACCACCCTTGAGTTTGATAGAGTCAATATAGAGCAAAGTACAAAAGTATTAAACTATTTGACCGGAGGTCACACTCTTTTTGGCTCTCTCCAGGATTAGCACAGAGCAAGGATTGTTTCATTTGTTTTTATCCATAACACTGAGTACAGGGTCTGGAACATAGCAGATGCTTTATATGTGTTTATTGACTAATTACTGTCTTCAAGGAACTTACAATCAAGTAGGGAAGAAGTGCACAAATACCTATACTACAAGAAAACAGTATGATATGCACCCATCCCAGAGTCTAGTTATGTATAACTTTCTGATCAGCATGATTTATGTCATATTCAGTGTCTTCATTAAATAAACAAAACAAAAAATGAAGCCTTAAGTAGGGAGTTCCTTGTCATGTGATAATCTTTCTTCACTGATTAAACTTGATTTATTTTGGTCTATTCCCAATATTCCCCATTCTGACATTCATCCTAATTCTCCCACCCATATATGTTTTTTGAAATTATTTCATATTTAATTAGGTTGCCTTTTTGTTGTTGTTGTTATCTGCTCCTTCAATTCTAATGACTTTGACTTGTCTTCCTGTGCCTGGCTTTCACATATCTGTTACAGCACATTATTAACTTCTAACAAAACATGTGTCCTGATCTGGTTTAGAAGGTCACAGTTGTAACTTCTAACTTGCTACCACATAGAAGAGGAGTATCAGAATTTCGCATGATAATCATAATACCATCTGAATGCAATAAGAGTTCAGAAGAGGGTGTCACAGTTTATCATGGAATAATTTTGAAGGAGATGGCATTTGACATGGACCTTGAAGAATCAGTATAATTTCTGTAATGGCAGCCCACTCAGTCTGAAGTGAGAAGATACAGGTTAGAATCTCAGTTTCTCTACTTACTAACAGTGTAATTCTGGACAATTTTAGTTTCAAGAAAGTTTATTAATTGTAAAAAAAGGTTTATTAAGTGGCTTCTATATGTCAAGCAGAATTAAAAGTGGTATAGTTATTAATAGCTGTTTAAATGTTTATAGAATTCTACTTTAATATGTATGAAACAGGGTGTTCCCTTGTCATTTTTGTAGTTTTATTTAAATTCAATTTCCTTTTCTGAAACAATATTGCTTAGATAGCTAATTGATTTTCTGCTGATTTTGGATATTTCACTGTTTTGTAGAGATTCTTTTATTTTGTTGAATTTCTCATTTTTCCTGGCATATAATTGCATTGCATTTCATGACAGTTCTTTTTATTTCTTCCTGTGTAATTTCATCTTACTAATTTTTATTTGTTAATTTTATTTCCTCATTTTAAATAGGTATTATAATAATGAAGTAACTAACACTTATATACCACTTAACTATGTACCAGGAAATGTATTTTTTATTATTATGCTTGTTCGTTTGATCTTTTCCATGATCTTGTAAACCAATTTTTCAATTTCTTCACAAATTTTCTTTTTTTTTTCTTTTGTGCTTATTTGGGCTTTTGAGTGGTTGATTTTTCTAGTTTTTAAAAATTGCATATTCAGTTTATTAATCCTCATGTCTTCTATTTTATTGATATATGTTCCTAGGAATATTTTTCTTCTCCAACGAATGGTTATATATATTCCACAAATTTTGGTAGACTCACACCATTATCAAGCTCTCGTGTTATTTATATGATTTGTTTTAACCCAATGATTATCAAAGCTGTCATTATTAAATCTGTGTTAGGTGTTTTTATTTTGCTTGTACTTCCTGAATTAATTACTGGTTTTTAATATATTATGGGTTATAAAAGTTGTGTTTAATGGAATTATTTATTTAATTTATTGATAGTTTCACTATTCTCTACCACATGGTCTATATAGTGCTAATATATGTATATATCTACATCCATATGTACATATTACTTAAAACTGGCATTTAGAAAATATCTCAACTCCTCCTGCTCTAAGTTTTTCAACAATTCATTCAATTCTATATTGTTTGTCTTTTATCGTTCTACTTGATTTGTCCAGTTCTTAGAGGAATATTAAAAATCGCAAGTTATAATTGTGTCACTATTTATATCACTTTGCAACATCAATTAAACTTCTATGCCACTTGTTGTTGCATATATTCTTAGTATTAATATTTTTCGATTGTCTGTGCTTTCTTGAAAGATAACATAGTTTCTTTGTTTATCACTATTGATACCACACATTTTCTATTTTTGTTTTGTTTAATAGCATACTATCAACCTCTAAATTTTTGTAATTACCTGATACATTTTAATTTTTACTATCCTCTCATTCTGATTCTGATTATTTATTTTTTAGCTGTTCTCTTTTTATACAATAGTTTTTTAGGTTCTATTTTTATCCATTTTGTACCTCTTTTGTATATTATTGTATCATTTAGTACATTCACATTTAAAGCTGTGAGTGTTAAGCTTGTGTTTTCCTCTCATTTTTTTTAAAAAGTCCTCTTCCTCTTTTAATTCAGTATTTTTTCCTGATGGCTAATGTTACTTTAAGTATTTTCTAATAATTCCTACATCCTCTCACCAACCTGACTTCTATTTCCCTGCCCTTACGCTACTTATTTTTAATTGCAAGATTAATTTGCTTATATTTATACAAATAACTCTTTCTGACCTCTTTCATCCTTCCTCTTTCTTCATTCAAGCAATTTATTAATTCAAATGTCTTCCTTTCTCTCATTCCCTCCAAATTCATATTTCCAGTCTCATTTATTGTGCTTTTTTTATAAATGATATTTATTTGATTTAATCTTTTCATCAAGTTAATTTCCAGAACTTCTGCCCTGAGATCTTGCTTTCCTGATTGGTGAATGCTTCACATGGCAGGCCCAGGTATGCTTCAATTCACTTCATACTCCCCAGGCATCTTAAAAGTCTCACCAGGTGCCAATAAATGGATCCAGATTTTAGTCTTTTTATTCTGGTCTTTGTAATTCATCTTTATCTTCCATTATCTCTCTTCTACTTCTCACTCTTTTATTTCTAGAATGCACAAACATACACTTCTATATAGACCTTTAGTCTACCAGGGATGGAGAGTGTGGCCCTGGGGATGGTCCCTGGTCCTGTATAAATTCCATTATAATACCAGAATTACATCTCTAGATAGTTTGCCTTCATGTATGAAAGTTCTTTCCCATCTTTCTAACTGGACCATATCATCTTTTCACCTTGTACCCTACTTCCCTTCCACCATCCCACCCCACCCCTGAAAAAAAGAGAGTTCACTTCTATAACATAACTATGAATAATCAATATTTTCCTCTTTGGGGATATAGATAGGAAATTTTAGAATGAGTCACAACATTGAAGGAATCAGGGAAGCCACCAAAGTCAAAGTCAAAGACTTCTGAGGCAGAATCAAGATGACAGAGTAGAGAGAGTACTCTAACTGAAATCTACCTCCAAGCAACTTTAACATAATGACTCAAATCAATGCTGGAATGGTAGAACCAATGAAGGCTGGGATGTGACCTTCTTCTAGCCCAGGACAACTAGGAGGTCAAAAGAAGAGATCTGGGACACAGAGATAGAAGATAGCCTCAAGCTCATATTGATGTAATACCACTGGTGTTACACGGTAGAGGTGACAGCAGTAGTGGCAACTTTGGGAGCTCTCAAGCCAGAAAGAGGAAGAGGATTGGGAAGCTGCCCAGAAAGAGGTTATATGGGACTTGTCTGCTAGCACTGGGCATGGGAGTGGTTGCTGTATAGCAGCTCCATTACTTGTAACTGTAACTTCGTTACAGTTGAAGGGAGGAGAAGAACACTTTTGGTCATCAGGAAGCAGGTACCCTAAGAAGTGCTATTGATTGCAATTTCAAGGGATTAGGCACCCATCCTGGGTAAGGACCATGGACCAGATCAGAAAAGCAGTGACCACACCTGTCCCCAGATCACACCACCTTGGAAGAACTGAAAATTTACAAATACCCAGGTCTGAAAACAGGAGTGAAAAAAATCCTGAAATTTGACACAGTACCTCTCCCTTTATGCCAGAAACAGACTCAACTTTAATATAAAATTCAAAGTCAAGAAACAGACTAGAAAAATGAAACAAACAACAGCATAATCTGACCATAAAAAGCTACTATAGTGGTAAGGAAGTTGAAGACACAAACTCAGAAGACAGTGGTATCAAAATAATTACAAGCAAAGTCTGAAAGAAAAAAAAGTAAATTGGACACAGACTCAAGAAGAATCCTGGGAAGAGCTAAAAATTATTTTCAAAATCAGAGTGACAAAGGAAAAAAATGTAAAAAGAAATAAGAGCACTGCAAGAAAATTACCAAAAAAAAATAGCTTGGGAGAAAAGGAACAAAAAACACTAAAGAAAACAACACCTTAAAAAACAAAATTATTTTAGATCTCAAAAAGAAGTAAAAACTTCACTGAAGAAAATCTCTTTTTTTCCCTTTAAAATATTCATTATTTATTTATTTTTTAATGTGTAAACACAAATTTGAGTTCCAGATTCCCTCTCTCTCACCCCTCTCCCAGTTCTTGAGAAGGCAAACAATGTGACATCAGTTATACATGATAAATCATGCAAAATGTATTTCCATTTTAGCCATATAATGACAGAAAAAGCAAGAAAGATAAAGTGAGAAAATTATACTTCAGTTTTCACTCAGAATTCATCAGTTCTTTTTCCAGAGGTAAACAACCTTTTTCATTATGGGTTTCTTGGAATTTTCTTGAATCATAACTAAGTCTTTCACAGGTGATCATCATTAAAATATTATCGTTATCGTGTACAACGATCTCCTGGTTCTGTTCATTTCACTTTGCATCAATTCATATAGGTTCTCCCATGTTTTCTGAAACTATCCTCCTCAACATTTCTTATAGCACAACAGAAATCATCATAGTTATATGCCACAACTTGTCCAGCGATTCCCCAGTTGATGAAAATCTCTTCAATTTCTAATTCTTTATCACCACAAAAAGAGTTGCTATAAATATTTTTATACAAATATGTCCTTTTCCTTTTCCTTTGATCTCTTTGAGGTACAGACCTTGTAATATTGCTGAGTCAAAGGGCCTGTTAGTTTTATAGCCCTGTAGGCATAACTCCAAATTATTCTCTAGAATGCATGGGCCAGTTTACAACTCCACCAACAGTTCACCAGTATACCTATTTTCCCTTATTCCTTCCAGTATTTATAATTTTTGATAGGTGTGAGGTGCCACCTACGAGTTGAATATAAATGCTCAAAAAGCAGAATTAGTCAAAAGGGAAAAAAAAGGTACAACAGCTCAGTGAAGAAAATAATTCCTTAAAAATTAGAATTGGGCAAGTGAAAGCTAATGACTCCATGACATATCAAAACCCAATAAAGCAAAGTCAAAAGATTGGAGAAAATAGGAAAATGTGAAATACATCCTTAAAAGAAAACCAACTGACATGAAAAACATAATGAGAAGGAAAAATTTAAGAATCATTGGAATACCTGAAAGCCATGATCAAAGAAAGAGCCTAGATATCATATTTGAAGAAATTATAAAAGCAGACTGCTAATAGTATTCTAGAACTAGAAGCTAAAATAGAAAATGAAAGAATCCACACATCACCTCCTGAAAGAGATTCCCAGATAAAAGCTTTCAGGAAAGTTACAGTCAAATTCCAGAACTCCCAGGAGAAAGAGAAAATTTGAAAGTGGTCAGAAAAAAAAAATCATTCAAATACTGAGCCACAGTCATGCCCGCACAAGATTTAGCAGTTACAAGATTAAAGGAGTGGAGGGCTTAGAATATGATATTCTGGAAGACAAAGGAGCTATGATTACAACCAAGAATAACCTAGCCAAAAAAACTGAGTATAATCCTATAAGGGGAAATGGACATTGAATGAAATAGAGAATTTTCAAGAATTCTGGATTAAAAAAAAACAACATGATTTTTAAAAATTACTTTAAATGACTTTCAAATATAAGATTAAAGAAGATGATATAAAAAAACATGTGAGAGAAATCATAAGAGACTCAATAAAGTTAAGCTGTTTGTATTCCTATGTGGGAAGATGATACATGTCACTCCTAAGAATTTAATCACAATTAGGATAGTTAGGAGGATTCTCCACATATACAAAAATACTGAAGTGAGACAATTATGATCTGATGATCTAAAAAAATGATGAGCAAGAAAGAGGGATGCAAAGGTTGAAGAAGGAAAGGAAAGGAAGAATGAAGAAGATTATCTCGCATCAAAGAGGCATACAAGGAAGAACATTTGTAGTGGAGGGAAAAAATAGAGGGGAAAAGGAAGACAATGCTTGAACCTTGTTCTCATCTAAATTGGCTCAAATACAGAAGAATACATACATACATATACGTGTGTATAGTCACACACATATACATACACACACAGTCAATTGTGTACAGTAACAGTAAAGATAATCAGCTGTGAAAGATTTCATAATTGAAATCAGTGATTGAAGACAGTTCCAGAGGAGCCATGATGAAAAATGTTATACACATTGAGAGACGGAACTGATAAATTCTGAGTGAAGATTGAAGAATATTTTTTCACTGTATTTTTCTGTGTGTGTGTGTGTGTGTGTGTGTGTGTGAGTTTGCATGTGTTTTCTTCTGCAGCATGGCCAATATTGAAATATATTTTGCATGACTTTACATGGATAATTGATATCATATTGCTTGCCTTCTCAATGGGTGGGGGAGGTTTGGGGTCTTCTTGGCAAAGATATTGGAGTGGTTTACCATTTTCTCTTCTAGCTCATTTTATAGATGAGGAACTGAGGCAAACAGCGGTAAGTGACATGCCCAATGTCACATACTAAGTATGTGAGGCTGGATTTGAACTCATGCAGATGAGTCTTGCTGATTCCAATCTCAGTGCTCTCTCTGCTGCACCACCTATGCGCCCCTACTGGGGGGAAAAAATCAATGTTCATTATTTTTTAAATATAACTGAAAAATATTTAATAAAATGCATTTTTTTTCTCCAAAAAACCCATAACCCTGTCAGTTTAGTTTCCTCTGGCTATGTCCCGTGCAACGGGTAGATTGGAGCAGCCATAAGATGAGCTGGAGTCTAGGTAGTTTTGCCCTCTGATCTTATTTCATAATTTAAGCAGATATGTTTCTCATTCCTCCTTGGTTATAAAGCTATGATAATATATATAGTTTTGGAAATTTTCCTTTATTTTAAGGTTTTTCTACAGATAACAATCACTTTGCCTGTTTGCTGACCCAAAACAGAATATCTTGCACTTAAATATTTCTTCTGTCCTTTCTTAATGAGCTAGAATTCCTGACCATCCTGTTTAGCCTATTGAAACAAACCTGGTCTCTTTCCTATTTTCTTTCCTCTTTCCCTGAAAATGTTGCATAATTCTTTAGAGTATTTTAACTGGGTATTATCAGTAAGTCCCACTGGGAAACATCATTTTCTAGACTCATAATTTCAACATGGTACTTCTTCTATCAATGCAAATCATAATCTAGATATGTAACGCCTACTCATGTCCTTCCACAAAAGATTCTATAGATGATCTGAATAATATTTTGAAGTCTTCCTATAATTCTTTCAATAATTTTCCCCTATCAATGTTGTGCTTAAACTATTTAAATGATTCAGACAATGTTAAAATTCTCAGCCTTCCCAGAACTGATTTCTCAATCCTTATTCTCAGGTAAGGGATCTTCAAGGCTTTTATAGGCACTATTTTCTCTCTGAGTCTCTCACCTTCTGATCCCCTCATTCTACTTTCTGGTCATCAATATGGGGTAAAGTTAGAAAGAGGGAAGGGAAGGGAAGGAAATAAGCATTTATTAAGGACCTAATTTGTGCCATCATTGGACTAAACACTTTGCAAATAACATCTCATTTGTTCCTCACAATTACTCTATGAGATAGGTTCTGTTATCATCCTTTTTGTTTACAATTGAGGAAACTAGGGAAAACTACCCAGTGTCGCACAACTAGTAAGTATCTGAGGCCAGATTTTGAATGCAGGTCTTTCTGACTCGATGCCTGACTCCTTTGCTGCTCTACCTGACTGCCTCTAATTTAGGGAATTAATTTAGGAAATGCCGCATTGGGGTAAAGGTGGGGTTTCAAAACTGGGTAAGTCTTCCATTTGGTTTCTAGATCTATGCATGAGAAAGATCTTTATCTTTTGCCTACATCATTTTCCTTCTTTAGATTTAAGGTTCCCTTTCCTCAGGTGGTTGAACAGCTGCTTTACTCTCTGAGGGGTTTCAATGGCTTCAATCTTACATCTTTTCTCTCAACTTTCACCACTTTTTGTCTTCATTGATTTTCTTGAAGATTGACCAACTCCTTACTGATACTTTTGTTTTCTCCACTCTATCACCCTGGTCCAGCACTGGACCTAGAATGAGTTAAGTATTTTTCCAGGGCACTGATATTCAGATGTAGGCTCTGCTGCTTCCTTCCCAGGAAGGGAACATTTACTCCCCAGTGTGTGTTTCCTCTAGCACCTGGCTAATAGCTCAGTGACATAGCCACTACTATTTCCTCTTCCTCTAGATTCTTTCCCCTAATCTCTATAGAGACAAGAACAAGATTGTCCCTTTTCATGGCAAAAGACCAAGAAGTTAAACTGCACCCCATTCTTCGAATCTGATACATGATTATTTTTGTTCTAAGTCAAAAAAAAATGACAATTTACACTGGGGCTCTGTTCTGAAGGCCCTAAAGCCTAGGGGCCCTGAGGGAGCAAACATTCTTTTACTTCAGCTCCAAGAGAAAAGTGTATTTTTTAAGGCAGTGTGTTAGCTGTACTTTTAGTGCAAGACAAGGTGGGGTTGGGAAGAATAGGGAAGGAAGCTCTGTCACCTCCCTTTTAGTTGGTCAAAGAAAGTTGTCTCTCTTGTCCATTCAGACTATCATTGTGGAATTTCAAATGTTTCATGTTTAGTTCTCCTTTATTGTTTTAATTTTCCTCCAGTCTGTAATCTTTAAAATCTTTGTACATGTTCTCTAGATACTTATCCCTGTCATATCCTGACTGATGGAGTTGTTAGTTGAATTAAAAAATCCTACCCCAGATCAAAGAAGTTATGTGCTTTTGAACAAAGCAAAGGAAATATAAAGGTGACCTTTCAGGACTTTCTTTCAGGCATTTATTTATCTGTCTATCCATCTGTCCTGCTATTTATTTATTCATTTACTTGCTTATCTATCTATCTATCTATTTATTTATTTTTACTGCATAATAAAAATGGTCATTAAGCTCAGATAGAAAATGCATTTTTTTTCCTCCCATGGGAAAGTCAAGTATATTCTCATATTCTACAACCAGTTGTTGAATTTGAATTACTTCCTTTCCAAATTTTATGAAGTTCCCCTTTCCCCTTGAGACTGACAAGTTCTGACACATTTTTGACTCCATAAGAAGCCCACATATGTCCCAAATAAATTATCTGAGCTCAGGTAAAAATAATAATAATAATAATCGTGATTCTTTAGGGATCTCTAATTATAGTGTGAGTATTCTTTCTGCCTCTTTTCTGCCAATCAGTAAAGAACCTAGATATCTGAATATATAATCTTTACAAATTTTAATGACTAAAAATTTTGTTTTACAAATGTTTCATTAATAGTCTCTTGAAATGAAGATAAGGTGTTACTAATGCTATAGACATATAACCTTTTGCTGAAACTTTACTTAGCAGCTCTCCAGTAGAGTAGAACTTGTCCTTATTTGGGTCTCACTGTCCTAGCTTTTGGGAACCATAGTCACCTCACCACAATGAAACATCAGAGTAAAAGTTGAGTGGAGTAAAGTAGAAGCAAACATTTATTTAAGACCACTGTTTAAAATATTTAAGGCCTGAAAGGCTTTATTGACTGTAACTGTAAGAGACAAGGATATCCTTTGTGGAATGATGGGCTAGGAAAGATGATTTATTAAGAAAAAAAGAATCTGCACATGCACTGGGGACAATTTCCACATTTCTGCAGCATATTATGATGGAAAGAGTCCAGGACTCAAGGTTAGGAATGCATGCATTCCTGTAAGCTTTCATGAATGAATGAATGAATCTGTATATAATGTATTAGGCACTTACTATGTGCCAAGGACTATCCTAAGCACTGCGGATACAGACAATAAAGTGAGATCATTTATACTATGGACGAGCTCATATTTCTTTATATTTCAAGACAAATATAAAGAAAAGTTCAACTCTAAGACTGATCAATCAATAAACATTTATTAGGCATCTACTGTCTGCCATGTACTGTGCTAAGAAGATGCCCAGGGGTCCTTAGAATGCATCATGAGGGGAATTAGAAATATGCTGGAGTCTAGAAAGTATAGTGGCAGGTTCCATAGTAAGTCCAGAGATCCTTCATCTCACAGAAGCATTTGCATTTAATGATGCTCTGCTCATCTAAGTATTATGTAGTAATGTCCACCTTGCAGTGTTTGGGGGAGGGGAGACTGGAGAGTCCTGGACTTCAACGGTTAGGAAGTTGGGAACGGGCCTGAGGTTTAGAGTGCAGTGAGAATCTGGATTTCCTCTTGAAGGAGTAGATGAGAGTATCATAATTCACATGGAATTGGGTAAGGGGCATTAGCGGGAAAGTTTTAGGGTAAGAGCTGTTTGGGATGAAAAATACCCTTCATCCTTAATTTAGTGAAAAGAAATAAACACAGAGATCTCGTAGGATAAGAACAGGACTTTATTCTCTTCCCCAGGAGAAGAGGGCGGTCTTCCCCATGACTCATCATGATAAAGACACAAGTTACAAAAGATAGTGCTGGAATTTATAACCTAACTTAGTCAAGACCCCTCCCAGACTGTTTCCCCTCTCATTGGTGGAGAGGCATACTTCACCAAATACTTCCCCAACTGGGACTGCAAGGAAAGATAAGAGGAGGGTCCCACCAAGGCGGGAAAACAGACAAAAGAACATAAAAGTGATTGACAGAAGCAATTTGAAAAGTTAACCACCCCAAATTGAGAAGTTTTCACTCATCTTGTACAGAGCTTTCCCTGACCTCAGCTCTAGTGTCCTTCCTGAGGTTTTTGGGTCTGAGCAGCATGAAGGTTGGGAATGAGGGAGAGGAATAGAAGTGATACTCCTGGTTCCACTTCATTCAAGACCTGCGTTTGTATCATGACTCTAACATTTGTCATATCTGTGACCACCTGTGAAACTTGGTTTCCTCAACTTCAGAAAGTCAGTAATAATACATTCTAAACTCTGAAGAATGATGTGAGGAAAGCTCTTGGTAGAACTAAGGGTACAATATGGATGTGAATTATTTTTATCAACCATCTTTCCAAACAACAAATGAATCAGTAAGCTTGTACTGAGTTCCTACAAAGTGTCAGGTGCTGCAATAGACACTTCAGATATAAAGACACAAATGAAAGAGTCCTTGCCTTCAAGGAGCTTACATTCTATCAAGGGAAATAAGAAGTACGCATCAGAAAATGGGCATATAAGTGTGTGAGAACCAACTGAGCTCTGTGGTTCCCTGCTTTGATAACCCAACATGGAACTTTAGAACACACAAGGTTAACCTGACCTATGCTAGGTCACTTTGGGACTTTGGGCCTTGTTAGCACCAATCTGACTGAGAGGCTGAAGAGTTGGGGTACTCACAGGTGTCAGATGCCTGCAGTCATGGGGAAAATTGCAGTAATAGAGCAGTAATCATACGTTCCAGAAACAGAACTCAAGAGGAGTAGGACACAGAAACACAAAATTGTTAAAGCCAGTATGTAACAAGGACACTAAGATCCATGGATCCTGAGAGATGACTGAAAAGCAAGATAATTATAAGACAAAAAAGTCTCAAACCATCAACCTGGGTCAGAAGGAGAACTAAGGTGAATGAGGACTACAGATGTGTGACCAGGGAGCCACAGCAGAGACTGATTACCCCCTGACAGCTCTCTGAGCATGAGATCATGTTTTGGGGCTCTCAATTTGGCTATTAACACCCTCAGACCTCACTGGATCAGAGACTTTGAGCTGGGAGAGATCTTAGCTGGCATGTAGTCCAAGTCCACAATTCTTACAAGAAAGTCCAGAGAGGACAGAAGTCACATTTTCAAGGTCAAACTAACAGAGCACATTAGAGTTCCTATACAAACTCAATTGTTTTCCTTGTTGTTGTTTTGGTTTTTATTGCAATTCTAATGTTCAGTTTAAAAAGCTGAAGTCTCACCAGGCTGGGGCTTGACCCCTTCTAGATCTAAAATTACCTGCTACTAACTAACCTTTCAGGTACAGTGGGGAGTTGGGTTATTGTATTACACCTCAGTTCTTTCTTTTAACCAGAGTTCATCTGAAAAAGAACATGATTAAAGTAGATATCAAACTGTTAGCTTCAAGAGAGGAAAAACTGTGTTTCCCTTCCCCATTTCCCCTCCACGTCTTTGATTTCACTCCGAGATATAGCAATCTGATGCAATTTCATTGCTTTTGTGCTATCTCCCCTGTTCTTTTGGGGTGATCCTTGAGAGTATGCTAGTATACAAAGCAACTTCCCATTCTGTGACTGAGTTGGAATTCTCACAGTTCCCTACCTGAAAATATACAAAGCAATTAGAACATCTCCAGCCATTTTTCCCCTCAGAATGCACGGGCATTGAACTCTTTTTGACTAGACTGGATTTTGGTGGTCATGGCTTCATAAAATATGGGTGGGCCAAGCAAAGCCAAAGTCTTGTCAAAGGTAGAGAAATGAGGCAGGTGAGGTAGCATGGTGTAGTCAGTAATGAATAGAGAGCTAGATTCAGAGTGAGTCATGCCTAGCTTTCAGTCCTATCTTTGTCACAGACAGGCTTAATGCCCCTGGCAACTCATTAAGAATATAAATTGCAGAACAATTGTTGAAGAACCTTTTAACAAGGTTTGTTTGTTTTTGCACCAGGAACTCCCTAAACAAACAAAGTCCTAGCTCCAGTGGGAAGTGGGTGAGTGGAATTAAGAATCTAAGGAAGCACAGAATGAGCCAAGGATTATTTCGGAAATAGGGAACAAGTGAAAGGCTAGTTCAGGGAAGGTTCATTAGGCAATCCATTTGGAATTCAGCCAAAACAGGGGAGTCAGTAATGGCTCAAGAAGCAGTCTCAGCAACTTTGGAAGATTGTTGCATGGCTCGCCCTGTCTTCTGTATCTACTTTTATTTTTTAGTTTAACTGTACAGATCTATGTTCCTTAAAATGCCCCCAAGTATTCCAGAAGGCAAAGGATCTAGGACTATAACCAAGAATCATCTACCCAGCAAAATTAAACATAGTACTTCAAAGGGGGAAAAAGGGTCATTCAATGAAGGATTTCAAGCTTTCATAAGGAGAACAGAATTGAACCAACAATTTGACCTCCCATATCAAGACCCAAGAAAGGTATAAACAGTTAAAAAGGGAAAAGAAAACATAAGGGATTCAATAGAGCTAAACTATTTACATTCCTACAGAGGATGACTGCAGAGGAAAATGATACTTGTAACTCTTAAAAATTGTATCATTGATATTATAGCTAAAAGAAATCTACATTGACAGAGGATATGAGTATAAGGTGAATTTGAGAGAATGACATAAAAAATTAAGGGATGTGAAAGAGGAGTACAATGGGCGCAGAAAAAAGGGAGAGGTAGAATGGCTTAAACTATTCCACATTAAGAGGCACAAAAAGCCTATTACAATGGAGTGGAAGATGGAAGGGTGAGTGACTAGTATCACTTGCACCTTACTCTTATCAGTCTTGGCTGAAAGAGGGAATCATATATACAATTATTTGAATATAGAAATCTATCTTACCTTAAAGCAATGCAGGAGGAGAGTATATCAAATAAAGGGAGAGGGTAGTGACAGAAGGTAGGGCAAATCAGGGGAGGCAGTAGACAGAAGGTGAGGAAGGGGTGGGGGGGGGGAAGGAGAGAGAGGAGGGATAGGAGGAAGAATAGGATGGAGAGAAATAAACAGGAAGTAATCAAAATTAATGTGAATGGGATGAATTCACATAAAATAGAAGTAGATATCAGAGTGGATCAAAACCAGAATCTAACAATATGTTGTTTTCAAGAAACATACTTGAAGCAGAGGGACAAACATAGAGTAAAGGTAAGGGGTTGGAGCAGAAATTATTATGCCTCAGCTGAAGTAAAAATTAAAAAAAAAAGCAGGGTAGCAATACTGATCTCAAAGTAAAAGCAAAAATAGACCTAACTAAAAGAGATAAGGGAAAAAATACATCTTGCTAAAAAGTACTGTAGACAATGAAGCAATGGCAATACTAAACATATATGCCCCAAGTGGTATAGCATCCAATTCTTGAAGGAGAAGTTAAGTGAATTACAGGAAGAAATAGACAACAAAATTATATTAGTGGGGTCCTCAACTGTTCCCTCTCAGAACTCAATAAATCCAACAAAAAATAAACAAGAAAGAGAGGAGGTAAATGGAATATTAGAAAAGTTAGATATGACATACCATGGCATGATTTAGAGATAAAGGGTTACACCATAAGCAAATCAGAAGGGCAAGAAAATAAATGCCTACTTGTCAGATCTATGGGGAGGGGGAGAATTCCCAGAACATTATAAAATGTAAAATAGGTAATTTGATTATATTAAATTAAAAGCTTTTTTACAAACAAACTCAATGTAACCAAGATTAGAAGGAAAGCAGAAAGCTGGAAAACAACTTTTATAGCAAGTGTCTATGATAAAGGTCTTATTTGTCAAATATATAGGAAACTGAGTCAAATTTATAAGAATACATGTCTTTCCCCAATTGGTAAATGGTCAAAGGATATGAACAGGCAGTTTTCAGATAAAGAAATCAAAGCTGCATATAGGCAGATGAAGAAGGGCCCTAAATCACTTTTGATTAGAGAAATACAAATTTAAAAACTCTGAGGTATCACTTAACTCACACCTATCAGATTGACTAATATGACTAATACTGGAAACTGAGGGGGTGCCCATCAATTGGGGAACAGCTAAATAAGCAGTACTATATAGACGTAATGGCATACTAGTATGCTACAAGAAATGATGAATAAGCAGGTTTCAGAAAAACCTGTAGAGATATTCATGAACTGATGTAGAGTGAAATGAGTAGAACCAAGAAGACATTGTATACAGTATCAGCAACCTTGTGTGATGACCAACTATAGCTGACTCAGTTCTTCTCAGTAATACAATGATCTAAGACAAGTACAAAGGACTCATGAAAGAAAGTGCTATCCGCATGTGAATAAAGAACTGATGGATTCTGGATATAGATCAAAGCATATTTTTTTTCACTTACTTTATTCTTTCTAATTTTTGTCCCTTTTGATCTGTTTCATTTTTTCACAATTGTGACTAATATGTAAATATTTCTACATGACAGCATATGTATAAACTATATCAAACTGCCTACCATTTTCAGATGAAGGGAGGGAGGGAGGAAAAATTCAGAACTCAAAATCTTGTAAAAATGAGTGCTAGAACTGTTCTTGATGTAACTGGAGGGGAGAATAAAATACTATTTAAAAAATACCCCCAAGTAGAGCAGCTGAGCCTGGACAAGGACCTTCACTTATTTTATGCCATCAAAAATACTCACACAAAGTATTTGACGCTATTTTTGATAAACTAGGCAAACAATTATGTCCACAGCTTTGTTGATTTTGGAGAGGAGGGACTAGATGAGATTTTATTGGTACAGGGAAAAATCTTAATGAGGAAACCTCTCTACCAATGAAGATTGGCAATGTTTGTCAATTTATGTTCTTAGAGTAGCCTGGCTGTTGATGCATGGATAGAGCAGCTGGTCCTTGAGTTAGGAACTCAGGAGTTCAAATATGGTCTCAGATTTTCTAGCTGTGTAACCTTGGGCAATTCACTTAACCTCTATTTATTTTGGTTTCCACAACTGTAAAAAAGGGGATAATAATGGTGCTACCTTGCCAGGTTATTGTGAGATCAAATGAGGTAATGTTTGTAAAAATCACTTAACACAGTTCCTGGAACATTGTAGGCACTATATAATTGCTTATTCTCTTCCCTGTTCCCCCAGTGAGAGGTTAAAGGACTCTTCAAGGGTAACAAAGATAGTTAAGGTGGGAGAAACCAGAGAGAAATCCAGGTTGACTTGACTCTGAGGCTCGTTCTTTATTTGCTAGACCTACATATCTTGTCTGCTCCTCTTTATACCATCAACAGCTGCTCTCCCTCTCTCCCCCACAAAGAGAGTGGGAATTAGAGTTGGAGGAGACTTGGGAGTTTACCTCATCTCACTTCGTTATGTTACAGATTAGCAAAATGAGGCCTACAGAAATAAAATTACAGGTACATGTAGAGTGGATGGAAAGCAGCCTTATAAAGGAAGGCGCTAACTGATGAAGTGATGGAGAAAGGCTTCCTATAGAATGTGATCCTTGATCTGAGTTTTGGAGGAAGCTGGAGATTCTAAGAGGAAGTAGTGGAGAAAAAGAAAAGTCTAGGCATGGAAAACAGCCAGTAGGGAGAGGGGAGATATGGAAATAAGAGCTAGAATATCCTGTGTGATGAAAGAGTAAAGCAATATGACCAGGTTATAACATGATTGGGGAGGTATAATGTATAAGAAAACTAGACACGTAAGAAAACTTGATGGAATCAAATTGTGAAGTGTCTTAAATACCAAAGGAATTTACACTTTGTAATAGGGAGCCATTAGAGTTTATTGAGTAGATTTTTATGTATACATGTATGTGGGGTGGGGGAGATATTGGGTCAGTGAAGATATCACATGATCAGAACCGTGGTTTTAAAAAAAAAATCTCTTTGGAAGTAATGTGGAGGGTATTCATTGGAGTGGGGAGAAACTTGAGGCAGAGAGGTCATTAGAAAGCTATGTCAAGAGTCCAGATGAGGAAGATGAGGGTCTGAACTTGGGCAATAGAGGGGAGTGTGTGAATGCAGAGAGAGTATATACAATAGATGTGGAAAAATAAATTACTCATTGACTTTTAATCTGAACAGTCCTTTAAATAGGACAACCTTTTGGATGTTTTGCCCTCATATTTTCAGACTGTAGGCCTAGTTTTACACACACACACACACACACACACACACACACACACACACACACACACTGGCTTAGAATAATCTAAACAGGAACATTAAAATTCTTTTTTTGTTATTCCTACCTCACGATTCTACAAAACCAATATGCCCTGCTAAGGCTAAGTAAAGGAGAAAAAATTATTTTCAGTTATCACACTTATGGCATGAATTTCTTTAGCTCTGAGGGCAATGGAGTTCCCTGAACACATTCCAATATCCTCATCACAAAGAGAATAAAGGTGATACACTTTTTGCTACTGATGGGGTTGTTATTCAGAAGTTTAGCAGAGACATGTTTAGTATTTCATTGGTCTACTTTAGAATGTATAGACCACGGATAAAGACATCAAAAATTGCATCAGAAAGGATAGGTGAAAATGGTCTAGTTACTATTTGAAAGACTTACCTTGACACTGAGGACACTTACGTGATTTTCAAATTCAGATTAATCCCAGACTGATAGCAACCAGAAGATGTTTTCATTACTTGAATCTCTAGTTATCCACATAAAATTTGTTAGTAATTTCATTTCCATTTCTCAATTACCATAAGATAATTGAAATGCAGTGTGAATGGAAATAATTCCAAGCATCAGTTTTCCCCATCTGTTAAATGGCTCCGATGTTTTTCTTTTGGTGAGTTAATAAATTGCTTTCAGAGCCTCAGGTGAAAGACAGCATTATAAGACAAATACTTTCATCATTAACGTATCCTCATAACAAGTAGCTTGTTAAATGAACCTTGTCATTTTAATTTTTCATGTATCTTTTGTTGTGCATGTGTGCTCTGCTGAATATCATCCACCCAGTTCACAGCCATGAGCTGTTAGCTAATAACAGAGCTCAGACACAGAATGTCAAACATAATAAGATAAAATCACAAAGGGGAAAATTGGCCTTATCATACTCCTATGAGGCAAATGTTACAAGTTCCATATACTTTTCTGGTTTATAATGCCAGCCAGAATAGCAAAAATATAGCAAAACCTGCTACTACATCTAGTGCCACCATGGAATCAATACGCATAAGGAACACAAGACTGCCAGCCCCTATCTTTGAGCTTGCAAGTCCAGGGACACATTTAAATGATCACTCTTTAGTATCCAAATGCCAAAATTGCTTTTGTAAAGAATTTGCTAATTGTCATAGACAGAAGTGTTATTTTTATGGGGAATCATAGTGTTCATCCTATAGTTATGACATTTTCATAGGGTTCAGGGAATCTTACTAGATGCTATAGAAGTTAAAGAGTTTGGATTAGACAAACAGATTACAGAATTTTAGAGCTAAAAGCAGTCTTAGTACAAAAGTGAAAACTGAGACCGCAATAATTCAAACACCTTGAATTATTGCCTGTCATAGGGATTTGAAACTGTCATGAGGATTCTACTTTGTAGCCTATGGATATGGGGGGGGGGGGTCATGGAGGCAGAGAAGCTTTGGGCACTAATTAATTTTATAAACTCAAGCAACTTGTAGTGGCAATTACCCAAAAAATAATAAGGCAAATTACATGTGTTAAGTGCATAGAGAAGATCAGAGAGGGAAGAGATGAGCGAGGAAAAGACCGCTGTGAGGGTCAAAAATCTTTCATGGAATATACGTGTTTGAAAGGAATCTGGAAGGAAGAAAAGGATCTTGACTAAGACACGGAGAGACTCTTTCCCATGAATTACAACTGACTTCTGCAAAATCAAGAGGGGAGTCGAAGAATGAGATTGGGTTCTAGTTTGTCTAGAAAGTAGGATGTATGTGCGTGTTATGGGAATCTGAAGATCTTCCCTGCCCCTAGGCCCTTTGCTAAAGTGTCTACGTGACTGAGGACCCTTGGATATTTGAAAGTATACTCTGTTCCCTAATAGGCTGAATGTGATCACGTGGAGCCTGTGGCACCAGGCTTGTTTTCCAGGAATGCCCGTGCCTTGTAGCTTTGTGATTGGGCAGTGGGTCTAGAG
>CM053580.1:252903398-252949828 GCA_028627135.1 Pseudochirops cupreus
GCGTGGTGAGTGAGGAGGAGAAAGAATCTGGAATCTGGAGTTCCATAATCAAATGTTATGAATGTGTATCTATCTATCTATCTATATATATATATATATATGCGATTATTATTATTATTATTGACTATTTCCAACTGGAACTTGAGATACACAGGCACTGTGGTTGGGAGATCCATCCTGCCCTACCAGAAAGTGACATAGGAGAGAATAGACTGGGGGAGGGGGGACACACTGGAATGGCTGTTTTGGGGTGGTGGGCGGGGGAAAGACAGGGAGAAAATATGTGACTCAAAATCTTGTGGAAATGAATGATGCAAACTATAATAAAACTTAAAGGAAAAAAAATAATAAAAAAACAATTATGTATGCAAAAAAATTTCCACATTAGATGTCAAAAAATGAAAAATTTAGAAACAAGAAAATATGCTTCAGTCTTGTATTCTGAAACCATCAGGTTTCTAATCTGGAGGTGGATAACATATTTCATCATGAGTCCTTTGCAATTATCATTGGTCCTTGTGCTGGTCAGTTACTAAATCTTTCAAAGTGCATTATCTTTACAATGTTGCCGTTATTTTATGAATTGTTCTAGTTTTATTCACTTCCCTTTTCATCAGATCTTATTTCTAAGATATGTAAGTAACTGAACCAAATTACAAGAATAAGAATCATTTCCTAATACATAATGGTCAAAGGATATAAGAGACAATATTCAGAAGAATAAATCCAAGCTATCAGTAGCCATGTGGATTTTTTTCTGAATCACTACTAATTAGAGACATGCCAATTAAACTACTGAGTTTCCACCTCACACCCAAAAAGTCAACAAAAGTGCCAAAAAAGGAAAATGACAAATTCTGAAAGTTCTGTGGGAAAAATAGATGTGTTAATCCACTGTTGGTGGAGCTATGAACTAATCCAACATTCTAGAAAGCAATTTGAATTATACCCCAAAATCTACTAAATTGTGCTTACCCGTTGACTCTGATATATTTCTGCTCCAGGGACATCATATGAAGAGTTCAAAAAAGATCCGTACATAGGAAAATACTTAATAATGACTCTTTTTATGTTGGACGATCTTGGAAACTTAAGGGATACTCATCAGTTGGAAAATAAGTGAACAAATTGTGGAATACGAATTCAGTGGAATACTGTTGTTCTGAAAGAAAGATAAAGAGTATTGTTTAAAAAAGAGCAAACAAGCTAACAATCCCTGACACCATTTGTGGGAATTAATGTGACCATTTTATACAAATGCATTCAAAGCAAAATTGTCTTTCAGGTTGTAAACTAACTACCAACATGCATTTATGAAGCATATCAGGCACAATGCTGGCATAAAACAAACAACCCCTACCTGCAAGTAACTTATATTCTATCAGGGACAAAAAATGAACACATGTAAGTTTATGAAAATTAAATGAATGCAAGGTAAGTGTTGGGGAAGAACATTAGCAGTGGGGATCAGAATAGGTCTCATGGAAAAGGTAACTTAGGATATATCTTCCTTAAGGAGGGGGCTCTTGTCTTGCCTAGTGTCCAGTGCATAGTAAGTCTTTATCAGTGCTTGTTCATGGATCATGGCTCTAGTTAGAATGAACCTTAGAGACTATCTAGTCCAACTCCATCCTTTTATAGATGATGAAACCAAAACCCAATAAGGTTAAAATGATGAAGAGGGGTGGCTAGGTGGGACAGTGAGTAGAGCACTGACCCTGGAATCAAGAGGACCTGAGTTAAAATCCGATCTCAGACACTTAACACTCACTAGCTGTGTGACCTCGAGCAAGTCAATTAACCCAACTGCCCAGTCCTTCCACCAGAGAATGTTATATATAGCACCAGCGATATTGTTTTAAGAATGACTGAAAAAAATGATTTTGAGAGACTGTCATTTGAGTGTTATAAACATGCAAATAAAGACCACATCCAGAGAAAGAATTGATAAATAAAAATATGTATAGAATATGTTTACATATAGATGTGTGTGTGTGTGTGTGTGTGTGTGTGTGTGTGTGTGTACCTACTTGTGTCTAATGGTGGCCATCTCTAGGATAGGGATGAGGGAAGAAAACAAAGGAAATTTACATAATTCCATTGTATATTTGGAGGGCATACCAAGTTGTACATGGTAGATTTGCAATTTCATGTACAATCATCTTTTATATTGTGCTGTGTTATGGAAATGCTTGTTTTGTTCCATGAATTGAAAATATAAATTATAAAAAAGAGAGAGAGAATTGTCTGAAGTTACACAGGGGATAAGTATAAAAGATGGGATTTGAATTAATCTCTTTTTGTGTCCTTATAGTTGTTGCTTTATAGTGTAACACGTTCTCTCTTTATTGAAATGAATTGAACATGTCAAGTTGTGAAAAGCCAAGTGTTTGTTAGTTCACTCTTGTGTTGAACACAGACTCCTTTAAACCCTCCTCAGATCAATGAGAGAGAATGCTTTAATTATCAGAGGGAGTGGGTCTTTTTGAGACCCTGATGGTTTATCAGAAATTCTCCTCTCTCCTCTGCACAGCTTTAGCTGATAAGTCTTCTGGACCCAATTTGATATCTTGAATTACGACTTTGAGTACAGAATATTCTCTTGAAGCTGTTTCCCTGGTTTGTCAATTCAAGTCCATTTCCCATTCTGTCTGGACCCTACTTTTCTCCCTCAGTTTGTAGAACCGCTTTTCTTATTTGCCCAATACTTAAATCTTAAATGTCACAGATACTGCATTTTTCCCCTGAGACAGGGGCTTATTGGTTGTAGGCATTA
The DNA here is from genome assembly GCA_028627135.1 of Pseudochirops cupreus. NCBI lineage: Eukaryota > Metazoa > Chordata > Mammalia > Diprotodontia > Pseudocheiridae > Pseudochirops > Pseudochirops cupreus. The sequence continues at coordinate 252,906,175 of CM053580.1, forward strand.
CTTTAAGCACTATCCTGTTGGTCCTAACCCTTGCCCACTGGATCTTGGTTTACCTGCTCCATGCCAAGTTCTCTCTGATTGTGACAATCTATTTAAACCTAGTGTAGAATACTTAAATGGACCATGACATATTATAATAATGCTGGTTTGGGCAAGATTTTGAACAACTATAGCATATCTAAATCCCACTGAAAATTGTGAGACTCATTAATGTCCAACATTAGAGACTCATGCTTTTTATAAATCTGTGAAATAACTATATCTAAATCATATAAAAACACAAAATGTTGATTAGGAAAGAGAGTAATCTAGAATTGAAAGAGAAAATAAAAATAAGCTGAACAGCAGGATTCAATGAAATTATGAAGAAACCACACTAGATGAAGAGACTTTTCAACTAGACATTGAGATTCTGACATGGAATCCTTAGGTAAAAATTTAATGAAAACCATGGATTTGGGAATACAAAAGATAATATCTGCATGAAGCTCAGCATGATTTCCAAATTGTTTATACTTCCTTTGATTTCATCACAAATTTATATAATACATTTGTCATGGCCCTGGGGTAGATAAAGCAATGACACATGCATAAGGCAGCCTGAAACAATTTGGTTTCCTAAATGCAATATAGTGAGAAGACATTAAAAATTAGGGCTTTACGTCTGAATAAAACAACTTTGTATTCATAGAAAGAAAAAACATATTAAGGGTATTATTGTCCACAAAAGACACAAAGGTAATGATGACTTATATTTAGATTTTTTTTTTAAAGAATTTGGACCTCGGAGACTTTTTCTTTCCCACTACTCCTTCTAACTTCCTTTTGAGGGGGATTGCAAACAACTGTTCTCATCCTTCCTTGACAGATGGGAAAAGGAACTTTAGAGCTTATATAAATTGATAGCATTGAAGTGATGAGTAAAGCATGGGCGAAAAGACAACCACAATGAACTTCTGGCATAGGCTATGGATCTGATTATCCATTTCTATGTTTCTTTTACAAGAATCTCTCTTGGCTCAACTGTTATCTTTTGTTCTATTGTTTTTAACTCCTTGTTATATGTTAGTATCTATAATAAACACTCAGGCAACATTTGGGAAATGAGTGAATAACTGAATGACTGCATGAATAAAGAATTATCCACACTTATTCCTGCCCTAACAAATCTTTATTCCAATTAACTTTCTTTTTTTTACTTTTTTAGGATATTGAGTTACAAATTATTTTTCTCCCTCTCACCTTCCCTTCCCCCCTCCACAAGAGGGCAAGCAATCTGCTTTAGACTATACATATACAATCATATTAAACATCTTTCCATAATAAGCAAGATGTGAAAAAAAAATCAGAACAAAAGGGAAAAGCCACAAGAAAGAAAAAAAAAACAACCAAAAAAAAAGAAAATAGTATGCTTTGATCTGCATTCAAACTTCATAGTTCTTTCTCTGGATATGGATGGCATTTTCTATAAGGTGTCTTTTGAAATTGTCTTAGATCATTATATTGCTGAAAAGAGCTAAGTCTATCAAAGGTGATCATCACACAATGTTGCTGTGACTGTGTACAATGTTCTACTGGTTCTGCTCAGTTAACTCAGAATCAGTTCAGGTAAGTATTTCCAGTTTTTTCTGAAATTTGCTGCTCATCATTTCTTATAGCACAATAGTATTCAATTACATTTACATACCACAACTTGGTCAGCCATTCCCCAATTGATGGACATCCCCTCAATTTGCAATTCTTGGCCACCACAAAAAGAACTGCTCTAAATATTTTTGTACAAGTGGATCCTTTTCCCTTTTTGATGATCTCTTTGGTTTACAGACCTAGTTCTGTGGATCAAAAGGTATGCAGTTTTATTGACCTTTGGGCATAGTTCCAAACTGTTTTCCAGAATGGTTGGATCAGTTCACAACTCCACCAACATCAATATTCCAAATTTCCCACATTCCCTTCAGCATCCATCACTTTCCTTTTTTGTCATATTAGCCACTCTGGTAGGTATGAGGTACCTCAGAGTTGTTTTAATATGCAGTTCTCTAATCAATGATTTAGAGCATTTTTTATGTCATTATAGACAGCAATAATTTCTTCAGCTAAAAACTGCCTGTTAATATTATTTGACTATTTATCAATTGGGGAATGACTTTTATTCATATAAATTTGATTCAGTTCTCAATATATTTTAGAAATGAGGCCTTTATCAGAGACACTGGCTGTAAAAATGTTTCCCAGATTTCTGCTTCCCTCCTAATATTGGTTGCATTTGCTTTAGTGGTGCAAAACCTTTTTAATTTAATGTGATAAAAAATTATACATTTTGCATTTCATAATGTTTTCTGTCTCTTGTTTGGTCATAAATTCTTCCATTCTCCATAGATGTGATAGGTAAACTATTTCTTGCTCTCCTAATTTTCTTATTTACATCTAAATTATGTACTCATTTAATGCAATTAACAAAAGGTTAATCTGTTTCATTGGTTTTTCCATAAAACCAGCTCTTAGGTTTATTTATTTGTTCAATAGTATTCTCAATTTCAATTTTATTTTTCTCTCCTTTGATTTTCAGAATTTCTGATTTGGTATTAATTTGGGGATTTTTAATTTGTTCTTTTTCTAGCTTTTTTTAGTTGCATGCTCAATTCATTGATATCTTTCCCTATTGTATTCATGTAAGCATTTAGAGATACAACATTTTCCCTAAGAACTGCTTTGGCTGCATCCTGTAAGTTTTGGTTTGTTGACTAATTATTGTCTCTCTTGGATGGAATTATTATTTCTGTGATTTGTTGTTTGGCCCACTCATTCTTTAGGATTAGATTATTTAGTTTCCAATTAATTTTGAGTCTATATTTCCATGACCATTTATTATATGTATTTTTTATTGCTTCATGGTCTGAAAAAGATTCATTTAATATTTCTGTCTTTCTACATTGTATTGTGAAGTTTTTATTCTTTAGTATATGGTCAATTTTTGTATAGGTGCCATGTACCACCAAGAAAAAGGCATATTTCTTTCTATTCCCATTCAGTTTTCTCCAGAGGTCTACCATATCTAACTTTTTCAAAATTCTATTCACCTCCTTATCTTCTTTCTTGTTTCTTTTGTTGTTACATTTATCTAGTTTTGAGAGGGGTAGGTTAAGGTCACCCACAAGTAGAGTTTTGCTGTCTATTTCACCTTATAATTCTCTTAACTTCTCCTCTAAGAGTTTGTTTTGCTTTTTTTGGAGGGGGGGAGGTATGGCAATTGGGGTTAAGTGACTTGCCCAAGGTCACACAGCTAGTTTCATGTTAAGTGTCTGAGGCTAGATTTGAACTCCAGTCCTCCTGACTCCAGGGCCAGTACTCTATTAACTGCATCACCTAGCCTCCCCTACCTCTAAGAATCTGGATGTTATACCATTTGGTGCATGTATGTTTAGTATTGATATTATTTCATTGTCTATGGTACCTTTTAGCAGCATATAGTTTCCTTCCTTATCTCTTTTAATTAGGTCTATTTTTGTTTTTGCTTTGTCTGAGATAAGGATTTCTACCCCTGCTTTTTTTTTACTTCAACTGAAGCACAATATATTCTGCTCTAGCCTTTTTTCCCTTACTTTGTGTATATCCCTCTGCTTCAAATGTATTTCTTGTAAACAATGTATTGTAGGATTATAGTTTTTAATTTGCTCTGCTATCTACTTCCATTTTATGGGAGAGTTCATCCCATTTGCATTCACAGTTATGATTGCTGTGTCTCTCTCTCCATCCTATTCCCCCACCCTCATTTATACTTTTCTCTCATCTTTCACTCATTCTCTCCTCTCTAGTGTTTTGCTTCTCACCCACCTCCTCCCTTAATCTACCCTCCCTTATATCAATCCCTCTCCCCTTTCCTTTCTCTTTTTCCTACTAATTCTTCCCTCAGTTTTACCACCCCTTTTCTTTCTCTTTTCTCCTCCTACTTCTCTATCAGGTAACATGGATTTCTATACTTAACTGAATGTGAATATTATTTCCTCTTTAAGTCAAATACAATGAGAGTAATATTCCAATAATGCTCGTGCCCCCACTTCTTTCCCTCTACTGTAATAGTGCTTCTTTATGTGATATAATTTACCCTATTCTGCCTCCCCTTTCCTCTTCTTCCAGTACAATCCCTTTTTCATTGCTTACTTAATTTTTTTTTATCATCACATCAAAGTCAACTTATAATCACACCCTCTGTCTATGTATACCTCTTCTAAATGCCATAATAAAGATATAGTTCTCAAGAGTATCATCTTCCCATGTAGCTATGTATATGGTTTAACCTTACTGAATAAGTTTTTTTTCTTTCCTGTTTACCTCTTTATACTTCTTTTGAGTTTTGCATTTGAAAGTCAGATTTTCTATTCAGCTCTAGTTTTTTCATCAAGAATGCTTGAAAGTCCTTTATCTCATTGAATATCCATTTTCCCCCCTGAAGGATTATACTCAGTTTTGCTGAGTAGATGATTCTTGGTTATAATCCTAGCTCCTTTGCTCTCCAGAACATCATATTCCAAGCTCTCTGATCTTTTCATTAGGAGTTGCAAAAGTCCTGTGTATTTCTGACTGTGATTCCATAATATTCAAATTGTTTCTTTTTTGCTGCTTGTAGTATTTTTTTTCATTGACCTGATAATTCTGGATTAGCTACAATATTTCTTGGAGTTTTCCTTTTGGGATCTCTTTCAGGTGATCCATGAATTCTTTCAATGACTATTTTACCCTCTGGTTCTAGGACCCCAGGGCAGTTTTCCTTGATAATTTCTTGAAAGATGATGCTCAGGCTCTTTTTTTCATCATTGCTTCCAGGTTGTCCCATAATTCTTAAATTATCTCTCCTGGATCTATTTTCCATCTCAGTTGTTTTTACAATGAAATATTTTACATGTTATTCTATTTTTTCATTCTTTTGATTTTGTTTCACTGATTCTTGATTTCTCGAAGAGTTATTAGCTTCCACTTACCCAATTCTAATTTTTAAGAAATTATTTTCTTCAGTGAGCTTTTGGACCTCCTTTTCTGTTTGGTCAATTATACTTTTTAAAAAATTATTTTCTTCAGTCTATTTTTTTTTTCCAATTTGGCCAATACTATTTTTTTAAGGAATTGTTTTCTGCGGTTATTTTTTTGTCCCTTTTCCAAGCTGTTGACTCTCCCTTGCATATCTCTCCTTTCTTTTCCCAATTTTTCTTCTATCTCTCTTATTTGACTTTTAAAATCCTTCTTGAGCTCTTCCAAGAAGACTTTTTGGGCTTAAGACCAATTCGTATTCCCTTTTGAGGTTTCAGAAGTGGTATCTTGTCCTCTTCTGAGTTTGTGTTTTGATCTTCCCTGTCACCATAGTAAATTAATATGGTCAGTCTTCCTTTTGCTTCTTGCTTATCTTTTTTGCCTATTTGGGGGGCTTTTAAAATTGAGCTCTCCTGATGGAGCACAGGGGACACTTTCCCAAGCTTCTTGTGTTGGGGGACAGGGATCTGATCACTGGCTTTGTGGAATAGGGCTTCAGGTGCTGCCAGCTAGAGGCTATAGTTGTCTGGCAGCTTACCTAGTGCTGAGCCAAGGTCCTAGTGGTGGTATCTGTGTGTGCTGAATCCTGGTGGAGTTTTTCTGCATTTCCCTGGGGCTACACTATAGCATGTAGAGGTCTGGTCACTGGAGGATGCCTGTTTGCTCTAGGCTGTACTTCAAGCAGCTAGAGGTCTGGAAGCTACAAGATGTCAGACTGCCCTGGGCTGCACTGAAACATGTGAAATTCTGGCTGCTGGAGGATATTTTTCTGCCCAGGGCTTCACAGAAGCACATGGAGGTCTGACCCCTTGAAAGATACCTACCTGTTAAGGCCTACCCTAAAGTGCATGATAATTCTCAGGGCTGGAGTCTGACAGCTCTCCTGTCAGTTAAGTTAAATGGGAGTCCTTAAGTTGGTGTTTGATTGCTCTACCACACTGGGGCTCAGGATCTCCCTTTTGTTTTCTGAGGTAGAACCTGCTGCTGGCCTACTGCAATATTTCCTGTCCTAAATTATGTTCCCCTTTTACCCAAGTAATAGGAACCTTTCTTGCTGATCCTCTAAGTCTCCTAGGTTAAAAGACTGTTCCATCCCATCTTCCCACTGGCTCTACTGCTCCAGGATTTGCTAATTTATGTTTTTTTTTTCAAAGTGACAATGGGAGAGTTACAGCAGTTTACTGCTTGTTTCACCATCTCAACTCCCAGGAATCCCCAATCTATATTCTATAACACTTCTATTTCTTTTCTTCCTTCCTGTACACTAAGACTTTTCCCTAGTCATGTTAGAACTCCTTGAGGACAAAGGACAGTTGTGCAAAAACCAGATTAGATAAAACTGTTTGGCTTTGGATCTAAAAATTGTTCAGCATATCTCACAAGTGACCTCTTTGTATGTTTAATTAGTAGTTGGCTATTTGAAGTGTTCTTGATGGTATCGGTATATTTCCTTTCAGTTACTGACTTACGCTGCTTTTTCTCAATATTTCAAGCTTCAGAACCATTGAAAAGTTTCTTTAGAGCATGTTGACCCACATTAAAACTTTCTCTTGGGTCAGCTTCAAGTTGCATATAAGAAATATGCTTGTTTACGGATATGGTAAAGCAGATTGTGTCTAGAGAAAAGTAACTTAATTTGAGGGGGAAAAATGTTTGGAATCAGAGCGTAAGGGAGACCTCACATTATTGACCTGGTTAGCTTCAGGGCAAATAATATATGTTTTGACATTGCTGGGAGCAAAGGAAATAAAACATATGAGACTCACAAATCTGATTTGAATGGTAGCTTCCAGTCACACATACTGAAAGACTGCTCAAATTGAATGAAACTGAAATATGTGGCATTTGTCATCCAGTCTGGTCCTGTTCCTTTCCTCTTGGTTACTTCTTGTACTCATGCTCTCTGCTTACCCCTTTACATAAACCTGGATAGATCCTGTTAAAATGATTCACAGTAAGGTATAAATAACTGCTAATGTTCACTTTGTTATTTCTATCAGGAATATTTACATTTTAACAAGGTACAAGGGGCATTGAATCAAGGCGCTGAATTCTGAACAAAGTTTGGTCATCAGCAAGCACGTGGAAAAAAGAGATTCAAAAAAAATTTTTTTAGGAAAGGGAATTTTCTAAATCCTCTGAAATAACACAAGTTATTGTCTCTGTCTATAGGTAAGGAGACATGTGAGTCTTTTTTTCCCTTACATTGGATTATATGATGATAGTAACAGTGAAAGGAGGGAGCCAAGATGGTGGAAAAAAGGCAGAGACTTTCCTGAGATCTCCCCCAAACTCATCCAAATACCTTTAAAAAATGATTGTAGACAAATTCTAGAACAGAAGAGCCCACAAAAAGATAGAGTGAAGCAAATCTCTAGCCCAAGACAACTTGGAAGGTCAACAAGAAAGATTTGTTACACCAGGGTGAGAGAGGAGCACAGTCTACCACAGGCCATGTCAGTGCAGACCAGGGCCAAGAAAACTTGGAGCAGGCCTTGGGGGCAAGTGAATCACTGGCAGAAGTTGCAGTTTCCAGACATCTCAGTCCAACAGACACCAAAGACAACTTAGAAGAACAGTAAGAAAGGTGTGTTGCATCTGTGTGAGAGAGGAGCACAATCCAGTGTAGGTTGTGCCATCACAGCCTCTGCCCTGGGAAACCAGGAGTAGGCCTCGTGAGTGACTGAATCAACAGTAGCAGAGGAAGCTGCTTCCAGAGCTCTCAGCCCACACACAGTAAAGGAGTCAAACAATTGGTCAGAAGGGGATTACAGGGTAGTTTTGCTAAGCACTGAGGCAAGATTCTGTTGCTTTGCCCATACTTGGATCTAGGTCACAGTCCTAGGTGGCAGTCCCAGGGCAAGAAGGAGCATGAGCACAGTAGGGCTTATAGGAGCAATGGAGAGGGTACCCCCCCACCCCCGCACACAGTTCCAGGGCAGAACAGAGTGCTTATGGTTACTCACAGATCACAGCACAGGCCAGGAGAGGAGTAAACTCCTATCCTTAGATCATACCATCTTGGAAGAACTGAAAATTTAGAGGTCCTCAGAAGTATCTCTGAAATGAGTTCCATAAAAATCCCAGAAACTTTGGACAGTGTGCCTTCTACCCTGGAAGCAGAGTCCTACTATAACAAGGAGTTAAAAAGTCAAGTAATTGACTAGGAAAATGAGCAGACAATAGGAAAAAAAACACAACCTCGGACTATAGAAACTTACTGTGGAGATAAGGAAGATCAAAACACTCACTCAGAGAAAGACAACAAGGTCAACGCTCCTACATCCAAAGATTCCAAGAAATATATGAATTGGTCTCAGGCAATGGAGGAAATAAAAAAGGATTTTGAAAATCAAGTAAGAGAGGTAGAGGAAAAATTGGAAAGAGAAATGAGAAAGATGTGAGAAAATGATGATAAGTGAGCCAACAGCTTGATAAAAGACACACACACACACACACACACACACACACACAAATGAAGAAAATAACACCTTAGAAAACAGAATGAGTCAAATGGTAAAAGAGGTCCAAAATGCCAATGAGGAGAAGAATAGCTTAAAAAGCAAAATTGGACAAATGGAAAAGGAGATCCAAAAGCTCACTGAAGAAAATAATTCCTTCAAAATTAGAATAGAGCAAAAGGAAGCTAATGACTTTATGAGAAATAAACAATAAAACAAAACGAAAAGAATGAAAAATAGATGATAACATGAAATATTTTATTGGAAAAATAATTGGGCTAGAAAATAGGAGAGATAATTTAAAAATTATTGGGCTACCTGAAAGTCAAGGTAAAAAAAAAAAAGAGCCTAGACATAATCTTTCAATAAATTTTCAAAGAAAACTGCCCCTATATTCTAGAATCAGAGAGTAAAATAGAAATTGATAGAATCCACTGATCACCTCCTTAAAGAGATCCCAAAATTTAAATTGCCAAGAATATTATAGCAAAATTCCAGAGTTTGCAGGTCAAGGAGAAAATATTGCAAGCAGTCAGAAAGAAACAATTCAAATATCATGAAGCCACAGTCAGGATAACACAAGATTTAGCTGCTTTTACATTAAAGGATTGGAGGTCTTGGAATATGATCTTCTGCAGGGCAAGGGAGCTAGGATCCTGACCAGAATCATCTACCCAGAAAAGCTGAGTATAATCCTTTGTGTGAGGGGGGGATAGGCATTCCGTGAGAAAAATGACTTTTTTTTTGTCTTTATTAATTTGTTTGTTTACTTTTAGTTTACAGGATCCCATTCCACAATCCCTTGAATTTCAAATTTCGTCCTCCACCCTCTCCTCCTCCCCATCCCCCCATTACATCTGCAAATACTTTCACATTAGACATTAGTCAGGTAATAAAGAAGGATTATAACAGATGGAATGAACAGTGGGAAAGAGGAAATAGAACCAAACACAAAAAAGAATGAGAGTAGGTAATTTGCTTCAATCTGCATTAAAATTCTGTTCTTTCTAGTTCTTTCTCTGAATATAGACATCTCTTTCTATCATGAGTCTTTTGGAGTTGTCTTATAACCCTGCATTGCTAAGAGTTCAGTCTATCAAAGTTAGTCATCACACATACATTATGTCTGTAATTCTGTACAAATTTCTCCTGGTTCTGCTCTTCTCATTCAGCATCAGTTTGTATAAGCCTTTCCGGGTAAATATGAAGTCCATCTGCTCCTCATTTCTTATAGCACAATAGTATTCCATTAGGTTCATATACCCCAGCTTGTTAGCCATTCCCCAATTGATGGGCATATCCTTAATTTCCAATTCTTGCCACCACAAAAAGAGCTGTTATAAATATTTTTGTTCATATGGGTCTTCCTCCCACTTCTATGATCTCTTTGGGATATAACACTAGAAGTGGTATTGCTGGGCCAAAGAGTATGAAATTATTTATAGCCCTTTGGGCATAGTTCCAGATTACTCTCCAGAATGGTTGAATCAGTTCACAACTCCACCAACAATGCATGAGTGTTCCAATTTTTCCACATCCTCTCCAGCATTTGTCATTTTCCTGTTTTGTCATCTTAGCCAATCTTACCGGTGAGATGTGATATCTCAGAGTTGTTTTGATTTGCATTTTTTCATATACTTATAGATATCTTTAACTTCTTCCTCTGAAATCTGCCTGTGCATATACTTTGACCATTTATCAATTGGAGAATGACTTGTATTCTTACAAATTGAACTTGAGAGGACTTTCAAGCATTCTTGATGAAAAGACCAGAGCTGAGCAGAAAATTTGACTTTCAAATATGTCTTAAAAGAAGCATAAAAAGGTAAACAGGAAAGAGAAATCATGAGACTTAATAAGGTTAAGCTGTTTGCATCCCTACATTGTAAGATCATACTTGTAAATCATAAGACCTTACTCTTTATTAGGGTAATTAGAGTGTGTGTGTATATGTGTACATTTATTTATTTATTTATTTATTTATTTATTTATTTATTTATTTATATAGACAAAGGGTACAGGTGTGAGTTAAATATGAAAGGATGATATCTAAAAAATAAAATTAAGGGGTGAGAGGAATGTAGTGAGAGAAAGAGAAAGGAAGAGGTAGAATGGGATAAAGTATCTCATATGGAAAAGGCAAGAAAAAGCTTTTACAGTGGAGGGGAAGAGGGGGAAGGTGAGAGGGAGTGAGTGAACCTTATTCTCATCAGATTTGGATCAAAGAGGAAATAACATACACACTCAATTGGGTCTAGAAGTCTGTCTTACCCTACAGGAAAGCAAGAGAGGATAGGAATAAAGAAGGGGAGGGGGGGGAATGTGTGATAGAAAGGAGGGCAGATGGGGGGAGGAGATAGTCAGAAGCAAAACATTTTTGAGGAGTGACAGATTGAAAGGAGAGAGAAAATAGAATAAATGGGGCAAAGGGATTGTTTGGAGGTAAATACAGTTAGGAACAGTAACTGTGAAAAAAATTATCAAATAAGTTTCTCTACTATAAGTCTCATTTCTCAGACATATAGAGAACTGAGTCAAATTTATAAAAATAAGAGCCATTCCCCAATAGATAAATGATGAAAAAATACATGATCAGTTTTCAGATGATATAATCAAAACTATTTGTAACCATATGAAATATATTCAACTTGCTATTGATTGGAGAAATGTACATTAAAACAATTCTGAGGACTACCTCATATCAGTAGATTGGCTAATGGGACAGAAAAGGTAAATGACAAATGTTGAAGGGGATATGAGAAAAATGAGATATTAACTCTGCACTGTTGGCAGAGTTGTTAAAGGATTCCACCATTGTATAGAGGAACTTGGAACTATGCCAAAAGGGCTATAAAACCATGCATACTGTTTGACCTAGCAGTCCTACTACTAGGCAGGCCAGAGCCAAGATGGCAGAGTAAAAGCAAGAACTTGCTTAAGCTCCCACACCAATCACCTCCAATACCTGTAAAATATGACTCTAAAGAAATTTTAGAGCTACAGAACCCACAAAGTGACAGAGAGAAACAAATCTCCCACTGAAGACAGCCTGGCAGGCTGACCAGAAGGGTCTATTGCACCAAGCTGGGAGCAGAGCAGAGTCCTGCGTGAGCCACAGGGTCCCACACCTGGGGTGGCCCCAGCCAGTGGCACAAACTGGCTGGAGCAGACTTCAGGAGAGTGAATCACCAGAAGCTCTGGCAGTTTCCAGACTTCTCAACCCATAAACTCCAAAGAGAAAGTAAAAGATCAGCAGGGAATTATGTTGGAATTGGTCACAGAAGAGTGTGATCCGGCCCCTGGCCCAGGGTGAGAGGTACGTGGCAGTGAAGCAGCTGCAGCTGCTGCCACATGGCTGCCTTCAGAGCACCTGGCCTGCAGATCATCAGGGGACCCAAGCAACCATTCAGAGCATAATCACTCTTGCTTTGACCTGCTTGGATCTGGGTTGCAGTCTTGGGAGGTATTCCTGGGGTGAGAAATGCAAGGGTGCCAGAGCTTGTGGTGGCTGTAGAGAGGGCTCCCTCCTTATAGCTCTGGAAACTGCTAAAAACCCAGCAATTTGGGACACAGCTCTCTCCCCTTTGGAAGGAGAGTTCTACCATGGCAAAGAGCTCAAAAGCCAAGTAATTGGCTGGGAAGGTGAGCAAGCAGAGGAAGCACAATCAGACTATAGAATCCTTTTTTGAGGACAAAAAGGATAAAAACATGGAACCAGAAGAAGACAACAAAGTCAAAACTCCTGCATCAAAAGTTTCGAAGAAAAATATGAATTGGTTACAGATCATGGAGGAGCTCAAGAAGGATTTTAAAAATCAAATAAAAAAAATGGAGGAAACATTGGGAAGAGAAATGAGAATGATGTGAGAAAATCATGAAAAGAAAATCAGCAGCCTGCTAAAGGAGACCTCAAAAATTACTGAAGAAAATAACACCTTAAAAAACAGACTAACTCAAATGGCAAAAGAGGCCCAAAAAGCCAATGAGGAGATGAATGCTTTAAAAAGCCAAATTGCCCAGAAGGGAAAGGAATTTCAAAAACTCACTGAAGAGAATAATTCCTTCAAAATTAGATTGGAGGAAATGGAAGCTAATGACTTTATGAGAAATTAAGATACTGTAAAACAGAACCAAACAAATGAAAAAATGGAAGGCAATATGATATTTCTCATTGGAAAAACCACTGAATTGGAAAATAGATCCAGGAGAGATCATTTAAAAATTATTGGTCTACCTGAAAGCCATAATCAAAAAAAGAACCTAGACATCATCTTTCAAGAAATTCTCAAGCAAAATTGCCCTGATATTTTAGAACCAGAGGGCAAAATAGAAATTTGAAAGAATTTACTGATCACCTCTTGAAAAAGATCCCAAAAAGAAAACTCCTAGGAATATTATAGACAAATTTTAGAGTTCCTAGGTCAAAGAAAAATTGTTACAAGTAGCCAGGAAGAAAAAAATTTGAGTAGTGTAGAAATACAATCAGGATAACACAAAATCTAGTAGCTTCTCCTTTAAGGGATTGAAGGGCTTGGAATATGATATTCCAGAGGTCAAAGGAGCTAGGATTAAAACCAAGAATCACCCACCCAACAAAACTGAGTATAACGCTTCAGGGGAAAATATGGTCATTCAGTGAAATAGAGGACTTTCAAATATTCTTGGTAAAAAAACAAAAACCAAAACCAGAGCTGAACAGAAAATGTGACTTTCAAATACAAGAAGCAAGAGAAGCATGAGAAGGTAAATAGGAAAAATAAATCATAAGGAACTTATCAAAGTTGAATTATTTACATTCTTACATGGAAAAATGATAATTGTAAGTTATGAGACTTTTCTCAGTATGAGGATAGTTGAAGGGAATATATGTGTATATATATGTGTGTGTATATATATATGTACACATACATGTATGTATATACGGGAGGGTGTGTATAAATATACATGTGAATGTGTGTATGTGTGTGCATGTGTATATATATATATATATATACATATATATATATATATATATATATATATATATATATACACACATATACAGAGGGCACAGGATAAGTTGAATAGGAAGGGATGATATCTAAAAAATAAAATTAAGAGATGAGAGAGGAATATAATGGGAGAAGAAGAAAGGGAGAGATAGAATAGGATACATTATCTCATATAAAAGAGGCAAGAGAAAACTGTTACAATGGAGGAAAAGAGCAGGAAGGTAAAAGGGAATATGTCAACCTTACTCTCTTATAAATATTTTTATTTATAAAAGCTCATTTCTGGGGGCAAGAATTGGAAATGAAGGGGATGCCCATCAATTGGGGAATGGCTGAACAATTCGTGTTATGTGCTTGTAATGGAATGTCATTGTGCTATAAGAAATGAAGATCAGGATGCTCTCAGAAAAACCAAGAAAGATTTAGAGAAGTTGATGCACAGCGACATGTACTGTATACAAAGTAACAGCAATATTGTGAGTTGATCAGCGGTGCATGACTTAGCTCTTCTCAGAAATACAAGGATCCAAGACAACTGTGAAGTCCTTATGATGAAAAATGCTATCCACACCCATAAAAGAACTGATGGTGTTTGAATACAGATTTAAGCATACCTTTTTTCTTAATTTTTCATAAGTTTTTTTGGTATATATTTTCTTTCACAACAGGACTGTTATGGATGTGTTTTGCATGATTGCACATGAATAACCTATATCAAATTGTTTGCCTTCTCAATGAAGGGAAGTAGAGAATTTGGAGTTTAAAGTTTTTTTTTTAATGTTAAAAATTGTTGCTGCTGGGGAAAAATAAAAATAAATACTAAAACAGACAAGAAAGGAAAAGTTTTGGCTTTAGCCAGGTTCCAAATGGTGTACAGTTGGCGTGCAGGGGCAACGAAAGGACAATAGGATTTTAAAATATCTGATAAACTGTAACCAAAATCTCACCTACAGGGTAAGGGTTGGAGGGAAAGGAAGACATTTGAAATCGAATCCTTGATTAACAAAGGCTCCTGGAAACAAGCTGACCTTCTGTAAGTAGTGCATTGATTGCCTGCATGTCCTAAATGAAGGTAGGTCAGACAGTAGACAATAGATGTGAAGGGAGAAGAAATAAAGGGCAAATATTTGGTGGTCTGGTATTAACGAAGTCTTTTGTAGCAAATGAATAAGTTAATACAGTCTTGGTCAGAAGAAAGCTTTACTGCATTCTCATGAGTCCCGTTTCCTTGTATTGACTAGTGTGAAAGATATTGATAGGAAAAAAAAAAAGATAACAAGGTCTGGAAGGTCGGACCTAGCTAAACTTTTACAAATATTCTTCAACTTCACCAGTGCTAAATCCCTTTGGTTTTCTTTATCCTTAAACACCATTCTAAGGCTTACAGCTTTGATCCTTAAGCCTTTGTACCAGCAATCAGGATTGGCTAGTGGCCTTGAGATGCCTAGTTGAGGATTTAAGCAGTAGCTTCTTAAACAGCTGAGCTCTTGAGAGGTGGCAGCAAAGTGTATGAGTTCAATGTGTTCAGCTTACAAATTACTGTCTTTTAGCCTTAAATAATACTCAGCTGACTCGTAGGTCAGCATGTTAGCATAAACCAATAGCTGGAACAATGGAGAGAGGAAGGGGAAAAAGGAAAAAAAAAAACCATACATCTTTCCCCTTAAATTAACAGAACAACTCCCTGCACAGTTTTCTCTATTGCAATGATTCATTCAGTGGATAGAGAAACATGGCAACCTAGGATATTCTCTTACAAATGCATTATCTATATTGATCTAAACACGTACAATACTATGAAATAAACATTTAGTAAGCCCTTTCTATGTGCCAGAAACTGTGCTAAGTGCTGAGTATACAAATAATAAAAGGAAAAATAATCCCTGCCCTGAAGGGGTTTACAATATAATATATAGGATGTATTTACTGTTCTAGCTTTTAAAGAACTCGAACATGGCCAATAATGAGCATTATTTTGGTGGTATACACCCCAAATAATAATAACAAAAACACTAAAATATAAGTGGATATGCACACATGTGTAGATGTAAACAAACAATGCACATACGTGTTTCTATACACATATGTTTATATGACATATGTGACGTATACTTATATGCATATGGATGTATACATAGGCACACAGCAATATATGAGAGCTTGTATATGTGTAAATATACATATGTGCATATAGATACTTACATATGTATTATTCATGCAATGCATGTGTATGTGCTTGATGTGCTGGCACGGGGCATGTAACAAGTATTTTGGCCTCACTCTTCCAGAACATACTCCTGAGGTGCTGGGAGTATTTTTCTCTAATACCATCAGCTTGAGCTACCATTCTGATCTCCTCACTATTTGTCATCAGTGACTAACACCTCAGTTTCAGCTAACCAACTAAACAATCAAAGAAATATGTACTTCTAAGATATACACATACAAATAGAGCAGTAAAAACATTCCCCCTCAACACCTTGAACCACGCAGTCCTATACGGCATTTGGGAGAGTGGGCACACAGCACAATTTCTATACATCATCGGTCCAGTTGGTTTCATGTCCAAATGTCACATCAGTGCTAGATGAGTCTTCATCTTCACCACTGCAGAGCTGGATCCCAATGTTACTTATTGCTCCTTGGTACCTCAAAGTCAAACTGACTACAAAACTAGGAATGGTCTATACTCGTGGGTCTCAGGTGTCTCACTTTCCTGACATTTTTGAACTCATGAGGTTATAGCCTCAGCCTCCTTAACCTAAAAGGAGAGAAAGAAACACCAAGGCAAAGAATCAAACCCCATATTCAGGGCCACATGTCTACTTCGGTCTCTGATAGGGAGGGCCTAAGACCTCTTTCCTTATGTCATTTTCTGCTTTTTCTCACTGGAATGCCTCTCTGCAGGAAATCAAACAAAGCAAAGACCAAGGCTCCAGATGACTAATATGGTTTGAATGTACTCCCAGTTCTGGCTTATAGCTAATCAAAGAGGCTCCTCTTCACTAGGTGGTTAGCAGCTGGGAATTAGTGATAGAATACATACATGTGCCCGAAGGCCATGTGGCAATATAACAACGGCACACTTCACACATGCTTTTAAGGACTGAGTTCGCTGGCCCCTCATCCATTTCACTCCACACACACTTTCAGTTTCATATTGGCTCAGGGTGAGAGCAGTCCTACCCCTCAGTTATACTTAAATAATACTTATATATTCTATTTCAAGGATACATCATTTAAAGCGTGTGACCTATATTCAAGGGTTGTCTACAAAGGGAATGAAACAAATATGTATTGAATGTCCACTGTGTGCCAGGCCTTTTACTAATCATTTTATGATTATCTCATTTGATTCTCACATTTGTATAGTGAATACCATTATTCTCATTTTATAATTGGAAACTGAGGCAGACAGAGGATAAGTGACTTGCCAAGAGTCACTGAGCTAGTAAATACTACAGCCAGATTTGAATTCAAGTCTTTCTGATTCCCAGTCCGGGGCTACTTAGCTACCTCAACATTGGTCCAATGTTATAAAAGCCCACTTAATCACTTCATGGTGAATCTGTCAGAGGCACATAGAGATGTGTCACAGCTAGGAGAGTTCAAGTGTTGGTGGTGAGCGAAGACTATGTCTCCTGGAACCTCCTGGAGAGCCCATGGAGAAAGCTCTGTTCTGTGCTTGAAAATATTCAGCAGGAGTATATGGTGCCCAAGGAACAGTTGGATTAGGTAAAACTCCTGTCACAGAAACTTTGACATGAATTTTGTGTTTACTTGTCTTCTTATTTTTCACAGCAGCCCTGCTATGTAGATTACTGTTGCTTGGGGAAGAGAAAACTCAGGCACACCAAGATTAAGAGTGATTTGCCCAAAGGCGCTCAGTTAGTCAGGAATATCTTACAAATCAGAATTCTGCAGCCTTTTCTCCCCAGGCTGTTGTTAAAGCCACTGAGATATTCTGCTTACTTAGGAAGCTTACATTTGCCAATGATTGACTGTGTGTGTGTCATCCAAGGACCAGCCTAGTCAGATTTAGTGGAGCTCAACACCAGATCAGCCTCAAGGGCTTGAATTTGTATACCACAAAACTCTAGAAGACCTTTTACTGAAGGAAAAGTTGTGCTCTATATTGGTGGTCCACACTGAGAAAATAATAGAACATCGAAGTATTGAAATAATAAATTTGCATCAACAGGGAGAGGGATCTTTGAGCAGTGGGATGTCCCCTAAATACTGGCATGAACAATGGGAGTGTCTAGTTTTATCAAAGGTTCTAAATTATTATGATTTTTTTTTCCCCTAGCTCTAACAGGAAATTATTTCATCTGGAATGAAAATTTGATTTGAATGTAATGGCACAGAAGACAACCTGACCTGGAGACCACAGGTTTAAGGCCCAATAGAACAGAGGGCAACAGTTTAATTGAGCCTTCATTTTCACTTGCTGTCTCCATTTCTGTAATTCTCTCCCTCCTCATTTCTGCCTCCTGGCTTCCCTTACTTCCTTCAAGTCCTAGATAAAATCCCACCTTTTATAAGACTTTTCTGATTACTTTTAATGTTAATGCCTTCCCTCCCTTGGTGACTAACAAATTCTCCTATAGATAACTTGTTTGCATGTTTTTTCTCCAAAGGTATTTGAGCTCTTTGAGAAGACAGATTTTTTTCTCTTTCTTTGTTATTTCCAATATGTAGCATAGTGTCTGGCCCATACTAGACACTAATTGAATGTTTACTGACTGATTTATGAGTGGTTGTTCCTGCAAAATGGTGTAGGAATGTGGCAGTAGTAGGATAAGACACTGAAATTGTGGTTCACATGAGGAGAAAATATACCCTTTTTGATATTAGAAACGTGGGACAAAGTCCCATTCAACCTTATACTAATTATGACTCCAATTTGTTTGTTGTTCATCCTTCATTCTCCAAGGGGACCAATGACATTAGGAGGGTGATGTCTTGACTTCAAATTGAATTGGATTTAAGTGAGGCAGAGCTGTGAAGTCATCAGACTCATTCTCTCCTTCAGAGTCATCATAATTCAGTGGCAAGATATAAGTGAAGATGACTGGCAGTGGTCCAAGAAGACTTATTATGAAATGAAGATTAAAAAAAAAGGACACTCACAATAACACATACATTCATAAAATAGACAGGGCCGTAGGCTCTTCTATTCAGAGCTTAAACATCTGAAACAGGCATTGGTTTCTGCTAGTCACTTTATATCCATCAATCACAGTATTACAAAGTCCAGAGATGAATATTCTCTCTGGTGATGTGTACCATTTTTGTTGTTTATTCATTTTCAGCCATGACCAACTCTTCATGATCCCATTTGGGGTTTTCTTGGCAGACATACTAGAGTGGTTTGCCATTTTGTTCTGCAGCACATTTTTTTTCCTACTTAATAGTAATTTTTTTTTACAATTACATGTAAAGATAGTTTTCAACATTCACTTTTATAAGATTTTGAGTTGTAATTTTTTTCTCCCTCCCTGCCGTTCTTTAAGATGGCAAGCAATCTAATATAGGTTATACATGTACAATCATACTAAACATTATGCATCTCCACATTAGTTATGTTGTAAAAGAAGAATCAGAACAAAAGGGAAAAATCATGAGAAAAAAACAAAAAAACAACAACAACAAAAAAAGGGAAATAGCATGCTTTGATCTGTATTCAGACTCCAAAGTTCTTTCTCTAGATGTGGATAGCATTTTCCATCATGAATCTTTTGGAATTGTCTAAGATCATTGTATTGCTGAGAAGAGCTAAGTCTATGAAAGCTAATCATTGAGTAATGTTGCTGTTACTGTGTACAGTTGTTCTCCTGGTTCTGCTCATTTCACTCAGCATCAGTTCAAGTAAATATTTCAGGGTTTTTCTGAAATCCACCTGCTCACCATCTCTTATAGCACAATGTTATTAAATTGCATTCAAATATATTACATGTGTACACACATGCACATATGTATGTACACATATATACGTGCATGTATGCATGCATACACACATACATACACACCACAACTTGTTCAGCCATTCCCTAATTGATGAGCATTCCCTCAGTTTCCAATTCTTGGCCACCACAAAAACAGCTACTATAAATATTTTTGCACATGTGACTATTTTTCCATTTTTGGTGATCTCTTTGATATACAAACATAGTAGTGGTATTTCTGTATCAAAGAGTTTGCACAATTTTATAGCCCTTTGGTCATAGTTCCAAATTGCTCTCCATAAAGGTTGAATTGGTTCACAACTCCACAAACAAAGCATGAGTGTTCTAATTTTTCTGTATCTCCTCAAATATTAACCATTTTCCTTTTCTATCATATTAGCCAATCTGATAGGTGTGAGGCTGTACCTCAGACTTGTTTTAATTTGCATTTCTCTAATTAATAGTGATTTAGGGTGTTTTTCTTATGACTATAGATTGCTTTAATTTCTTTATCTGAATACTGCCTGTTCATATCTTTTAATCATTTATCAATTGAGGAATGACTTGTATTCTTATAGATTTGACTCAGTTCTCTATATATTTTAGAAATGAGGCTTTTGTAAGAGACATTGGTTGTAAAAATTGTTTCCCAGATTTCTGCTTCCCTTCTAATCATGGTTGCATTGGTTTTATTTGTTTGTTCTGCAGCATATTTTACAGATGAGGAAACTGCAGTAAATAGGGTTAAACACAACTACCAAGTCTCTGAGACCAGATTGAACTCAGGGATATGAGTCTTCCAGAGTCCAGGCCTGGCATGTGATCCATTGCACCATCTATCTGCACTCAAGAGGTATATAAATCAGTAAAGGAAGCATCAATGGAATTTTTGGGGGGGAGAGGGTCCAATAGGATTTCTCTTGTTTCATGATTTTTTGAGACCATTTGTAAACCTGAGTTGGAAAAAATAATTAAAATCAACAGGTCAAGAAAATAGTCATAAAAGATTTGGGTGGAAGTTTAGAAAAAATAATGGGGAATTGGAGTAGGAAAAGACAATTACCGGAACTCATAAAATGGACTGATTTTCCTTGGGGCTTAAGCAATAAGTTGAATGTCTGAAAATATACAAATCCTATTGATCTCACCTCATTAGAATCTTACCCAAAGAGCCACTTTTTCTTCTCCTTTGCCCTATCATTGAGAAGTTCCTAGTTACACAGGTTGAATGTTGTTTAGTCATTTTTCAGTCTTGTCTGACTCTTCCTGACCCCATTTGGGTTTTTTTTTGGAAGAGTTACTGGAGTAGTTTGCCATTTCCTTCTCCAGCTCATTTTACACATGAGGAAGTAGGGTTAAATGGCTTGCCCAAGTCACGCAGCTAGTAAGTGTCTGAGGTTGAATTGATTCTCAGGCCCTCCTGACTTGAGGGACATTATTCTATCTACTTTGCCACCTAGCTGCCCATGAAGGTTGAATAGCAGACCACTTTTACCATGTATACTAACCAGTATCCATGTAGTTCAAAAATTATTTCAATTTAAAATCATTTTATCATTCTGTTACAAGGTTTATTTTCTCCCAACCAAAAACTTATCATAAAGAAAACAGTGGAAACCATCACAATAAACAGAAAGCTCCCCTGCCAAAAATGCAAGAAATAATTAGGCAGATCAGCATAAAAAGTGGTAGCGAGTTTATAGTACTCTTGGGCTGTTACAATTTACTGATAAAAGACCTGAGGACTATGTGCTTTAATCTAGAAAAGGTCAATATTATCCCTTGCATTTGCTACTAGTTGTATTGTCTTTTGATGCCAGCTTCCTTTATATAGCTGAAATCAGTTGCAGAGCTGTCACAGAAGCTTGGCAGTTTAATATTTGTCCTGGGAGTAATAATACCTATTCCATTCCTCTCAATGGATAGAATCATGCAGAGATGTGGGGCTCCATCCTTGAAGTAGCCTGCCTCCTGCTTTGAAGAGGCTGAGGGCCATGGAACATTGCCTCTTGGCCAACACAAAAGCTATATTGAAAACCCTGAAGAGTCTCCGGTACCAAAGAAATCCCTTTTCCTTCCTGGACTCATGGCCTTTGTCATAAGATCATGGAACTAGAGTTGGAATGTCTCACAGCAGTCATCTAATCCTACTCCCTCATTCTATAAATAAGGAAAGTAAGATCCATGGAGATTCAAAGACATGCCCAGTCATACATTAGCAAATGTAAGAGGAAGGACTTGAACCCAGGTATTTTAATTCCAGAGCCAGTCTTCTTTCTACCATACCACACAGAGTCTTCAAAATAGTTAAGCTTCTAAACTATTCCCACTCTTTCAATGAATCTTCTTTGTGAGTTTTACTTCATAAACAACTACTTACCCCTAGGGTGCCCAGCAATTGTTGTCCTCTCCCAGACTAGACTGTGCTGTGAGGTTCTAAAGGGCCATCTCATTTTGGGTAGAACATGGTCCTAGGGGGATGTAGCTTGATCACTAGTTATCTCCTTTCTGCCAAGTAGCCTTATTACTATTTTTTCCTGAGCCTGAACTTGGACTGAAGAAGCAATATCTCTCTAAAGTATTTAATACTTTTGTACTCCTTACCCAAGATTGACCAGTAACAGCCTAGATTCTTGATCTTCTACCCTTCCTTGAATGAAGCAACACTATATGGAAGAAGTGCACATTTCCCACCCCCATATTGGAGCCTTGGGACAAAACCCTGTAGCCATACCCTAGTTAAGACATCTATTGCTGTTTATAATTTTCTTCCTTCCAGAGCTTACAACTGGGTTATCAGAAGTTAGTATAAGAATTAGGAAATTCTGTTTTCAAATAATTTATGCCTTAACCCACCAGTTGCAATTTATATTAGCAGATCAATGACAACAATCCTATCAACCTTTGTGCTTTATAATACTAATAGCTCTTATCTATCATTATGGAGTTTTGTGCTTAGAAATTGCTCTATAAATCTCACTTGATCCTCATGATAACTAACCCTGTTAGATTAGTACATGTGATGTGAAAAATAAAGAAAGAGAACCTGAGGGAGGTGATTCACCCAAAGTTACTATGTGAGTGAGGAATCAGTTGTGGAATCAACCCTTCAGACAACATCCACTTTCCTTTTTGCTACAACACCCTTGAAATCCCCAAATAATACTATCGGGAGAAGGAAGCAGCACAACATTTAATATGGCTATATTCTATTCAGCTCTGGCTTTAGAGAGGTGCTGTTATTTTCTTCTCTGTAAAGGAAGAATCTCCCTTCATCAGACTGTTGAGAGATAACATTTTACCTCCAGACCAGACATGATCTTAGTCTCAACCTCAGTAACCCCTCAACTAGAGAGAATTCCATAAGCCATTGAGACACTTGATTTGAAATGTTTATCTCTTCATGAAATCATAGTCAATGACTCCTCATACCAGTAATTCATTTAGGACAAAAAGCAATAGCAACCAGTGAAGATCTGCGCAATCATTGATGTATAATCAAGAGCTTCCTGCCAATTGATGACCAATTTTCACTGCAAGGAATACAGAATGTAAGCTTTCAGAAAATTAAAAAATCTATATCCTAAGTACAGTTTAAAGACTAAATCTTTGTGTGTTTTTAAACACTTTGATTCTAGGAGTACCTTGAGGACTAAATTGTAAGCCCTAAAAAAGCAAATTTAAGTTGCAAATTATTCCTGTAAAATTTGCAAAAAGGTACACACCCACACCCACACATATGTGTGTGTGTGTGTATATACATATACATATATATATATATACATAATGAAATCTCATATGGTCAATCAATTACTAAGCATTTCTTAAAGGCCCACTGTTTGCTGGCGTTTCCAAGATAAAAATTAAACAGTCCCAGTTTTTGAAACGCTTATACTTTATTGAAGGTGAAAACAGATACATATGTAAGTATATAATTCCCCTCCCCCCTCCCAGAGAAACAAAAGCAAAATCTAGGAACTGGACCTGTGATTTCATTGATATCAAGAATTCCTAGATGAGGAAATTCCCTGTCAATGTACTTTTCTTTAGCTAATAGTATTAGTGAGCAACCTATAACATAAAAAGTTAAGTTACTGGACCAAAGTCACACAGATATTTCAGAGGCAGAACTAGAACCAGGACTTCCCAGTTCTGAGGTCACCTCTCTAGCCATGACTCCTTGTTTCCACTCTATAAGTTAAATTAGAACTTTTAGTACTTTTTTGGGAGAGGTGGAATGCATTATCTAGTTAGACAATCAGAAAAGGCCTTAATTGCATGAAACTGCAGCTGAGATTTGAAGTAAATTAGGGATTCTAAGAGGTGAGTATGGGAACAGAGTGCATTCCTGGCATGGGGCATAGCCTTGAACTCTTTATTGATCTTATTTTCGCATAGCTTACATACTCATAAGTATTTGTATACATGTATATATGTGTATGTGTTTCATGTACATATATATATATATATATATATATATATATATATATATATATGTACTTCAAAATTCTCCTTCACCAAGCCCCCTTCACTCCTTAGAAGATCTTCTTCAAGAATCACTATGGCCAGATGTATGGACTGAGAACTGAGTTGGAGTTTTCTATGGTAAAGGCTAAAGTTGCTGCCACCTGGAAGGCCACCTGGAAGGCTGAGAAGGCTGGCTGGAAGGCAGAGATTTCTTCTGGGTTCTAGGGCCAGCTGAACTGCTGGAGGACTGAAGAAGCATGACAGAGACGCTAAGACTTTGTTTGTTTGTGGCTTGGTTGATCCTTGAGTTTCCGGCAACAGAAGTGGTGAAGGTTTTGAGATGTGCTGGATCCTGTGAACTTCAATGTGTACCAAGAAATGCCCAGAGGACTAGACAAGAACCTGGGAGTTGTCTGCCTCTGAATCCAGGTGACTGTTTGGTGGATTCAGGTAGGAGCTGGGACCATGGAAGGGAATCCAGGGAATCTGAGAGACCACCCCGAGTCAAGATGAAGAAAAGGCCTATCCTTGGACATAGAATGCCTGATGAAACTGAAGTTTACTAGACACTGAGGGATGGAGGGTTTGTGTAATTTTCTAATGACTATACTTAGTGATTAATGATATTTAGTAATTGTGAATCTAGATAAGTGACTTATTAAGTTAATCTATAATTGCCCCATGAGTGGAAGATTGATTATTGTATTGTGGAATGATTAAATGATTTAATGAGGAGGGTTTCCCCCTTAGGGAAACCAGATGATTATTCTTTTGTTCTTTGTTCTAAATATTGTGGCCACTATAGTGAAAACTATGTGGCCATTGTAATGTTAAGCTGTTGTGAACACTATATTGTGATTTTCTGTGATAAAATGTAATGTTGTGGATATTATATTGTGATTTGTTGTGAATGTTTGCCTTTATTTGTTATGGAATAAACACAGTGTTCACTATACTGTGTAATCAGAACTTTAAAAGCTGTTCACGGTAACATTCTTTTGGGAAGCTGCTTGTGCATGGCTTTACACCAGAAAAGCTATTTAACGTGTGGCTAAACCTTCAGATAAGATAATATATGCAAAGCACTTTGTAAAACTTAAAAACACTATATAAATATTAGTATCATCATCAACAAATAAATATATTGTAGGAAGAAAAGATGCTCTGGTCATTAGGAATGACATCAAAATACCAGTGCACTCTACTGGTACTTCATGATGTCAGGAGAAAGAAGAGGCTCTTCCTTTCTGAGTAAACCTTCCATGGAGAACTTAACAAGAAGACTTAGCTAGATAAGATTTACTCAAGAGGAGCAAGAATGGACAGATTTCTAGTCTTAATCATTGGAGGTTCATTTGAGTCCCTGCCATTATAATGTTCCTTTGACCCATTTGAGGACCCAGAATAACTTCTAAAATCACATGGAAGCAATGGAGCAGGACCTTAGTGAAGGGTGAAATCTCTTCATATCAATTGAAATATATTACTTCAGCATTTTCTCACAAATCATAAGTGATATTAAAATGGCAAGAGTTTGTCCAGAATTCTTAATACACTTCATTCTCATAATAATAAAAATACATTATAATAATAACTAACATCTGTGAAGTGCTTACTGTACATCAAGCATTACTCTCAACACTTTACAATTATTATCTCATTTAATCTTTACATCAACCCTATGCAGTAGATGCTATTATTATCCCCACTTTATAGTTGAGGAAACTGAGGTAAAAAAATGACTCATTCAGGTCACACAGCTAGTAAGTGGCAGAGGCACTCACTTAGGGCTTCCTGACCTTAAGCCCAGTACACTATACACTGCACCACTAAGCTGTCAAGAAATTCATCCAGTCTCTCAAATGCCACTGAGACTTGAAAGGAAACTCAGTACTCAGATAAGATCAGGGATCCCACAAGAAGCCCAAATCATCTTAAGCTAGTGTAATCTGCAAACTTTCCAATAATTCATAGAGAAAATTCTCTATTGACTATGGCAAGATTAAGGGGGTTATCTATACAGGCATATCACTGGCCATCCTCAGGAGGAAATTCTTTGGATATGGCTTTCTTTTGTTGTTGAAAACCAAGAATTATTGAAGATGTTATCTGAATAATAACTGAGTTCATTAATGAATGAAGGCATTAATTATCATGTCTCTATAAGTATCCAGTTTCACATGCCTATCCATCTCAAGATTCTGGAAACTGCAGCATCCCATGGAGATATGCATTTGTATCTTTAATTTCCCCTGCTACAGCATCTGGTGCTTCTTTATTGTCGCTTGTGCTGAGGTCAGGGGTAACTTTTCACCCTCTATGTGTCTTATGGATACCATAGTGTGTAATGAACACACAGACTCAACTGTGTCCTCCTTATGATAGATAAGAGATTTGGGGAGCAATACTGAATTCCCTTTGCAAAAAGAGGTTCTTTTGTGGGGAGGCAATTGGGGTTAAGTGACTTGCCCATGGTCACACAACTAGTAAGTGTTTGAGGCCAGATTTGAACTCAGGTCCTTCTAACTCCAGAGCTGGTGCTCTACCCACTATGCCACCCAGTCGTCCCCAAATATTGGTATTTTCCATGGTGCCTGACTGGTATAACGACTTCCATCTCTTAAAAGTCCCATCATTCTGTCATGGAGAGATGGTATGGATCTGTGGTTTCACTGGGGTAGAGAATGCCTAGTGAGACGAAAACTCTACCAATGTCAGTCTAACTATTTTGCAGCATAGAGTCTTATAAAATTATCTGGGCACTAATGAGTTAAGTGAGTGGTCTAACATCATATTATTATAGACTTAGAGCTGAAGTTACTCTCAAGGATGGTCTATAACCTATACTGTCCAATCCCTTCATTTTAGAGGTGAAGAAACTAGGTACTAGAGAGGTTATTGATTTGCCCACAGGCATAATATCTAGTACGTGTTTGAGGTGAGAACTGAAAATAGTTCTGTCTACCACTTACTGCCTTTCTAATACAGGATTTGAACCCTTGTCTTGCTGACTCCAAGGCTGCCTCTCTATTATGCTGTACTACTTTTCAATTAAATCATATCATGGCTAAATGATGCGAATACTGCATTTCTAAACATTTAAAGTGTTGGAGTTTTTTTTTTTTTGTTTTTTGTTTCATTTTTGCAGATGGAACCCTATTCTTTCGTTCATTCTTTCATTATTTTTGGAGAGTAGAGCGTGACCTACAGTGTACTCAATGAGATAAACTTGACACTTCTGCCATACTATGTATGTATATAGACTCATGATTTCTCAAGTGCCTAAGAAGTTGTCATTTTCTTTATTTCCCCCAGATAGTTTCCCATATTTCCCAAATGGCAGCATTTTTACCTCAAAAACTAAGGTCACTTTCGTTTCCTGTAATCATAACTTGAATGCTTTGGGATCTTATTTTCTAACTTTGGGATGCATAACTTTGTCAAAAGGCCTCCCAGGAAATAAGGTTGTAGTCATGTCAGGCCCACATTAGGAATCTCTCAAGCACATATGCCACATTGAAAGAAAATAGTTTTTAGTAAAACTTTTCTTTGAATAACAGAAATAGTCTTGGAGACATCCCATTATTAACCTCCTGGAAAAGAAGAAATATAATTTTCCATGCTTTAATGGTATAGAAGTAGAGCTGTTCAGTAGTTAAGCAGCATTCACTAGGAGATTACCAGTCAAGATCCAGTCTAGAATTATCCCTTCCTGAATCCTGACCATTATCCTGGGTGCCTCTCCCACATGAGACAATCTTTCAGGATCTCTTATTGCTCATTTTGACAGTGCTGGGAGTGTTGATCAGTAATGAGCATGAAAAATACATAATGAGTTTCAATCCTTTAAAGAGACCCATATTGATTCTAGGTTGTTGATGCCTTTTTGAGTCCAATTATGGCCCTGTCGGATGGCTACTGCTATCCAGGTGGTGCCGAATGGTATCTGTCACTATTATTACCGAGCTCTGAGGACACACTGTTGTATTCTGCATTCTCTTCAGATTTCATAGCAATTCAGTTACAGATATGTTGACTTTTGTAGAGAAGAAGATGATTTATATCTATTTTCAATCATTTCAGTATATAAGTGAAGGCTGTTGATGGGAAGAAGGGGCTGCATGCCAGCCTCAGAATAAATCAGTCACAGCAAGCACCAGAAGAGGGGAGCACAGTGGGTTGGACAGCTTTGTCTGACTAGAGCAGCGGTTCTCAACCTGTGGGTCACAACCCCTTTGGGGGTCAAATGACCCTTTCACAGGAGTCACCTAAGACCATCGGAAAATACATATTTCTGATGGTCTTAGGAACCAAGACACCACTCCTCTATCCGTCTCCAGGCAGGTCTGCCCACATGCAGATATGCCCACATACAAGTATTAAAAGGTAGGGGTATTAGGAATGTTGAGAGCCACTGGACTAGAGGTTAGATTTACCAGGTACATTTCCAGTTTCTTTGGATAATAGGTCATAGAGCTATAAAGATGGAGGTCATTTAGTTCAATATTTTCCTTTTATTGCTGAGGAAATCAAAGCCTAGAGAGATGAAGTGACTTGCCCAAGGCCACAAATTTATAAAATGGCAGAGTTGACATTTGAACTGAGAATCTATGACAACAAGTTCAGAATTCCTTCCATTGCACCACATTGCCTCCTCCTGAATTTTTGCCCAACCAGAGATGCATAAGGAATTTTTTTCAGGGTCAGAGTTCCTCACAAGTCATCCTTTTCCCCAGAGGGGTGTGACTGATTTGTCTTGGTTTAGATGGGAAAGTGATATTCTTTTATTCAGCATCACAATACTCTTAAATCCCATTGAGTTTTGGGAAATGGAGCTGTTTGAACTCTTCAAGCAGGAATGGTTCAGAACTCAGGGAGCAAGCTCCTTTGACATTGTTTCTATTCACCAGGTTATTTTATTTGGGCAGGAATCTCACTGCATTTGTTTTCTTTGGACATATTTCATTTATCCTTTAAGTTGGTTTGAGAATTTTCCTAATATTTAAGAAAGTGAAGGGGGAGAGCAATGTTAAGATAAGACAATGTAAAAATGAGTTACTGTTTGATTGCTCTTGAAATATTCTAAGAACTTAGATGGGGTGGAGGTGGGTTCTCCTTTCTATTTTTGTTTATGGAAGTCTTAGCATGGTCTTCAAAACTAACTCCAGTACTGCAATCCTTAAATGTATCTTTTTTTTTTCTGAAGGAGAGGTGGGTGGGTGCAGAGCTAGGGGACACAGTGAATACAGCACCAGTCCAGGAATATGGAGGACCTGAATTCTAATTTAGCTTCAGACACTTATTACCTGTGTGACCCTGGGCAAGTCACTCAAACCTATTTGCCTTAGTTTTCTCATCTGTAAAATGAGCAGAAGAAGGAAATGGCAAATCACTCTAGTAATTTCCAAAAAAACCCCAAATGGGGTCAGGAAGAGTCAAGCATTACTGGACAACAACAATTTTTTTCCCCCCAGTGAAGTCAATTATCAAGGCCTACTAATCCTATGCAACTCTTATCCTCTAAATACACCAGGTTGATGGAACAGTGTGGACATAGCATAGTACAATAGAAAGACCACTAACTAGCTCTGGAGTCAAAGGCTCTGGATGCAAATTCTGCTTCTCATACTTATTACCACTGTAACCTTGGGAAAATCACTTAACCTCTCTGGACCTCAATTTCTTCATTGGTTAAATGAAGGTTTGGACTAGATCCCCAGATCTGGGACCCTATGTATCTACTTTATTTTTCGGCTATAATGTACATACCAAGTTGCTCTTGGGCTCCCTATTATTATCAAATCAGTAAGTATTTATTAAACTCTTACTGTATGCTAGGCACCATATTAAGTATTAGGGAAATAAGAATAAAAGAAAGACAGCTCCTTCCCTCAAGGACCTTACATTCTATTGGGGGAAGACATCATATAAAAGTCAGCTGAGAGGGGAAGCTACTCAGATGAGAATAATAGTGGCACACAATGGAGAAACAGAGGTAGAACTGGAAAACAAATGCAGGGTGGTTGGCCTTCCTCAAAATGGAGGTTCTCCCACAAGTGGGAGAAAGAGTTCAGGGGTGGAGTGATGTTACTGTGTGAGAAGCCATAGGAGATGAAGACACTTCTTCAGCCATGACTGAGTTATCTTTCAAGGAAATAGTCCATTTTCCCCCCAGCCACACATCTTTTATAGCAATACTTATTGCACAATTCCTCATTTTTAATGTAATAAAGACTATTCATTGTCCTAGGTGCAACCCTTAACCTAATGTCTTCATAGACTAGAGCATTTCATTGCTTGAAGTCATACATACAACATCAATATAAAAATTTTGGTGTATTACTTTGGGAAGAGTTGTGTGATTTGGCCAGAGGAGACTCTGGGCAGCTGTCAAGCCCCAGGCTTTGAAAACCCAGATGTTGGTGCTTCCCTCTCTGGTAACTAACTAGGTATGGATGTAATGGTCAGACAACTGGAAGTCCTGTCTGTGGATCTGTTTCTGTGTCTGCTTTTAACTACTGCTTGTAACTTCTGTTTGTATTTTCTGAAGTTCAGGGTGCTGACTTTTCCCCCTGAACTAGGTAAATGATATATGTTTGATTGATTAAAGTAAGATTGTTAACCCATAAAAAAAATTTGGTGTAAAAAATATGAACATGGCCAATGATGGAATTTCTCTTGCTTGATAAGGAATAATTGCACATAGTTTATTCTTTTCTTTTTTTTCCAGTGGGTGGGAGAGGCATAAGGAAGAGATAATAAAACCTTCTTAAATTTTTAAAATACAATTTAGTGAACAACAATAGATAATAAAAATATATGGGCTTCAGATTCAGGGAGAATAATAACATCATGAAAAGAATTATGCTCTATTCCAAATATAATCCATTACCTTCCTTCCTCTTCTACTCTTCTACCCACCTCTTCTTCAGATCTAGGCCTTGTTCATGCAGGTTCTCTTCAAGATATATGTGTGGTTGGATAAATTCTATCTGATGGGATGGTCTGGGAAATAAATATTTTTCATTCTGATTTTTCTGATATCTATATGTAGATCAAATTCCTCACAGTTATCAGGGACCTTAGTTTGGGGGTTCTACATTACTCTAGGGCTTGATCTTATCATGTCAGTGACTCAGACAGAAGCATCTACAGGACCTCACCATCTATAGAAAATCCCCCTTTCATTTGAGTCTTGTATCATACCTCCTCCTAACAGTGAGGAAGGCTTTTCCAATCCAGTAAATATTTATTAAGCATCTACTATGTGCTAAGCTCTGTGCTAAGTGATAGGGATATAATTAATAAAAAATATAGTCTCTGCCTTAGAGGAGCTTACAAGTTAATGGAAGGGGGGATGACACAAAAGGAGGGAGGAAAAGGAGGAGCAAGATCAGGGGGGTACTCAGGGCTGGAAAATCTTGTTCTGTGAAGTTGAAACCCAAGCAGAGTAGCAGAGGCAGAATGGAGTAAGCCAAAAGTCCAGCTTTTGCCTTCCATGAAGGAGGGCACTGAGAGGATTTTGGTACTCTATTCTCCATCCCTCTAATCAGAGCAGGATAAGTAAGAATATCAATCAAGACTTAATTTGGCACCCTGGGGTTGAGATTAGAGGTTGATGAGAAGGGAATCTTGACCTGTGGAGTTGAAACCAGGTAGAGCATAAGATGTAGAGTGGACTGATGAGCATATTATACTTCTTTTTTTTTATACCTATATTTAAAAATATATATTTTATTTTCAATTCACAAAACAAAACAAGCATTTTCATAACACAGTACAATAAAAAGATGATTGCCTATGAAATTGCAAATCTACCATGTACAACTTGCTATTCTCTCCAAATATACAACAAAGTTACCATGTGAATTTCTTTTTTCTTTCATCCTCCTTTGCCCCCCTCCCCCATTCTAGAGATGTTACCATTAGACACCAATAGATATATAAATGTGTGTGTGTGTGTGTGTGTGTGTATAAAATAATTCTCTATATTTTTCTATTTATCAATTCTTTCTCTGGATGCAGAGATGCATGTTTCTTCATATGTCTTTTACAGTTAATTTGGGTTATTTAAAATTGACAAAATAACTTATTTGATCAAAGTTGTTTTTTAAACAACGTTGCTGTTACTATATGAAATGTTCTCTTGGTTCTTTGTTCCTTATCATTTTGTGCAAGTCTTTCCATGCTTTTCTAAGACCAAGTTCATTTCGGGCAGCACAATGGTATCTATCACAGCCATATACCACTTGGTCAGCCATTCCCCAAGAGATGTTGATCTCTGCAATTTGCAAGTCTTTGCCACCAGAAAAAGAGCTGCTGTATAAACACCCCATTCACATTCAAAGTTATAATTATTGAAATTTCCTTTTTTTTAATAATCAGAGGGTCATCAGGCAAAGTAAACTCCGGTTTTTAAGATCAAGGGATCTTATGTGATTATTATATAGTGAAGACTTTCCCTCACATAAAACAGGGTGGCTCGTGTGGCTCAAAGGAAGACTGAATAGATATCTCTAGGCTTTTTTTTCTCACCCACCCTTTTTCCAAGGGGGGAATCAGAAGATTGGGGTCAGAAGTTTGGCCATCCTACTCTCATCAGAGTGATGTTGTTGAAGGCTAGAATTATATCTATCTGCTCCCTTAAACATTATTAGTCTAGGGGATGTGGTTTTCAGGTTCAACCTAAACTTCTAATCACTGTCCATTAATTGGGAGAAAAAGGACTAAAGCTTTGTGTGCAAGGCTTGACTTCCTTCCCACAAGATACTAGTGCCACAATGAACACACACAGCTAGTAGCAAAGACACTAATTTTTTTCCATGTTGATAGTGAAACATTCATCAGAAAGTATACATAAAGCATATACACCAGACAGTTCAGAATCAAGTAACTCTCTCCCTGGGAGTGACTTAACCAACCTCAAACAAGAGTGTGAATCCTGTATCTCATCTCAGGGAGTTTCCCAAAATCTCTAGTGTAATAAGCTAGGGATAGGGACATGATGGAGACATGACAAAAAATGACTGAACACAAAAAAACCACAAATGGGGCCAATTAGAGCTTAATATATTTGTCCAGTTGTATGAACAACCAATATATGTTGCTGAGGAATTTTAAAGCTAGATCTTCATAACTAAGACAATTAACACTCTGTCCTCTTCATCATACTACCTAACCTTAGTTCATAATAAATGAAAATTCTGATTTTGTTCAGGTATTAGACATGTTATTGATCAAGTACACTCCACTAGACAAAAAAGCCACACTGGGTTGAATGAATTTTTAAGCAGTCATGGTATGTGGGTGAGAGTGGTTAGAGAAGGGAGGGGTTGGTTTCTGACCAGTTGATTGACCTTTCCCTAAGTAATCAGAGAAGGCAAGGTACTAATAACAGAGGTAATTAGTTATTAATATATTAATGAAGTATAAGGATATGTAACACTTTAAAGTCATTCCTTTACAAAGAGTGAAAAAAATTTTGTTTGCTTTTTTAATCCTTGCTGAAGTGCCCACTACATTCTATCATCCTTACTAGCAAAATGGAAGCGCAGGTCTTTGGCCAGACAAAGACTGGCTATGATCCTGATGACCTTTCAAAGGCTGAACTTAGCCCCTTTGGAAGAAGTCCAGCCAAAAGTCACAAGTTAAAGGAGAGGCAACTTTTCGAGAGAAAATCACTCTTCTTGTGGGAAGAAGGGGATTTTTTTTCACTTTTTCCTCAGCCCCAATAGTCATTATGTTTTGAAGTGGAGATGTTCATTCATGTAAATGCCTTTGGTTTGAACCAATTGTGGTTTACTGGCTGACAGTGAAGGTAAAGCTCACCGGTTGGGAGGTGATTCATTACTCCCACAAAATGCCTACTAGAACCTGGGAGAAGCAGCTCACCTGGGGCCCAGCCTTTGAGGAGTGGTGCAAGTTGATGGAAGATACCAGGGTGGGTGCTGCAATAGGAATGATACTAGATTAGACACAAAGGAATTCCAAGCTAGAAGGAAA
Source organism: Pseudochirops cupreus (assembly GCA_028627135.1). Taxonomy (NCBI): domain Eukaryota; kingdom Metazoa; phylum Chordata; class Mammalia; order Diprotodontia; family Pseudocheiridae; genus Pseudochirops; species Pseudochirops cupreus. Next base: position 252,940,069 of record CM053580.1, read on the forward strand.
AGAGGAGAGTATTAACATAAAAAAATAGACCTTGTTGTTACTTTATTTTTAGTGCCTGGAAAAGCATATTTAACTTTGGACCCATATACCTACCTTTTCCATTTCTAAAAAAAAAAATTATGAAGATAATCTTTTTGGACCAGATACTTACTAGTTGTGGGACCCTGGGAAAACACTTAATCTCAATGGGCCTCAGTTTCCTCCTCTATAAAGTGAGAGGATTGGGCTCTATGTCCTAAAGGTCTTTTCCAACTTTAAATTTCTAATCCTATGATCAATTCATGCATGGAAGACAACTGTGAAGAAGGTATGAGAAGGGAACAAGTAGTTTTTTTAAAAAAATGATATTCTATAGCAGGCCATGTTTTTATTTCTATGCAATTGTCCAAAGTTGTCTACAACAGGGCATTATTTTTTAAATGACAAGAGAACATACTATTTTAAAGACATTCCTCTCACAAGTTCTCTCATGCATTTGTTAACTGAGTCCCAAAACCCAGTGATATAGGACTCTCCTCATTAGTGTAGATCAATGTCCCATGTGTGCCTGAGGAATTGAGTTCATGGGAATGGAAGAGAGGAGACTAGAAGGCTCTTCATGTCTCTTCAGTCTCAGGTCTTTTTGGGGTTCTGCAGGCTCTTTGGGATGTGAATGCTTTGAGAGAGATGGACAATGCAACCTACTTCAAGTTGCTGTCTATGGGACTAGTGCTGTAGCCATTGTGCCCACTAATTATCTCCAAGCAACTCCCCTACATACGAGAAATTTCAGATCTTTCCCATTATTGTACATAAAATGGTTGATGCTTCTGTCTCTGTGTATATATGGGGATGGTAGGGTGTGGCAAGGGGAAACAGTGGATCCAGAGGTTACTGGCGATGTTTCCTGGAGGAGGGGAGCATATCAAAAAAGCAATATAAAGTAGAAAAAGTAGCATTTTAGGGATGTTAATTCTTTAAGGCCATTAGGATCAGCAAGGGCTTTCCAGTCTAAGAACTGAGTGATCTCCAAAAGATAAGGAATTTATTGCTTCTTCTCTCGTATGATCAGTGAACTCTTTCTTTTTGAAGAACTAAAATTATTTCTGCTGAGGCACCTCTCTGCTCCTGCCCATTATTTAATTGTACTACTTTTTCTTACCTCTTTGATTGTTTTTTTTTTAGTGATATATCTTAAGATGCAAGTATATTTAGATAAGAACATATATAAATAGCTAGGAGATGGAAGAAATAAAAACTCTATAGTTTGTGTAGTTTAAATTTTATCTACTGACACACATAGAGCATGGAAGTCTGGTGTCACTTGCAAATTGGACATTCACAATTTGTTGGGGCATTCCTTTCTTTCTTATCTTTTTTCCATCTCTTTATCTCTCATGTGTAATTAGTGATACCTAATAAAAGCAGTGTCCCTACTTAGGGAAATATGGCATTCTAATTAAGCTTGGGATACAGTTGTTGCGTTAAATCCTCAATGGATATAATTTAGCATTGTTGGGAGTTATTTAAAAGCATGTCTATCACATAAATGCCTTGAGTTATCTTAGTTGGATGGATAACTGAAATACTCCATACCCTTTAGAAAAGAAAAACAAACCTCACCCCTCTTCACAAAAAGAAATTATATTTTTTAATCTGCAGTCAACCAACAAAACAAGTCTTGTAACAAGACTTATAGGTAAAATAAATTGCTAGGCAAATAAATAGAAAATATAAGATTAGTAAGAAAGATTACCCCATGAAGATCCTTCATAGAAATTTTCTAGTCTTTAGTTGGAATGTACAGAGGAAAAAGCCCTGAATATGTCTTCAAGGGGACTGGGTTCAAAGCTGTGATGGTAATGGAAATGTGAAGATCTTCTCTGTCTCTTAATAAGCCTAAGGGAATCTGAAGACTTTCCCTGCTTTGAAAATAAACTCAGCCCCCTAATAGGTTGAACATAATCACATGGAGCCTGTGGTGCGAGGAGTTTGCTGAAGGGTGGAGCAGAGCCCACAGAAAGTTGGGAGTCAGAGCTAGCTAGACTTGGAGGAGGGAAGAACACCTCCATGGGAGTCAGATAGGCTTGTGAGTAAAAGTTGGTGTTTTCCAGCTAGGCTTGTGTTGGTTTGTGGGAAGGCTAAAGGATGGTGTGGCTCTCTGCTATGTTGTGGTATATTAATATCTATGTTGTTATCATGAAATTGGTTTCCTGGTGTGGGGGTTTGGTTTTCTGGTGTCTGAATAAATATTTTGCTTCTGTCTTATATATGGAGAGTCTGTTATATTTTGTGATCACACAAAATGCAGGTATATTTATGGTGATCATGGGTGTGGCGAGAATGGGATTGCAAGGTATCAGACCTCTAGCTGGAGGCAGAAGGGATTTAGATGAAGAAATGACTATCCCAGGATGGGAGGATTTAGCTTATGCCTCCCTAGCATTGACGTGGTCTAAAAGTACAGGACTCTGTGAAAACTGAGAACAAAGGTTACAGAAGGGAGAACCTAGAAATTTAGAAACATTTTTGCAAAGAATACCAATAAAACCTGGAAGAGAGCTGCAAGCAGTGTGTAGAAGGGAGTGGGTTTTACTAACAGGTTATTGTATTATATGGTAAAGCATAGACAAGTTGTTATAAGAGAAAATTCAAATGCAACAGGAATTGGCTGTGTTCCAGCATTCAAACTCTCCTTTTGAAGAAGAAAGTGGAGGGTTCAGGTGGTAGAAGAGAGGGCTTTTGTGATTTTGGCTCAGAAAAAAAAGGAGAAAAGTAACAGGAGGAAAGTTCAGACAGTTTTGGCAGAGGCTGAGCCTAGTTGCCATGATGACAGCTGTCAGGAGAGTGCATTGGGAGTAAAGGATACAATGTTAAGTGATTCAGTGCTTCATGACCAAGTTTTTATGAGGGTAGAAGCTCACCCCACACTAAGAAGAAAGCAGGAGAATCAGGGAGGTCAAATGATATTCAGGGAGATAATTGAGGATTTCACTCAACAGGAGATTACTGATATATTAAGCAGTCACCCAAAGGATGGGAGAATCATTGGTGTCTTGGATGGTGAGAATCAGTGACAAAGGAGCTGGAAGAGTATCAGTAGACAGTGTGGACTGCCTGAAATTTATGATTATTAGTCAGAATCCTTTTGTTCAGCAAACTTTTAGAGATTTTCATATGGGTAGGAGGTAACAATATGACCAATCTGTTAAGTTTAGCTGCCAATAGATGTAATAAAATGTATCTCACTGATTCTATGTGGCTTAGTGGAGATGGACCCTGGTACTCGCTTTGATACTGCATGAGAAAGTTGAAAGAAGATGCAGATATGTACCATAATATCCCCTTAGCAATTCCTCATAGAAATATCATGATGAAAATGGCTCCTCCTGCTTATAAGCACCTACTTCTGACTCTAATTGGTGAAATAGGGCACCCTCTTTCAGAGGTGCTAGATAAGATTTCACAGCTAAGTGACTTAGAAAAATGGGGAAAAAGACAAATTTCCTCTAGAGAAAAAGTAAATAGCCAGCAGATTCAAAGTTAGACTATATTGACAAGAAAAGAATTGTTTACTGCTCTATTGAGAGCAGGGGTAGACTTTGGAAAAATTGATGATATTCCAACTAATAAACTAAACAAAATGAAAAATGGGCTTGATGTTAGACTGAATAGAGAAGTGAGAATTGCCCCTACAGATCTTCCTGAACCGTTGTATCCAAGTTTGTCGCACCTTTATGGAGACTCATTTAAAAAAGTACTGAGATAAGAGGAAGTAGTCAGTATGCTGAATTTATGGCAGTATTTCAAGCCATTAAAACAAAACAAGGAGGACAGTGCCATATTCTACTGTGAATGAGGCTATGATATTGAGTCCATGGACATCAGAAGAACGGCTGACCCTCTCAAATGGGACCTGTTGGGGCAGGGACAGCTCTACATCCAACTTCAGCTGGAATTAGCTATGGAGAAGAGACATTCACCCGTCACCCCAAGATTTTGGGCCCCATTCATTCAAGGGGAGAAAGATAGGGTGTTTATGCCCGAGTCTCCAGCCTAAGATATTGTTTTATGCCCTTATTTTCTATTATCCCTGTTATATTGTTGCAAAATTCTGTTGACACCAGTTACCCCCTGAACTCTCATTAATCTATGAAATGAAATGTATTGTTAATGTATTTTTGTTATGTAAGGAACTTGAAAGATCTTGGGGTCGAATGTAATGGGAATTTGAAGATCTTCCCTGTCCTTTAATGAGCCTAAGGGAATTTGAAGATTTTTCCTGCTTTGCAAAGAAACTTTTCCCCCTAGTAGTATAATCACATAGATTTGGTGGTAGGAGGAGTTTGCTGAAGGGTGGAGCAGAGCCTACAGGAAGCTGGGAGTCAGAGCTACCTAGACTGGGAGGAGGACAGCATGCCTCCATGGGAGTCAGGCTTGTGAGTAGAAGTTGGAGTTTGCCAGCTAGGCTTGTGTTGGTTTGTGGAAAGTCCAAAGAATGGTGTGGCTTTATGTTATGTTGTGGTGCATTAATGTCTATATTGTTATGATGGAATTGGTTTCCTGGTGTTGGGATTTGATTTTTTTTTTTTAGTGTCTGAATAAATGTTTTGCTTCTGCCTTCTCTATGGAGGGTCTGTTATATTTTGTGATTGAGCAGAGCACCATGCAGGCATATTTATAGTGACCATGGGCACTGTGAATATTGCATTGGCACTACAAAATCCTAAACTGGACAGTTATTTCTTGAATCTAAGCACAACTCTATTCATTTTTGCCACTTTGTTTTAAAATATAATAATATGGTTTATTGCATTATCTACAGTATTACATATTAACTGTATTAGAGAGTTGAAAAAACAATGCAATTTTGACATGAGGGGCAATTGTTATCAGTGAGGTGGTAGGCAGTCAGTGAAGTATTTACAGAAGAGGTGGCATTTTAGTTGGACTTTTGAATGGCTAAAAATTCAACAGGTGAAGACAGTGAGGTAAACCATTTCAAACAAGTTCAAGAAAAGGCAGAAAGGCAGGACAGTGTCATGCAAGAATAACAGCAATGAATGGGATTTGGCTGAAGTATTTGGATATAGAGATGATTTGTATTAAATAATCTGACAGATTTTGGAAGTCCTTATGGGTCAATAAGCATTTCTTAAGCACTTATACACCACTCACAATGCAAAGCTCTAGAGATACAAAGAAAAGCAAAAAAAGAATTGTTGTTCTTAAAAGAGTTCAGAGTCTGATGGGGGAGACAAATTGCAAACAAGATAGGATAAATTGTTGTTGTTTCATAGGGAAGGCATCATGATTATGGAGGACTGGGAAAGGCTTCTGCAGAATTGGAGCTTTTAGCTTAGACTTGAAAAAAGCCAAAAGGGGTGGCTAGGTGGCACAGTGAAGAGAGCACCCGCCATGAAGTCAGGAGGACCTGAGTTCAAATCTGGCCTCAAACACTTAACACTTACTAGCCGTGTGACCTTGGGCAAGTCACTTAACCCTGGCCTCCTCACTCCGAAGAAGTGCTTTAGGAAAAACTTGCCCGTTGAAAGCAGGATGGACTGGAGAAGGCAATGAATTGATGCAGGAAGACAAAGCAGCAGGTTACTGCAGTAGTCCAAGGCCAAAGTGGGGGAGGCCTGAACCAAGATGTGGCAAAGTCAGAAAAGGCGTCACACAGGAGGAAAATCGAAGGGCTTGTCCAAGAGACTGGATATGGAGTATGAGAGGGCGGAGCTTAAGATGACACGTGTTTTAATACCGGGTGACTGGGAGGATGTTTTTGTTGTTGAGTCTGGTGATTTCCATTTGGGGTTTTCTTTGGCAAAGATATGAGGACACTTGGATTCAGTGTCTTTCCAGGGTCACACAGCTAGTAAGTGTCCGAATCTATATTTGAACTCCGAACTCTGGAAGATGAGTCTTCCCGAGTGCAGGCCAAGCGCTCCGTGCACTATGGCGCCACCTAGCGCCCGTGGACGGTGAAGAGCGTGACCTCAAAAGTAACAGGCAGAATCCACTACGGAAGCCTGTGAGGCCAAGGTGGGAAGACCGCAGCCTGAAGTAGGTGTCGCTGCCGAAAGGGGGCGCCTCTGGTCTCGATGGCAGGTCCAAGACGTCGGCAGTAAGATGGCAGGGAAAAAGCCCGAGGCAGGGGTCACCTACTACGGGCTGGAGGAGGTGGCGAAACACAACGCGGAGAATGACGCGTGGCTGGTGATCCACGGGCGAGTGTACGACATCACCAGCTTCCTGGACGAGCACCCGGGGGGAAGAAAGGTTCTGATGGAAAAAGCGGGTCAGGACGCGACTGAGAGCTTCGAGGCTGCGGGACACTCGGCGGACGCCCGGGAGATGCTAGCGCAGTTCTGCCTCGGGGAGCTGCAGCCCAGCGAGCGCGGGGCGCCGCAGCCCTAGAGGGCCTCGGCCGTTGCGGGCGCGGTCCTGGGTCCCGAGGCCACCGCCCGACTCAGGCTGCGACCTGCGCCTCCTCCTACTGTTGTCATGGCTCCCTCCCCGCCCCATCATCTGTCCACATTTCCTTCCCTTTTCTTCCCTAGGTTTTTATAAATAACTCTAAATTTCGCTTTCGTCCAGTACACAGAAGTGGAGAAGTGATTTGAAGGCATTCTCAGAAGACGGGCAGCAAACTACCTGATTTTGAGGAAGAGAATGTTTATTCTTTTTTTTTCTCTCTCTATATTGGTAGCTACTTTTAAACCCCAATTTAAAAAATATATATATAGTCTAACATAACTATTAATTTTGGTTTTTTCTGAGTTATTTGTCTTAAGTAGAAAGTGTTTAACTACTTTTATAGTTTTCCAAATTGTCATTTTGGGGGATAATGTTGTATACTCATTTCCCCAGGAGAATAGAACTTGGCCTCTGTGGTCTCAATTTCTTCTCTTTCAGAGTGGTTTTGAAGTAATCCAGTCTCTCCATGGGTGGATGAGCAGAGTCATTTAGGCTATGATGACTATGATGACTAGAAGCTTTGAGGAATAACTGGGTGAGGAGGTAGGAAGGAGTGACAATGGATTTGGATGAAAAAGATTCTGAGATACTCCTCTGGGACAGTGGTTTGAGGAAACAGTAACCATTCCTGTATAGCTTGGTACTTAATTTTTTGATGTATTAAAAAATAACAATATATCCAGGTGAACTTCCTCAGGGTATTTGTTTAATTTAGTGAATTTTGGAGAGACCTTATTTGCTTAAAAGACTGTGACTCAAAATGTATCCATGACATTTGGGATGGGAAATAATTGATAGGATAATATGGCATTTGAGGGTGGGATGGGGGAAGTAAGAGGAGAAAATGTTTTAGTTTATGTATTAGGTATTTGTAACTATGTCTATCGGAATGTACTAGAAAAAAAAGATATCCTATTTTTAAAAAAAGTAATAGGCAATAGTTGTTTGAAAAAAGTAAGAGTTTGGGAGGAAAGATAATGAGTTTATTTTGAGATATGTTGAGTTTAAAATAACTACAGGTCATCCAGTTTGCCATGTCAAATAATCAGTTGGAGGTATAAGTTTGGAAGTTGGGATTCAATAAATAGATCTGAGAATCTTGAGCACAGTGATAATAATTGAAACGATGGGAGCTGATAAGATAGAGGGAGAAGACAAGGTTCAGGATAGGGGAAAATCATGGGGAACATCCATGTGACATGGAATAAAATTGAGCAAAGGAGGTTGAAAAGGAGTTACCAGACAAGTACAAGAAGAACCCGGAAAGAGTAGTGCATTGCCATGGAATACTAGAGAGTAAAGATTATGAAGGAGAAAAGAGTGATTTACAGTATCTGCTGAGAGGTCAAGAAGGGTGAACATTGAAAAAAACAGCTATTAGATTTGGAAAACAAGTGATCATTGAAAATTTAAGGGAGAGTAGTTTTGGTTGAATGATGCATTTGGAAGCCAGATTGTAGAGAATTAAGAGAGTGAGAAGAAAGGAAGTAGAGACGTCTATTGTAGACAGCCTTCTTGAGGAGTTTAGTTACAGAAAGCAGGAGAGCTATGGCATGGTAATTAGTGGTGATGGATGGACCAACTGAAGATATTTTTTTTTCTGAGGATGGGGAGACATGAGGATGTTTACAGGCAGTAAGGAACAAGCCAGTAGACAGTGGAATTTTGAAGATAAATGAAAGAATGGGGAAGATAGAGGGGGCAATTTGCTGCAAGAGACAAGATGGAATAGGATCACTTGGACACATACAGGGAGTCAGTCCTGGCAAGGAGAAAAACCACTTCTTCATGTAAGGTAGGGTTGAATGAGTTCATAGTAGCAGAAGGTATCTATGTTATGTGAAATCAACAAGGTGAAAGAAGAGGGAGTTGCCAGTGAATAGCCTCTGATTTTTTTCCAGCAAAATCTGAGGCAAAGTATATAAGGAGGAGGGTCCACAGGAGTTTTGAGGAGGCTGAGAAAGGTTTGCAAGACACAATGTGATGAATATGACTGAGTTAATTAAGAAGGGGTAAAAGAATTGTGGACAGCTAGATGGTGAAGTGGTTAAGGCACTGGATGTGGAGTCATAAAGACTTATCTTCCTGATTTCAAATCTGACCTCATACATCTATTACCTATGTGACCCTGGGCAAGTCATTTAACCCTGTTTGCCTCAGTTTCCTCATCTGTATAATGAGCTGGAGAAGAAAATGGCAAACCACTGCAGCATCTTTGCCAAGAAAAACCCAAATGGGGTCACAAAGAGCTGGACATAACTGAAAAACATCTGAACAAAAGGATTGACTAACAATAATAAGAGTTCACTTGAGGTTATATAACATAAATTTTTAGTAGACCCAATCAAAGTAGGTAATAAGAAGCCACTGTAGATTTTTTTAAAATGAGGGTAGTGTTATAATTAGATTCATTTACACTCTTTGTGTTTTGGCCACTGAATGTGCCCAATGCTCTGTTGCTCATTAAAAGAAATAATTCTTTATCTTCAGCTGAAATTTGTCTCCCTATGACCTTCATTCATTAATGATAACTCTGCCTTCTGAACCAATACAGAATTAATAATCCACCTCTTCATCTTTTGCTTTTATAAAGAATTACTTACTGGGAAAAAATAAAAACATTCTCCTTGAATAATAGCTAATGATAATAATAACTGACATTCATATAACATAATGTTCACTATGGCCTAGGTACTGTACAAAATGCTTTGAAGTGGGGCTGGAGCCAAGATGGCGGCGTAGCAGCAGCAACATATCGCAGCTCTCACATAGCCACCCCAAAATACCGATAAAATAGGACTCTAAACCAATCCTAGAACTCCAAAATGCACACAAAGAGACTTCCCACTAAAGTCAGCTCGGCTACAAGGAACCATATGAGCACTGTGAACCAAAACCAGCCTGGCCTGAAGCCGTGGCTGTGCCCCAGGGGCGGCTGGACAGGAGGAGTGGAGAAGCCTCTCAGGTGAGCGGATTAGCAGCAGCTGCGAGTGGGAATTATGAAAGGGGGAGATAAGCAGTCCGGCTGGAAGGCCTCCACATCAGAAAAGCGAAAGGCAGAGGTTTTGCACCCGCCTCGGCACTGCAGCTTCCCGCCCGCGGCCTGCAGGCAGCAGGGGAACTGAGTGATTGTTCTCAGGCCAGTGCTCTCGCGTTGAGCGGCCTGGATCCGGATCGCCGTCTTGGGCCTTGGTCTTGGAGTCCTCGCTATCCAGTCAGCCAGAAGTAAACAGGAAGAGTTGCCAGCCTCTTCCTAAGAGCTACGGCAGCCGGGAGGACCCTAGCGATTTGGGACAGAGCT
>CM053580.1:252950328-252964112 GCA_028627135.1 Pseudochirops cupreus
AATGTCAAGCCCAACTGCAGTAGAAATAACTCTTACTTGTAATTCAGAAGACTGGGGGTTCAGTTCCGAAACTACCATTAACTCATTTGACCATTGTGGTTCTGATTTTTTTTCAAAAATTTGCATTAACAAGGAATTGTACTAGAGGGTCTCAAATGTCCATTCCCAATCTAAAATTCTGATTCAACCCTTACCTTGTCATTCTTTTATCACCTTTCATCCTTTTTATCACCTTTTGCTATGTTAATGGATTTGTTACCTATTACAAAATTTTGGGTAATCTGCAGGTTAATCAATGTGTGTGTATGTATATGTATGTATGTATCTGTGTACATAGGTACATATGTGCTTATATACATATACATACATATATACACGTAGATAGACAGACAGATAGATAAATAGATAAACAGATGGATGGATGAATAGATGGATAGATAGATAGATGAGAAAGATGTAATAATTTTAGGATAGGAATTTCATTGACCTACAGCTCTCCACAATGAGGAAACTTCTTTATACTTTACTACTTATAATCAGAGAGTAGCCTAGAACACTCAGAGGTTAAGTGAATTGCCCAGGGTCATACAATCAATATGTCTTATTGGGAGGAACTGAACTCCTCCAAAATCTTCACTGGCTCCCTACTGAATTAAGTATAAATTCATTCATAAAAAGAAAAAAAAAACTGTGAAATTCATCAGTAGACCAAGAAGCTGTTATTTTATTCGTGTGGCACTGATACAAATTGCAACCTATCCATATTAGGTAACTCTTAGATTGAATCCAGAAATTTAGAAAAATTAAATGACTTGCCCAAGGTCATCCAGCTAGTAAAGGGAAGAGGCAGAATTCCATCCTAGGCCAGCATTCTATCCACTATGCTAAGTCCTCTGAGTAACAACAATAATAAAAATTATAGAATTTATTTTGCACTTTAAGGTGTGCAGAGAGTTTTATTTACATATATTAACTCATTTGATCCTCTCAATAACCCTGTGAGGTAAGTGATATTATTACAGATGAAAAGACTGAGGCAGACAGAAGCTAAGAAGTGACTTGTCTAGGGTCTCACAGCTAGTAAGTATGTGAGGCTGCACTCTGCACCAGGCATCTGCTGCTCTGCCTGGTTTCAACTCCAAGCAACAAGATGCCCTGTACCACTGAGCTGCAAACTCAAGACATGGTTCACAGCCCCTCCCACAGTTTCCTCTCCCCTATGATTGGAGGGCTAGAGGGTAGCATACTAAACTCCTCCTAATACCTTCCTTTTTAGGGAGCAGAAACTAGGCTTATGTTTACTCTGTTTGTCATCTATGTTCTGCCTGGTTTCAACTCCACCAAATAAGACGCCCCTGGGCTTCCTCGCCTTTCTCCCCTCCTTTTGTGTCTTGTCTCCCCTACCTTAGATTGTGAGTTCACAGAGTACAACTCCAGTGGGCTGGCCATGTTGTTCGAAGGTAAAACGTATGCTTGTGAAAAAAAAGACTGATTTAAGGAAAATACACAGGGTAAACATTCACATCGTGATCAGGAGAAGTGATACAAGGACAATCTCAAGGCTTCAAACTTTGGAATTGATTGTGTGACATGAGAGATACTGGCATAGGACCACTTAGCACGGTGTGCCCACTTTAGACAAGGTGCTGTGCTCTGTGAGCAAAGCAAAACTGAAACAGCTCAAAGGAAATGCAGGGTTCACAAATTTAGGGAATTCACCCCAAATGTTCACCAGACTATTTGTGCCAGACCTGTGATGAAGCCTTCCAAGCTTGTATTGCTCTGATCAGCCAGTCAGACACTGTAACTTGACTTTAACATAGCGATGTCATTTTGGTTCTCTTCAAGAACAAAGGACAACAACCAAGCACCATCATGCCACTGCCGCCTGGCACATAGCATAACATAACCTTAATAAATGTTTAATGGATTGTATTGAAGGCCCTGTTTGAACTCAGATCTCCCAACTCCAGGTCTTGAGCTCTATCCACTGCAACACGTAGCTGCCTAGGTGCCTCTTAAGAAAAAGAGCACATCCAGAATGGAGCAGTGTACAGAGGAATAGTAAAAAAAAAAAAGTGATGAAAATGCAGTTAGAAAAATTTCTTGAGAATATGCTCATGTGAAATACATATATATATATGTATATGTATGTATATATATATATATATATATATATATTTAGGGTAAAATGATGCCTTTAGCATTTTTTTTTTTTGCCACAGGCTGCCTCTTCTAGGACTTTGGTGTATTTCTTCCACAAAGACACAGGCAAATTAATTATGATAGTTGAGTCATAGAGATACCAACTCCCTCTGACCAAGAGGAAAACTTGTCAGCCTGTAGCCCCTCTCTAACCATCCTCTGCCTTCATTCACCCTACCCTGTAAGACTCTCCAACCCCCCCCCCTCCAATCAAGAGAAGCCCTTTACTATAATCTCTTTCCCTATGCTTTATAGAAAATAGTAATATCTGAAAATTTCCTCAGATTCAAGGCTGAAAGTTGACAATGTGATTTGGAACAATCACAGACTTCCTACCCTGGATCCCTCTACAGTTTAAAATCAGTAGAGAGCTAATTTCCAGCATATCCATCCAGTATCCCTAAATAACAGAACCCTTCAATTGGTTCACTGAAGAACCCTGAGTGATCACTGGCCACTAAATTAATGTGTTATTTACAACATTCATTTCAACAAAATATAAACAATTAGGTATCCTCTCCCCCTTTTTCACTACAGTATATGGCAACTACTTCACCCCATGGATAATAAGGTAGGGGATAATAATGGGCAGGGGATTGACTCTGCTGGGTTCAGCGTTATGTCACTAATACAGGTCTGTTTTAGATTAGATTCTTAATTTGCAGGGTCTCTGGGAGATATTGAATAGTTATAGAATCACAGGAAATGAATTTTGGAGAGCACGTGATCCTGATTTCAAAGAAGTCTGAGCCTTGGAGGCATGAATTAGAAGTCTTATGTTTTCATCCCCACTCCATTTACTTATCATACTACTATTACCATTATTATTATCATAGAGACTACTGATAGTACTATTAATGCTAGTCATTAGAATTGGAATGGATACCATGGTAGTACTCTGGCACACAGGGGCTGACCTAGACTTAGAAAAGACACCCAAGTATAAAATGGGTCCAATTCAGGTCTCTCCTGACACATATGCTGGTGGTGTAAAAGGTGCCTGGCCTACTTTATGCTAAAGGAAGTTGATCCAAAGGGCCTTAAAGGTGGAACTAAAAGTCGATACCTACCATAAAATCACAGACCATTGGAATCAAACGTATGGGAATAGCTGTAACCAATTAATGTCCTTGCCCAATGGATGCAGTTACAGAAAATAAAGGACAGCTAATGTGACATTTAATTAACAATAAAAAAGCATCTATATTCTATGCCTCCTTATGAAATCTGAAGTAGAGTTATGAAGAGCAACTCCTAAGGCAGCACCAGAATGGGAGAGACCAGAGGGTAGGAGGTTCCCTTCTAGAAGCACAATAGATAAAAATTTGGACCTGCATATACTTGCTAGTTGTTTAATCTTGAGCAAATTACTTAAACTCTGTCTGTCTTAGTTTCCTTCTCTGTAAAATGGTGGGAATAATAATGCCTGCCTCCCATGGCTTCTGTGAGGATGAATTTTTTAGCACTGGTATATAGTAAGCATAACTGATATATGGTAAGCACTTGATAAATTCTTGTTTCCTAGAGGCAGCTGGGTGGTACGGTGAACAGAGCACCAGCTCTAGAATCAGGAGTACCTGAGTTAAAATCCAGCCCCAGACACTTGACACACTTATTAACTGTGTGACGTTGGGCAAGTCATTTAACCCCAATTGCCTTGCCTTCCCCCCTTCAAAAAAATAAATTAATAAATTCTTGTTTCCCTTCTTCTTTTCTCCCAGAGAGAAAGATAAGAAGCAAAGACACACAATGCACCAAGCTGTTCCTCCCCTTTATTGCCTGCAGATCCGGTGAATTTGGCCTTTCAGGGTCCAGAGGTTTGCTGGAGCCATATGACAGGGGCTCCAGAGAGGAAATTGCTCATTCTCAGTGTGAGTATATCAATCACTGGAAATGAGAAAAAAAAAAAGAAAACTAAATTAGGGTTTGATTTAGTTTTGTTGATTCTCTAGACATAAGAAAATGAGAGAGAAAATGTTATAATACAAATTAAGCTTAAAATTGTATCATGAGTTATTCTATTTTCCAGACAGTCGGCTGTTTATCACCACAATCCTGGGCATGACCAAACATTTCCCAGACTACTGGCCTTCCTACGCCGCTAAAGGAGAAACATTTTCATACTGGGGACAGGCATAGGACTCAGACACACCATTACTTTAGCAAAATGCCTCAGTAGAGTAAGCTTAACTTTGGTTTACTATCTCATCTACCTCTTACTTTCTTACTGTATCACCTGAGGGCAAAGGGGAGAGAGATCAATTGATCATAGACCAACTACACCTAAAATGGAATAACTGGAAGGGACCTCTTAGAGTATCTCAACCCAACCTCTCATCCCACCCCAATCCTTCAGCATGAATCCTAATTTATAACTTGTTATGCCAGGGCCTTGAGGAAAGGAACTTCACTGGAGCAGATCTGTACCTTTGTCCTCTGTTTTATTCACTTTTCCTAACTTTGTAGAGACAGCATAAATCTATGACACCAAAGAGCTTTTCAGCAGTGGGGAAGCTAACAAACAACTACTCTAATTACATTGAATATCATTTTAAATGCTAACAAGTGGAGCAAATCAAGATGTTGCAGGTAGCCATAAATTACCTTTTGATTAGACCCAACCTGAATGATTTTTCTCCAAGTTTGAGTTTAGTTGCCTGGTTTAAGGCTTTGGGGGCTGTATCCCTCATTGCCCACACTGCTTATACCATCCATCTTAGATGACAGGCATGGTATTATTCCCATGTCAGAGAGTGTTTTAGCATTTTAGGAGGCATTTTCTGAACTCCAACAACAGTACTGTCATAAATGTCACTTCCTATTTTCTCTGCATGAGCTCGTTATTATGATGACAGAAGTTTCACCTTGAAGAGCAAAGGAAAAAATCCACACATTACAAAACAATGAATAAGACACATACATGTGGCTAGATGCCCATAGACCAAATGAGGCTGTTTTCTAAACTAACCATCTGACAGACCCAGTGGGGTGAATGTGTCAGATTTCAGACAGGTAGAACATGAGAACTGTCAAGTGTGTGAAGCAAAGTGGTCCCAGAACCTCTTCCCTTGGGCTTGGTTACCATTTAAAAGCAATGGATAAGAAAGGGGGCCATCAAGTGAAGGACTAAGGTCATGTCCATGCACATGGTACACCCACAGAGAGATGAGCAACGCATCCTCTTTGCATTTGATCCCTGGAAAGAAGCTGCCCACATTGACTAAAAAAGACAGTGTAAATTTGGATATTGCCAATAATGCTTCAGAATAAGAGAAAGAAATATATTTGTATAAATACCGTATAAAATATTCTAAATTCAGTAGACCACTATGAAACTGCCACAATAATGATATAATGCCCCTCTGAAGAACACGATAGCAGACAAACATAATTCCTCTCACACCAACTCTGCCCTCCCCTCCCACTTGCAAAGCAGAATGGTGAAAACCTTCATTCCACTAATCTAGTAGACCAGATTCTTTGTTGTTACCATATGTGACACTGTAGATAAGTTTATTAATGAAAGATTTGGCATCACAATCTTTGCTGTTTTGTAATGTGCTTCCCATTGTAGTGGCATTTTACTGAGATTGCATAGCTTACACACATATACACATATAATCAATGGTTACACTGGAAACCATGTTTTAACAACTGGCTTTGTGGGAGGAAAATGTCCAAATAACATACTTTTAAACTTAATCTGCATTATTAATATTTTATCCATTACTTTCTTAAGCCTAGACAATTGGCAAAACAAATCAAGCCCAGATTTGTAGCATTTCCTGATTTTGAAGTGCAAATATTCACACTGAAAATTTAAGATTTGGTTTTCAGAAGCCAGTTTCAAACTGGCTCCAGTATGCCTTTTGCATATAATCAAATGCAGAGAAGTTTGCATTAATGAGAATAAATAAGGAGAATGTATTTAAGTGAGTTAGGACCCCCATATGCCAGTTAAGATTCATATTCTATGTCAAATTGATTTTTCATGCTTTGCAGGCTATTCAACAGTGAATGATATTACAGATGTGCAATGATGATCTCACCTTTACAAGTTTCGAAAGGAACTATGCAACTGTGTAAGTTTTGCCCAGAAGAAATATAGGGGTTTAAGCATTTAATTGCCTATTTTTTTCCTTTAATGGTGGAACAAAAGATTATAGTCTCTTTAGCCTTCTTTATTACAAACAAAATTCCCCCTTTGTGTAAGAAAAATAATTTCCTTTTTCACTAAAGATAGAACAGTTTTTTTTTTAAATAAAGTTTTCATCTGAGCATGTGAAATTTCTACTGTAGAGCTGAACATTTCTACAACTGGAGAATTAGTTCAAAGAAGTGAACATTTGCATATTTACACTATGTGACCTAAAAAAATCAGTTCACATAAATATAAGGAAATATAATTAAGTAAAACAGTAATCAACGTATACTTTCAGCAAAGCAGGGTGGTGGTGCAGTGGATATAGCACTGGGCTTGGAATCAGGAAGATTCATCTTCATATTTCAAATCTGACCTCAGACATGTACTGGCTGTTTGACCGTAGGCAACTTACTTCATCCTATTTGCCTCAGTTTCCTCATTTGTAAAATGATCTAGGCAAAGCATTCCAGTACCTTTGCCAAGAAAACCCCAAATGGGATCACAAAGAGTTGAACGTGACTGAAACAACTGAACAACAACAAATTTGAAGTAGGATAAAGTGTTTGGGAATTGCAACCTGACTCTTGAGCTTTCTTCATTTAGGTGAATTGATAAATCTTTTTGTGATCTGAGAAAACAAAATCAGACCCAGAATATAAATCATCCTTCTGCAGACTCATCTGAATGAACTAGTATGCAGTATGAGTAATATATCCTCACTCCAATGATGCAAATTTTTATAACACATTGTTTAGAAGTTTACAGCACTGCTGACTTACTGAGAACGGTACAAATTGAATGAATTTGGAGTGTGCTGTTTCCATAGAAACATACTTTGCATATCACATTGCAATATTGTTGGACATGGCCCAATTAGATCTTGAGTTGATGATGACTTTTGGAAAATCAAATGAATCCTGAAAAAAACAAAAAAAACCAAAAAAGCAAAAACATGACTATTCAGAAAAAAGAGCTTCTTTCACCTCACCACTCAGTGGATGAAGGGATTATGTTAAGAAAAGGTGAACCTGAATGATGACAGACCTCCATTTTTTGTTGTTTCTGAAGCACTTGTGACCCAAAGTGATTGGGTCTTGCTAGCTCATACACATAAGTGCTACTGATTAGTGAGCAGTTAGATTTCTCATAAGGGCACAACTGTCTCATCTTCTGAAGGAGACCTATTGTTATCGGCATGTGCCGCTTCAGAGGCCATTAGTCATTTCCCCCCAGTCCCTCAGGGGCAAATGAAGAAAAAAAAAAGGCCTTTTCTTTGCAAGAGGGAAAGTGAGAGACTGAATCTTTGTGCTTTGCCTTTCAATTCCAGTGGGAGCTTAAGCTTTATATAATAAATAATATTAAGGACATCACCTTTGAAAGGGTTTGAGTAAACTATGAAACTGTCTTACCTCTTACTTTAAGATTGTGCTTTGTGTCTCTATGAGCGTGTGTGTGTATGTACGTTTTAATGGATATTCCTCTTCATTATCTCAAGTCAGACTCTTAAAGACTTTTATTGCAGACTGTGGTTAAATGTGATAGGAATTTTTCAAGGAGAAACTGACTATACATCTGCGTTCTATGGACCTGAAATTAAATACCTGTCCAGGAATTGCCTGTTGTGTAGAATTTCCTCTTTTCTTCTTGACAGAAGACCATATAGCATTCCACTTACGTATTTAAAAAAAGAAAGGAAAAAAATACAGACATGCCAACCAAAGGTATTCTTTTTCTAAAGAATTTTTTTTCGCATTGTTTTAAATTAATACCCTAGAAGAATTGGTTTGATGTCCAATTTAAGGCAACTTAGCTTCAAAGAAAATTCTCATATTCATCAATAATACTGATTCCATGCCTTTTAATCCTGCTAAAATTTTTAAAAAATCACATCCGTGGAAACATTACAAAGTCACCTGATATTTATACATATATTTAATAGTCAACTTTACATGTATAAATACATTTAACAGTAAAATATATAATATAGCATAATAAATTATTTTTCAATGTTACTTGTTAATATATGCATGCTTAGAGTATGATTATTTTTAGTACTATTAAAAACACAGAAAATAATACTCTGTGCTATTAGACTGCTCCATGAGAGCAGGGACTTTTTTTTTTGTCTTTTTCAAATTTTATTTATTTATCCATTTACTCACTCATTTACTTGTTTGCTTGCTTGTTTATTTTTTGTAGTCCCAGCTACCAGTAAAGTCACTAGCACATAGGGGCATGTAGGTGGTGAAATGGAATACTGGGGCTGTAATCAGGGAAACTACTCTTCCTGAGTTCAAATCTAGCCTCAGACACTTACTAGCTATGTGACCCTGGGCAAGTCACTTAACTCTGTTTGCTTCAGGTCCTCTTCTGTAAAATGAGCTGAAGAAGGAAAAGGCAAACCACTCCAGTATCCTTGCCAAGAAAACCTTACATGAGATCCCAGAGAGTACGATGTGACTGAAAACATGACTCCAACAACAACAACAAAAGAAATGTTTAATGTTTGAATGGATAGTACAGTATTTAAAAGTTTACACATTTGAATCCAATTCTGCTAGCTCTATAGTTTCCTATTTAGATAGATCCATAATATCCTATTGTATTATTATTACGAGCTATTCTCCAAATGTTGGACACACGCTTCGTTTCTGGATTTTTGCTATTAAAAGAGGGAAGCCATGAATTTTTGTGCACCTAGGTTCCTTTCCTCCTCTTCCCTGCTTTTTTAGGATATGCTTCAATAGAGTCTATCACTAGAAATGTGCTCTCGAGAGGTATCGGTTTTATGACTGCCTGCATATTGCCATATTGCTTTGCAAAATATTTACACTGGTCTGCAGCATCACCAAAAGTCTATGTGCTTCTATTAATCCACAATGCAGCAACACTGAATTTTTATGGTTTTTGTTTGTTTGCCATCTTAGTGTGCATAAGGTAGCATCTTAATTTGCTTTTCTCTTATTAGGGAATTTGAACATCTTCTCTAGTGGTTAATTGTTTACATTTCCTCCATTATAAAATTGTTTACTCATGTGTTTTATACCTTCTTCCAGTTGGGTGTATATCTTTAAAACATTTGAGAGACTTATTTTTATCCTGTTTCTTCTTTTTTTAAAAATATTCTTTTTGTTCTTCCAGACCGGTTTGGAGGTAATTTGGTTCTATTTCAGGGAATCTTGGGTTAGTTGCTATAGTACTTTTAATTTTGTCAGGACTTTTTGAATATTTTTCCACTTCATAACATTCATTTTAGTTCCTTCTTTGTTTTTTTTTCCTTCATTTTTCTTTATTTTTCTTTTTTTATCAATCCCTGTGTTGGTTTTTCTTTGAAGTTTTTTCTTGTGTTAAGTTCTTTCCCACACATTATTTTTCTTGTTGCCATTTTTTAAAAATTCTATGTGCACATCTGACTGTCTATTGCTTCTTAATTTCCTTTCCTGGATCTTCAGTACTGTGCCATCTCATGATGTGAAGACAAAAAAGCTCTGTCCTAGTTTCTCTCCTCTCCTCTCCCTTTACTCTCCTCTCTTCCTTATATTTTCATCTTATCCCATCATGGATTTCTTGAGATTCTGCCCCTATGTTTATATCCCTTGAGATAGTCTTGCTTTACAAAACTTCTTCCTTTCTTCGCCTTCTGAACACATATATTCCCAAACTTCTAAGACTTTTCCAAAAACAATTCCTTTTGCAGGAGCATCTAGGACTCCAGGAAGTGAGGAGGGAACAGAAAGTGGAAGCTCTTTCTATATTTGGTAACCAGGTGGGAAAGTGGATAGAGTATGTGTAGGACCTGGAATATTAGATACTTACAAGCTCTGTGACCTTGGGTAAGGGATCATTCTTAATTTCCTTTCCTGGATCTTCAGTTCCGTGCCATCTCATGATGTGAAGACAAAAAAGCTCTGTCCTAGTTTCTCTCCTCTCCTCTCCCTTTACTCTCCTCTCTTCCTTATATTTTCATCTTATCCCATCATGGATTTCTTGAGATTCTGCCCTTATGTTTATATCCCTTGAGATAGTCTTGCTTTACAAAGCTTCTTCCTTTCTTCGCCTTCTGAACACATATATTCCCAAATTTCTAAGACTTTTCCCAAAACAATTCCTTTTGCAGGAGCATCTAGGACTCCAGGAAGTGAGGAGGGAACAGAAAGTGGAAGCTCTTTCTATATTTGGTAACCAGGTGGGAAAGTGGATAGAGTACGTGTAGGACCTGGAATATCAGATACTTACAAGCTCTGTGACCTTGGGTAAGAGATCACTCTTAATTTCAATTTTGTACCTACAAAATGGGGATAATAATAGCACCTACCTCTCAAGATCATTGTAAAGAAGAAATGAAATAATATTTATAAAACATTTAAATGAAATAAAAAAAACATAAAAGCATTGCCTATTTTTATTACTATTACTAGCTGAGAAAGTCTTATGTTGCTCTCTTTCTTTTTCATATAAGAGGATACTGAGCCTCAGAGAGGTTAAATGACATATATAGTTTAATCCAGGGAGTTATATTATAAATAATTAAAACTAAACTTCACTCACCAAAATAAATGAACCCGTTGCATTCTGTATCTCTCCTGTTCCATCTGTATCAGCTTTGTTTACATATTTGCTTAACTCATATACCTCAGTAATTTCATTGCCATCATTAGTGCAAATTAGCATGTTTCTACTGTGATGTATACAGATTTATTCATCTCTATAATTACAGGAAATACTTTAAAAACTTCTACCGATATATCAGCCAAGTTGGCATTAGTGTTTTTTTCTGAAATAATTTTGATACCATTTCTTACATGGTATCATATTCCTACGTGTATTCAATAAAGGAGATATAGCATCATCAGATGACAACACAAAATGGAAAATAGTGCTACATTTTGTTGTGGTTGGTGTTCAGTCATTTCATCCATGTCCAACTCTTTGTAACCCCTGTTTGAGATTTTCTTGGCAAAGATACTGGAGTCCTTTGATATTTCTTTCTCCAGCTTATTTGACAGATGAGGAAACTGAGCAAACAAAATTAACTGACTTGGCCAGGGTCACACAGCTAGTGAGTGTCTGAGGAGAGATTTGAAATCAGGAAGATGAGTCTGGTCTGGTACTTTATCCACTGGGCCATCTAGCTGCCCCTGGTATTGAATAGTCATAGTCAAAAAAGCAACATAGGAAAAGCTTCATATGGGTTCATCGATGTCCCATACATCTAGACTTTGCTATTTTTGTCCAGCTTTTAAGTACTATACCTATGGGAAGTAAGTGTTAAGGGGTATGTCTATATATCATTCATATGTAAAGGAAATAGTAAAGTTAAATGGTGTTAGTAATTCTAAAATAGGTATGGCATCTGTGGTATGCTTTCAAGAGAATTGAGGGATTTGTGACCAATCAAAGGTTGAATTTGGAGTCAGAGTGCAGACATGACCAAGTGACTTCATCTTCCTAACACTGTTTGCCTAAGGTACCTTCCAACCTGGAGGCTTTGATCATTTTATCAATATCCACTGAAATAATCAGTCTTTAGCATTTTAGCAGGTTCTTAGGTTAAAGTTGTTTTTATTGTTCAATATTTCAGTGAATTCATCAACTCAGAAATGTAGGTAGGTTCTCCAGTGGCACCCAGATTGGATCACCCAGATAGAATTGTGGATTAGGAATAATAAATAAGAGATCTACTAAACACCAAATAATGTCACAAAATTAAATTGATTACATTTTAACAAATAGGAAATGATAACTGGGAATCATTATTCCAACAGAATATGAAAGTCATTTGTGAATCAATATATGGCCATCAACTTGTTAGAGTAAAGATCAACATTGGTATAAAAGTAGAATATTTAAAAGTAAGAAAAAAGATACAGTATACAATTAAAATGATTTCATTCTGACCTATTTAAATAAACCATTGATAGGAAATATGTTATGGATGGTAAAAAGGACAAAGACATACATTATGATAGTTGTATATAGATATTTAATCAATGGCAAGTAATCTCCATAGCAAGTATACCAAAAAAAAAAAAAAGCCTAAAAAGATTTTAATCAGAAAATACTTGACTTAATTTCCAAACCCTATTATATGGTAGCCATGGGAAATACTGACTTAAAATATAAAATTGTTTATAAATTCTTAAAAAGCAGAATGATGGAAGATTATCAACAATATTACCTGATAAAACAGAGAGGTAGTAGACAGTTTAACTAGTTTAAAAAAATATTGACCAGAGATCTAAGTATAGTTATATCAAAGGCATTAAGGAATGCAGACAAGAGAACAATAAACAGAAAATAAATGGAAAATGGTTTGGAAATATTTTTATAACAGACTTTGTTTGCTCTCACAGAAGTTAGAGATACCACAATGAGATTCTAATATCATTTTGCAGGATATACTTATAAAGAAGTTTAAAAAATGACACTAAATAAAACAAGAACAGGAAAAACAGCTGGACTGGACCAAGTTCACATGAAGGATATCCATGCTAGGCCATGATAATTGTGAGGGCATTAATGCTCCAACTAGCTAATAGATACCTTCCCTGAAGGACCAAATGAAACCAAAGGTATGAGAAAAAAAATCTTAAGCCTTGTCATATAATTTTCAGTCCCCAAACCACAAAATATTAACAGCTGTTTGGTCGATTTATTTGCCCTATTCAAGTGACTCACTGTATTTTCTTGTCTCATACAATTTAAAGCACCAATGCATCTGTTATTGATCAGTGTTGATATTCTCACCAATGATGCGGACATCCCATTCCTATCCTCTCATTCAAAAGTTCTTCTCTCTTTCAAGCTTTCAAAAAATTTTTCATTCAAAGTTTTGAGTTCAAATTCTAATCCTCTCTCCCTTCCCTGAGGCAGTAAGCAATCAGATACAGGTTATACATGGGCAGTTATATAAAAGATTTCCATGATAATCATTTTGTATTCATCTATTTTCCTATTTTCCATCCATATAAAATTTTTATGAAAATCAAACATGTATTAAGGGTATCTTCAATGAGGGCCTTAGTAGAGAACTTAACAGACTTTTGTAAACAATACTTCACAATAGACCACAGACTCATCTTTACTATCATATATATGTGATATATGGATACATACATATATATATAGACAAACATATGCAGAGCTACTAATTTCTTCTACAGGTGCCATCATTTGTTCTTCATCACTACCTTCTACTCTCCATTGGAGGTGTGGTCTACATTGGTTACCTCCAGGCATATCCTGTCTTCTGGAGCTTCTCTGTGCTGCTAGTTTTGAGTTTCAGCTGAAGTTCTTGGCTAGAGTGCTGCCATTTCCTTGAGAGAAAGCATTGGCAGATGCTCAGAATTCAGTGGGAGGAGGAGAGTGGACTAGATTGCTTTGGAGAAATTATAAAGTTCCTGTAAGTTTCTCCTAGAAACAAAGTCTTGCCTTA
>CM053580.1:252964212-252980861 GCA_028627135.1 Pseudochirops cupreus
GGGGGGGGGGTGATGATTACTTTCCTTGTTATAATATTTTGTTAAAAAGCTTCTGCTTTGAACTGCATCATCTGGCTGACTATTCATAGTAACACATTGGTTGGGGTTGTCAGCTATGGTTTTAAGTGCATAGACCAACAGAGTACCTTGAACCCGGGATAAACTCGTCTGAGTAATTTATTCTGTTAATCTGGAGATACTCACAATGCAGTAGAGAGATAATAAAACTAAAGATCAGAGAAGCTGAGTATTTTATCCAAGCAAGTGACTCAGTGAATAAGTGTTAAAGTCCATATTTGAACCCAAGTCTTTTGGCTCCAAATCCAATTCTTTGTCCACTGCAACAATTGATGGCATGTCTAAATCTTGAAGTTATCTTGGACAGCCACTTGGCCTATTCAGCTGACTCACTGTATTTTCTTGTCTCATATAATTAATTTAAAGCACCAATGCATCTGTTATTGATCAGTGTGGATATTCTCGCCAATGGTTAGGACATCCCATTCTTATCCTCTCATTCAAAAGTTCTTCTCTCTTTCAATCTTTTAAAAATATTTCATTTAAACTTTTGAGTTCAAATTCTAATCTGCCCTCCCCTCCCTGAGACAGTAAGAATCAGATATAGGTTATTCATGTGCAATTATGTAAAAGATTTCCATAGTAGTCATGTTGTATAAGAATACTCAAATAAAAGAAAAAAATGAAAGTAAAAAATAGCACGTTACATTCTGTATTCAATCAATATCAGTTCTTTTTCTGAAGACAGACAGTATGCTTCACCATTAGTCCTCTGGGATGTATTGCTGAGAATAACTAAGTTACTGACAATTCTTCATCCAACAACATTGGTGCTACTGTGTACAATCTTCTTCTGATTCTGTTCACTTTGATTGGTATTAGTTCATGTAAGTCTTTCCAGGTTTTTCTAAAATACATTCTGCTAGTCATTTTTATAGGATAATAACATCCCAATACAATCATATACCACAGCTAATTTAGCCATTCCCCAATTGCTGATTTCCAATTCTTAGCCACCACAAAGGGCTGCTATAAATATTTTTGTACAAATAGGTCCATTTCCCTTTATTTGAATGTCTTTGGGATATAAACCTAGCAGCAGTACAGCTGAATCAAAAGTATGCACAGCTTTATAGACCTTTGAGCATAGTTCCAAATTGCTCTCCAAAATGGTTGGATTAGTTTACAATTCTACCAACAACGCATTAGTGTCTCAGTTTTCCCACATCACCTCAAGGCAACATCCATCATTTTCATTTTTTTGTCATATTATCCACTTTGATAGGTATGAGTTAGCACCTCAAGTTGTTTTAATTTGCATTTCCCTGATCAATAATAATTTGGAACCTTTTTTAATATGTCTATAGATAGCATTGATTTTTTTGTCTGAAAACTGCCTGTTTATATCATTTGACCACTTATCAATTGGAGAATGACTTTCATTTATATAAATTTGATGTGGTTTGCTCTAAATTTGAGAAATGAGGTCATTATCAAAGATATTTACTGTAAATCTTTTCCCCAGTTTTCTGCTTTTCTTATAATTTTGGTTGCCTTGGTTTTGTTTGTGCAAAAAACTTTTTAATTTTATATAATCAAAATAATCTATTTTACATTTTACAATATGCTTTATATTTTCTTTGGTGCTTAATTCTTCCGTTATCTATAAATCTGTCAAGTAAACTATTCCATGATCTCTTAACTTGCTTATAGTATCACCCTTTATATGTAAATCATTCATCCATTATGGATGAATCTTGGTATATGGTATATGTTAAGAGATATTAGTCTATACCTGGTTTCTGCCATGCTGTTTTCCACTTTTCCCAGCAGTTTTTATAAAATAATGAGTTTTTGTTCCAAAAGCTTAGATTTTTGGATTTGTCATATACTTGATTACTGTGATCATTTGCTATAATGTAATTTGTACCTAATCTATTCCACACATCTACAATGCTATTTCCTAGTCAGTACCGGATTATTTTGGTAATTCTACTTTATAATGCAATTTTATATCTGATACAATTAAACCACCTTTCACAAATTTTTTTCATTGATTCCTCAATATCCTTGAACTTTTGTTGTTGCAGATGACTTTCTTATTATTTTTTTCCTAGCTCTATAAAATAATTTTTGATAATTTGATTTGTATGGCTCTAAATAAATAGAGTAATTTAGGTAGGATTGTCATTTGCATTATATTGGCTCAGTCTACTCGTGATCAAGAAATATTTCTTCCAGTTGTTTAGATCTGACTTTATTTGTGTGAAAAGTCTTTTTATAGGTGTGTTCATATAGCTGGGCTTGCCTTGGCAGGTAGACTCCCAAGTATTTTATACTGTCTTGAGTTATTTTAAATAAAATTTCTCTTTCTATCTCTTGCTGCTGGATTTTTTTTTTGTAAAATATAGAAATGTTGATGATTTATGTGGGTTAATTTTGTATCCTGCACATTTGTAAGAGTTGTTAATTCTTTCAAATAGTTTATTAGTTGATTCTCCAGAATGTTTTAAGTATAACATCATATAATCTACAAGGAATAATAGTTTTATTTCCTCATTGCCTATTTTAGCTCCTTTATTTTTCTTCTCTCACTGCTGTAACTAACATTTCTAGCACAATCTTAAATAATAATTGTGATAATGGGCATCCTTACATCACCCTTGATTATATTGGGAAGGTTTATGGCTTATCCTCATTACTGATAATGTTGGCTGATGGTTTTAGATAAATATTACTTATCATTTTAGTGTAAGCTCTATTTCTCCCTATCTTCTATAGTGTTTTTAATTGAAATGAGTGCTTTATTTTGTCAAAGAATTTTTCTGCATCTAGTGAAATAATCACATAATTTCTGTTGGTTTTGTTATTGATATGGTCAATCATGCTGAGATTTTTCCTAGTATTAAACCTGCCCTGCATTTCTGGTATAAATTCCACCTGGTTGTAATGTATGATCCTTGTGCTATATTGCTGTAATCTCTTTACTAGTATTTTATTTAATTTTTTTGCATCATGTACAAAAATATTTATGTAAGCTCTTTTTGTGGTGGCCAAGAACTTGAAGTTGAGGTGATGCTCATCATTTGGGGAATTACTGAACAAGTTGTAGTATATGAATATAATGGGATCCATTTGTGCTATAAGAAAGGATGAGCAGCCAGATATCAGAAAATCCTGAAAAGAATTATATGAACTGATGAGTGAAGTGAGCAGAATCAGGAGAACATTGTACACAGTAACAGCCACAGTGTGTGATGACTGACTTTGATAGACTTAGCCCTTCTCACCAATATAAGGACCTAAAACAATTCCAAAGGACTCGTGATGGAAAATGCTGTCCACATCCATATCCCATCCATGGAGTCTGAATGCAGAGTGAAATAGAGTATTTTCTTTTTTTTTCTTTTTCTTGGTTCCTTCTATTCATTCTAATTATTCTATACAACATGACTAATGTGAAAAATATGTTTAATAGGGATGTATATGTAGATCCTATATCAAATTACGTGTCGTCTTGGGGAGGGAGGAAATGAGAGAGGGGGAAAAACTTAAAACTTATGGAAGCAAATGTTGAAAACTAAAAGTAAATGAATGAATTTTTAAATAATAGAATAGAAAAGAAAGGAAAAATATTTTTGCATCAATATTCATTAAGGACATTTGTTTAAAATTTTCTTTCTCTGGTTTGCTTCTTCCTGATTTGGGTATCAGCACCATATTTGTGTCATAATGAGAATTTTGTAGGACTCCACCTATTTTTCCAAATATAATCAATATTTTATAGATATCTTTGCAAACAATACTATGCTAATATTAATATTTTATGGGATGTGGAACAGATCATCTATTAGCATATCAACTCATTGATATTTAGATAAAGACTTCCCAATAAGAGATTAAAGAATTAAATCCATGTTTATAGCCAGCATTAAGAAGAGAAATTTAGGGGTTATGTTTCGCTACTTTTCTTCCTAGCCTATTTCTTTAAATACCTTGGAACTATATTCTTTGACTGACTATGGCACGAAAACACAGAATTCTATTTTTTCTACAAGCCTGCAACCATTAGTAGGGAAGGAGAAGATCTGATTGGACCAAAGATCACTTCATATTTTTATCTCTTTTATGGGTCACTAGTACAAAAAAAAAATGGCAAGTTGCTAATTGTGTAGTTAACCTCTCTGTTCTTGGATAGACTGGTTCACAGGTAGTCTTCATAATCTCTTATATGTTAGGTCTTCAAATCTCTTCATAATTGGTGCAACCTAATAGCATTTATTCTTTCCCAACATAACCTTTGAGAACCTACCATTACCCCCATGCTGCAATGACACCTCAAATTGGGGACATTGAGTAAAGATTGCTATTTCCTATTATCCAATCCTTATACCTATCTCCAACCTATCAGCACTCATTATAGTGGTGATTTTAATATAATTCTTGTTCATAGTTCCCTCTGTGAAATATAATGCCTGTGATATCTATCTGTCAACAAGAATGACAGAAAAGCATCCTAAGGGAACACACACACAGAGAATGGCAGAGGCTTTTGAAGCTTCAGAAATATTCATTGAAGTGTGTAAAAAACATGTAGTCCTCAACAACTTTTTTGTTGTGTGGGACTTTTTATTATCTTATTTTGACTAAAGATTATTGAGAACTTAACATGTAGATCAGACTCCCTGATGCACATGTAGTCAATTTAGTTGCTTTTGAAAAAAACATGGATTAACAGCTGATTATAATAGCACATCAAATTGCTTTATAGTTTGTGTCAGTGTGAAGTAAAGAGCCTCTGTAACCATTACAGAAATAAACACATGAACAATTCTTAAATATTTGCATAGTGCATTTTCTTCTAAATATAAGATCGGAAAATTTAAAACATCTTAGAGACTGTAATTTGGGAAATTGTCTTTTAGTGCATAGAAATGTCAACAGCCTTATCCTTCTAGCTAAAGAAAATGAAGATATTTATACAGAATCATTTGTTTCTTGCTGTGCTAGGCTTATCTGGAAATTTCTGTTTCCAGAAGGAAACTGAAAGAAGCTGTATTTGTCCAAATCCCAAGGATATAACTGAAGTCCGCTAAAGCCATGTTTTCACAGTTTTCAAGGGGAGTAAGCAGCTTCTTATATGGAGATCATTAATTGGTAAGTTGGAGACCTTGTAATTTTATTATTTGTCCATTTATATGTAATATTGAAGGAGACTCTCTGAAGCTATGGCTAATATATTTAGGATAATACATCTAGAGCTCGGGACCATAAAGGTCACCTAGTTCAATCCCCTTTTCAATGGATATGGAAACTGAAGCTCTCAGAGGGCAATTTGCCTACTAGAGATAGTAAGCGTCAAAGGCAGCCTTTCCTCTGATTGCAAAGTCAGTGCTCTTTCCACTATACCAGGTCTCACATATCTCCTTGTCTTTCTTCTTTCATTCTACTCTCCTCCAAACCATCTGCCTACCATAGCTTGGCAGACCTTATTCTTACTAGCAAAGAGTTAAGTTCTGCAATTGTCAAATCACGCCTTCCTAAGGGACACACAAATTTTCCTTATCAACTAATGGGAACAATCTATTATTCCAACTGATTATTTGGTAAATGATAGTTAAGAGTTAATTATCAGGGGCAGCTAGGTGGTGCAGTGAATATAGCACCAGTCCTAGAATCAGGAGTACCTGAATTCAAATCCGGCCTCAGACACAACACAAAAACTAGTCGTGTGATCTTGGGCAAGTCACTTAACCCCAATTGCCCTACCTTCCCTCCTCCAAAAAAAAGCAAAAAAGAAAAAAGAAAAAGAGTTAATTAGCAACTTGTTGGGGTGCCAAAGCCACAGGTGTAGAAAAGTAGGAAGAAGTACAGGGAATAGCCCTACAAAACTCCGCCAAACAGATTTAGATTTTTTTCTTGATGGGGAACTCCATGAAAAAGTCACACTGAGGCATTTTTCCAGCTCAAATTAGCAGAAGTAGACAGAGATATCTGCAAACCCTGAGGACTAGATTTGACCAAGAAGCAAATGTGTAAAGAGCACTCTAGTACTCATGAAGAACCTGTACAACAGGGGGAGAGGAGACCCAGACTGAGGCAACTGCAACAGGAAGGTGGGTGATTTTTTAACACTTGAACCTCACTCACTCTCATCTGAACCAGTCAAAGTAGGAAGGGATATATACACACAGTTGTATTCAGAAATACATTTCATTCAATAGGGGAAAGGGAGAAAAAGGAAGGAAATAAGCATTATTAAGCACCTATCACTATTTTAGAATTGAGAAACTGAGGAAGATAGAGTTTGGACTAGTAAGTGTCTGAGTTTGTATTTGAGCTCAATTTGAACTCAAAACCCATACTTTCCTGACTACAGCCCCAATGGGACACCTAGCTGTCTCTGAAAGGAGAGAAGGGGAGGAGGAATTAGAGGGAGGGTAGGTTAAGGGAGAGGTTAGTCCTACACAAAACAAATTCTAACAAAGGATGTACAAAAAAATATATTTATAGCTCTTTCTGAGGTCGCAAAGAATGTGAAACTGAAGTGGTACCCAGAAATTAGGCAGTAACAGAAAATGTTATGGTATATAAATGGCACGGACTACTTTTATGGCATAAGAAATGATGAAGGAGGTAGTTTCAGAGAAGCCTGGAAAAACACATGCACATACATGCACACTCCCCCCCACATACACATATATGTGTATATACATGCATATATATATATATTATATATATGTATTATATATATATAATATATATTATATATATATATAATATATATGTATATATAATATATATATATATATAACATAGCAATTCTGAATTTTGTCAGGACTATACATGTTTGTAATAGATGTTTTATTTTTATTTCATTTTCAGTGTGAAAGAGGGAGGCTGGAGTAGGAGCAGAGAAGGCAGATTTTAATGATTAGAAAATATAATTTTACAAAAGATTAAATTAGCAAATGTCTATGGCTTTGAACTTCACCTTTCCCTCTATATTTTAGTGTATGTCTATGAAAATGTACAGCTCCCTTCAAATGCAGAAGACACTGCTCAGCAACTATCAACAGAGCATATGTTTTGACTTGCTTTTCTAGTTCTGGCAAAAGCTTTTTGTGTATGCATAGTGTCTTGTTACCAGTGAGATACATGGAGAAGATAGCTGCTCAGGGTTAGAGTCAGATAACAGGGGACAGAGGGAAGATAAAGGAGCCTGAACACTTCCCTTTAACAACTGAACTCCATTTATTCCCCCTCAAGAAGATTCCTCAGCAAACTAAACATTATGAAATAGACCCCAAAAAATAAATAAAAAAGAAGAAGCAGACTGTATTAAATATGCTGTAGGCTGACTGTCTGATTCATTAGGCATAGCATGATGTCTTTGGGGCCCAGGACATATGGGCTTCTCCCACCTTTATGACTGAGTTTAAAAGGGCTTGCTCACCCATACAAAAGGCTGATGTTACTCTTCTAGCCACCCGATGTTAAAATGGTGGTTTAGTAACATTGGTTGAGGAATTTTATGAGGTGAAATCTAAGCTGAAAACAAATTTTATGCCTTCATTTGTGCAGTAGTTATTAAAATGAAAATAAAAAATTGTGCCTTAAAGTGTGCCTAATAAAAACACATATGGAAGGATATATTCTGCATAAAGGCTTATCACAGCAGTCAGGTACGTACAGGGAAAACCAATTAGGTGGAATTGGCTTCCCTTAAGAAAAAGCCATATGCTAGTTTGAAATTTTAGAAGTAATGCTAGTGGAATGAGATGATGTTTTTAAAACAATATAGTACTATATGATGTGATAGGTGTGAATGTGTGTGCCTGCGTGAGTGTATGTGTGCATGTGTGAGTGTGTGTGTGTGTGTGTGTGTGTGTGTGTGTGTGTGTGTATTTTGCCTATATACTGCACTGAGGATGGAACTGCCAGATTCTCCAAGAGCAGTAGAGCCTTGGGAAACCAGGGTCTAATTTGTGCATTGTCTCTCTCACTCTTCTTTGTGAGATTTGTCATTAAAATAGAAAGACCCTATGCATGTGGAGGGGAGAGATAGGTAATGAAAGAATTGGGGGCTGGGATTGTCTGAGCATTGTTTGCATCTGCTCAGGATGCAGGGATGATGACGAAAGACCACAGCACTCAGTACTTCTCAGCAGAAATCAGGAAGGTTTAAGGCACTTTAACCAGAAAGTTCAGCTGGCTAGTTGTCTGAAGTAGCACCCTGGAGCATTTTTAACACAGGTCTGCAAAAAAGAGTGGACATTGACAAGGAGGTGAAGGATGAATAAAAGTATCAAATAAGACAACCTGGGCCAAATTCCACCTCTATTTATATGAAGACTGTCTCCCATTAAAGCCAACGAGAACCATGTGTCTACATAGCAGGGCCAAATTGGACTCATAGGAGCAAAAGCAACTAACTCATGAATGAAAATCATTTTCTGAGATGTTGAAAGTTCAGTTTCAATTGTTTTCTAAGTGTAGCTAATCGCGAGAAGCATTTACCCCTGTTGTGGTTGGGTTTTTTGTTAGTTTGCCATGGTGGTATATGTGAAGGCCTGACAATGAAGAGGAGCATGGGCTCATTCAAATGACAATAAAGATTTCTCACTAATAACAAGTACTGCTGAGTAGAAATACTGACAAAGATAGTTAGCTACAATTTTGTTTTCGGTAAGCTTAATTCATGAATATAAAACTTGTCAAAATAGTTGCAAACTGCTTTCCCCATCCCACCCACATCAGTTTAGGTATTTAGACTTAGTAATGGAGATGGCGATGACAGAGTAAGTTTATATATGACATGATAAAAAGTGTTCTTATATTCAGGAAAAAATGGGTCATCCATAGTCCAACCACAGAATTGGGTTACCCCAAAAGGGAATCCTTAGGGCTAAACTATTGGCTAGCTTTGTACTCATCTAATTAGAAAACTTCTGATGTTAATTTAGTTCTAGCAACCAAATAGTTGTTCACTATGTTATCAGACCACAACAAAGGAAACACACTGAAAAGATGGTGAAAACACTTAATTGGGAAAAAGCTATAGCAATGGCAGCTATAAATATTCCCAAATTAATTCAGTTTGGTTTCCTTTCTCATCCCCCAAGGAGTTCAAGTATCAAGCTCCTAAGCACTGCAAGTAGCAGCTCACGGGCACGAACACAGTCCCAACTGCCAAAGTGTTCCCCTAGATAGACAGCAGGACAACAATGAAAAGCTGAGTCAGAAAGAGAGAACATCTTCCCTTTCTGCTGTCTCAGAGTATATCTGTAACCCATTTCACTGCATTGCTGCAGGCTGTGTCCTCTCCATATAGCTCCTGACTGGCTTACCTTGGGTTGCTAATTTGTGCTCTCCTGGCCACAATCATCTTCATGCAGCTCCCAGTAAGACTTGTTTTATGTATGACCCCACTGGTCACAAACCTAGCAGAGCTCTCCACTACTCCTCCACCTTTCCCAGAAATCCCTATTCACCAATCAACAGAAAGGATATGCTGTCCTTATTTTTTTCTAATGAACATCATGGTTTTAGACAAAGACATCCTCAAAAATGTAGTCCTTTTTCATCTCAGTCGTATTTGCTACATGTGAAACCACAGATTACATCAATGTGTAATTGCAGTAGAACCAATTCAAAAAACAAAATTTGAACATGCTAAAAAGAAAAATGTCAAGATACATGGAGATTGCATGTTTGATTGATATAGTAATTTATAGAAAAGGGGGGAAATAACAACTCACATACTCCTAGAAGGAAAGCATGGACCAAAAATGGAAAGATAGGAAAATAATACTAACCAGAATTTTTATAGTACTTTATGGTTTGCAGAATCTTTAAAATATTATTTTAGTTCATCTTCCCAACATATGTAGTTGCTATTATTAAGCCCATTTTATAGACAAGGATACAAGGAGAGAGGTCATGTGCCCATCCCAGGGTCACACAGTTAGTAAATGCCTTTGGCAGGATTCAAATTCAGGTCTTCCCAACACCAAAGCCAGCACTCTATCCACCACACCATCTAACTGTTACTCCCCCTGGGCCTACGTGTTTCAGACAAGTCTAGGACTAGATAAGCATTCCTTGTAAGAACAAATAGACAACTTTGATCCTTCAAAGGTTGCCTAAATTATACCAGAAAAAAAGAAGTTAAAGAAGGAACATTTCTGTTGCCATGTCCCATTTCTGTTACTTCAGCCGTTGTATTAATGGGTCTTAGACAGACAGGCTGCTTAAGACATCCCTTTCTTGTCAAAGTTCTTTCTTCATTTCTCTCTCTCTCTCTCTCTCTCTCTTTCTCTCTCTCTGTTTCTCTCTTTCTTTTTAAATTTGTTTTAAACTTAATTACACAATAAGAAAAGAAAAAGAAGCTTACTATAAACTTAAATATTAAAACTTAAATACAAAATAAGAGACGAAAAACAGCATTGTCACGTGCATAGCAGAACATAAGAGAAATTTCCATTTCAAGAAAGCCTATATAATAATATAATAAATACTACACAGTGTACTCAGAGCTGTCCAACTTTGCTTCCTTGTAATTTTTCTTTTGTTCTCTGTTGTGCACATTTTACTTTGTTTTTTCCTCTCCTCGTCACCCCCTCTCCCAAGAAGGCTACAATTAAGTGTGTGTGATATATGTATGTGTGTGTGCATATACATATACATATGTATCTATATGCATATGCACACATATACATAAACATATATGTATACATGTGCACATACATGCACTAACAAACACATGCATACATTTAACTATCTATAATTATACTCATATATAGACATATACATTCATATGCATCCATGTAAGACCATACTGTACTTGGAGTTATTTCTAACTATAGCATATTCCAGGCCACAGAGAATTGCAGGGAATTATTAGTGTCCTGAATGTATGTCTATTTTCATTGCACAGCCTCTGTCTCATCTCTGCTTGGGGCTATAAGGTAGCCCTTTTCCTCAGCACTAGAGAATTTTCAAGGGAATAAAAGCTTAGTAGTACTTTCAGCCTCCATTCTACTCCCATAGCCTCTAGACGTGGCTATAAAATGTAGGCCTACCAATTCCTGTAGATTAATAGGACCAGAAAATCCTAGTTAACGAACCAGGAAATCTCAATCTTAAGGAGACCCATTCTGGTTTTGCAGTTAATTGAGACTATATCAAAGGCCTCCATTTCAAACCTTAACAGGAATTCCATACCATGCACAGCAGCTGCCTGAGACACAGAATTACAGGGCTGAAAGAAAGAGGGCCCTGAATGTTCACCTTCAATCCAAGCATCCACTAAAATCGTCCCTGACATAGATGCCTTATACATAGCAGGTGCTCAAGAAATGCTTTTGGAATTGCATTCCAGTTTATTCTTTAAAATGTCTTGTAGTAAGTACCTACGAACCCAAGTGTGAGGGAGCAATCCCAATAACCTGACCTAAATTCTTCCCGTTCAGATATTATTTTCTTCTGTCCTCAGTAAAGATAAACAACAGGCTATTGATGTAACTCTTTCAGAAATAATTATTTATGTAGAATGCTTGAATAGGTTTAAAGTGCCACTCTAGACCTAGCATATTATATGATATCCTACGGGAAATAGAGAGAGAGAAAACAACTCCCCAGGCAACTCCTCATAGAACTTCATGTCTACTTGAAAAAAGAAAATGAACACGTATGAAGGGGGAAAAGAAATCAGAGAACAAGTTACTAAGAGTACTGCCTTGTAAAAATAGGATTTTAGAGAAAAGAATGAGAAATGTGAACTGCAATTGTCAGAGGAACCTTCCTGTGCAGGAGACAGGACTAAGAATATGTAATTGTTCCTGTTTTCAATAAAACAGAAACAGTAGCAGCGCTCTTTATTGGAAAGAGTACTGGACTTGAAGTCAGAGGCATGAGTTTGAATTTCAATCTGACCATTTAAATAGCCATTTGACCTTAGAAGGGTCATTTGACTTTTTTCAATTTCTTCATCTATAATGCAGAAATGATAACCCTGAAACTACATACCTCACAGGGTTATTGTGGAGCGGCAGAGACAGGAGTTGCTAGCATGCTAGAATAGGAATTAGGAAGGCCTGGTTTAAAATCCCATCTCTTTTACTTGCTAGCTGTATGACCATGTAGAAACATTGGGTTACTTGTGTGTAAAATAAGGATATTAATACGTGTTATTTTTGTGAGGCTCAAATAAGACTATAAGTTAAGCTGGAAGAGACCTTAATGGTCACCTGGTTCAGTCTCTTCATTTTGTAGATGATAAGATTAGGGCCCAAGAGGTCAAATGGTAGCTGCTGGACCTTGAATAAATTACTTCTTTCAGTTTCTTCATATTTAAAAGAGATGATAATACTGGTACAACATAACTCACAGTACTGTTTAGAAGAAGCAGCAGAGGGTAGTAGCTAGATTGTTGAAGTTGGATTTGGGAAAATCTCATTTAAAATTCTGTCTCTGAGAGAACTGCAGTAAAGAGGGTGGTGGCAGCAGCAGCCCCAGCAGAAGCAGTAGAAAGTAGCAGCAGGAGCTTCAAGGGGGCAGAGTCAAGGTGGAGGAATAAAAGCCGGGACTCACCTGCACTCATCTATAAATTCCTTCAGTTACCTCTAAAAAGTGAATCTGAACAAATTTTAGAGAGTCAGAATCCATTAAGAGACAGAGTGTGGTAGATTTCCAGAGCAGGAAAACATGAGAAAATCAACAGGTAGGATTTGTTGAATCAGGTTGGGGAGGGTGGGGGTAGCAGAGTTTGGAGTATGCTGGCTGCACCAGCACAGACCTGACCACAGTGGAGCCAGAGCTAGCCCAGGCTAATTGATTCACCCACTGCTAAGGTAATTCCCAAACCTCCCACCACAGGACAGAGGTCTGTCGGAGCTGGGTAGGAGACAGGCACAGGGTCTAGGGCAGAAGCAGCAGCTACTCTTGGAGCTATCAGCCCACAGCCTAGATGCTTAAAAATCACCTACCTACATGAACTTCTGAAAGTCAAGATGATAGAGTAAACCATAGCTACTGTCATTTCCCCCTTGTTGAGCTTGAAAAATCCAGAGAATATTGCCCCAGGGTAATACCCTGAAATAGTGGAACCAGCAGGAGGCTAGGGAGATCTCCAGGAAGGGTGTGGCTATGGTTGCGCTGCAGCTGTAGGGGACCTGTGCAGGAAGGGAGGCGTCCCAACTTGGGATCCTGAACCCTAGGGGGTGGAGCCAGCAAACACCAAGACCAGAATACCAGGTGTGCCTTCAGACAACCAGGGGAATTGGCAGACACACCAGTGTGCTACTGGCCACCAGCAGCTGAGCCCACCTGAGCTGTAGCCCAGGGGCAGGGAGGTAGAAACCTGAAGGTGCAGGACCACCCCTCCCCCATGGACCACCCCTCCCCCATACCTCATTCAGTGAGCTTCAATGTAACCCTGGGAAAGGCAGAAAATCCTGGCCTCCTCTTGGTCTTGCCATTCACCAGCCAGCTCCAGCTCAGCACCAAGTGAGCTGCAGCATTATATAGTCTTTAACTGACAGAACCAGAGGCCACAGCACACAAAGCCAGTGACCAGGCCCCTAGCTCCCAGCACAGGAAGCATGGGTCAGAACCCTCTGTGCCCCAGAAGCAGAGATTCACTTTAAAAGCCAAGGAATAGGTAGTACACACAAAAAAAATGGGAAAACAAAGAATAAAGAATCTTATTATGGTGATCAGGAAGAACCAAATTCAGAAGAAGACAGCACTGACACCCATATCTGAAACCTCAAAAGGGAATATGAACTGGTTTCAGGCCAAGATGATTCTTAAAAGAGTTCAGGAAGGATTTAAAAAGCCAAATTAGAGAGGTAAAAGATAAATTGGCCAATTACTTAAAAATATAATTGGCAAAATGGAAAAAAAAATCATTGAAGAAAATAACTGCTTAAAAAGTATGATGAGCCAAATGGAAAAAAGAGGTACAAAACCTAACTGGAGAAAATAATTCCTTAAAAGTAAAAATTGGTCAAATGGAAAAGGAGATAGAAAAGCTAACTGAAGAAAACAATTTGTTAAAAATAAGAATTGGACAAGTTGAAGCTAAGAACTCTATGAAGCATCAAGAATTAGTCAAAAAAAACTAAAGAATGATAAAATAGAAGAAAATGTAAAATATATCATTAGAAAAACAACTGACCTGGAAATGAAATCGAGGAGAGAGTTATCTAAGAATTATTGGTCTACTGGAAAGTCAAGATGAAAAAAAGATCTTGGACAGTATCTTCTAAAGAATCATCAAGTAAAACTTCCCTGAAATCCCAGAACAGAGGGTAAAATAGTCATTGCAAGAATCCACCATTCACCTTCTGAAAGAGATCCCAAATTGAAAACTCCAAGGAATATTGTAGCCAAATTCCAGAATTATCATGTCAAGGAGAAAATACTGCAAGGAGCCAGAAAGAAACAATTTGAAGATCATGGAACTACAGTGAGGATCACATAGGACCTTGTAACTTCTGCATTGAAAGACTGGAGGGATTGGAATATGATAAATGGTAAGGAAAAGGAGCATGGACTACAAGCAAGGATCAACTACCCAGCTAAATTGAACATAAACTTTCAGGCAAGGAGATGGTTATTCAATGAAATAAGTGACTTCCAGATGTTCCTGATGAAAAGACCAGAGGCCAATGGAAAATTTGATCTTCAAATACAAGATTCAAGAG
Source organism: Pseudochirops cupreus (assembly GCA_028627135.1). NCBI lineage: Eukaryota > Metazoa > Chordata > Mammalia > Diprotodontia > Pseudocheiridae > Pseudochirops > Pseudochirops cupreus. Next base: position 252,978,942 of record CM053580.1, read on the forward strand.
AGACAGGGAAAAACCCACGAACACATGCACACACACACACATGTAAACACACACATAAAACCTGTTCTTCAGTAAGATCAAATTGTTTACATCCCCATCTGGGAGGATGATACCTCTTAATTTTGAGAATTGTATAATTATCACAATTTTCAAAAGGGATATACATAGATAGAGGGTGCTGGTATAAATTAATATGTGAGGATAAAAAACCTAATTAAGGTGTGCAAAGGGATTGTAATGGGAGAAGAGGAAAGGAAGAGGCAGAAAAGGGTAAATTACGCCACATGAAGAGGCACAAAAACATATTATAGTAGAGGGAAAGAAGAAAAGGAGATGAGCATTGTATGAGCTTTACTCTCATTCGTTTTGGCTCAAGGAGGGAATAAGATACTCAGTTAAGTACAGGAATCCAAAGTGAAGAGACGCAAAAACCTATAGTAGAGAGAAAGAAGGAAGCAGAAAAGGGTAAATTATGCCTCCTGAAGAGGCATAAAAACTTATTATAGTAGAGATAAAGAAGGGAGAGAGAAGAGCATTGTTTGAGATTTACTCTCATAGGATTTGGTTCAAGGAGGGAATAACATACTTTGTTAAATATAAAACATCTAGGGGCAGTTAGGTGGTGCAGTGAATAGAGCACCAGTCCTGGAGTCAGGAGGACCTGAGTTCAAATCCAGTCCAAGACACTTAACACTTACTAGCTGTGTGACCTTGGGCAAGTCACTTAACCCCAATTGCCCTGCCTTCTCCCCTCCAAAAAAAAAAAAGCAAAACGGGATGAAGCCAAAATGGCAGCGTAGAAACAGGAAAACTCCATGAGCTCTCCACATAACCACATCAAATACCTATAAAATATAACTGAACAAATTTTAAAGCTACAGAACCCATAAAGTGACAGAGAGAAACAAATATCATGCTGAAGACAGCCCTTCAGGCCTACAGGAAGGGTTGTTGAGCCCAGTCCCATGTGAGCCTGAGGTTTTAGCTCCAGGGCAGCCCCAACCAGCAGCTGGCACAGATTTTGGGAGAGTGGATCACCAGCATCTGTGGCAGTTTCCAGAATTATCAACCCATCAATGCCAAGAAAAAAGTGAAAGGCCAGTGTGGAACTTTTGGGAACAGGGGTACTGAAAGCATGGTGCAGCCACTGCCCCCGGGGTGAGAAGGCAAGAAGCAACAGAGGTGATGTGGCCATGCACCCACCTCCACGTGGCCTATTCAGAGCTCCTGGCCTGCAGATCCTAGGGAGCCAGGAGACCATTCAGAGAGTAATTGCTCTTGCTTTGACCTGCTTGAATCTGAATTGAAGTATTGGGTGGAGGTCCTGGAATGGGTGAGCAGTGAGGTAGGGCTTGTGGGGGCTGTGGAGAGGGCACCCACCTAATAGCTCTGGCAGCTGCAAAAATCCCAGCAATTTGGGACAAAGGTGTCCTCTCTGGAAGCATAGTTCTACTGTGGGAAAGAGCTCAAAAGTCAAGTAATTGAGTGGCAACATGAGTAAGTAAAGGAAGCAAAGCAAGTACAGAAATCAAACCTTAGACTCCTTTTTTGGGTAAAAAAAAGGGCAAAGCATGGAACAGGAGAGAGACACTAAAGTCAGAACTCATGCACCAAAAGCTGCCAAGAAAAATATGAACTGGTTACAAGCCATGGAGGAGATTGAGGGATTTTAAAAATCAAGTAAGAGAAGTGGAGGAAAAATTGGGAAGAGAAATGAGAATGACGCAAGAAAATCATGAAAAGCAAGTTAACAACCTGACTGAAGAAAATAACACCTTAAAAAATAGATTAACTCAAATGGCAAAAGAGGCCCAAAAAACCAATGAGAAGAATCCCTTAAGAAGTCAAATTGCCAGATGGAAAAAGAACTTCAAAAACTCACTGAAGGAATAATTCGGTTTTTTTAAATTTATTTTATTA
>CM053580.1:252981361-253008768 GCA_028627135.1 Pseudochirops cupreus
AGTGGGAAGTATCTTTGTGTGCATTTTGGAGTTCCAGGATTGGTTTAGAGTCCTATTTTGTGGGTATTTTGGGGTGGCTATGTGAGAGCTGCGATATGTTGCTGCTGCTACGCTGCCATCTTGGCTCCTCCCCCTCAATTAACTCTTGAAGGTAGAAAAGTTAACCTATATCTATGGGATGAAATTTTACACCTAGGAGTACTGAATTCCAATGGAATCATAGGCTTTATTTACAGAAATATGTGTACATATTCAAATATATGTACGTATACACACATACATACACATATATATACACACATATAGCTATATATATATCTATATGTATCTATATTCCAGTATTCCTGTAGTACCAGTACATCAATTAGCATTTAGTATTTGTGAATCAATTAATATTTGGTCTCAAATAATTACATTTTAAAACTGGGGTATGAAAAAGTAAGATATGTGGTATATTTTCCTAATGGTAAACCTAGGTTTGAAAGAGTTGATTGATCTTTTCTCTATTGTCAGTACCTAATGTACTAGTACCAGGAAATACCTTAAACACAGGGGTTATGCATCTTTTAAAAATAATTTCTCTCAATACAGAAATTCCAAGAGCAGAGTGCCAAATGTCCAACTTTCAACATAGTGGTATACTAATTTAGAGTTAAACAATTAAAAAATCTGTATAGCAGAGAAAAAAATAGAACTCTCTCATGTGCTTAGCAAATCCTGTATGAGCTATTGATATGTGTGGGTCATCTTGTACTAAGAATGACCCAGTGCCTAATAGGGGTGAGAGTGTATGCTGTTTTCTCCTATCTTTTCTCTTACATTCAAAACTTATCCTACCCACCCACCCACAATTATATACTTTTAGGCAGAAACCTGTAAGCTAAATATAACATAAACATAAAGATAAACATTGAGAGAGGAGTAGTCATGCATTAGTAGACTTGAATAATCAGTCAAAAAGGTGGTTGATGTGTAGCCTTCCATTGCTACATTATTTGAAAGTACAAAGTAATTTTCTCTGTTTTATCATTTTTGTCTATTTTGAAACCATCCCTTCCATAGCCTGTATGTAGCAAGTTCAACTTTCTTTTAAAAAGATTTTATTTTGCCAATGTCCTTCAGTATGTTTCTGCTAAAAGTTAATTAGGGCAGTATACACACATATACATACATACATACATAGATACATATGTATGTATGTGTGTGTATGGGAAGATCATTAAAGCTAACATTTGTAAAATGAAAAAAAAATCTTACATTAGAAGAATATACTGTGTGCTTTTTACAAAGGGTTATATTTTCCAGTACTAATGGTTAAATCCTCAAATGATATTAGGAACATCTTCAATGCATTTCATTTCATCATTTCAATAACATCATAAATCGCTCTTTTTTATTCATTTGCCTGCTGGGCTGATGCTTTCCCACATTTCTCTTTTTACTTTTAAAGGATTTATTTACCAGCTTTTGGAGGTTAGATTCTAATTTATTTTTATTTTATTCTTTTTTTTTTTTTCGGTTCATCATTCTGAGGAATGATTCTGTGTTTCTAAGTTGTCATGGTAACAAGATTGCTGCGCTAAAAGGTGAAAATTGAAGATGGATTTTTAGCTTTTTCCTATTTGTTATCAATATATGATGCATTAACTTTAACAAATGTAAAATTCTTCATTTTCTGAGGGCTGGTAGATAATTTGACCTAGTTACACTAACCAGGTTTTAGTATCATAGATTTTGCACCAGAAAATATCTTTAGAGTTATCTAGTAAAACTCTCTTATTTTGATGATAATGAAACTAAGGTCTAGAGAATCTAAATAACTTCATAAGATCAAAGGTAGCAAATATTAAAGGTCAGGTTTAAATCTATATCATTTGATTTTAAATCCAACAATCTCTCCATTACACCATGAACGGGACTTTCCATTACACCATGAATAGCACCGCCATCTCACCTTACTTTTTGGAAGTGCGGAAAATGTGCCTCCAAAACTCCAAATGTGTTTACTTCAACAATCCCTCCCCTCTCTGTTCTTTTTTATACTTACCTGCATTGTTAGCACAGGTACCCAAGTATTTTAGAAATCTGCTTAGGCAGATTTAGGAGGAGGTGGGCTTCAGCACCCACATAAAACAGAAGAACCACACACAAGTAGGAGCGTATTGGTTAATGTTTAACAACCGGTTCTCTCAGGAGAAAAATGTACCCATGCTAAACTATGAAGTTTAATCTGAATTATTGACATTTCCTCCATCACCGTATTAAGTCAAGATAGTCAATGAAACAATAAAATCAATGAACAATAAAAGCCCTAATATGTGATGTTTGCCTATTTCCTATATGGAAATGCTCACGTAGAAGATACAATAATCTTCATGATCACCTCATATAATCATACTGGCCTTACCTCCGAATCTATCTTAACACAGCTATAACCTCACCTCACCTTTGGAAAAGCTCCCAGACAGGGTTGTAGTATATCAAGTGGCATAGAGTATTTGAACACAGAGGGCCTTACTCTCTAGCTTCCTGAAAGCTTCCTTTCTCACTTTTAATTCAGAGACTTGGGCTTATTCTTTGGAAGACCATGGCCACAGGACGGTGACTGATCAGACTGGACAGAAACATTCTATTATTTCCATTTCATGGTATCTTTGGTTAGTTGGAATTGAAACAGATATGGATTTTTCTTCTAATTTTATATACACACAGACATATATGCATATATTATAATATGATATATAATATGATGTTATATCTATATATCTTGATCTGGGACAGTTTTCATCTTTCCAAATCTCTGTAATAGGGTTGATTAACTCTGCTTTGGCATACTCCCTGCCAAGTCATTAGTGTTAATGTTGTGCATCCAACAGATCAGTAACCTGGTCATAATTATCTTTTATTTACACTCTTCAGTATAGGAAGTGAAAAGGGATAGAAGACTTAGTGACATTTTATTAAATTATCCATCAACATTGTTTTAGAATTCATGGCTTGTACCAAATAAAACAGTAATTTTAATCATGGTGAGGACCTAAAATTATAAAAAGTCTGGCAACATTGACAATCTACAACAATATTTGCTACAGCAGAAAGAACACTGACTCCAGAGTCAAAGGATGTGGTTTCAAATCCAGTCTCTGGCATTTCCTGTATGTGTGACCTCAGGAAATTTGATTACCCTCTCTAGGCCTCCAGTTCCTCATCTATAAAATGAGGGAGTTGGACTAACTGGCCTCTGATTTCCTTTGTATCACTAGATCTAGGATCTGGGATTTTCTGGTATGTCAGCAGTTCTCAACCTGTGGGTCGCAACCCCTTTGGGGGTTGAACGACCCTTTCACAGGGGTCGCCTAAGACCATTGGAAAATGTATATTTCCAATGGTCTTAGGAACCGAGAAACCACTCCTCTATACATGTCCAGGGGGGTCCCCAACATGCAGATACACCCACATACTAGTATTAAAGGGTCACAGCATTAGGAAGATTGAGAACCACTGGGGTATGTGTAGCTCTTTAATTTATCCTTTTAATAATTATTTATTGTATCTGCTCCACAACAGATGCTTTACTAGGCTCTTTCAATAGATTTTTTTTTGATTTTTTTAAAAATGGATTTATTTACTTTGTTTACAAGATTCGGTTCCACCAGATCCTGAGTTTCAAATTTTCTCGTCTCCTTCTCCCCTCCCCCCCATCTACTCATGGCATCATGCAATCAAGTATAGGATCTGCAAATACTTTCACATTGGACATTAGTCTGGCTGTGTAGAAGGGTTGTAACTGATGGAATGAACAATGGGAAAGAGGAAACACAACCAAACATGGAAAGGAAAGAGAGCATGTAGTTTGCTTCAGTCTGCATTTAAACTCTGTTCTTTCTAGATGTTTCTCTGATTGTAGACATCTCCTTCCATGCTGAGTCTTTTAGAGTTGTCTTATAACCTTGCATTGCTGAGAAGAGTCCAGTTAATCAAAGCTGGTTGTCACACATATGTTGTGTCTGTCATTGTGTACAAATTTCTCCTGATTCTGCTCTTCTCACTTAGCATCAGTTTGTATAAGCCTCTCCAGGTAAATATGAAGTTCATCTGCTCCTCATTTCTTATAGCACAATAGTATTCCATTACATTCAAGTACCACAACTTGTTTAGCTATTCCCCAATTGATGGGCATCCCCTTAATTTCCAGTTTTTTTGCCACCACAAAGAGAGCTTGCAATAAATATTTTTGTACATATGGGTCTTCCTCCCACTTCTATGGTCTCTTTGGGATATAACCCTAGAAATGGTATTACTGGGTGAAAGGGTATGTACATTTTTATAGCCCTTTGGGCATATTTCTAGATTGCTCTCCAGAATGGTTGAATCAGTTCACAACTCCACCAACAATGCATTAGTGTTCCAATTTTTCCACATATTCTCTAGGATTTGTCATTTTCCTGTTCTGTCATCTTAGCCAATCTGACTGGTGAGATGTGGTACCTGAGAGTTGTTTTGATATTCATTTCTCTAATCAATAGTCATTTAGAACATTTTTTGATATGCTTATAGATATCTTTAATTTTTACTTCTGAAAACTCCCTGTTCACATCCTTTGACCATTTATCATTTGGGGAATGACATGTATCAATGCATATTAATTGATTATCTGCTGACAAGTGCCCTATCATGTCCCATAGTCACAGACATAAAAGTGAAAAAAAGTTCTTGCTCTCAAGGATCTTACATTACATGTAATTTTATTGTTGTTATTAATTTTATCAGGACTTTAAGAAATAAAATAAGCATTTCCATAATGTAGTGGAATAGAAAAAAAAAGATGATTGTACATTAAACTGCATACCTATTAGGTACAACTTGCCATTCCTTTTAAATATATATTAAAATTATCACGTAACATTTTTAGCTTTTCCCTCCCTTCTGCTCTAGAGGTGACTACTATTAGACAAAAATATGTATATATGTTTAAATTCATTCTATACATACTTCTATTTATTATTTCTTTCTCTGGATGCAGATTGTATCTTCCTTCATAAGTCCTTTGTAGCCAATTTGGGCATTTATCACAGTGAAAATAACTCAAAGTTGTTCTTAAAACGATTGCTGTTACTGTATACAATGTTCTCTTAGTTCTCATTTCTCTCTTCATTATTTTGTGTTTTTCTAAGATCATCAAGTTCATAATTTCTTAAAGCACAGTAGTGTTCTACCACAATTATATAACATAATGTATTAAAACATACCCTAATTGATGGTCATCTTCATAATTTCTAGTTCTTTGCCACCACAAAGGGAGCTGCTATAAATATTTTAGAACATATAGGTTCTTTCCCTGTTTTTCTCACCATCTTTAGAAACAGACCAAATAGTCATATTGCTGGGTCAAAGGGTATAGGCAATTTCATAACTCTTTGGGCATAATTCCAGAGAGCTCTCCAAAATATTTGGATCTGTTCACATTACCACCAACAATGAATGTTTTCCCATTTTTCCATATGCTCTCCAACATTTGTCATTTTCCCTTTCAATCATTTTAGTCATGTAGTCAGTGTCATTTAGTCATCAGTCATTTGGTCTGATAGATGTAAAATGATTTCAAATTTGTTTTAATTTGTATAATGATTTAGAGCATTTTTTCACATGATTATAAGTTATTTTAGTTTCTTCATTGGAAAACTGTCTGTTCATAGCCTTTAATTATTTATCAATGGGGAATGTCATATTCATAGATTTGACAAGGCTATTTATATATATATGAAACATGAAACCTTTATCTGAGAAACTTGTCTATAAAATTTTCCCCAAATTTCTGTTTTCCTTCTGATCTTAGGTTCATTTATTTTATTTGTACAACTCATTTTTAATTTAATGTAATTGATGTCATTCATTTTATGCCTCACACTACTCTCTATTGTCTCTTCATAAATTATTCACCTATCTATAAGTTTGATTGGTAATATGTTCCATGTCATTTACATTTTCTTGTAATATCTCTCTTTATATCTAGGTCATTCCATTTTGACCTTATTTTGGTAAATGGTGTAAGATAATGGTCTATGCCTAATTTCTGCCAAACTGATTTCCAGCTTTCACAAAAAATTATTATGTTATGAATTATTCTTTTACCAAAAAATTATCTTTTCACTTGTCAAACATATGCTTATTATGATTATCCATTGTAAGTGACAACTACTCTGCTCCCCTGATCTACCTTTCTGTTTCTTAGGCACTACCAGACAGTTTTGATAATTGCTATGTTATAATATAGTTTACCTCCTAAACTTCCTCCCTTTACATTTTTTCCCTTTATTTCATTTGATATTCTTAAACTTTTGTTCTTCCAAATACATTTTTTTATTATATTTTCTAACTCAGTAAAATGTTTTTGGTAATTGTGATAGCATTGAATATAAATAAATCATTTTAGATAAAAGTGTAAATTTTATTAAGTTGGCCCTGCATGCTCATGAATAATTAATATTTTTCAGTTACTTAAATCTGATTTTATTTGTATAATAAGGTTTTTAAAAAAATAATTTTGTTTATATCGTTCCTGGGTTTTCTTTGGTAAGTGTATTCCCAGGAGTTTTATACTATCTTGAGTTATTTTAAATGGGATACCTCTTATTATCTCTTCTTGCAGGATTTTGTTGGTGATATATAGGAATGTTGATAATTTATGTGGATTTACTTTGTATCCTGCTGTTTTGTAAAAATTATTAACTAGTTGTTTCAACTAACTTTTTAGTTGAGTCTTTGGGATTTTCCAAGTATATTATCACATCATCTCCAAAAATAAATGATTTTATTGCTTTCTTTCCTATTGTGGTTCCTTCTACTTCTTTTCCCCTCATTGCTTATTGATTGGATTTCCCATACAATATTGAATAATATTTGGAATAACAGGCAAAAAGTGGCCCTGTGAAACTACTTTTATGAAACAAATATGCTGATTCTACCTAAACCAGAAAGAGTAAAAACAGAGAAAGAAAATTATAGATCAATTATATTAATGAATATAGATACAAGAATCCTAAATGAAATCCTAGCTAAAAGACTTTAAGAATGTATCATAATGATTATGCATTATGACCAAGAGGGATTTATACTAAGAATGCAGGGATGGTTTAACATAAGGAAAACTATTAATGTAATTAATTATATCAATAATAAAGGTAATAAAAATATATGATTATATTAATAGATGCAGAAAAAAAACTCTTGATAAAGCACAACACTAATTTTTATTTAAAAATACTTGAAAGTATAGGCATAAATGGATTTTTCCTTAAATTGATAAAAACAATTTATTTAAAACCACTAATAAGCATTATTTGTAAAGGAGAAAAACTGGAAGCCTTCCCAGGAAGATCAGGTATGAAACAAAGATGCCCACTTTCTCCATTATATAGAATGTACTAGATGAGATTCTAGAATTTACTCTCTGTCACATACTCTTTGACAAAGTGATACTGGTCTCCTTTCTATTCTTCAAAGCAGACAATCCATCCCTCTGGCTGCCTCTACGCCTACAATATTCTCTTTCCTCCTCTCCACCTCCAGGCTTCCCGGCTCTCTTTAAGCCCCAGTAAAAATCCCATCTTTTACTGGAAGCTTTCCCTGACCCCTCTAAATTCTAGTGTCTTCCCTCCATTAATTACTTCCTATCTATCCTGTAAGTAGCTTGCCTATATTTGCTAGCTTATGATCCCTTCCATTAGATTTTTAGCACCTTGAGGGTTCCAGGGACTGTCTTTTGCCTCTTTGTGTATCCACAGTATTTAGCATAATGCCTGGCATTTAGAAGATGTTTAATAACTCCTTATTGACTGACTGAAAAATTGGTTATTTTGTGACCAAGCTAGTGATGAGCCTTTCTAAACATAACTAGGCCAGTCCACAGACCATTGCCATACAGTTTATCAATAGACCCACATTTGAAACTTCCAACTTGGTAGGACCTTTTAGAGATATATCTGTGCTGGCAAAACTTTAGACAAATCAAGGTTAGTTCAAGGTCCACAGTAAGGCAAAGGAGTAGTTTCAATAATATATTCAATAGATCTTCATATATGGTTTCATATGTTCAATGTTAAGTCATTGCATTTGATTATACATCTGAAATGTACCAGGAAATGGATAAAATGAGGTAATTTACACATAAAAATCATCTTATAAAATGAATGATATTATAAATTATTATCCAATCTTGGCCTGTCTACTTGAAGCTTAATAGTGATTCTAGAATCAATTTTTCTATTATTGAGTAAGTCATAAAAAGTTGTTTTAGGAATTTCTTTCCTTTATATTAACTTAAAACTTCCTTCTCTTCTTTCTGCTCACTAGTCCAAACTCTGTTCTCTGAAACCACACAAATGATTTTTTTCCCTCTTTTGTCCCATGTTTAAGGAAAATGAACAACTTCAATATGAAGTTAAGTGATGCTGTGTTGTAGTGTAAGGAAGATGCCTACAGGATGACTCAGCATAAAGGATGACCTGGGGAACAGACTGGACAGGGCAAATTGTCACCTATGGAATCTGATCAAATACCTGACTTCATAAGTTTTTACTCTCTTGATCATGTTTTCTTTTTTTTATTCTAGTCTGAGTTAAATGCTTTCTGGTTTGTTAGACACTCATTGGTTTTTAGCTTATTTCTGCCACTGAGCCTTTTATTGGGACATTCCTTTCCCTTCCTTTCTCTTCAAAATATATTTCTTCTATTTTATTCTATTGGTCTCTCCTTTCCTGTCCCTAATCTTCCCCAAACCCACCCCAAAGACCAGGTTATATAAGATGAATATAGGATAGAACTTCAAATATTTGAAAACCATTCTTCCACTTCTCACTCAAAAGTTTCATGCCTTATTGTGACAAACAAGTGATCATGAGTTTGAAAACTATTATTATGGAGCTGATGCTCATCAGTTTCTGTCAATCTGGAAAGACTTTATGGCCCCATCCTTTGTTCAAAATCTACCCTAACTTTGGAGAAGTTAGCTAACCAATAGCTAACTTTGGAGAGGTTCACCACCAGAATAACACTAGAGAATGAAATCTTAGGTCATGTTGACCTGTGAAAAAAGATAAAAAAAAAAATGAATGGCCCTTAGTCATGAAAAGGGGAAAAAAATACAAAGCTATTGAATCTGATTATCATTGTGTCTTAGAGAATCTTAAATAATATAAAGGTCACCATAACAATGATACTAAAAGGACCTAGGAACTTACATAGGCAGTAAATAATCTTAGAGATATGGTAGCCAAGGGATACACTGACTCAAAGTAAAAACTGATTTTCCAAATTTTACATGTTAGGAAAGTGGAAAAAAAAATTAGAATAAACTCATAAAAATAGAAAAGTAGCGGATGGGAAAAGGAGAGCCAGGAGAAAGCTTGGTGTAAGATGGTGAGAAACACAAGTTAAGCCAGATCTTTCTAAAAACATTTAGAGATGAAAAATGGCTCGGAAATGGAATAGATGCATCTTTGCCTCAATAATTATTTATTTACTGAAGCTAGACCTCCATCCCAAACTATTCTCTCCAAAGTTACCAGTGATCTCTTAATTGCCAAATTTAATAATTTTTCTCAATCTTCATCCTTGATTTCTTAGAAACCTTTCTTACTATTACTCTCTTTTCTTTGATATTATTCTAAGTTTCCATGACACTATTCTTATTTTCCTTACCTGTCTGACCAATACTTGTAAGTGCCCTTTGCTTGATCTTTAAGTGACACTGGCTAACTCTGGGAATTCTGCAGGGTTCTGTCTTAGGTATATTTCTCTTTTTTTCTTTTTACTTTAGTTATCCCTTCCACCTTGCGATTTTCCCCACTGGAATTTTGAGACATCATGGGTTGGCATATGAAATAAAATAGGAATCTTTTGGTAGTTTTGTGTTATCCATAGATGACATGCAAAAGCCAGCAGATGACACAGAAAAAAATTAGAAACTCAGAAATGCATAAAACACACACACATACATGATATCAACATATTTTATCTTTTTAATACCATAATAATTTAGCCTTCTGCTCTGGTATAATGGGAAGGCCAAAATTTTTATGTTGATTTTCCAGATCATGGAGGTGTTGCACCTGTATTTCATTTGATGATCTCATCAGATCCAATGGATTCAGTTTTCATCTCTAGGCTGATGGCTCTTAGATCTATTTATTTAGCACTATACTCTCTTTTAATCTTCAGATTTACATCTTCAAGAGACTATTGCTCATCTCAAATTGGATGTCCCATAGACGTCTTAAACTCATGTCCAAAATTGAACTCATGTATCCCCCTAGAAACTTCCTCTTTTCCAATCTTGCCTATTATTATTGAGTGGGCTGCCATCACCCTAATTACCCAGGCTTACAACTTAGGTATCATCCTCTACTCTTCAATCTCTGATCCCCATATCCAATTAGTTCCCAAGTACTGTCAATTTTACTCTTGTCAGATTTCTCCTATATTGCCTCTTCTCTTCTTTGACTTACCATTACCTGGTGCAGTTGCTTATCATCTCGTGCTTGGACAATATTGCCATAGGTTTTTGATTGGTCCTCTTGTTTAGGGTCTTCAGTTCATCTTCCATAAAGTTTTCAAATTTTTCTTCTTAAAACACAGATCTGATTATGTTACTCCCACCCCTCATTCAATAAACTTTAGTGGCGTCCTATTTTTCAATGATCAAGTCTAAAATCTTCAATGGCATTCAAATTCTTTCATAACCTGACTCCCTCCTTCCTTTCTAGTCTTAAATCTTCCCCATCCTTCAACCCTTATAAACTGTGGGCATCAGTGACATTGATCTCTTGGCTGTTCCTCACTTAAAACACTTCATTCACCTGACTCTTTTTTATTTTCACAGAATGGCATCCATGTCTGAAATATACTCCCTTTTTATCTCTCTACCTCTTTTCCCTGACTTTTTCAAATGCTAGATAAATTTTACCTTCTGCAAGAAACTCCTACTGTCCTCTAAAAGCTAGTGCCTTCCCTCAGTTTTTTTTCCTTTTGTTCTATTCATTTTTCTCCTAGGTAAATGTTTCATTACTTCAGTAGGGTTCTTTGCCAGAGTCTATTATCTTGGTGAACTTCTGCATACCTGGACCTGAGTTGATTTCAGATGTTCTTTGCTTTTGAATTAGTAGAGGGGAAGTAAGACAGAGAGATAAATTGCCCTTAAAAGCACTGACATGCTAATAAATGTTTAAAAAACCAGTTCTCTGGAAAATAAAACAAAACAAAAACAACAATGTACCCACAAAGTACTTTAAAATGTGATTTGCATTATTCACTTGTCCTATATCACTTTCTTAAATCTAGATAATCAATAAAACCATAAATCAAGGTATGATGTATACTATTTGCCAATTCCTGAGGAGTATATGGTAACAGCAATATTTAGTAATTGTTTTTCCTGGGCCCCTTGGAGTCAGTCTCAGCAGATTCCTGATAAAAGCTGTCCTTCATTTGAACCTATGTGTGTAAAAATTGAATAGTTATGAGAGCAAAAGTTTTGATGTAAAAAGAAAATGTAAATCTTTGCATTTCACTTAAGACATTAACACCTTGTTGTCTATTACCTGCTTCTTTTGTGATTTCACCAGCTAGGCTGAAAGTGAAAATCAATTTATTGATGGTGTCTCAATCCCTGACCTGCCCTATGCCTATACACATATCCTCTTATGTGTGTTTGCATGTGCATGTATACATGTTGGGTGGTGATGGGAAACTGATAGAGAAGTGCCTTTGTGTGTTGCGGGTGTGTATGTGTTTGTATATGTATAATGTGCAAACCCTGAGGATCAATCATGATCTTGGTACAGAAGGGAATAGGTGAGTAGGATGTATTGTTTTTTAGAGAGTTGAGAAGCACTTGCTTTAAGGGTGAAAGGGATTTTCCTCACAGATACAAGAGGAAGGGAGAAAGATCACTTTCACCTGAGGAAAATGGGGAAGGCTTCATGAAGAAGGCAGCACCAGAGCTGGATTTTGAAGAAAGGGAAGGATTTCAGCGGCATAAGAGGGACAGAGAAGAAAAACAACTAGGAAAGCAGCCCAGCAATCAAAACATGTTTTCCTTTCTTATTTGTGTTTTTAATTTTATTCATTCATTTGAATTACAATTTATTGAAATGTTTTATCCTTACGTCCTAGTAATTTCCCATCACCCTCTCCAAACTGATCTCTCCCTTCTAACAAAGAAAAAGCAACCAAATAAAAACATAATAAACAGATTGTATCTTTCATTGTATACAATGTGCTATCCTACTCATCCTTCTCTATGTAATGAGAGAAGAAATATGTTTTATTATCTCTTCTGTAGAACCTTCATTGGGATTTTTGTTTGTTTAATTTTTCACTCCATTTTGAGCTTAAGATACATGAAGATTTCAGTCTATAAAGAGCCAAAGATAACTGTGAACTTAATACTGTGTGGAGCTTTTAAAGTTACATTAAATCTAATAGCATAATAACAAAATTACTGTATTCTCTTCTTAACTTTCATTTGTTCTCTTCTGTAATTGTGTATTTGTTTAACATTTCATTGATGCTATTTTCTTTCATTTCTTCTTTTTTTGGCAGTACCATTTGTAAGGACTAGCTCTCTCTTTGCCTTATTTGTTTTTAATTACTCAGAGTTATATTCTATATAGTCTGTACTTCTTCTTTTGATGACTATTAATTTTTACCCTTTGGCCACTTGGGGAATAGCTATTGGTCCCATGTATGTTTTTGTAATTTCCTGTATATTTTAGATATCAGCTTTTATAAGTGAAATTTGATAAACATATTTTCCCTCCCCAATAGTTCTCTTCTAATTTTGTATGCATTGATTTTATTAATGAAAAAAATAATTTTATGTAGGAAAAGTTGTCTACTTGATTGCATGATTTCCCCTATCCATCGTTTGGTCAATTATTTTCTCCTTAACTATAGTTTTTTGTTTAATATTTTTAAGCTGCCAATCTTATTCTTTTTATTTGTGGTATGGCCTTTTACAGTCAGATCATGTATCCATTTAGAGTTTATTGTGGTATATCACATAATATGTTGATACAAATTGAATTTAAGACTTTTTTTTTCAGTTTTGCTGGCAATCTTTTTCTTTTTTACATTTTATTTTAGATTCAAATGCCAGAACACACATATAGAATAGAGAAAAAGAAGCAAACATATATCATAAACTTAAATACTGGAATTTAAATGAAAGTTAGAAAGAAAAAAAAGCATGTCATGTGCATAGTAGAACATGAGAGAATCCAAAATATTTAACAATAAATTTTCATTTCAAGAAAGCCTGTATGATAAATGATACTCATTGTGTTCAGAATTGTCCATATTTTCTTTGCTTCCTCATGAGTTTTCTTTTATTCTCTGCTGTGCACTTTTTTATTTTGTTCTTTTTTTCCTCCATCCAATCCCCTCCGGAAGGTAACAATAAAATTTAGATGTTTCTCTATAGCTATAAATATGTACATTACAGAAGGCTACAATAAAGTTTAGATATATTTCTCCATGGCTATAGATATATACGTACACATATACATATATAGACATATACTTTCCCAAACCTATTCTATTCCTGATCTTTTTTATGTATGTGCATATCTCTTGTTTCCTATCCTTCCTGCCTCCTCTACTTTACTTTTAACCACTACCTTGCCATCCTATGACTTGTCTACCCCCTCCTCCAAGAGTTCCTCCTATTCCCATACATCTAAACACCCTTCTATACCCCTTTTTACCTATTCTCTCACTCTCCCCTCTAAAGATCCCTCCCTTGTCCTCTCCCCCTCACTATGCCCCTACCACTTAATTTCTTCTGAATTTAGAAGACTTTTATACTCTTCTAAATATGTATATGTATTTTTCCCTCTTAAATCCATTCCTAACAAAAGTAGATCACCAGAACTACCAGTCCTCCTCCCCCATCTAATTCCTTTGTATCAATTCTTCCTCTTGCAACACATTTTTATAAAATAATTAGTCTTTTAAGATGTTCCTAAATGGTTTTACTTTAAAAATTCATATCACACTCAGGTTTACCCCCAATATTTCTTATGAATTATCCAATTATTAATAAGAATCTTAAGACATATAGTTTATATATAAAAAGTAAGCAGTCTGTCCTCATGGATCTCTTACAACAAGTCTTTGTTATGTGCTTTATATTCCTATTGGTTTGTTTATGTTGAATCTTCTATTAAGTTCAGTACCCTTTTTTTTTTTTTGACAAAGTTTTGAAAGTCTGAAAGTTTATCATATGTTCATTTTTTTCATTCCCTTGGCAGGGTATGATAATTTTGCTCTTTGATATGCTGTGTTCCAAGACCTGCAGTCCTCTTACATCTCGGCTGCTAGGTCTTCTGTAAATCTAATTGTGGCACTATCATACTTAGATTGTTTTAATCTTGATTCTTTTAATATTTTTTTCCTTGAGCTGGGAGTTTTGGAATTTGATTATGATATTCTGTGAGTTTTCCTCATAGGATCTCTTTTAAGTGGTGATTGATGAAATTTTCTATTTCTACTTTCCCCTCCTGTTCTAATACTTTATGGCAATTTTCTTTAATTATTTCTTGTATTATTTTATCAAGATCTCTTTTTGATTGTAACTTTCATTTTGTTTGATTATTTTTATATTTTCTCTTCTTGATTGAATCTCCAATCTGTTGTTTTTCTGATAAGATATTTCACTTTCTCTTCTATTTTTCATTATTCATATTTTGTTTAATCATTTCTTGATCTCTTATAATTTCATGGCTTCACTTTGCCCCATTTTAATTTTCAAGATGTCATTTTCTTTCTTAAGATTCTGGATCTCCTTTTCTAATTGGTTGACTTTCCTTTCATACCCTCCTTGTTTTTCTTGTATTGTTCATATTCTTTTTTTTAGTTTTTTCCTCCATCTCTGCCATTTGATTTTAAAGTCAAAATTAAAGCTCTTCTATGAATTCTTCTTGGGCTGGTCACCATTTGAAATTACTCTTTAGGAGTTTGTTTACTTCAATATCCTCCTCTGAAGATGAACTCTGTTCATTTCTATTCCTGTAAGTTTTCTGTGGTTCAGTTCTTTCTCTTTTGCCTGTGCATTTTTTTGTGGTAATAGCTTAATTATTTGTAATCACCTATAGCCCTGGTGTATGGGAAATGGTGCTTCTTGCCACAGATCTTCAGTTCTCCCCTCTAGCCTGAAGCCAAAGCCAAACCTCCATCCTCCAGCAAGTGCCCACAGTCAGGGGCTTTCTGACCCCATTGCTTCTGCACTCTTCTGTACTCACTGGGTGTGTGCTGATTCTCTTCCTTCCCATACCCCCCTTCCCATCTTTGCAGCACAGCTGGCTCTGGCCTTCCTTGTCAGCAGGGGTTCCCTTGATCTTCCTGGGCTCAAACTCCCAACTCCCCTCACTATCCTAGGTATAAAATTTCCAGAGACTGGGCTGAGGCGGCCTCTCAAACCAAGTAACCACAGGGCTTGCAGCTTGTTGTTTAACAGACTTGCTACTTGCTGTTATAATGGAACCAACCTTGGAGGTGTTTACTCTTCATAGGGACCAAACTCCTGGGACTTTTCTTCTGATCTTCTCAAGTTGTCCCAAGAGGACTCCAGATATTCCCCTTTTCTTATTTATCTCACCCGTACTTCATCCATCCTAAGGTGCTATTTTAACTCTTCTGTTGGGAAAAATCTTGAGAGCTTGGAATTTTCTGACCTACTCCATCATCTTCCCAGAATCCTCTGACAATTCTTATTAAATAGGAATAGGAGTCTTCACCATCAGTTGTTATTGGATTTATGAGATATATGATTTCTGGAGTACCATTTTCATTACTCCTTTTTCTTGCTTATCTACTCCATTCTATTGATCTTTTTTTATACTATTGCTTCACGCTTTCTGTAACTATTTATAACATGATTTGAGGCATGAAATGCTATGTTCCTTTCATTCATACTTTTACTTTTTACTTATTTTTGATTGTAGATATTTTGTGCTTCAATGTAGTTTACTGTTATTTCGTCTATTTCTAAAAAAGTATTCCCTTAATAATCTGAATAATACAGCACTGACTTTTGTAAGTAATACTATTGCTTTCATTATATTGGCATAGCCCATACAATGAATATCTCCTGAATGCTACATTTCTACTTTATTAAAAGTTGCTTTGTAATTGTATTGATGCAGATAGTGACTATCTTTGTAGGTTAACTCACAAACAGTTTTCATTTTACAGCAATTTTAATGGACTTTTCATTCTAATTACTTATTACTATTTTAATACCATATAGAAGAAATGCTAATGATTTTGTAAATTTATTTTGTATCCTACTATCTCACTAAAGGAATTAATTATCTCAGTTTCTTCACTGATTCTCTTAGGTTTTTAAGTGCATAATAAGTCATCTTAAAATAGAAATAATTTCACCTACTCTTTGGCAATACTTGTATATTTGGTTTTATTCCAGTGTCTTAATATGCTGTCTTTGTTTATTATATATTAATGTAATATATTTCTAGAATTAAGTCAAATACAAGAGAAGGAATTCTTGCCTAACTTTTTTTGTGTGCTGGGAATGAATCTAGTATTTCTCCTTTTCAAATATTATTCTGGTTTTAAATATTTTCTTTTCATCACATTAATAAAGACTTATTTTGTGGTTATGAATTTTGGAGAGTTAAGATGAATGAATGCTATAGTTTGTCAAAAGATTTATCCATGTTGAAATAATCATATAGCTTTAGTTAGCTTAATGTTTATATGATCTATTTTGTTAATTTTCTTCTAAATATTGTACCGTCCTTGAACAATGGAACAGAAAAGAGTGAAGGCTCATATCAATACTGCCACCCTCGCCTCTGCTTTTCCTTCATTCCTTATGGGACCCAGTATAAGTGTTCCCTCTTACTTCAGAAGTTGTAAAATAATAAATCAGTAATTCTCATCTATGCTTTGTGTCCCCAGCCAGAAAAATCATTCTGGCCAAAGTAATGCAGCTGTAAATCAACCTCTCCTCTGTGCAGGTATTCTATCAATCACTTCCTCTCAGCAATATTTGAGTAATGATGCACAGATTACCATGTTTTATTGGAATTGTCTTAGGAGGCAAAAGTAAACATAAAAGTAAATAAGCCTCAAAGAAATAGGTTTGTCTCCCACTAGAAAACACCAAGAACTCTCTCCTCTCTTCTTTTTGTTGTTGTTGTTATCGTCATTTATCTTTCGTTCTCAAAGAAAACCAGAAGAGAGACAGGGAAACTAGAGAAGGGAAATGAATCATCTTGATTCTTGCCTTCTGAAAAACGTTTTAAGCAAAGTAGGATATACCCAGAAACACCTCATGGCCCTGGAGTCTGACACTGGTGATCTCCACAATATAGTCCCTCTTCTAGTCTGGCAACTGCCCTACATATCGTCTCATGTTCTCTTCCACACGATATGGGACAGGGAGAGCCTACCAGTCAAAGTCAAGCTTTTTATGAGTCCCAAGACAAAATAAAAGTTCCCCAACACATCAAATTAAGGAAACATTCAGATATATATGCAGAACTTGTTTCTCCTCCCAGAATATAAGCTCCTCAGGACAGGGGAATTTCTTTTTTCTTTGTATACTCAGTAACTAGCACAGTATCTGACAAATAGTAGGTGCTTCATAAATACTCGACTGATTGATCATAACATGAACTGTGTCTCTTTCTAGACTTCCTTCCCCTCTTCCCAATACTGATGTCAGATTTTACTTTGGGTAGCTATTTTCAATTTGTAAAATTAAGCAAGTAACCAACAAACCAGGCTAGGGTATGTTGGTAAATATTTAACCAGCAGCTCTCATGAAAAAAAAACACAACAACCTACATATGATACACTTTAAAATTTAATTGCATGATTCACTTTTTCTCTATCACTTTCTTAAGTCTAGATAATCGATAAGGCAATAAATAAAGCCATAAGTTTTAGCATTTGCCAATTTCTGAGTTGGAAATGCTCGCACTAAAAATTTAACAACCAGTTCTGTGATCCAGTAGGAGCTTAATACAGCACATCCTTGTTAGCAGTCTACTTTTCTGTTAGAAGATGAGAAGGAATATGTAAGTAGGAATAAAAGATGGGGAATTTTATGATTTTTAACTAGTACTTTGAATGCAGTTTCTGGGAAAAGGGAGCTTTTTATATATATAGTCAAATGAATGCAGAAAAAAGAATTAGGTAATCCAAACAATCAGTCCTGGTCAATCTGCTCTTAGATTTAAAAACGCAAACAAAAGAAAGCAGAAAATCTTAATTGGCTTTCCGTGCTGCCCAAATTCACAAAAGCTATTTCATTGCCTATACTTTGGCCATGAATACAAGCAGCTAGAATAAACAAAACAGGCTGACTTTGTTGGACAATTGGAGAATCAATTCCAGAACATCTGTAGTAATTCAAAGATCTTCAAGCTTTGCAAGAATGTATAATTATTCCATGGGTATACCAAATAACACTTCCAGCAAACTGGTCCAAATATCATCCTCCTGTGTTGGTTCCTTTGTTCCTCAAAAACAAAGGCCAGAAATCTCCCAGAGCCATGTAGTAGCTTGTTATCCATATCTTCCAGTTAAAGATTTTACAAATAAGGGGAAATAAGTCATTCAAAGGACCAAGAATGAAGTTGAAAGAAGGATTGTCTTTTCAATTTACTTTAGAAAATCAATCTAGACACTAATCTTCAAAGTTGGTGCATTGAATTTTTTTAATTACTATTAAGTTAATTTTAAAAAGTGTTTTCAGTGTAATGAGCAAGCCATGATTACTGGTTTGTTTAGGAGTCTTAGTAAATAGGAACATTGTGTGAGGGGCAGAGCCAAGATGGCCACTTAAAAGCAGGAAAACTCTGTGAACTCCCCCCATAACCACCTCAAATACCTATAAAATATGACTCTAAACAAATTTTACAGCTACAGAACTGACAAAGTGACAGAGAAAAACAAATCTCCTGCTGAAGGCAGCCCAGCAGGCTGGCAGGAAGAGTCTACCCATTGCAGCATGCTGGAAGCTAAGCCCCAGGGCAGCCCTGAACAGCAGCAGCTGGAGCTGACTTCAGAAGAGTGGATCACCAACAGCTGTGGCATTTTCCAGAAATATCAACCCATAAATGCCAAAGACAAAGTAAAAAGTCACTGGAACTCTGTTGGAACTGGGGGGATGGAGGTGCAGTCCAGCCTCTGCCCCTGGAGTGAGAAGCAGCAGAGGCACTGCAGCCTGCCTCCACATGGCTGCTTCAGAGCTCCCAGCCTGCAGATTGTAAGAGGGCCAAGTGACCATTCAAAGGGGTAATTGCTCTTGCTTTAGCCTCCCTGGATCTGGATCGTGGTCTTAGGTGGTGGTCCTGAGGTGTGTGACCAGTGAGCTAGAGCTGGTGGAGGCTGTAGAGACAGCACCCTCCTAATATCTCTGACAGCCATGAAAACCCCAGAAACTTGGGACAAAGTTCTCCCCTCTGGAAGCAGAGTTGTACTGTGGCAAAGAGCTCAAAAGTCAAGTAATTGAGTGGCAACATGAGCAAGCAAAGGAAGCAAAGCAAGCGCAGCAATCCAACTTTATATTCCTTTTTTGGGGACAAAAAGGATCAAAGAATGGAATGGGAGGAAGACAATGAAGTCAGAACTCCTGCGCCAAAAGTTTCCAAGAAAAATATGAACTGGTTATAGGCCATGGAGGAGCTCAAAAAGGATTTTGAAAATCAAGTAAGAGAAGTGAAGAAAAAATTGGGAAGAGAAATGAGAATGATGCAAGAAAATCATGAAAAGAGAGTCAACAACCTAACTGAAGAAAATAACACCTTAAAAATAGTCTAACTCAAATGGCAAAAGAGGCCCAAAAAGCCAACGAGGAGAAGAATGCCCTAAAAAGCCAAATTTTCCAGATGGAAAAAAGAATTTCAAAAGCTCACTGAAGAGAATATTTGCTTCAGAATTAGATTGGAGCAAATGGAAATGACTTTATGACAAATCAAGATGCTATTAAACAGATCCAAACAAATGAAAAATTAGAAGACAATGTGAAATATCTCATTGGAAAAACCATTGCCCTGGAAAAATAGATCCAGGAGAGAAAACTTGAAAATTATTGGACTACCTGAAAGCCAGATTGTTGTTTATAATATGGTGAGAAGGCTAAAAGTTTAAAGCTTCATGAATTAGTAAGCTAGAGATCATATCCACTTTTAATGGTTTCTAATTCTCTCATAAATTTCTAGTTGTCTGTACAATGAGAAGAAATTGAATTGGGTGATGAAAAAGGACTTATAATATCAACATCAAGTACTCTTATAGTCCAAAGTTAAACCATAAATAACAGAGACATTGGAAATGAAGAGTAATAGAAGTCCTTCAGGGGCCGGAAAGCCAAACACTATATTACCTTTATACTGAACAATACTATTCTGATTATATTAATTATATAATGTAGTTTTTGATTCCTGAAAAATTAAAGTATAATTTAGTTAAAATTCATCCTTAATGTAGATGCATTGATTTTGTACTTAGTCTCAAAGGATATACTATTTTAGTCATATGTAAGGGAAAAAATGGTGAAGCTTATATTTAGTTTTGCATGCTTAAGCTATCAGTCCACTTATTCTCAGAAAGAATCATAAAGGAGGAAGGCATAAAAGCAAAATGGGTATTGCTGGCTTGGGGATTACTTTCCTTGACCCGAATTCAATCAGAAAAGTGATTGCTTTTTAGACTAATATTAAGGATGGTTGTTTATAAC
The DNA here is from genome assembly GCA_028627135.1 of Pseudochirops cupreus. Lineage (NCBI taxonomy): Eukaryota > Metazoa > Chordata > Mammalia > Diprotodontia > Pseudocheiridae > Pseudochirops > Pseudochirops cupreus. The sequence continues at coordinate 253,002,132 of CM053580.1, forward strand.
TTGTGTGACAATTGGCAGAAATGGTGTTTGGCATTTACTCCATGATGATAAAATGCCTTTTGATTACTTTTGTGGTTTGGGACAAGTTATATAACCCCTCTGGGCCTCAGTTTCTACATTTTCAAAATAAGGGGACTATACTAGATGATCTCTAAGGTATCTTCCTTCTTTTGATTTTATTAGCTCTATATATACATTGTTTTATGTTGAGGTTTTTACAATCTGAGGGGAGATAAGTAAGGCCAATTTTAATATGTTCAAAATGCTTTATTAAGAATCAGGGACCAAATGAATGCCAAGATTAATTGTAGAAATCACATTAAATTCAGGCATTTGGTAGTGAGCAGAATTCTTATGAGAAATAATAATTTTGAAATGATTTCATTTTCTTGAAAGAAATGGTCATATATGTATGCTTCTGTGGAGATCATGCTAGATTGGCCTAGAATTCTTCTGGAATTTAGAAAAATGAAATGAAAATTTCCAAAAGGGAGATGGACTATTATGACTTGACCTTCATCACGAAATACATCATGGAAGCTTCAGAAATTTATCCAAGAGATGGAGATCAATGTTATTAAAAGACTTAGGGACTTGCTTGATATAAATATCAGTGAAAATCTATATGTTGTAATCAAGACTAGACTTGGGAAAATGAATGGTTTGCCAAAAATATGTTTAATGTTCAATATGTTAAAAGTATAGTTTTAGGGTGATTTAAAGAATATGCCTAAAAGTCTTATAAACTCAATGTCAAATTGTGTAAATCAAGTGATTACAGAAATAAATGACATATAACATAATAAAAGTCTTTTAAAAGATGTAAACATCTTAGGTAAGATCTGTTGTATGGCCATAAATTTAATTATTTTACTTTGTTCTATTAATTTATGCAATATTGTTTTATAAAAAGAATGATTTTTTAAAAGTTTGTAATAATATAGCCTTTATAGTTTACAAAGCATCATTGTCATAGTAACACCATGAATTGAATATATTTCCATCTTCATTTTATAGATGAGCTTATTAAGACTAAGAGAGTTTACGCGGATTAACCAGTCACACAGCAAGTAGCAGAGTAGATACTGAAACACAGATCTTCTGATATTCAAAGAATTCAATGAATCAATGAATTAATAAGTACTTATTATTTGATGACCTCATGGTAGCCCTGTGATTAAAAAATAAAAACAGTTTCTGCCCTCAAAGAGCTTATATTCTAAAGGGGTAGGCAACTTGTTTGTGTGTATATATACTCACATAAATATTTATAAATGCAGGTACATATAATTACAGAGACTAGATCTCTGATCTTAGCAATATAGGGAACTTCTGGAAAAGGAAACTTTTTCTACCAATACATCAATATAGAGTAGTGCCATGTTTGTGTATTAGAGTCCTGAAGACTTGCCAAGAGCAGTGAGAATTTAAGAGATTTACTCAAAATCACATAATCAGTATGTCAGAGGTAGCATTTGAATCCAGGTTTTCCTAAGTTCTGATCCTATGTATCTATCAATAATCTTTCTCTGTCTATCTCTCTCATTCTCTTTACCTTTATCTCTGGATCTCTCTGCGTCTATGTCTCTATATCTCTCTCATTCTCTCTCTCCTTGAAAGTCAAGAAATGAAGAAAGTCTTATGTGGGAGGTAACATTTGGACTCAATTTTTTAATAAACTATGAATTCCAAGTCACAGATGAGGAAAGAATTGAATCCAGGTGTGGGTAACCTTCTTGGTCAAAGGCATAAAGATGAGAGACGGTTGTGTGTTTTAGCAACAGCAATTAAAAATAACAACCTGGCTGGACTGAAAGGAATAATGCTAATAATTACAAAGTTGGAAAGCTAGATTGGAGACATACTAAAGGACATTAAATACCAGAAAGAGAAGCTTGTGGTTGTTTCTTGAGATAGTAGTGAGTAACTGGAATTTATTCAGCAAGGGAATAACATAGTCGGACTTGAACTATAGGAGTACTGTATAGGCACATAAAGATTGGAAATATAAATCTAGGATGCTTATGGATATGGTATTTGTTGTTGTCGTTCATTCATTTCAGTTGTCTCTGACCCTGTGATTACATTTGGGGTTTTCTTGGTAAAGATGCTGGGACTGTGTGCCATTTTCTTTTCTGTGTCATTTTACAGATGAGGAAACTGAGGCAAACAGGGTTAAATGACTTCCTTAAGGTCACACAGCTAATAAGTGTGTGAGGTCAGATTTGAACTCAGATCTTCCTGACTCCAGACCCTGTACTCGATTTATTGTGCTACCTGTTTAACATTTTTTAAATATTTGATTTTAGAATGTCAGTTATTATACATACATACATGCATGTATACATATGCATACAAACATACATGTATGTAATGTTTAATTGAAGATAATAAAAATTCCCCATGTTTCTCTTCAATAAGAAGAAAAAAGGGAAAAATAAAGAGCGCATCATGAAGTGTGTTTGTGTGTGTGTGTGTGTGCATGTGTGTGTGTGTGTGTATCCTTTTGAGTAGGAGAATTTTAGAGTTCCAATGTAATTTCTGGTAAAGAAATTAGAATTCAGGTCTATACAAGTCAGAAAACCCCAAACTGGCTTAGCAATGTACCAGTGCCTTTTGTGAAAATGAGAACTAGATGGGTTAGAGTTAGACTCAAATGACAGAAATCATAAGATAAGTTGGGAGGAAGGGAAGCAGGAGAAAGAAGTGGAAAGACATTGCCAAGGTCAAAGTCCAGAGAGGGAGAGACAAATCTGCAAAAGCACCCCGTACCACTGCTGCCTTTTCCTTTTATTCCCCTGGCTCCAGTGAAGGACAGAGCAAAGGAATCACCAACATCATTGCCCACCCCTACCAAGTTAGATTCTACTTATATGAAAACAGTTCCAGCTTATCTAAAAAGCGAAGAAACACTTGATACACCCCCTTCCCCTAAGAGCATTGTAAAAAAACAAAAACAAAAACAAACCACACACACACAACAACTTTGATCTAAGTAAAAATAACTGGAAAGTACCAAGGGGATTTTTTAAAGCTTTCCAAATAAAATGAAAACAACCCCCCACCCTGTTCATCCTAATTAGGCCGAAGGCTATTTTTTAAAATAAGAATTTATAAGGGACTAAGAATATGGGTTTTGAATGAAAGCAACCCTCGACCATTGTTGATGATATTCCACAAATTTTCCTTGCAATTCAGTGGTATATTTCTAGAAACACAAAAATGGAGTAAAAATGGTTTTGGTTAGGAAAGTTAGGGGAAATAGAAACAGATGTTTTATGTTTAGTGCCAGATAAAGGCTTCTCAGTGCTAGTCTGTTTCTGACACCAAACTTGCAACCATGGACAAATTACTTCACCTATGTCACCTTCATCTCCCTCATCTGTAAAATAAAATAATATTTGAACTACCCTCACAATATTGTTTTAGGAAAGTATTTTGCCAACTCCCAAATGCTACATAAATGCCAGCTGCTATATTATTATTATTATTATTATTATTATTATTATTATCATATCTTCTACATCTCATCTTTTCAATTACGTTCAGACAGAAATGAGAGTGGGACAGGTCTCTAACATGTTATTATCTTACATGTAGTCTGTGGATCATTATTGCTCTGGTGGATAAAACGACTGCTTTTTTTTTTTTGTAAAGTTAATAAAAGTATTGGGATATAAGCTCATCTTCAGTAGGTTCATTGAAAGCATCTTTTGGTCAAATCCAGTAGCATGACAGTATTATATGGATAGTATGTGCCTCAGCTGGTTCCCACTAGAGTTCTCCTAGTGCTCTATATTTTTAAAGCTTGTGTTTATAGACATCTTGGAAATTATGAGTATCTGGTAAAGCCCTATCTGTTATGAACATTGTTCCTAAGTTTTTATGGATCAATATTATAGTTAGGTCAATTGAAAGCAACATCAGATCTCTGATAACATTCCAATTTTAGTCCAAAAGTATTAGTTGAAATCTTAAAGATATTTTGAGGTCAGTAGCATGGCGATTATTTTCCTAAAAGTTCATGAAAGATAGTGATTTCCCAAAGTGTTATCCTAGACACCAAATCATGTCTTGCTTTGTAATGATTAGGTTTAAAAATCTTGCAACCTAATGCACAGATTTTTCAAGGCTTTCCCTTCTATAATTTCTGGTGGTGATGACCTAGCCCTGAACTGCCACCATAGAACCATTGTTTTCCAAAAAGAAATTTGCATGACTCAGTCATTTGCTTTAGAAATTTTTTGTTCACATATTTTGGCTAAGATTATTCAGATGTCGCCCATAAAGTGTTATTGATTTTTACTCTTGGACCTTAGATGGTTCATTGGTTGTATCCTCAGATAAATTGCTTTCAAATAGATCAGACAAATCCAATAGTATGTACCTTTTAACATCCTTTGCTATTTCTCTGTGAAGTGACATCTACTTGTTTCCAAAATGTTTCTGTGGGTTTGATTGGTTTATTGGTTCCTCTGCCAATATCTATCAACCCCCCTCATTATTATGCAGAAATTTTCATCTTTCTATGATTAACTTAAGAAATATCTTATTCTTCTCCAGGGAGGGCAAAATAAGTTTAAAGCTCTCAGGGAGAAAGCCGTGCCTTAAAATGTTCAGAGAGTTACTGCTATTCTGAAATTAAGGTTTAGTGGAATGTACATGCCAAATTTTATGTGTATATCCATTTATCTATCTATCTATCTATCTATCTATCTATCTATCCATAATCTATCTATATATACACACAGATATATACACACATACATATGTGTATATATATATGTTTTTATATATATAACATATAGGAATATAAGTATGTATATACCTTTCTTAATATAGAGAACCAAAAGTTCATTTTAAAAATGTAGAAAGCATCCAAATTAAAATCTATATGACAATACTTAAATACAAAGTTAATTACTCTAAGTTAACTATAGAAAGATGACTACTTCTGCATAAAACAGGATGATTGATGGATAATGGCAGAGGAAAGTGAGAACTTGGAAAGACATTAGCTTAGAAAGGCCAAGGTCTCCCATTGCATCCTGGGCCATATCCAGTTGTCCTGTCTATATCTGACCACTGGACCCAGATGGCTCTGGCGGAAAAGTAAGGCAGGTGACTTACTTAAATCCAATTCACTTGCATGTGATAATTGTCTTCAAGAATGAAGGACAAACCATACAACCTGATTTTGCTGTATATATTTGTCATAGATGAATAAACCATGAGTGCAGAACTAAGTAAAAGATTTTGTGACAATGAGTAAAGGCAGTTATTAACGCACCGTATCACTGTACTCTTAGGTGACATTTTTAGTTATTATTAATCAATAATAAGTTGCTTTTTGTAAATAAAAGTTACCTCTGTAACTTTTTGGCATAAACTTTTAATTCCTTGGTGAACATATAGTTTTGTTAATGGGCTATATTTGGATAGCTGATGGGCATTCTAATTGTTTAACACGAGCTATGCTATGTTTCTCCTAAGAAAGGGAAGATTGTGAAAATTGAATCTGAAGTTTTACTTTAAATAAGGCAAATTTACAAAGATGAAAACAAAATGTAAGTAATTAATATTGTAAGGATTGTGGAAAGGCCATATCTCTAATGTATGACATATTAGTAGCTATAATGAGAAATTAAGGCTATGTAAAAACAAAATAGATCAGTAAAATATATTAAAAGAAAGAAATATGAGACGAGGGGAAGCTGGTAAGGTGTTCTGTTAATAATACTTATAAATGGAAACATTTGAGTTAAGAATTATAGGTCTTAGTTGGATTTGCTTGTTTTCTGTTTTTAAGAGAAATTATAGTTTCTGCGAATTCTATTCATATAATTGTTCTTCCATTTATTTTACTAGAGGTGAGAAATTTTTACTTTTCTTATTTGATTCAACATGAATATTTCTTGTGTTTGATTTTTTTTTGTGACCGCAAAAGTAAGCAGAAATATTATATAGCCTTCTTTAGTGACTCTCCTTTTTAAAGAATTTATTTGCTTTTTAAGCTTCCTCTGCTGAAGTCCCCCCTCCTGGGGGTGGAGCCAAGATAGTGATCATTTAATCATCTCATATAGAAGAGGCAAGGGATAATTGTTACAATGGAGGGGAAAAACAGCAAGGCAAAAGAGAAAGGGTCAACCTTAGTCTCATTGAATTTCGCTTAGGGAAGGAATGACATAAACTCTAAACTGGGCATCTTGCCACAGAGGTGAGTAGGGGGGATGGGGATGAGAGGTGGGATGATGGAGGGGAGGGCAGGATGGGGTGGAGGGTTGCTGGAAGTACACACTTCTGGGACAGGGTAGAGAATAGAACAAGGGCAGGGCGGGATAGGAAGGAGGGACACATAATCAGTCTCTCACAATATGCCCACTGTGGAGATATTCTGCGTAATTACACATGTACAGCCTGTATTTAATTGCTTGTCCTTCCAGTGGGGGTGGGTGACAAGGGAAGAAGGGAAAGAATCTAGAATTTAAAGTTCTATAATCAAATGTTAAATATATATATATGTATATAATAATAATAATAATTATTATTAACTACATCCAACTGGGAATTAAGATACACAGGGACTGTGGTAGGGAGATCCATCCTGACCTACCAGAAAGTCAGAGGGGCAAGGGGG
>CM053580.1:253009268-253024338 GCA_028627135.1 Pseudochirops cupreus
AAGGGAAAGAATCTAGAATTTAAAGTTCTATAATCAAATGTTAAATATATATATATGTATATAATAATAATAATAATTATTATTAACTACATCCAACTGGGAATTAAGATACACAGGGACTGTGGTAGGGAGATCCATCCTGACCTACCAGAAAGTCAGAGGGGCAAGGGGGGCGGGGGGACATAGGAGAGAGTAGATTGGGGGAGGGGTTTTACAGCAGGATGGCTGTTTTGAGGTGTTGAGTAGGGGAAAGATGGGGAGAAAATTTATAGCTCAAATTCTCATGGAAATGAATGATGTAAACAAGAAAATAAATGAAATAATTTATTTTAAAAAATAAAGTCCCTCATGCCCCCATGTCATTTTTTTTATATGACCCATATCAAGTATCACCTTAAGCTAGCTTTCAATTGCTGATTTAAAGAAAAAAGTCTAGGATATTTTTATATATTTTTTCACATTCTATATGACAATTTCCTTTTTGTTGCTTTCAATTGGGCAATACGGCATTTCTATATATGTTGCATGAACCTGTTAGATATTGGTATAGCTTATGATGCCTTTCTGCTAATCTTCAATAACTCTGTCAAGTTGTTATGCTACAATGATTTGTGATGCTTATGCTGAGGGCTATTTCTTGATAATTCTACTTATGATTCTTATCGTGGAAATATTTGTCTATTCTAGTGGTCAGTGCCATATACACTGAAGCATTTCTAGTGAATACGAGCTTTTTTTTTGGCTTATTTTGTAGGGGGAAGGCAAGGCAATTGGGGTTAAGTGACTTGCGCAATGTCACACAGCTAGTAAGTGTTAAGTGTCTGAGGCCGGATCTGAACTCAGGTCCTCCTGACTCCAGGGCCAGTGCTCTATTCACTTTGCCACCTAGCCACCCCAGAATATTAGAATTTTTAAAATTTATTCCATTCCACAGTGCCATCTGGTGGTACAAGAACAAGGAGGAGCAATCCTTTATCCACTGATCTCCAAGTCAATTTCATCATGATGACAGTTGTAAATAGGGATGACAATGCTTGGGGGAAGGCTGGTGGCACAATATATAGAGCACCAGACCTGGAGTCAGGAGGACCTGAGTTTAAAGCCAGCCTCAGACACTAGCTATGTGACTCTGAACAAGTAACTTATCCTTGTTTGCCTCAGTTTCCTCACCTGTAAAATGAGTTGAAGAAGGAAATGCAAACCACTTCAGTATCTTTGCCAAAAACCAACCAAACAAACAAGAAAACCAAATGGGGTTAGGAAGAATAGGACACAAATGAAAAGACTGACCAATAACAGCTGTCTTGGCTTCTCCTGCTCCCATCTCTTCCTTAGATTCATAGGAGCAGTTCTATCACTGTGACCGGGGTGCTATTAACCTAATCAGTGGCTTCTCTAGAGCCCAGATGATTTCTGTTTTGAGATTCTTGGTAAGAACTGGGGGCCTCGAGAACAGAAAAGGAAGGGATAAATATTTAGCAGGGACCTACCATGTGCTAGGCAATGTACTAAGTGCTTGAGTATCTCCATTTGGAGTTGATGAAACTTAGGTGGACAAAGGTTAAGTAACTTATCCAAGGTCACATAACTATTAAATGTCTTAGGCAGGATTTGAATTCAGGTTTTCCTGACTCTGCAGCTGTAGTGCTGTAGATAGAGTGCTGGGCCTAGAGTCAGAAGTCTCACCTTCCTGAGTTCAAATCTGGTCTCTGACATTTGCTGGTTGTGTGACCCTGGGCAAGTCACTTAACTCTGTTTGCCTCAGTTTCTCGTCTCTAAAATGAGCTAGAAAAGGATATGGCAAACTGTTCTAATATTTTGTCAAGAAAATAAGAAATGGGACGATGAAGGGTCAGACATGACTGAAAAACTAACAGGTTCTGACATTAGGCCCAGTATTCTATTCACTGCTCTACCTAGTTTCTTCTAGGTAGGCCTTGAAAGCTACTCTAGGGGTCTCATTGAACACAGAGATGCAAATATACATTTTGCCATTCACTTCAACCACGAGATACAGACTATTGAGGGGAGGGGGCTATCATCTACCACATTTATTAACTATTTGCTATATGGATGTGGAAATGAGTGTCACAGTCTAATTTCAAACTTCCCATTCAAAGGAAAGAGAACAATGTTTGAAACATATAAAACCATATAAAAAAACTCCCATAAATCCAAAGAAAATAAGTTCAATCTTGAGATTGGTCAAAGATTAAGATGTTAGCTTTAATCAAATAGTCTTAATGTAAATTTATTGCATATGCTCACACATGGATGAATAATTTTCAAGGAATTGTATTTTGTATATTTCTATCTCCTTCATGTGTGTGTGTGTGTGTGTGTGTGTGTGTGTGTGTGTGTGTGTGTGTGTGTCTGTCCTCGGGGAGGAGGGGTCATGTGTGTGTATACCATTTGCCTTCCATCTCCACTGTAGCCATACACCAGCATGGTTATGCTTTAGATACTATCCCTTGGAACTACATTGTCTTCTAAATTTTTATCCCAGATTCTCTTTCAAAGCATAATATTTCATCTTTCTATCTCTGCTACGCCCATTTCCATTTTAAAATAATTTTCTTAATTTTCAATGTGATCCTTGTGATGTTCTTACCCTCAGTTTTACCCTATTCTCCCAATCCGTCCCCTCTGTTCTGTTTTCAATTCTTTTCTTACTTATTCTTTATTTTATAGTTTGTGATTTTGTTTCCTGGAGGTTTATCAGTTATTTTTTTCTAAATCTTCACTATCGCTTGCCACAGTGCTTTTGTATACTCAGATACTCTCAGAGATCTGTAAATTCACTGATTTGAATGTTCTCTTTAATAACATATGTGCTTATCCATTCAGTATGACTCTGGCAACATATTACATAAGTTCAACATAAAGGGTCTCCCCAGTGTGCCAGTGACTTTCTCCATTTTTTCTGTGTTTTTCCCTATATTTTTTGTTATCAACACAATGCCAGAAGAGCACTCATGCTGTCATTCCTAGCCCTTGCCAAATGACCAGATTATCTTCTCTTCCTGTCAGACAGTTCTCTGATGACATCTATGCTCAACAAATTTTTACAGCCTGCGCACACCCAACATTAACCTACTATTGTCTTTCATACGATATTAATTTTCAATTCTTTGGGTTTTGTTTTCTCATCCTTTTGGAGCGGAGAAAGCAGAGCAATTGGGGTTAAGTGACTTGCCCAAGATCACACAGCTAGTAAATGGGAAGTATCTGAGGCCAGATTTAAACTCAGGTCCTCCTGAATCCAGGGCTGGTCCTCTATTCACTGTGCCAGCTAGCTGCCCCAATTTTCCATTCTTTGGATAACATTCAATATATTGGATTTGGATAAAATTTGGATAAAATTCAATGACTCTCAATTACCTCCAGGTTCAAATATAAAATCCTCAATCTGACAACTACACTCTTCCCAATGTGTCATGTCTCACAACCTAGGGCAGTTCAATACCAGCATTAAAAGTTGAGCCTTTCTTCCCCAGATCTTGAGTAATTAAAACAGCTTCGAAATTTCTAAAAGCCCACACTTTTCTTGTTTAATTCTGCACACATTTTCTAGTCTATTTGTTTTGTTTTCACAAGGATTGTTAATTCCAATCTATAGTACACTGTCTACATTGACCCTTCACTGAAGTCCTACCTAGATTCCTTTTTGTGGTATGGAGGTGATCTTGGGTTCTCAAAGGTTGCGCCTGCCACGTCTTAGGTTCTGATGGATTCTACCAAGCTGACAAGGTCTCAATTACGACCCTGGCCATAGCCTGTATTTTTTGAGTACTCTCCTAAATAAGCATGGAGAGGCTCATCTCCAGTTAGCAACCACTGATAGTGACCATTTTGGTCATGGGAGCCCATGAAACAAAGGAGAAATTCGAAGTCTTCTTCCTGAGTAGGTATAAAATAAATAGTTGTGAACCTTAATTAAATCAGCCCTTACTAAAATTACAAATCAAATCTTAATCTCCTTCCTTTAAAACAAATGAAAAGTATAACATTGGCATAATACTTTAAGATTTGAAAAGCTTTTTATCATTAAAAGTCTTACAGGGAGACAGAGTATTATTATCCCCATCTTACAAATGAGGAAACAGTGCCATTCAATCATTTCTTTTTGGGTACACAACTAACATATGTCTAAAACAAGAATACAATGACATTTGCAGTCTTGACCCTATGATGTGCTGCCTCTTACTGATTAGGACCTAAGTGAAATGGTCCTGGGCTTGAAAACTGTCCTGAGTTTGAAAACAAAACAAAACGAACTCAAAATAAACCACTCAGAAACTTAATTAATGGGCAGCTCTAGGCAAGTCTTCTAACCTAAGTCTCCATTTTTTCCTCATTCATAAAATGGAGATGAAAATAATAACACTTCCCCCCAAGGTTGTTGTAAAGGACCAAAGGAGAGGAGAGTGTTTCAAAGAACTACGCAAATAGAGCTATTGTTATAATGGATATCAATCGGACTAATAACTGGCTAAATCAGAAAACTGTTATTTAATGTTTTGGTTAACCTTTTTATAAAAGCTGGACTTTTGACAGGGCATTCTTCAAATGAAATTTTTGTTAGTCTACCATGAAAATACTATTATTTATTTATTTTGCCCAGTCATTAACATTTAAATGTTTTGCGTAAGAGAAAAAAAAACATCATTTTATATGAAATGGGAATATATTGGGTAAAAGAGGGAAGAATATCACAACGAGAGAAAAGCATTGTGTTAAGTGTGAGAAGTGGAAGGACAGGAGGTTATGTCCAATAGCAGAGTGATAGAGATCTAAGTTTCAGATAGAGTAAAAGGGCAGAAGAAGGGTAGGCTCTGAAACAGTAGCTTCTCAGTGTGTGATTGGCAGTCCTCATAACCTTTTTCGTGATGCTAAAAACTATTTTCATAATAATAATAAGGCACTTTAATTTTTTTTTCTTTTTGGAGGAGGGAATGCAGGGCAACTGGGGTTAAGTGATTTGCCCAATGTAACACAGCTAGTAAGTGTTAAGTGTCTGAGGCTGGATTTGAACTCAGGTCTTCCTTACTCCAGGGCCTGTGCTCTATTCACTGCGCCACCTGACCACCCTAGCATTTTAATTTCTGATGTGGTAAATATCAATAACCCATGTAAGGAAAAGCTTTTGGAGTGTCTTCCAATATTGCTAAAAGTATAAAGAGGTCCTGACACCAAAGAGTTTTCCAACCACTGCTCTGAAGGGTGGTGGTGCTGGAATGTGGCGAAAGTAAGTAGTTCATGACAACAGAGTTAGAACTATGCTAAGGTATAGATTTATCTCACTCTGATGGCTAATCTGAAGAGGATCATTATTAATGATAATAATAGTGATAGAATTCATGTAGTATTTTAAAGTTTGCAAAGCACCTTATGAGGGAGGTACTTTATTTTCCCACACGCTACAGATGAGGAAACTGAGGCTGAACAGTTAAGTGATTTGGCAAGAGTCACACAACTAGTAAATGCCAGAGGAATAATTAGAACTCTGTTCTTCCTGATTATAAGTTCATCGGGGTTGCACAGTGCACAGAGTGCCAGGCCTGGAGTCAGGAAGACATTTTTCTGAGTTCAAATCTGGCCTCAGAATCTTACTAGCTGTGTGACCCAGGGCAAACCATTCAGTTTCTTCATCTGTCAAATGAGCAGGAGAAGGAAATGGGAACCCACTCCAGTGTCTTTGCCAATAAAACCCCAAATGGGGTCATTAAGAGTCAGACATGACTGAAACAAGTGAACAACACCAGAAACTCTCTATCTCACCTAGCTGCCATTCACTTCAGGACAAAAGTGGAAGAGTTTGGATGCAGAGGATTTCATGATGAACTGAGGCAGTTCTGGGAGAGAGAAAAGAGTTTGTACCTGGTCAGTTCTATATAAATACCTTTTGAACTACATTGACTAAAATTCCAACATAATCATAATTCTCCTGGATCTTGACACGTGTTTTTCTTTTTTACTTTATTTTCAAATTAAATTCCGTTGTTTAGTTTTGTGCCCCATTCTTTCCATTCTCCTTTCTCCCTTTCAGGGCTGACAGAATGGAAGTCAACTGCAGGGAGTGGTAGTATTTGAGGGAAGGGAGAAAAGCCCCCTCCCTAAAACATATTCCCACATAGATGGCCTCACTACCTGAAATTTCATCACGGAGGGCTCACCTTTATGAATTAAATAAGGTGTGGCTAAGTTTAAAAATGCATACTCTTTGGGGTCCTATTCTCTCTGCCCTATACTACCTCCTTTTATGAACTCATCAGCTTCTATGGGTTCAAGTGTCATCTCTCTTTCGATGTTCTCCAAACCTACATATCCATCCCTCCTGAGCTCCAGTCCCATATCACCAACGATCTAGTGGACATCTCAAACTTAATGTCATATAGGTCTCTCAAGCTCAGCATGCCCTAAATAGAACACTTTATAATTTTTATAAATGTTCTCATCTCAGCTAGCCTATTATTTGAGAAGTGCCACAGTCCAGGCTTAGTACTTTGGTGTCATTGTCAAATACTAACTTTGATTCACTCCACACATCCAATCTATTGTCAAAACTTGTTGTTTCTACCCTCACAATATTTCTCACTTATGTCTTCTGTCTATATATACACCCTATACTCTAGTTCAGGGCCTCATCACCTCTTACTGGGATTACTTCGATAACCTTATTGGTATCTTCCTCAAGCTCTCCTGGTTCCTTCAACTGCTAAAGTGATTTTCCTGAAGTGCAAGTCTGTTCATGTCACTCCCCTAGTCAATAAAATTCAGTGACTCTCAATTACCTGCAGGTTCAAATATAAAATCCTCGATTTGGCAGTTACACTCTTCACAATGTGGTCTTTTCCTACCCTTCAAGTCTTTGTATACCTTATTTCTCTTCATTTCCTGTAGAGCAAAGCCTCACCAGTGATTGTTTTCCCTTGGACATCATACTCTACTCCCCCATCTCTTTACCTTTACTTTTCAGGTTCCCCCTGTCTCCCTCATCTCCAACTCTTAGTTTCTATGACTTTCCCCAATGTCATCTATGGCATTCCTATGTTTCTTAGTGTCTATGACTTTCTCCAATATCATCTTACCTTCTGTAGGAGGCCTTGTCTCACTGTTATCACTGCCTACCCCTCTAAAATGAAACTCTTTTTACTCTGGATATTTCTTCTATTTACCTAATTCTTTTCATGTTTGTTTACCCCGTTGGAATATGAGATCCTTTAGGGCAGGGGCTATTTTTACTTTTCTTTGTATTCCCATGCCATAGCGCAGTGAGCTTCACCTATTAAGTACTTAATAAATGCTAACTTATTGATGTCAGATGTTACCAGACCTTGAGACCTTAGTTGGAATTATTTATTTTCAGATGGTGTGAATTGATTAAGAAAAGGATACTGAAGGGATGGTCACTTTGCTTGAATCAGAAGCACTGAGCAAGAAGGGGAGAGGCATAGAACTTCCAAGTGAAGGAGAACCTTATAGGCTAGCATGGCCACTTTGGGTGCCTTGGGAGGGAGACGTCTTCAAGTTAACAGAGAAGGGAGAATGCTAAAGAGAGACTGTTCCCACTTCACAACCTGATCTAGGGCTACCCTAACTATAACAACCAAAACAAAGTTTTCAGGAGTAGATCATTTGTCTAACGGATAAAATGAATTATGCTCTTTCAGGGCAGATAGAAACAAAATGCAGAATTTCTTCTTACTTGCTGATTTATGCATGTTCTGCTCCACATCAGTGAGAACTCCTTAACAATAGCTTTCAAAGGAACAAAGCACATGGAGTTCTATCTCATATTCATAGGAAAAAAAACAATAATGACTAATATCAGAAATAGACCAATGGGGGGGTTAGTTCTTAATGCATTCATTCAATGTAGGTACATGTTCTTTCTTACACTTTTCTTTCTTTCTCCTCTAAATCCCTCTGCCAACTCATTTTAGTCAAGCCGCTGGCATTTGGATCAATGAGAGCATGAATGCAGCTGGACTGATTTGGTAAATGGCTGCTCTAGCAGAAGCAGAGCTCACTTATTATTCAAACTGAAACAACTTTTTTTTGTGTGTGTGAAAGCAAGGGATGATCATCTGCTTATTTTCATTATTTTCTGAGACGTACTGAAAGGGCTTGTAGCTCACTTTAAAGCCTAAGTTGCTGCCTTGGCCATTACTCCTCACTGTTATGCTCTAAATCAGTTGGAGGAAATAAGTAGGTGGAAAAATCTCCTTACCCTACCTTGTGAGCAAGAAAATATTTACAGAAAGTGGGGTAGACTGAGATGAAGATGGGAACATGAGGGATGTTTATGTTATTTTTTGAGATAATATGTAATATGTACTTTAGAGTTCTGTTCTGAGAGGAAAATGCATGCATACATACATTCATATATACGTATGTATATATATGACCATCTGTAAAGCATGGCCTTAGGGAAGACAAAGATGGAATCCTATGAATATATGGAAGAAAGGCAAGAGGTTGTATATATTAGTCATGCAATATTTATTGAATTTCGCTGGTGAAAGACCATTGCATCTGGAATCAGAGGACATAGGTTCTAATCAAATCTCTTATGATTAAGACTTTGTGCCAATGGGCACATCACGAGCTCTGTGGGCTTCTATAACTCATTTGTAAAATGAGGGTCTTTGAGTAGATGGCTTAGGTGGTCCCTTCATATTTTTTTATTTAAAAATACAAAATCTATTCTTGGCTCTTAGGCCCTACAAAAACAGGTGAGGGCCAGCTTTGGCCAGTACATCTAAGTTTATTGGCCCCTGCTCTAGACATATCAATTGTTGTTCAGTCAGTTTTGACTTGTCGTAACCCCATTTGGGTTTTCTTGGCAAAGATATTGCAGTGGTTTACCATTTCCTTTTTCCAGCTCATTTTACAAATGAGGAAACTGAGGTAAACAGGGTTCAGTGACTTGCACAGGGTCACACAGCTAGTAAATATCTGAGGCCTGATTTCCACACAGGAAGATGAGTCTTTCCTGACCCGAGGCCCAGGGATCTAAACCCTCTGCCACCTAGCTCCCCTGACATATCATTGATGATCCTCAATTCTCAGAAACATAATCATTCTTTCTCTGGGTCAGTGGGTCTTTTTAGATTTTATTCCAGATGCTCCAACTGAACCATTTCCTTTTTCTTTCCTCCCATAGCGACAATTTTGACAACATACTATGCAATTTCACTTATAGTGTTTTTTGAGGACTTCCAGGAAGATTTTCCCACTACCCTGTGTCACCACTTAACTGAAATCTCTCTCCATTTTACTTGGCATTATGCTTGAAAATATATTGTAATTCTTTTCTAGCACTGTTGCTTACAAGTCTCTCTTTAAAATATTCATTTCCAATGACTATGACTTCTGGGATGCATCGTATGTAAGTTTTCTTAAGAGCAAGCTAAAGTTCAGATAAAGTTATTTCTGCTTTGATTACAGAGTAATAACTTCTTCAGAGAAATTTTTGGAGACTATCTCTTAAGTTTTAGAGAGTTTGCAATCTACATCAAGGGAAGGTATACAAGAATGGAATTTTAAATCCTTGAAATGCTATGGTATTATACTATTGCAAATAGCATCCTTAGTGGCCTCCCTATATATGGTTTCTAATCCACCCCATCGTTTTTTGTTCAGCTGTTTCTGATTCTTTGTGACTCCATTTTGGGTTTTCTTGGCAAAGATACTAGAGTGATTTGCATTTCCTTCTCCAGTTCATTTTACAGATGAAGAAACTGAAATAAATAGGATTAAGTGTCTTGCCCAGGGTCACACAGCTATGTGTCTGAGGCCAGATTTGAACTTGGGTCTTCCTGATTTCAGTCCTGGTGCTCTATCCACTGTACCACCTAACTGCCCATCATCCAACCCATATAAAACTCTTGGAATAATCTTTCCAAGGCATAGCTTTTATTATTATTTTAATGTATTGTTTTAAAATTTAGGAAAGCAGTCAAGGTTAAATGACTTGCCCAGGGTTACACAGCTAGTAAGTGTTGGAGGTCAGATTTGAAGTCAGGTTTTTCTGACTCCAAGACTGGTGTTCTATTGACTGTACCATCTAGCTGCTCCCATAGTTTTGATTATATTATGTTCTTGCTTAATAATCTTCAAAAGCTTCCTGTTATCTACCAAATAAAGATTAAATTTCTTATTCTTACATTCAATATTCTCCCTCTTCTAGTTCCATTCTACTTCCAGACTCTTCATCATTCCTTAAATCAACAAATCCACCAATCAAAAAGATTTATTAGGCATATTGCACGTTCTGTTAGTTGTTAGGGACACAGATGAAATGCAACATTCCTTGACCTTAAGGAGCTTAAAGTCTAGTCAGAGGGAAGGTCATATACAAATGTAGGCATGTATAGGCTTCATGTAGAAGATTGCTCCTGAGATGAGCCTTGAAGGAAAGTTAGGAATTTCAGAGAGGAGTTGAAGAGAGAGGGCATTCTGAGCAGGAGGCATAATCAGTTCAAAGGCATTGAGGTAAGAGATGAAATGGAAGGCCCCATAAACAGTGAGATAACTAATTTGGCTAGACATAGTGGGTAACAGAGGTGGAAAGTTAGATTTGGGCAAAGTCTGGTAGGTTTTAAAAGTTAACTAGAAGTGGTAACTTTTGCTTTTATAAGTAATAGGGAGGCATTAGGATTTATTGAATAGGAGAATGACATGGTAAATGTTTTGCTTTAGGAAAATCATTTTGGCAGCTATGTGGAAGATGGACAGCTGTGGGAAAGGGCTTGAAGCCTGGAGGCTAATTGGAAGTCTATTGTCACTGTGCAGACAGGAGGTGATGAGGGTCTAGACTAATGTAGTGGCCATGTGAGTAGAGAGAAGTGAATGGCTATGAAAGTTACCAAAGTGTCATCAGTTGAACTGATAAGATTTGGCAATGATACAGTTCTTCAGGATGAGTGAGAGTGAGTGATGCTAAAGTCATAAATTTTGGTGATTGGAAGAATAAGAGTATCCTCAACGGAAAGAAGGAAATTGGAAGATAAGTGGATTGGAGAAGAATGATCATGAGTTCTATTATGAACATACTGAATTTGAGATGTTTAAACACATCTTGCCCTTTCCTGGCTCATGCCATCATTGTTGAAGCTGCAATGCCTTCTTCACCCCATTTCTAGCAGTCCTACCATCTGTTAAAGCCTAGCACATTTACACAGTAGGCACTTAATAAATGTTTGTTTGGCAGGGATTACACGCATCTTGGGCTCCCCTGTATAGAATAGATTGCCTGGAATATAGTAATTGCTTTAAAAAATGCTTGTTGAGTTGAATTGGCTACAATATTATGACAGACGGGAAGAATTATGGGAAAAAAATGCAAATAAGATAAAAAATTAGTTGTTGGCAAAGACTCAAATCAAACTGTAAAGAGTACTGGAAGGCCCTGCAGTGATTCAGGAGTGCTCAGAACTCTTGGTAGAATGTTTTAGCAAAGACTTTAATTGACCACCATGATTTTTGCAGCAGCAAGATTGAGATGGTTGTTTGAAGTTTAAGCAGAAGCCCAAATGACTGCCGTATAGTGAGAGGAATTGAGCTAATGGAGTTATTTCTTTGAAATAACAGAAGGCATTGCTGCTGAAAGCCCTGGGACTCTGAGGAATTGGTACCAGAAATGGGACCAAAAGTCATCTGGGTCAGAAGCCTTTAAAAATAAATGTCTCTGAACGAGTCCTTGTCAGTGTGGATGTGTGAGCAGAATCTAGTCAGGAATTTGTACAGAACTCTTTAGTACAAAACCCAGATAAAATCAAACTGTGCTCTGTCAGGCTTTGAAGAAGCATTGCACTCTTTTAGGTATAAATTTTGCTTTGCTCCCTATCCTGACTACTACTGAGATCCAAGCAATTGAAGCCAGACACTGGGGGAATTCAATGCAGATTATTTCCAAGTGTATATGTCTCTGGAATAAAAAAGGGAGGTATTATATCATTCAGATTAACCATTTGTCTTCTCTGGAAAAACATGTCTGATATTCAAATGTTATAGAGGCAACTGGCCTAATTGGATAAAAAGGGGGCCAACCTAATAGTTAACCCAAGAGTCTCTAATCTGGACAAGGTAAATAACCAGTGGCAAAACATTTAAACTCTCAGTAGCTTGAGTGACTCATTAAGATTAGAAGCTATAGGTTTGCTACAATCAACACTAGTAGAAAGTTGTTTGTTTGTTTTTCATCCTGGTATTATGATGGAAGTGTCTGTAAATAGGTAAAGTTGCTGATGGGTTTATAAAAATGCATCTGTAGACATACACAGTAGTCAAAGCATTTCATATTTGTGCCCTGCATATGTGCCTTATATTCCTGATATAAGCTTCTAGAGGTCTGTCTTCTATTTCTTTTATGGTATTTTTACACCTTTTCCTGTAAAATTCTTTGTTTGCAATATATGATGCCATCTCTGCCCACTGTGCACCTCTTTGCTGTCTTTTGAGTGACTCCAGTACTAAATGGCCTTGGGCTGTGGTATTGCTTGACTTTTATCCATAAAGCATCACCAGAAGCATAAAAGGTTGGGGAGGAGACCATTGGCTTCATTGGCATAGGGGACTCCTGATGAAGTACTTCCTTCACCAGTGTAGGTTGGTACCTTTTCTAAAATTTAGCATCTTAGAAAATTATCAAAAGCACTGAGAATTTCACTGTTTTGCTCAGGGTCATACAGCTAGTATGTGTGAGAACAGGGACATGAACTCAATTCTTGTGAGCTCCAGGGTCAGATCTCTATCCCTGATACCACACGCCTAGAAGCATAAAATTGTTAGAAATATGGATCTTTATTTCAGGGAGGAGCTTGGGGTCATTAAAAGCATCGTGCCCATCTGATGTACTCTCTTACCGTCAAACTAGGGGTCCGGCTCATTGTCAATTTACAATATCTGTCCAGTATCTATACCTGTGTCAATATTGATATAAATAAATGTGTGCCAGCTCCAGACACTTAAAAATACTTGACAAAAGTAAATTTTCTGAGTAACTATGTCTTTTGGAAATGGCAAATAATAGGTTTCCTTCCCTCTGTGTTTATCCCAAGAATATGGCTCTGCAGGTATTGGCTAAGTTTCTGTTCCTTTGACAAAAAGAAGGTTCTGGGCTAGCATAGTGTTCCTAAACTAACAAACAAGGCCAACTTAGCATTTTACTCTGTGCAGGTAATTGGTCTGCCAAGGCTATTGTGCTTTCTGTGCAACTAAGTCTGAAAATATTCAGCAGTAAGGTAGCCTATTTAGAGGGACTGTTATGCAGGCAGCATGACAATGAGTTATCACTTTCCATTGAGCTGGTTTTTCTTTACAGCAATTACCTCATTACTGTAAGCTGGGACAAAATCACTCCATAGTGCTAGAAAAAAAACATCCCTGTTACTCATTGACCTTTACATTTTGATTGGAGAGGGTCATCTTTTCAAAGGAGCCTGAATCTTGCATCTAAAAGTGTCCCTACAAATTTTAGTTCTTGCAATTTGGTTTTTGCTTGCTCCATCCAAACCTTACATTTACATAGATGTGTGACATTTTGGGGAATAGAGCAATCTTCCAGCAAATAAGTGGATTTTTTCTGAGTACAGGAAAAAAATCTATCTATAAACATGGTTTGGGGGTTTCTAATCTGGGTTCTGAATTAGTGAAACTCAGATAGTGACTATGAAACATGCTTGAGACAGTATCTGCTTGATCACACTGATGGTCTGTTTCCTATTTGCTAATGGATATTGACTGATAGATTAAGCATTCTTGAATGACTGTCAGAAAATACACAATGTTCCCTGAGGCCTCATAAAATTGACCTTTGGTGGCCTTTCCAGTGGTAACTAAGAGCTATAAAATTTTGAAATTAATTCCAACCACAGAAGACAGTCATTAATTATTTGTTAAATTAGTGAATGGATTCCCTTTCTCATTAAAAAAAATGGTCAAATAACTAGTTGCTTCATTTGTGGTACAGGTCAAAGAGCTATTAGCTAGCTAATTAATTCAGTAGTTCAAAATTAAAGCGTCCATTCAATAAGCTTCTTTTTAAATTTTTCCTTTTTTGTATTTTACCACAGTATCTGGCACATAGTAGGCACTTAGTAATTATTTATTAACTTATTGCTCAAGTGGCTAGTGGTTCAAATTTCCTTAGATAGCACACAGGAGATCACAGTTCAGTAAGGCACAGCTATCTGAAATATTCCCACACTTTAATGCTTTTATGGATCAATGAGAGCATCAAATATAGATACCTTCCTCCACTAGAACAGTTGGGAATCCATCCATGCCATCTCACTCCATGATTATTGTCTCTGTCCTTCTGGAAATCTTCCACAGATGATCTCTCTAGAGTAGAAGCCTTTCTGTGGCAAAATAATGACAACATTTTACAACAATCAAAATTCCATGTATTATGCCTTAAAATTTCATGATATCTAGCCCACTTCCTTTTTTGATTGCTTACATACTTCATGATGTTTTCTATGCTCCTTCTTATAATTAATTCATCATTGAAACTATGCAATGGATGGGCCAAGATGGCAGCATAGGAGTAGCAAGTTACGGCAGCTCCCACACAGCCACCTCAAATACCCAAAAAATATGACTCTAAACAAATTTTAGGGCTCTAAAACATACACAGATATACCTCCCACTGAAGGCAGCTCAGCTCAAAGGGACCATCTCAGCGCCGGGAGCTAAAAACCAGCCAAGCTGAGCCAAGCCGAGTCCAGCAGCAGCTGGAGCTTTGGGAGAGTGGATCAGCGGCAGCTGTTGCAGTTTCCAGAATTATCAAGCCATAAGAAAGAAGGACTAAGTGACAGGTCAGTGGAACTCAGCTAAACTTTGGGGAGAAAAGCGGGTCCAGCAAAACTGCCTCCAGGGCAAGGAAGTGGCAGAAGTGGCGGCCCTGCAGCCACCTCCACATTGCTGCTTCAGAGCTCCTGGCCTGCAGACTGCAGGGGGGCCAAGCAATCATTCAGAGGCCAAGTGCTCTTGCACTGAGCGGCCTGTATCTGGATTGTGGTCTTGGGTGGTGGTCCTGGGGTGTGTTTTCAGTGAGCCA
>CM053580.1:253024838-253064163 GCA_028627135.1 Pseudochirops cupreus
ACTCCTAGTAATGTTATAGCCAGGTTCCGGAATCCCCAGATCAAGGAGAAGGTATTGCAAGCTGCCAGGAAGAAACAATTTGAATATTGTGGAAACACAATTATGATAACCCAGGACCTAGCAGCTTCTACATTAAGGGATCGAAGGGCCTGGAATATGATATTCTGGAGATCAAGGGAGCTTGGATTAAAACCAAGAATCACCTACCCAGCAAAATTGAGCATCATATTCCAGGGGAAAATATGGTCATTCAATTAGGTGGAGGACTTTCAAACATTCCTGCTGAAAAAACCAGAACTGAAAAGAAAGTTTGACACTCCAACACAAGAAGCATGAGAAGACAAACACGGAAAAGAAAATACACAAACCCTCCACCAGTTAACTCAATCACTTATTCAGATTCACAATTAATAAGTATCCTTAATCACTAAGTACAATAATTAAAAAATACACAAACCCCCCACTCCTAGTTCACTAGTAAACTCAAGTTATTGTCACAGCATTCAATATCCAAGGAGACACCTTTTCTTCATCTTTACTTGGGTGGTTTCTCAGATTCCCTGGATCCTCTTCCATGTTCCCAGCTCCTACCTGAATTTACCAAACAGTCACCTGGATTCAGAGACATACAGCTCCTAGGTCCTTGTCCAGTGCTCTGTGGAACTCCTATGGCACACTGAAGTTCACAGGGTCCAGTACATCTCAAAACCTTCACAATTTCTGTTCCCAGGAATTCAAGGATCAACCAAGCCACAAACAAACAAAGTGTTCACATCTGGGTCATGCTTCCTCAGCCCTCTGGCAGTTTGGCTGGCTCCAGAACCCAGAAGAAACCTCAGCCTTCCAGGTGGCAGCAGCCACACTGGCTTTCCAGGCAGCTTTCCTGGCAGCAACTCCAGCCTTTACCAGGTCTCTCAGTAGAACAGCTTCTTCCACCAGGATCTTGTCAGGAGAAAATTCTGAATGTCTCTTTCTGGGGTTTTTCTTATATATACACACACACAACATTGGCTTCCTGTTTCAGCCAACCCTGTCCTGTTATGTCCACATCTGTTTCTTTCACAGAGGTTTGATTAGTTACTAAGGGCTAAGTCCCTGCTTACTTGCCATAACAAAAAGGGATCTTCAAATTTAAATTAATTACCATTACAGAACTCCACCAGTTGTGAACCCTGGAACCTGTAAACTCCTGCAACAGGAAGGGGGGAGCTAATTACCATAAGGAGAGGCCCAGGCTGGAGAGAGCAGAACTGAGAAGGGAGCTCTTATGGTGGAAAAGGAGAAAACCTGGGGTATCCAGGCACTCTATGTTTGTCTGTTTTGTCTGTGTTGATTTTTGTTTGTGATACTTTGTACAGAAGCCCTGGGACCTTACTGGAAGCTCTGAAAGAGGATTTTCTGTTTGTCTTTTCACAGAAGTCATGGAGGAGGGTTTTGGAGGTCCCCAGACTTTACTGATGATTTGTGCTGACCTCTTGGACTTTGTTTGTGGGTCTGTGCTGATTTCTATACTAATGATTTGAGTTGAGTTCTCAGACCTTGTTGGTGGGTCTGAGTTAATTTCACAGGCAGATAGTGAATTGATGATGATGTCGGCAATGTGGATGAATATTATTGTGGCTCTGTTAAACTTTGTCTATCCAGAAAGAGGAACTGTGAAGGACTGGAAGTGCACTGGACACTGTGAGCTTCAATATGGAATGGAAACTGAATGAAGAACTTGACAAGGAGCTGGACAAGGAACTGGGAGCTGTCTGCCTTTAAACTCAGGTGACAGTTGGATAGATTTGGGCGGCAGCTGGGACCATGGAAGAGGAACCATGGAAGCTGAAAGCTTGCCTCCAGTCAAGATGAAAAGACCCTTCCTTGGGTATGTAATGCAAACTGAGAAAATCATGATTTACTATGGCCTAGGGGTGGAGAACTTTGACCTTTACATTTAGATGATTGAGTTAAGGACTTTTCCATTTAAGAAAAAAGAAGACTTTTTGATTGAAGAGATTAAGACAATGTGACCCAGGGGTGGAGAAGTTTGACCTTTCTACTTTGTATCCATTAAGGAGACAAGCCTCCTTAAGGATGATTGAATTAAGGACTTACTAAATGATTGAGTTACTAAATGAGGGTACTTTGTTTAAAACTAGGTGGCTACTTTGGTGAAAACTATGTGGCCATTTTAGTGATAAGTTGTTATGGCATAACATTGTGACTGCTGTACTTTGATTTCTGTTGATGTTTTGTCTTAGTTTGTTACTGAATAAATAGAGAGTTCACTATACTGTATAATTAGAACTTTGAAGCTATTCACAGCAGCAATCCTCTGGAAAGCTGCTTGTGCTTGGCTTTACATAGGACAAATTCAGGAACTACATGAACACAATTACAAAGCATTTTACATGCAAACAGAGTTAGATCAAAACAACTGGAAAATATCAATTGTTTATGGGGAGGTAGAGCTAATAAAAATGCCAGTTCTACCTAAATGAATTTATTTATTCAGTGCCCTATCAGTTAAACTACCAAAAAGTATTTTATTGAGCTAGAAAAACTGTGACAAAATTCATCTGAAGAAAAAGTTAAGAATATCAAGGGAATTAATGGAAAAAAATAGGACAAAGAAAGGTGGTGTAGCCATACTATATTATACTATATTATAAAACAGCAGTCAGCAAAACTATCTGGCACTGGCTAAGAAATAGAGTGGTGGGTCAGTGGAATAAATTAGAAACAAGAGACCATAGTAATGTAGTATTTAATAAGCCTAAATACTCTAGCTTCTGGGATAAAAAACCCATTATTTGACAAAAACTGCTGGGAAAAACCGGGAGGAAAAAGTATGGTAGAAACTAGGTTTAAACCAAATTCTTGCAGTATATACCAACATAAGGTGAATTGAGTGCATGATTTAGACATGAAGGATGATACCATAGGAAAGTTAGGGGAGCAAAAAGTAGTTTATCAGTCAGATCTATGGAGGAACAAAACATTTTTGACCAGACGAGGTAGAGAACATTACAAGATATAAAATGGATAATTTTAATTATATTACAAAATCTTTGCACAAATTCAATGAATGCAATAAACATGAGAAAGAAAAGAGAAAGCTGGGAAACAATTTTTACAAAAATTATCTCTGATAAAGGCCTTATTTCTCAAATACATAGAGAACTAAGTCAAATTTATAAGAAAATGTCATTTCCCATTTGACAAATTGTCAAAGGATATGAATAGTCAGTTTTCAGATGAAGAAATCAAAGCAATCTATAGGTGTATAAAAAGTGCTCTAAATCACTATTGATTAGAGAAATTCAAAGTAAAATAACTCTGAGGTAGCACCTCCCACTTGTCAGATTGTCTAATATGATAGAAAAGGAAAATGATTGATGTTGGAGAAGATGTGGGAAAACTGAGACACTAATGTGCCATTGCTAGAGTTGTAAAGTGATCCAACTATTCTAGAGAGCAATTTGGAACAATATTCAAAGAGCCATCAAACTGTGCATACCCTTTAATCCAGCAATAGCACTACTAGGTCTGTATCCCAAAGAGATCATAAAAAAGGGAAAAGAATCTACACTCACAAAAATATTTATAGTAGCTCTTTTTATGGTGGCAATGATTCACAGGATGCCCATGAATTGCAGAATGGCTAAACAAGTTGTGGTATATGAACATAATGGAATACTATTGTGTTACAGAAATGATGAGCAGACCAATTTCAGAAAAACCTGAACAGGCTTACATACACTGATTCACAGTGAAGTGAGCAGAATAAGGAACACATTGTACATCATAACAGCAATGTTCAATAACGAAGTATAAATAACTTAGCTCTTCTCCACAACACAATGATCCACATCTAGAGAAAGAATTGATGATGTCTGAATGAAGATCAAAGGATACTATTTTAACTTTCTTTATCTTTTTTGCATTTTTTTCCCTTTTGGTCTGTTTCTCCTTTCACAACATGACCAATATTGAAATAAGTTTTACATGATTGTACACATATAACCTATTTAAATTTCTTATCTTTCTGGGAAAGGGAGAGAAGAGGGAGGAAGAGAGAAAAATTGGAACTCAAAATTTTCAAAAATGATTGTTAATAATTGTCTTGACATGTAATTGGAAAAAATAAAACTCTATTAAAAATTTGCCCCCTTTATAACCTCAATGGTACTAGTGAATTGAAGTATCATGCATATGCAGACAACTTCCAGATATATAGTCTGAGCTTTTCTTGTGGTCTCCAACTTCTTTGACTAACTGCCTATGGGACATTTCAAAATAGACATCACCTAATAAATATATTAAGAGCAGAGTTAATTTAAAAAAATCAAATCTGTCTCTATTTCAAACTTCCTTGTTTCTGTTTCTCTTCTAGTCATCTAACTTCTTAATCTCAGTCATCCAGGATTTTTTTCCTATGTCACCCCACATATCTAATTCATTTCCAGTCTTGTTTTTTCTCTTTGATGACTTTTTCCATTTTCTTCACAAAATTCATTTTTATACAACATTAGTTCAGGTCTTCATCAATTTTCACCTGGACCATTTAATGACCCAAAATGTCTCCCTGACTGAAGTCTTCCATTCAAGTTATTTCCCACTCAGATGCTAAAGAAATATCCCTAAAGGGTGGATCTGATTATGTTACTCCTTTGTTCAATAAACTTCATTGGCTCCCTATTATTGTTAGGATCGAATACAAAGTCCTCCCTTTGGCATATTAACTCCTTCCAAGCTTGTTTCCAACTTACCTTTTTTAGGCTTACTAAATACACATCCTTTAATGTGCTTGATTGTCCAGCCCAAACAGTCTTCTTGTTATCCCTTTCACATAACACCTTATCCTCAATTGCTGAACCTTTCAAGAGACCCAAGCCTGTGTCTCGTGTCCAAAATGTACCTCCACCTAGAATTCCACCTAGAATTTCTAGTTTCCTTCAAAACTCAGTTCAACTACTACCTCTTACATATTTAATACCACTCCCTATGGCTAGTGCTGTCCCCCTGGAATTGCCTTATAATTCTTTGGTATATAGTTTGCATATAAATTGTACATTACTTCAATAATAGAATATACGTTTCTTGAGGGCAGCTAGCTCTGCAAGAAAAAATGTATGCACGACACACTTTTAAGCTTAATCTGCATTATTAACATTTTCTCCATCACTTTCTTAAGTTTAGACTTTTACCAACACAATAATTCAAGCCCTGCTTTACAGTGTTTGACATTTTTTGTATATTTAAACACTTGCTGAAAATTTAACAATAAGTTTTTGTAACATGTTTGAGCTGACTATAAGATACCCTCGGCAGTGAGTTTGAATTTCTTTTGATACATAGTAGGTGCTTAACAAATGTTTGTTAATTGATTTCTCCTATTTCTCCAGTCTTCAGAAAGGTAAACCAGAAGCCATAGCTTTTTGTTCCACTCTCCCTGGCACCATTCATCTGATCTTTACCCTGCTATTTTTGATTCTGCCTGCAGGTGTATATGCTTTCCTTGTCCCCCCTTTTACATCTTATTTTGAGAAACATAATCAGATCTCTTAGTAACATACTTGAAAAGGATGTGTTAAGAACTCGATCCATTATTTCACTGATCATCTTTATGACCATAAACCCCTTCTCTGCTGACTACTCATATATATGTATATTATCTATCTCATTAAAATGAAGGCACTTTGAAAAAGATAAAGACTGTCTTACTTTTATATTTTCATTTCTAGTGCTCAACAGAGTTCCTGGCACATACCAAGGGATTAACAAATGTTTTCTATTATCCCTTCATACAGTCTCAACACTCCTTCCCTCATTTACTTGTTCTACTACTTTTTCTTTACCTTGCATCCTCTAAGAAAGTACCATTTGCTTAGTGAGAAACTTAATTAAATACAATACATTTAAAGATGAGCAACAGAAATGAATGTCTGTTGGCAAGATCAGTCACCTCAATTTCCCCAAAATCCTGAGCAGATCCTTATTCTAACTCAATAGTATTGAAGAGTGAGAGAAATAGAAGTTACCATTTTTAATACAAACATCTCTGGTTTCATAATTTTTAACATTCAGTAGAAGATGGGACGTGAAATTCTTCACAATCACTTAAGCCACTGCAGACATTGTGATCCCTTCCCTCACCGGCTCTCTCCTTTATGGGACAGAAACTTACCTCTCTGCTTTGGGTTCAAGGGTCTAGTTCACATTCCACTCACCATTGTAGGTATAGTAGGAGCTGCCTATAGATCTTCATCAAGAACAAGGAAAATAGAATGCCTACAATGGCAGCCTCCCCTTTGCAACATCTTCCTCAGTTTCTCTGAGCTTCATTTTCCCAAAATATCCATGACTGTGTATATATATATATGTGTGTGTGTGTGTATATATATATCTATCTATATATATATATCTATATATATATATGTGTGTGTGTGTGTGTGTGTGTATATATATATATATATATGTATACACACACACACATATGTGTGTGTGACATTCCACACAGAATCTTAAAAATTCTTTTAGGCATTATGCATTCTCAGCTCTAAGGTCTTTCGGGAGTTGACTTCATACAAGCCCCCTGACCCAGGTCTTTTTTCATTCTGTAATGGCACTCAGACCTTGAAACCAGAAGATTTTTCTCAGACTGAGTATAGTTCATTCAGAAAAGTCATTTAACTTGATTTTATTTCCCTAGACTCTGAGGCACAAAAAGAAATAAGCTTTCTTCTTTTTCCCTTAAAATATATGATTAAAAAACTGGATTCTGCCATTCTTAATCCTTTCTTTTTTTAATTCTATAAAAGAAATGCAGTAATAGAGCCAAAGGATAGTAGCCATTTTGAGTATTATAAGTTGCTTGAATAATTAATAATATTTTATTAAGTATTTTGTTTAAATGGGGAAAAGATTAACAACTATGATGTCTGCCAAAATATAAATCCTTTTCTGAATAAGATCAGAGTAGAATAAACTCTTATAGGGAAACCCTCTGATGGTACACACAGAGGATGAGATAATCTAGATTTCTCTGCAAATCAGAAGGGCAGATGAAGCTCTTTTCATAATGCCTTCAGAGAGAATGGCATATCCTGGGGACCTGGGAAGGGAAAATTAGATTTAATATATCAAATTCCAAAGAATTCCATAGCAACAGGTCTCATGAGAGTCATGTTTGAGTCATTGTAGGAAGCAGTAAATGCATCATGATTGACATTGATAATCCTATGGATTAAGAAATACCACCAGTGATCTCTAAGGCACCTTCTAATTTTATTATCTTGTTTCCATGTGGTCAAATCATGCTCCCCAAATGAAACCACATACTCTAAAAATGTAAATCATGTGGAACAATTAAGGTATAATGTGGTCATGCAAAAACAGCCTGGGGCCACTAAGGAGAAGAGAAACATGTGATTAAATAGAGATGAAACTGTCAGGAACTGACATTTGTAAGTGCATAGCAAAATAAAAGTTTCCACTAAATAACCATACTTTAAGAAAATTCCCTGAAAGAGACGCATAAAACAACTTCAGGAATGGTGCTTGCTATAATAAAACTTTGTGTCATTTGTAACTACAACAAAATTAGATCACAAAATATAATTCCTAAGTCTAGACTTTTGGAAAATTATACTAAATCACGCTTATGACAATGTTTTCATAATTCATTAAATAGCACTAACATTCATTCAAACTTTTCTAGTCCTAAAAATAAATAATTAAAAAAGTGTAGTATCTTTCTGTAAAACTGGTAAAGATGATAGAACATATCTAAAAGCAATGAAAATCCATTATCACCAACTTCTATTTCCCTTGCTCCCACCTTTATAGAACTAAAAATTATCATGTGATTTCAATGACTGGAGGATTTATTTATGCGATTTCTAATCATTCTAAGCTTTATAACTTAAAGCTGATCATTTATCTGAAAGCCAGTTGTGACTCTAGACACGTCTGTCTCCATGGGGACCAGATGAAACATACTCAGGTCCAGAGAAACAGCTATCTCCCATAGTTTCTAGTTACGGCTTCAAACTGGACTATCCTGATCATTGGATCCTTTTAAGGAACTCATTGATAACAGCTGTGGTATGTATGTAATTAGACATGATTAACAAGGTCAGGTTGCTCCCTGACTATATATAATCTTGGCCTCAAAAAGGAACAGAAATTTTTAAGTCAACCAAGAAAGAGGAAGCGGTTCAACATTATCCTAGGGGTTCTAGCAGCTGCCTTAGCAAGTTTATTCATGTTTCATTGAAACTCTTGACTGTGAGCAATTGTAATGGCAAGCAAAGTGGGATAGTTTTGCTGTTTTTCTGTGTGTGTTATTCAGTTTCCCAGCCTCAGTCTTACATTCATTCCTCTGCTCTGAGTCAATCAGGCATATGCAAGTGGGCTCTAACCAATCAGATGCTGAGTAGAACTGTACATAAAGAAAGCCAGTTTTGAGAGAGCAACACAGTGCTCAGAGAGAGAAGCAGCTTGAGTGGATGGAGAGAGGAAACCTGTAAGAGCTGGGAGGAGACCTCTGAGGGCAGAGAATAGACCTCTGAGAGTAGAGAGGACACCCCTGAGAGCTGGGAGGAAACCTCTGAGAGCTAGGAGGAGACCTCTGAGAATAGAAAGGAGACCTCTGAGAAGGAAGAGGAGGCCTCTGAGAAGGAAGAAGAGACCTGATGGCAGAGACTTGCTGAAGGAGCCCCTGAACTTTGAAAGTGAATAGAGCTAGGGGCAGAGACATGCTCATGGGAGGGAGACTTAGCTTAAGCCCCTTTTGAGAGCTGTTAAAGTGAACTGAACTGTTATTACAGAGCCTCTGGACTTTGGAGATGAATTGAGATGATGATGCTATTGGTGTGTGTCAGTATTGTTGTTGCCCTGTTAAGCTGTGCTTTCCCAGAGGCAGAAACTATGGGCAGGAGCCCTTGGAGCCTGCTGTTGGATAGGAACAGGGAGAGCTTGGAGTGGAGCAGTACCCATGAGCTGAGACATGGAGCAGGAGCAGAGAGCTGCCTACATATGAATCCAGGCAAGAGTCAGGAGACATCATGCCACAGAGGAAGAGCCTTGAAACTTGGAAGTCAGCCTTGAGTTAAAATGAAAGAGGACTTTACTTAAACACTTGGCATTCATTAAGGAGATTCTTCTTACAGTGACCTAGGGATGGATGGTGTGGTATTTTCTGCTATCTCTTAAGCATGCATTGTGCTAGGGAAGAATCTAGCCTGGAAGCCCATGATTGCATAAACAAGTATTCTGAGGAATGATACCAATTGCAATGATATATGCTATGTGCCATATGACACATGACTACTATGCCAAACACTGATAAGCATAACACATATTCATATTACATATATATATATATATATATATATACATACACACATGTGCACACACACACCTATATACATATACATTTACTTAAGAAGGATGTTGCTATGAATGTTATGCTTTACTTTAATGAGCAACATTTAGTTTTGAATAAACAGAGATTTCATTACATGTAAAGCCAGGCACAAGCAGCTTTCCAGAGGACTGCTGCTATGAACAACTTTCAAGGTTCTGATTACACAGTATAGTGAACTCTCTATTCATTCAGAAACAAATTAAGGTCAAACATTCACAGAAATTAAAATACAGCATTTACAATGGTATGGCTTAACAGCTTATCACTAAAGTGGCCACACATTTTTCACCAAAGTGTTCACATAGTTTTAAACAAAGTGCATCCATTTAGTAACTCAATCATTCTTAAGGAGGTAAGCCTATTTAATTGACACAAAAGTACAGAGCTTGAAAGTTTTCCTCCCCTAGGTCACATTGGCTTAATTTCTTCAATCAAAAAGTCTTCTTTATTCTTAATTGGAGATTAGTTTCCAATCATTCTTAATTAGTAAGTCCTTAACTCAATCATCTAAATGTAAAGGTCAAAGATCTCCACCCCTAGTAAATCATGGTCTTCTCAGTTTGCATTAAATACCTAAGGAGAGGTCTTTTCACCTTGACTCAAGGATATTTCTCCACTTCCATGATTCTCCTTCCATGGTCCAAGCTCCTGCCAGCTCCTTGTTGTCCAGCTCCTTGTCCAGTTCCTTTTCCATACTGAAGCTCACAGTATCTAGTCCACCTCAAGTCCCTCACAGTTTCTTTTCTTGGGAAGACAAAGCTTAACAAAGTCACAATAACATTCATTCACATTGTTGGCATCCTCATAAATTCACTTTCTGCCTGTGAAATCAACATAGACTCAACAACAAGGTCTGGGGAATCAACAAAAAAATCATCAGTATGGTCTCCACACATCTGAAATCATCAGCAAGACCCTCCTCCAGGATTTCTGTAAACATACAAGAAAATCCTCTTTCAGGGCTTTTGAACCAGCAGCAAGGACCCAGGGCTTCTATAACAACAGCACCATTCTCTATTAGCAGATGAATCTGACAAAGTAACATGAAAACATACAGATAAAGTACAAACACCCCAGCCATGCCTCCTCCCAGTTCTGCTCTCTTCTCATTTCTCAGTTCTTCTCAACTCTCAGTTCAGTCCTCAATTCTCATTTCTCTTCTCAGTTCTTAGTTCCAAGTTCAGTTCTCAGTTCTCTTCTCTCTCTCCAGCAGTAGCAGCCCAGTCTCCAGATGCTTGCTTCCAAAAGTTCTGGACTCTCTCAGTTTGGGCTTTTCTTTATTGTAATAGTAATGAAATTTGAAGATCCCTTTGTATTGCTAAGCTAAGAGGTACTTAGCACCTAGTTTCAAATTAAGCCTCTGTTAAAGAAACAGAAGGTATGAACCCCTGTTGGTGATGTAACAGGAAGGGGCTGAATAGGAAACCCCAGTTGCTGAAGTGACAGGAAGGGGCTGAATAGGGAGGAACTAAAACCCCAGATGGGAAAGGCAGAATTTCCTGTGAACTTGTAGTGGGGGACCTTCTTCAAGGGGCCAGATGGAGCTGCTGAGAAGCTGCCGAGGAGCTGCTGAGCATTTCCAAGAGCCAACTGGAGCTGCCAAAGACTGAGGAAGCATGACTGTGGTGCTGCTATTTTGTCTGTTTGTGGCTTTGTTAAGCCTTGACTTCCTGGGAACAGACACTATGAAGGATTTAAGGTTGACTGGACACTGTGAGCTTCAGCATGGAACAGGAACTGCACAGAATGCTAAATAAGGAACTGGGAGTTGTCTGCCTTTGAACCTAGGTGACAGTTTGGTGAATTCAGGTAGGAGTTGGGACCATGGATGGAGATCCAGGGAATCTGAGAGCCTACCCTGAGTAAAGCTGAAAGAAGACTTTACTTGGATACTGTGTACTGACTGAGAAGATTGTAACTTACTTGTCACAGAGAGGTGGATGGCTTGTGTATTTTCTGATGATTGAATAATAGTGAATGATTACTGAATAGTGACTGATTTGTAACTTAGTGTGCCCCATGAGTGGAGACCTTTGACTACTGTGACGCTTAAGGCGGGATGATTGAACGATTGAGTTGATTGAATGATTGAGTTACTAAGGGATTGATTGGCTAAATGATTGTACTTTGTTCAAAAGTATGTGACCACTGTAGTGAAAACTAAGTGGCCATGTTAGTGTAAGTTGTTGTGAATGCTGTATTTTGATTTTCTGTGATAAGTTGTAATATTCTGAATGCTGTGGCTTGATTTTCTGTGAATGTTTTGCCCTGATTTGTTATTGAATAAATAGAGTGTTCACTATACTATGTAATCAGAACCTTGAAAGCTGTTGACAGTAGCATTCTTCTGGAGAGTTGCTCGTGCTAGTCTTTACACTTTTATACAGTATTATCTCCTCTCTGTTCTGCCCTTTCCTGTTACATCAACAAGTCCATCCCACTGTGGGATTCCCAAGTTCTGAGTCTTAATACTTGACATAATCATTAAGTTGGAATTAAGTGCTAAGTGCCTGTTGAATGTCAGAAGTGGTATGTCAATCAGGTCTTACGAACATTTAGAGCCTGGTCCTCTGTCTACTATGCCACACACAAACACACAGGGACATGTATGACATACACATACACACATACATATATGCACACACACATATGTACACAAAGATATATGTACACATACAGAGTCCTGACCAGACACACATACATATATACTCATATACAATCATATATGTGTGTATTTATGTTTATCATATATGTGTATATGATTTACAGCTATGTATGTGTATACATGCATGTATATAGGGAGGAACATAGACACATAAAGACTGTCTTCAACTCATTTTTTAATAAATTAATTAATCTATTTTTAGTTTTCATCATTGACTTCAATAAGCTTTAAATTTTCTCCATCTACCTCTCTTCCCCCATCCCCAAGACAGCATGCAATTGGATATATACTCTACATGTAACTCCTCATTAAACATATTTTCACATTAGTCATGTTGTATAGAAGATTTAGAATGTATTGGGATAACCATGAGGAAGAAAAACAAAACAAAACAAAAGAGAGCAAATAATCTGCTTCACTCTGCATTCAGACTCCTTAGTTCTTTCTCTGGATGTGAATGGCATTTTCCATTATGAATCTTTTGGAATTGTTTTAGGTCCTTGCTTTGCTGAGAAAGGCTAAGTCTATCAAAGTCAGTAGTTGCACACTGTGGTTGTTACTGTGTACAATGTTCTCCTAGTTCTGCTCACTTCACTCATCATCAATTCATATGAATCTTTGCAGGATGTTCTGAAGTCAGTTGCTCATTCATTTCTTATAGCAAAATAGTGTTCCATTATATTCATATACCACAACTTTTTCAGCCATTCCCCAATTGATGGATATCCCCTCAATTTTCAGTTCTTGACCACCACAAAAATAGCTGCTATAAATATTTTTGTACTTATGGGTCCTTTCTCCATTTTTATGATCTCTTTGGGATATGACTCTAGAAATTACATTACTGAGTCAAAGGGCATGCACATCTTTATAGCCCTTTGGGCATGAACTGATTATTTTTTTATCTTTGCATTCCAAGTAGTAGAAGCGTATACCTACTTACTGCAAAAAAAATATTTATTGATAAATGATCTATGGGAGGAGAACCTGTGGGCTCAGTTTAAGCATTTTTAGTTATATATTCAGAGGATGTGACAACTAATGCCCTGATCTATTGCTAATAATTGTGGCCAAATTGAACATGGGATGCTTGACACTAAAGCCTAGGTTACCATGCATGCTGGCACATTAAGAGACCCCACAAGATATCATATGGGCTTCTAAAGTCTTTAGTAGTACTTTTATAACTATAATACCAGATATGGAGTGGAGAAATAGGAGAGGAAAGGATGTATAGCTAATTTATTACTAATCAAAGGAACATGGCTATCTTCATAGCAATAGATCCTTTTCTTAAATGTGCTTCCAGGTTACCATCTAATCCAAATATATCATAATATGTTCCAAATGGGATTATTCACCTTCAATGACTGATATTATTCACCTTCAGTGACCAGTTACCTTAAGAATCTACAGTTTAAGCAAAGTCACTAAAAAGGGGATCTTAACTTGGGGCATGAGAATGTCTTCTTTTAAATATTCTTATCTCTGTGTTTTATTGTAATTGGTTTCCATTGTAATCCTAAGTATTTTATTTTATACCTAAAAATAATCTTCTGGGAAGTCCATAGGATTCACCAGATTGCCACAGAAGTCCATGACACAGAAATATTTAAGAACCCTTCTTTAGAGGTAGAGCCAAGATGCCAGAGAAAAAGCAGGAACTTACTTGAATTCCCACTCTGACAACCTGCATCTGTTAAAAAAAATGACTCTAAACAAATTTTAGACCTAGAGAACTCACAAAGTGACAGAGAGAAACAAATCTCCTGCTGAAGGCAGGGAGGCCAACAAGAAGGGTCTATCACATTGGGCTGGGACATGAGCACAGTGAGCCACACTGGCACACACTGGTGGCCCAGACCTTCCAGAGTAGACTTCAAGAGAGTGAATCACCAATAGCTGTGGCAGTTTCTGGACTTCTCAAACCATAAATGCCAAAAAGAAAATAAAAGTTCAGTAGGGAACTCTGTTGGAACTGGGTGAGAGAAGAGCATGTCCCAGCCCTTCCTCCCAGGTTAACAGAGGTGGGGATGGTGTGGCAGCTGCATGGCTGCCTCTGGAGCTCTTGGCCTGCAAATTGTACGGTGACCAAGCAAACATTCAGAGGGAAATTGCTCCTTCTTTGACATGCTTAGATGTGGGTACAAGTCTTGGGTGTTAATTCTGGGGTGAGGAACACTAGTGTCCCAGAGCTTGTGGTGGGTGTAGAGAGGGCACCCTCCTGATAGCTCAGACAACAGCTCTGACAACAGCTTTAGAACCCCCAGAAATTTGGGACACAGCTCTCTCCACTCTGGAAGCAGAGTTCTACCATGGCAAAGAGCTCAAAATTCAAGTAATTGTCTGGAAAGATGAGCAAACAGAGGAAGTACAATCAGATCATAGAATCTCTTTCTGAGGGGACAAAGAGGATCAAAACATGGAACCAGAAGAAGACAACAAAGTTAAAACTCTTTCATCAAAAGCTTCCAAGAAACATATGAACTAGTCACAGGCCATGGAGGAGCTCAAGAAGGATTTTGAAAATCAAGTAAGAGAAGTAGAGTAAAAATAGGGAAGAGAAATGAGCATGATGCAAATACATCATGAAAAGTGAGTCAATAGCCTGCTAAAGGAGACAAAAAATACTGAAGAAAATAACACCTTTTTAAATAGACTAACTCAAATGGCAAAAGAGGCCCAAAAAGCCAATGAGAAGAGGAATGTCTTAAAAAGCCAAATTTGCCAGATGGAAAAGGAATTTCAAAAACTCACTAAAGAGAATAATTCCTTCAAAATTAGATTGGAGCAAATGGAAACTAATGACTTCATGAGAAATCAAGATACTATAAAACAGATCTAAACAAATAAAAAAATAGAACACAATATTAAATATCTCATTGAAACAAACACTGACATGGAAAATAGATCCAGGAGAAATAACTTAAAAATTATTGGACTACCTCAAGGCCATGACCAAAAAAAAGAGCCTAGAAATCATCCTCCAAGAAATTCTCAAGGAAAATTGCCCTGATATTCTAGAACCAGAGGGCAAAATAGAAATTGAAAGATTCACCAAATGCCTCTTTAAAAAGATGCCCAAAAGAAAACGCCTAATAATATCATAGCCAAATTACAGAGTTCCCAGGTCAAGGAGAAAATATAAGAAGTCAGGCAGAAATAATTTGAGTGTCATGGGAACACAATCAAGATAACACAAGATCTAGCAGATTCTCCATTAAGGGACTGAAGGACTTGGAATATGATATTCCAGAGGTCAAAGGAGCTAGGATTAAAGCCAGGAATCACCTACCCAGCAAAACTGAGTATAATGCTTCAGGGGAAAATATGGTCATTCAATGACATAGAGGACTTTCAAACATTCTTGATGAAAAAAACACAGAGTGGAACAGAAAATTTGACTTTCAAATACAAGAAGCAAGAGAAGCATAAGAAGGTCAAAAGGAAAAAGAAATCATAAGGAACTTACTAAAATTGAACTATTTACATTCCTATGTGGAAAAACGATAATATATGATATTTTATATATATATATATATATGATAATATATGATATTATAAATGATATAATGATAACATATATATGTTTATATATTTATATATACACATACATATATGCATGTATACATATATGTGTGTGTGTATAATCGCATATGTGAGTGTCTCTATGTGTGTACATGTATACATAGAGGGCACAGTATCAGTTGAATAGCAAGGGATGATATCTAAAAAATAAAATTAAGAGGTGAGAGAGGAATATAATGGGAGAAGGACAAAGAGAGATAGAATCGAATAAATTATATAAAAAAGGCAAAAGAAAATGGTTACAATGAAGGGGAAGAGCAGGAAGGTAAAAGGGAATGAGTCAAGCTTACTCTCATTGAATTTGGCATAAGGAGGGAATGACATACACACTGATTTGGGTATCTTACCCTACAAGAACATAAGGAGGGATGGGATAAGGGGGGATGATAGAAGGGAGGGCACATTGGGAAAGAGGTAGTTACAAGCAAACACTTTCAAAAATGGACAGGGTCAAAGTAGAAAATAGAATAAATGGGGAACAGGAGAGGATGGAGGAAAATAGAGTTAGTCTTTCACAACGTAACTATTATTGAAACGTTTTGTGTAACTACACATGTACAACCTATATTGAATTGCTTATCTTTCCAGTCTAGGTGGGTGAAGAGGGAGAAGTGAAAGAATCTGGAACTCAAAGTTTTAAAAACAAATGTTAAAAAAAATTCTTTTTTTCATGTAACTGGGAAATAAGATATAAAGGCACTGGGGTGTAGAAATCCATCTTGCCCTACTAGAAAGTTAGGGGGCTGATGGGGAAGGATATAAGAGAAAACAGACTGGGGGAAGGGGAATTCAGTAGGCTCACTATCTTGGGGTAGGGGTAAGGAGAGATGGGGAGAAAATTTGCAACTCAAAATCTTGTGGAAATGAATGCTGAAAACTAAAAATAAATAAATTAATTAAAAATAAAAAGAAGGATTCAGAAAGGCTTCCTGTAGAAGACAGAGCTTTGGTTGGGACTTGAAGGAAACAAGGAAAGACATGAGGATACAATCAATTATCTTGATTTCTGTAAAAGAATATTTTGTATTTGTATTCATAGAAGTATATATATGTCTTAGTAGGTGAGCTTCCAAATATTTTATATTTACTGTGGTTATTTTAATATAATTTCTTTTTAAAAACTCTTCCTTCTGGATTTTGATGCTAATATACAGAAAAACTGATGATTTTGTGGGTTTATTATATAAAATTCTGTTTTAATGAAGTTATTGTTCTAATTAACTTTGGTGGGACCTCTTGGGCTTTCTAAATAAATGATTATATCATCTGCAAAATAAATAAATGAATAAAACAACCCACCTTTAAAATGACCAGAAAAGATTAGGTCTTAACTATTAACTATATATTAACTTAACTATTGCTCAGTGTCCAGGAATCATTGAGTACTATGCTCCGCTATTCTAGATTCAACATTCAATCCAGGATGTAAGCTTGTACCCTAGGGCAAGGACTCCAGATTGGTAAATATTCATCAGTTCTAACTTAGACCCAGAACTATTATACTGTCTTCTGGATATATTTTAGTCATCTTTATAAGCCTTGGTCTTTCTGAACTTTCTAATTCTAGTTCTAAGAATAAAAATCTATCATTGCTCCCCCCAAAGTTAACACCTGTCAATTGCCTTATTATTCCAATCACCATACCTGTACTTCTCTTTCCAGAACAGTTCTTCCTCATCACTACTCACCTCTATGTATTGTCTTACCCTATTTGAATGTATTTAATGTCTTTGATGTCAGGGACTGCCCTGCTTGCTTGTATTTGTAACCTCATTGCTTAGTACCCCTTTAACCTTGTGATGGTGAAGGGATTTGCACAGCTTATTGAAACTGTCATTCAGAGTTAGCCATAACAGACAGATCATGGTGGAGAGTTCTGATAAAAGGGGATCCACTGGAGAAGGAAATGACAAACCACTCCAGTACCTTTGCCAAGAAAATCCCATGGACATTATTAAATGATAAAAGATATGACATTGGAAAACAGGACCCTTAGGTTGAAAGGTGTCCAACACACTACTGGGGAAGAGTGGAGGACAACTACGAGTAGCTCTAGTACTAATGAAGCAGCTTGGCCAAAAATGAATGGAAGCTCAGTTGTGGTTGTGTCTGATGATGAGGATATGAAAATTCAATACAGTAAAGATCAAAGTTGTGTAGGAATCTGGAATGGAAGATCTGTGAACCAAGGTAAGCTGAATATGGTCAAAGAGGAGAAGGAGAGATTACATATTGACATGTTGGGTATCAGTGAACTTAAATGGATGGGAATGAGTGTATTTAATTCAGGTGATCTCTTAGAACAAATGGAGTAGCCCTTATAGTAAATAAAAGGGTGAGAAAAGCAATACTACACTATAATATAAAAAATGATAAAATGCTATTTATTCAAATTCAAGGCAAACTGTTCAACATCACAGTAATACAAGTCTATGCTCCAACCACTGATGCCAAAGAAACCAAAGTTGATTAGTTCTATAAAGACCTAGAACATCTAGAAATAATAACAAAAAGGTGTCATATTCATCATAGGAGATTGGATTGTGAAAACAGGAAAAGATAATTGGAATAATAGAAAATTTTGACCCTGTAGTATAAAATGAAGCAGGGCAGAGACTAATAGAGTTTTGTCAAAATACCTCACTAGTGTTAGCAAACATTCTTTTTTAACAACCTCAAAGGTGACTATATACATGGAGATCATCAGATGATTAATAAAGAAATCAAGTTGATTCTATACTTAGTAGCTAAAGGTGAAGAAACCCTATACAGCTAATTAAAACAAGACATGGGGTTGACTGCAGCTCAGATCATGAGCTTCCTATTGTAAAATTCAGACTTACGTTGAAGGAAATAGGGAAAACCATCAGACCATATAGGTATGACCTAAATAGTGCACCTTATGAATATGGATTAGAAGTGATGAATATATTTAAGGGATTAGATCTGGTAGATGGGGACCTAAAGAGGCTTCGACAGAGGTTCACAATACTGTACAGGAGGCAGCAAGAAAAACATTCCAAAGAAAAAGAAGAGCTAGAAAGCAAAATGGCTGTCTGATGAAGAAATAGCCAATGAAAGAAGGAAAGCACATGGTAAAGGAGAAAGGAAAAGCATATGCAATTTAATGCAGAATTTCGGAGAATATCAAGAAGAGAAAAGAAGAGAATTGTACAATGCAAAGAAATATGTTCTGTACCTAATATGCCAACAAATTTGGAAAACTCAGCATTGAACACCAGATTGGTAGAGATCAGTTTAAGTCCTGATTTTAAAGAAGGACAATGCCAAAAAATGTTCAAACTACTGAACAACTGCATCTATTTTACATGTTGGCAAGATTATACTTAAGAGTCTGTAAGCTAGGTTTCAGAAACATGTGAGTCAAGAATGAACAGAAGAACAGGCTGGTTTTAAAAGAAGCAGAGGAACTAGAGACCAAATTGCCACCATTCCCCGGATAATAGAAAAAGTAAGGGAGTTCCCCCCCCAAAAAAAATTAAAGCAAAGAAACGCAAAACAAAACAAAAAAGTTCATGTATTTCTGCTTCTTTGAGCATTCTAAAGTCTTATGTGTATCACAACAAAACATGTCAATTTGTCAAAGGGTTGGGCATCTTCCTTGTCTCCTGAGAACCTGTACACAGGCCAAAAAACAACAGTTAGAACTGAATATGGAACAACTTTTAAGATTGGTTTAAGGTTTTAGGTTTAAGGTTTAAGGTTTAAGATTGGAGAAGGAGCATGACAAAGCTGTATATTGTCACCTTATTTATTTAACTTATATGCAGAGTACATGATGTGAAATGCTAGTCTCGATAAATTAAAAGCCAAATTTAAAGTAACTGAGATAAATAGGAACGATCTCAGATATGCAGATGATATCACTCTGATGTCAGAAAGTAAAGAAGAGTTAAGTAGTCTCTTGATGAAGGTGAATGAGGAGAGAGTAAATGCTGGCTTGTAACTTAACTTCAAAAACAATCAAACAAAGAAATAAACTTATGATCATGGCATGTTCTGATAACTTTCTGGCAAATAGAGGGAGAAAAAAATGGAAGCAGTATCAGATTGTACACCAAAAATCACTAAAGATGGCAACTGTAGCCATGAAATTAATAGACTTGTTTTTTCGAAGGAAAACTATGGCAAATCTGGATAGCATACTAAAAAGCACAGATATCTATTACCTTACTGACAAAGGTCTGTATAGTCAAGGCTATAGATTTTCTTATAGGCCTGTATGACTGTGAGAGTTGAATGACAGTAAAAGCTGAGTGTCACAGACTCAACATTTTAAAATTATGGTCCTGAAGAAGACTTTTTTGAGTCCCTTTGACAGCAAGGAGGTCAGATTAGTCAATATTTAAGTGAATAATTTAGACTATTCATTGGAAGGTTGAATATTGGAAATGAAATTTAAATACTTTGGCTACAAAATAGGAAGACCAAGACTCTTTTGAAAAGACCTTGAAGTTGTCAAAAATTGAAGGGAAAAGGAGAAAGGGTGGCAGAAAATAAGATGGATAGAAAGCATCATAGAAGCAATAAACATGAGCATGGGCAGACTTCAAGATATAGTAGAGGACAGTAAGGGCCTGCATGCTATAATTCATGGGGTCACAAAGGGTTAGACACAATTGACCAAATATGCAACAACAAATATCTTAGTTATAGTAGTTGGCAAAAAGTTTTAGTAAATGCTTTTACCTCTATTACCTCCTTGATAGGCCCCCCCTCCTTCCTTTTTTCCTAGGCCAACAAGTATATAGAGTGGATTTCTGCAGGAATGGACCTTGTTCCTTCCCAGGGCAGAATTAACTAAAAACAAGGTGTTATATATTCTACCTTTGGAAGTTTAACTTTGCAAATAGGTTGTACATTCTCCCCACATTGTGCACTTAATGAATGTACAGGGAACTTAACAATTGTCCATCAAATCAATTGGGAATTTTTGCTGAAAATGAAAATCCAAGACAGATGGTGAGCCTTGAAATAGGTATAGAAATAAGAAAATCATTGAGGAACTTGATAAAAAGCAGCATGGCAAAGTAGATAGAGTGCTATATATGGAATCAGGAAGACCTAGGTTAAGATCTTGCTTTATTTTTTGTGTGACTGTGAGTCAGTCCTACCTCTCTGGACCTCAGTTACCTCATTTGTAAAATTAGGCAATGGACTTCATGACCTCCCTTTCCTTCTAGCTGTAAATACATAATGAAGCTTTTATTTTTAGATTCAAGAAGCATAGACTGTAGCTCATGCACAGTTCATCATATATAGTAGCTCTCAGCTTTTAGATAGGTGAGATTTGGTATCATTCATAATTTTTCTTGTAATTGAAACATGTGACTTGTGAGGAGAGATATTGTTCATCTTAGAATATTTACTTCTTCATCCATGTCTTCTATCTCAAACATGTATGCCTCTCTAAATTTCTACAACAACGATACATGTTTATGGGGTCACAAAGAGTCAGACTCAACTGACCATATTTATGGGGACAGGACTATTAAGTGCTTGAGATTTTGCACTCTAGACAGAAATCAAAATGGAAGACTAAAAGAGACATAGCTCAGAGGACTGCACATGGGAACTGATGGAAAATACATGTCTATACCTTGGCTAGAAAATTTCACTTTAAGTATACAGAGAAGTCAGGAAAACTTTCTCAGAAAGAGGAGGAGGTATTATTTTATCATTGTAATAATTGAACCAAGCCAAAGAATGAAAGAGAACAGGCGAAGTTACTTCTACCATTCCAACCTACGTAGACAAGATTTAACTTAGGCAATTGCCGCAATTGACGCAACGATGTTTTAATTTTGTTTATAATTTTACTGCAATTTATTATAATTTCTCCTGTCTCTGACTACAAATAATTACAATCAGATATTACAATTTGACTTTGAAATAAAATTGTTCATTCCTATCTCCATATGGTAAAATGTGCAATGTTAATTGATGTAGTTTGATCTGTTGAAGTATTTTTGAATTCTTAGTTGTTCTAGTGGTAAATATAAGCAGGAGTATAGTTTTAACTGGGGAAATTTTTTTTTGGACTACCCTCCCATTGCCCTTGGGTAGAGGTGATTTAGCAGAACTAGGCCAGTTAAGACTTTGACTAAGAAGGAAAGCTTAGAGCTGCAACCTTGTAAGGGACTTCCATTGTTGTCTTTTGTAGGTGGTCTGTATGCTTTCTTGTTATGCTGATCTTCTAGGAAGGAAGCCTGGTGGCTTCTGCAGCTCCTCTTAGGTGTCTCTTCTGCTGCACATCCATCCCTAGGTTAGAAAGGGGGCGGGGTAGGAAAAGAGGACAGAAGAAAGTTAATTCATTATGAAACTTGATTCAGATATAGTCTATGTTGCTTGCATGACAAAATGAACTGAGCCCCAAACCCATTCCTTCAGGAGGCATGTATGATAACTCTAGATATAATGGGGAAAGTAAAATAATAAAATGAGGGACTACCTAAAAGTCACACACACACACACACATGCATACACACAAATGTGACAAAGTCAAACCTAATATTGGTCTGATGGTTCTCAGTCTTCTATTTTAAAAAATACGAGTAATTTTTGCTCAAACATTAAATTCGTATTTTACTGATATCCATATAGTTATCATATATAAATATATATAATTAAGTTTTATATAGCATATGTAGTTATCAGATAAAAATTTCTGCTGAAAGGGATCATGAGAATATAATTGTTGTTTCTCAGTCATTTTTCAGTCATGTCTGATTCTTCATGGCCATATTAGGGGTTTTCTTGGCAAAGATACTGGAGTGAGTTAGTGATTTGCCAGATCCTTCTCTAGCTCATTTTACAGATGAGGAAAGCAAAGCAAACAGGGTTAAGTGAGTTGCCCAGGGTCACACAGCTATTAAGGGTTTGAGGTCAAATTTGAACTCAAGTCCTCCTGACTCCAAGTCAGACACTCTATTAATTGCTCCTCCTAGCTGTATATAATTACTAATCATATATTTTGAAAGATTACAAATCAATATAATTGTATATATAATAATACAAATTCTACATTATAACATAAGCAGAAAAGAATAATGAAGAAGATACTATGAAAAATCTGAGAGTCCAGAAAAAATTGTATGGTGATGGTAGGACCTCAGGTGAATATTTAATACATGCTTATTTCATTGATTCATTGAATGATGTAGTGAATTATAATTTAATTTATCTTTTATGATCACTTCCATTCATTGTTTGGTTAAGCCCTTGCCCTATAGTTGTTCCAGTGAAAGGTATTTGATCTCATTGTCTTTTCATTTTTATATGGTATCATTATCATAACTACTTAACTATCTTTTCTCCTGCTTCCCACACATGTGCTGAAGTTCATCAGCCTTATGTCTGGGAAAGAATTTATTTCCCTCTTAAGATTTCACCAGGGCAAAACAGTGTTGCTTCTGCACATCTGGTATCTAAAGAATAGCACTCTCCTTTAACCAATAACATGGAAATCTGCACTGCAGGTATTTGCTAGAGAAGTAAATCATGACAACTACAATCAAACATTTTCCAAAGGTTCATTTTAGGCATCACATTTGAGAGAGAGAGAGAGCATCA
The DNA here is from genome assembly GCA_028627135.1 of Pseudochirops cupreus. NCBI lineage: Eukaryota > Metazoa > Chordata > Mammalia > Diprotodontia > Pseudocheiridae > Pseudochirops > Pseudochirops cupreus. Next base: position 253,048,103 of record CM053580.1, read on the forward strand.
AATGAACATGATAAGTACCAGTTCATCTAGATTCTCCAAGCTCTAACTCTCTGTTTTGATAATCCCAGAAAGGGAAAGACCTATACTTTATTATTGCAATTCCTCACAGATACACAATCCCTAACTATTATGCCATCTGCCTTTATAAATAGATAACTTCAGAATGATCCAGGTGAACAATGTTTCTGTCTTTCATGCATGTATATGTGGTATATATTATGCACTCCTACCTAGTAAATAGAGAGATCCATTTGGTAAATGGTTCCATAAAAAAACAAGTTTCTAAAAAACAATTTGTACCCTTTTTCTCGTTAGAAAATCAAAATTATAATATAGTTGTATTTTCTCGTTTTATTTTAAGAGACATGGCAATAAATCCTATGCTTAATCAGTTAATCTCAAGAACCTACTTCAAGCACCTATTTCTACATTCTTTAAATGTTTCTGGCATGTTTGGATCTCTAATTTCTCCTTATTTTGTGTTTTGTTTATTATGTAAGCTGTTGCAGGTCTTTCCAAGGAATGTAAGACATAAATAATTAGGATCTATGGCACAGTGTTAATGTATGTCTGAAAGAAGGAACAGTTATTATCACTTTCCTTTACCCAATCTTTCTCTTCTCTAAGCCATACTCCACACAGCCCTCAAACTGACATTTGAACATCTCTGACCATCTCATTCCCCTGATCAAGAAACTCCAGAGCCTTCTTGAATCTGTGATAAAATATGAAATGCTCTATTTGGCATTTAAATGCACTCTCTCTAATCAAACTGTCCAACTTGCTGTTTTCAATCCATGACATTCTATCTTCTGTAACTGAGCCTTTGAAAAGACCTTACCCCCCTCTCCCTACACTCACACAAAAGAAAAACAAAGACTTTCATGAAATGCATTTGCCTCTCACATCTGCTTCACCAAATCCCTAACTTCGTCCAAGGCTTAAGCGTGCCACTTTTTGCTTTTTTTACGTAGGACCTTTCACAATGATCTCAGTTGCTAATGTTGTGCAACTAGTTACTGTTTGCATTTATTTAGAATTCCCTTAGGGATTTGTGATGGAACATCCCCATTGTCCCTAACACATACCCATAAACATACACATACACAGACATATACATGTAAACAAATATACACACAGATACACACACATGCACACAGACACAGACACAGACATAGACACAGACACACACAGACAGAGACACAGACACACACACAGACACAGACACAGACATAGACACAGACACACACAGACATAGACACAGACACTGACACAGACACACACAGACACACAGACACACAGACACACAGACACACAGACACACAGACACACACACACCAGAGTAAGAAGACATACCTTCCCGCTGTTTGAGATTGGTAATTATAACTTTAATTACTGACTGAGTCTGAACTCTGTGGATATATCAAATCAGGCAACTCTCAGACTTCTCATTTTTTATTTGTATCTCAAGCGAGTAGGATAGTAACTAACACATAGTAGGGTTCTTAATAAATTGTGTTTGGCTGAATGAAGTAAAAAAAACTGCTCTTTAGAAAGTGCATGGACAGATTTTACACGTTGATACAAAATAATTTTCCATAAGCACAGATCGGGTCATGTAACTCCCTAACTTGATCAAGTCCATTAGCTTCCTAGTGTCTCTAGAATAAAATATTCTCTATTCACCATTTAAAGTGATTCACTACCTGGCTCCAATTTGACTTTTCTAGCTAAGATAAAAAAATTCTTGTTGATTGATTAAATAAACTTCTCTTTAAAAGAAAAGTCCCTTTAAAAATATTCCTATTGCTTTTGCCATGGGGATATCACATAGCCGAAACTTACCTAAAAAGTAGAGCAATGAATACTAGGAATGAGTAGTCTGAAGTGCAATGGCAATGAAGAATTTTGCAGGAAAAATGGTTTAAAATGTTATCAAAGTAATTTACAAGCAAAAGGGGTATGCCAATTAAATATCCAGGCATACCTACCGGACAATTCCTGTGCTACTGGACAATTCTTGTTCTGCTACTAATTAGTGAAAACTTCCGGAATGGAGACTGGTTATCCATGAAATGATTCATTTAACTTTTTGGATTTTTTACTGATGATTTTTTGGTCGTTATTTCACAATCACTTCTGGGAAGCTTTTCTTGTAGCCTCTTTGAACTTTTTCACCAAGGAAATACACTTGACTAAAACATCAGATACACTGGCTACATCTGATAATAATATAGTATTCTGCCCTAGTGGTGTTCCACATCTCTGCCATGAAGAGGGAGATAGATTTCATTATCTGTTCTGTAGGACCATCACTTATTTAGTAATTACAGAGTTCAGCAACCTTTTAGTTTGAAGCTCTATTTGTAATATGTTGAATTTTTTATTGAATATGTTTGTAATATAATGAATTGAATATGTTTATAATATAGTGTATTGAATATATTGGTAATATATTATGTGTAGTTTTATTTGAAATCAAATTCATTTTTTTTTGTCATTGTGGATAGTTTGCTTTGGTTTGGCTCATTTCATTCCACATTATTTCATAAAATTTTTCCATGTTTCTCTTCCATATTCATATTCATCTTTTCCTATTGAATAATAATGTTATACTCATATAAACATAATTTTTCATGAGTTACTCAACAAATAGGCAATGGCTTTCTTTTTAGTTCTTTGCTGTAACAAAAAGTACTACTGCAAATAATTTAGTATGTTTACATTATTCTTTCTTTAAACTTCTTGGTTAGTTGAATATTTGGGTCAAAATAAATGGAACATTTAGTCATTTATCTTTCATAATATTACATTTATATCTGGCACAGTTGGTCTAGTTCATAGATCACTATTGCATTAGTCTGCTATTGTCCCGAAGGACACCTCTCCCACAGATCCTCAACCCTCCACACATGCTATGCTAAATATTGAGTTTGCATATCTTTTTTATCTTTCCTATTTCTCTACCTTTAGGGTATGGAGTAAAATCTCAGAGTTATTTTATTTTTTATGTTGTTATCTCTGATTAGGGAACTTTCAAGGGTCACTTATAAATCGTAGTTCTTCTTTTGAAAGTTCATATACTTTGCCATCTTATCCAGGGAAGTGACTGTTTTACACATGTATTTCAATTTCCTATGTATCTTGGATAACAGACTTTCATAGGCAGATAGGTGGTACTGAACCTCAAATTGAGAAGTGGATTCTGTGTATAATGTTCTCCTGGTTCTGATATCCTCACTCAGCATCAGTTCATACAAGTCTTTCCAGGTTTCTCTGAAGTCCACCTGTTCATCATTTCTTATAGCACAACAGTATTCCATTGCATTCACATACCACAACTTGTTTAGCTATTCCCCAGTTGATGGGCATCCCCTTGATTTCCAGTTTTTGGCCACTACAAAAAGAGCTATTATAAATTGTTTTCTACATGTGGGTGCTTTTTCCCATTTTTATGATCTCTTTGGGATACAGCCCTAGAGGTGATATTGCTGGGTCAAAAGGTATGCATATTTTTATAGCCCTTTGGACATAGTTCCAAATGATTCTCCAGAATGATTGGATTAGCTCACAGCTTCACCAACAATGAATTGGTGTTCCAAAATTCCCACATCCTGTCCAACATTTATCAATTTCTGATTTTGATCGACTTAGCCCTTCTTGGCAATGCAAGGATCTAAAATGATTCCAAAGAACACAGGATGGAAAATGCCAGCCACATCCAGAGAAAGAATTATGGAATCAGAATGCAGCATAATGCAGACTGTTTTCTTTTTTTGTTTTGTTTTATTTTGTTTTTTTGTTCTCATAGTTATTCACATTCAGTATGATTTTTCTCTACAGCTAATAGGACTAATGTGAAAATGACTAATGAGAAAATGTGATTGATCTGAATGTATTGTAGAATCCATATCAGAATGAATGTCATCTTGGGGAGGGAAAGGGCTGGGCATTTAAAATTTATGGAAGTGAATTTTGAAAACTAAAAATAAATAATTTAATAAAAAAGAAGTAGATTCAAATAGAACCTTAGATATTGAGTAGCTGTGTGACCTTTGGCAAATCACTTAACCTCTATCTAATTCAGTATCTTTGTCTTCAAAATGGAGATTACAATAGCACCTGCTTCTCAGGGTTATGTGGAAGATAAAATTAAATAAATTTTGTAAAGTACTTTGCAATTTAATATTGCTATATAAATGCTAGTCTTTGTTATGTTATAATTATCAGTAGTGTATGTTGTCATTATCTTTTCTCACTGACTTCATTTTTATTATTGATATTATTTTTAATTATATAATCAACACTTTCTACTGTATTTTTTATGATCTCCTCTATCCATGTTTGATTACAAATCGTCACATTCACAATTTTAAAGGTACTTTGATTCTCTAGTTTTTTCTTTTAAGTGACTATAATTACATTGAATGTATACTTGTGATATCTTATGTATAATTTTGTTTGAATCAAATTTCTTCCAAACTGTCTTCAAGGCTTCCCAATAGTCTTTTGCAAAAATATAGTTTTTCTTGAAATAATTAATTTTCTTGGATTTAGTAAAAAAACAAAACAAAACAAAAAACTCAGCAACTGTTTTTAATCATTTTGTATGTTATTTTTCTGATCTATTTCACTCATCTAGTTTTCTCTTTTTTAATAAATAGCAAATATTTCAATGACTACTAGTGTAAAACACAGTTTAAAGGCTCCTCTCCTTCAGACATACTGTTTTTCTCCCTTGTCTACCTTGAGATTCTGTATCTTGTTTTAATCCCAGTGAATTTTGTCCATGTTTTCTCTAGTTTGAAGAAGTATTCTTGAAGAGACAGAGTCAAGACAGCGGCATAGAAGCAGGAGAACTCCTTGAGCTCCCCCCGTAACCACCTCAAATACCTGTAAAATATGACTCTAAACAAATTTTAAAGCTCCAGAACCCACAACATGACAGAGTAACAATGTTCCCACTGAAGGCAGCCCAGCAGGTGGATGGGAAGGGTTCATTGCATCATGCTGGGAGCAGAGTCAAGCCTCATGCAGTTTTATCCCCAGGGTATCCAGGAGAAGCTGCGGCTGGAGCTTTCAGGAGAGCAGATCGCTGGCAGTTGTGGCGGTTTCCAGAATATTCAACCCATAAGAGCAATTATACATGTAAAACATGTATTAAACTGCTTGTCTTTCCAGTGGGGGTGGGTGATAAAGGAGGAAGGGAAAGAATCTAGAATTTAAAGTTCTATAATCAAATGTTAAAAATACGTGTGTGTGTGTGTGTGTGTGTGTCTGTGTGTGTGTGTATAAAATTAATTAATTAATTGCAATTGAGAATTAAGATATACAGGCACCGGGGTAGAGAGATCCATCTTGCTCCACTGGCAAGCCAGAGGGGTGATGGGGGAGGACATAGGAGAGAACAGATTGGAGGAGGGGGTATACAGTGGGATTGCTATTTTGGGATGGTGGGCGGGGGAAAGATGGAGAGAAAATTTGTAACTCAAAATCTCATGGAAATGAATGATGTAAACTAAAAATAAACAAAAATTAATTAACAACAAAAAAAGAAAATAATGTAAGTACTATGACTTTAATTCTGTTACCCAATAGATGAAACATGTATGAATGGTTTTTCAAAATTCTCTTCTTTCCTTATGCTTCCACCACCCTCTTATTTTTATTCAATGCCTCCCCATTGCACTAGAGACTACTACAGGCCCCCTGGATAATTAAAGGAAGTGCTGTTCACTTTGGGAACCTATGGGAGACTTTAAAGAGACTGACCATGAACCTATATTCAGTTCTCTGGTGAGTTAATGAGGGCTGTGGAGTGGAATCTACCCATGTGGAGAAACAATAAAGAAATATTAAAGGAGTTGGAACTTGCAGTTTTAAAAGAAGCTAGAGATTTCAAGAGAGGGAGGTAGGGAGAGCATTCTAAGCATGAGGGAGAAAGTGTAAAAAGGCCTGGAGGCAGGAAACAGAATGTCATGCATAAGAAACAAGCGGGTTTGCTTCTCATAACGTCAAGTGTATTAGTTGGAGCAAATGTATTCATTTTAATTTGGCTAGAAGCAGGATATAAAGGGTTTTAAAAGTCAGAGAAGTTTATATTATGAACTAAATGAATGAAAAAAAAACCACATTGTTAACTGTGTTCTGGGTACTGCAAAGTGTTAGAGAGAGAGAGAGAGAGAGACAGAGAGAGAGAGAGAGAGAGAGAGGGAGAGAGAGAGAGGGAGAGAAAGAGAGAGGGAGAGAGAGAGAGAGAGAGAGAGGGAGAGAGAGAGAGGGGGGGGAGGGAGGGAGGGAGGGAGGGCAGAGACACAGAGAGAGAGATAGGTTTTCCCCTCGAGGAGATTACATTCTAATAGTAGGAGACTGTACTTAAAGGGTGATAGTGAGTATGGAAGTGTTTTTATTAGGAAAATTATTGTTGTTGTTTATCCTTTGTTTTGGAGAGGACCAATGACATGTCATGATGTCTGGACTTGCATGTGAGTTGGGCTTAAGTGAGGCAGAGTTACACAAAGTCCTCAACCTCTCTCTCTTTTCTAGAGTCATTAAAGTTCGGTGGCAAGACAAAAGACAGGGTGACTGGCATTAGCTCAGGATTCAGTGAATGACTTTAGCGTCTTTGATGTCTGCCTAAGTTCTAAGTGCTCCACAGCAGATTCTTTAGCTACTTTCCAGGTCATTGGAACAAATTGTTCTCATCTGCCCCTTCTATCTGGAGAAGTCTTCACATGCTTGAGGTAGATATCCCCATATCCAACCAGAGGTTTGAGGCATATCAGTTACCCACAACTTGGTTTAACCCTTCTGCCAAGATAGCTTTACCCAGTTAGGCCACTGAGCATGCTACAGTTTCTTGGAGCCACAGGTGAGCATCGGGTGGCAGGTGGATGAGCAGCCCTGCAAAGGGCTCAGTAAATGCTCACACCAGAGGTGCTAGTTCTTGCTGAAAACTCCATATACTCCTTTGCAAAATTATAGGAGTAGAGAATGACCTTTCAAGAAAAAAAGAGTTCTATGGATTTGATTCCTTTTTTCCACCAAAAAGGATAAAAAATAGAAAGGGGTCCTAATGGAAGCAAGATACAAAGATGCCCCAGGTGAAGTATACTCAGGGCTTTGGAGATGATTAGAAAGAGAGGATTATAGTTTTCCCTCATTAAGTTTTCATTCATAAAGAAACATGCATGCTCCCAGGGGATGAATTACAAATCATGAAAGGAAGGGCTTACCTCCTCTAAGGCAAGGTTGCCTTAGAAAATTCAATTTGAAAGTGTGGCAATGTAACCATGAGAAATCTCTAAAGTTTCTTTTTAAAAAATGTTTATTTATTTTTTAGACTTCAACATTCATTTCCACAAGATTTTGAGTAACAAATTTTCTCCCTGTCTCTTCCCTACCTGCCAACCCAAGATGGGGAGCATACCGAACACCCCTTTCCCCACTCAGTTCTCCCTTGTATCTTCTCCTATCTCCTCTCCCCCTTACTGTCTTGTAGGGCAAGATGGATTTCTTACCCGTTTCCTATGTATCTTATTTCCCAGTTGCATGAAAAAAAAAACAATTTTTAACGTTTGTTTTTAAAACTTTGAGTTCCAGATTCTTTCCCTACTTTCCTCTGTACCCACCCCTACTGGGAAGACAAGCAAGTCAATATAGGATGTACATGTGTATCTATGCAAAACATTTCCATAGTAGTCATATAGTGAAAGATTAACTATATTTCCCTCCATCCTATGCCACCCCCCACTTATTCTATTTTCTCCTTTGACCCTATCTCTTTTCAAAAGTGTTTGCTTCTAACTACCCTCTTTCCTAAACTTCCCACCTGTCTATCATCCCCCCTTTTATCCCCTCCCTCCCTACTTTCCTGTAGGGTAAGATACCCAACTGAGTGTGTATGTTATTCCCTCCTTAAGCCAAATTCAATGTGAGTAAGTTTGGCTCATTCCCTTTCACCTTCTTGCTCTTCCCCTCCACTGTAACAGTTTTCTCTTCCCTCTTTTATATGAGATAATTTACCCTATTCTATCTCTCCCTCTCACCTCCCATTATATTCCTCTCTCACCTCTTAATTTTATTTTTTAGATATCATCACTTCCTACTCAACTGATCCTGTGCCCTCTGTCTATGTATGCATGTACACACATATACACACATATACACACAATGACACATGTGTTTATACACACATGCACCCTCCTGTACATACATATGTATATATGTATACATATATACATGTATATATTCTCCTCAACTATCCTCATACTGAGAAAAGTCTCATGAATTATAATTACCATTTTTCCATGTAGGAATGTAAATAATTCAACTTTAATAAGTTCCTTATGATTTCTTTTTCCTGTTTATCTTCTCATGTTTCTCTTGCTTCTTGTATTTGAAAATCAAATTTTCTGTTCAGCTCTGGTTTTTTCATCAAGAATACTTGAAAGTCCTCTATTTCATAGACTATCCATATTTTCCCCTGAAGCATTATAATCAGTTTTGCCGGGTAGGTAATTCTTAGTTTTATTCCTAGGTCTTTTGACCTCTGGAATATCGTATGCAATGCCCTTTGATCCCTCAGTGTAGAGGCTGCTAGATTGATTGTGTTTCCACAATACTCAAATTGTTTTTTTTTTCCTGACAGCTTGTAATATTTTCTCCTTGACCTGGAATTTGGCTGATATTCCTAGAAGTTTTCTTTTTGGGATCTTTTTCAAGAGGTGATTGGTGAATTCTTTCAATTTCTATTTTGCCCTCCAGTTTTAGAATATGAGGACAATTTTCCTTGAGAATTTCTTGAAGGATAATTTCTAGGCTCTTTTTTTGATCATGGATTGCAGGTAGTCCAATAAGCTTTCAGTGATCTCTCTTAGATCTATTTTCTAGGTCATCAGTTTTCCAATGAGATATTTCACATTGCCTTCTATTTTTTTCATTTGTTTGCATTTGTTTTGTAGTATCTTGATTTCTCATAAAGCCATTAGCTTTCATTCGCTCCAATCAATTTTAAAAGAATTATTCTCTTCAGTGAGTTTTTGAAATCCCTTTTCCATCTGGCCAATTTGGCTTTTTAAGGCATTCTTCTCCTCATTGGCTTTTTGGGCCTCTTTTGCCATTTGAGTTAATCTAGTTTTTAAGATGTTATTTTCTTCAGTATTTTTCGGGGGTCTCCTTTAGCAGGCTGCTGACTTTCTTTTCATGACTTTCTTGAAACATTCTCATTTCTCTTCCCATGTTTTCCTCAACTTCTTTTGACTTGATTTTCCAAATCCTTTTTGCGCTCCTCCAAGGCTTGTGACCAGTTCATATTTTTCTTGGAGACTTTGATGCAAGAGTTTTGACTTAGTTTTCTTCTTGTTCTATGTTTTCATTGTCCTTGTCCCCCAAGAATGATTCTATAGTTTGATTCCACTTCCTCTGTTTGCTCATCTTGCCTGCCAATTACCTGACTTTTGAGCTCTTTGCCATGGTAGGTCTCTGCTTCCAGAGTGGAGAAAGCTGTGTCCCAAATGTCTGGGGTTTTGCACAGTTTTTGTCAGAAAGCTGTTGTATCTTCTTCTAGGCACCTGCCTCAGAACTGTGATAAGGACTGCCTCCCCACAGCCTCAACAAGCTCTGCCATGCTAGTGCTCCTTACCCCAGGACCACCACACAAGACTGTGACCCAGATCCAAGCAGGGCAGAGCAAGAGAATCCTGCCTCAGTGCCAGCAAAGTGATTCCTGAAAATGCCCTTTGGTTGGCCACTTGGTCCCTCCATAATATGTAGGCTTGGCACTCAGGAGACAACCACTTCTTCCTCCCTGGGGGCAAGGGCTGGACAGCACTCTTCTCTTACGCAGGATCAACAGAGTTCCTTACTAATTTTTTACTTTCTTTTTGGTATTTATGGGCTGAGAAGTCTGGAAACTGCCAAAACCACAGTGATTCACTCTCCTAAAGTCTGCTCCAGCAGGTCTGTGATGTGGGTCTGGGCCAAACTAGGTCTTGGCCAGCATGGTTCACACAGGCCTGCTCTCACTCCTTGCTTGGTGCAATAGACCCTTCTTGTCAGCCTACCATGCTGCCTTCAGCAGGAAATTTGTTTCTCTCTGTCACTTTGTGGGTTCTGTAGCACTAAAATTTGTTTACTGTCATTTTTTACAGGTTTTGGAGGTGGCTGGAGTGGGAATTCAAGCAGATTCCAGCTTTTGCTCTACCATCTTGGCTCTGCCTGCTTTTAAAGGTTCTTAAGGAGAAGAATGGCATTGCCATAGCTTTTTTATTGTCATTTTTAATTGTCTAGGGAATATATTTTTTAAGGGAAATACTAGATGCTAGGCACCAATTAGGAAGCTGTTTCAATAGTCCACTGGGCCTGACATGTTAGCTGTTACATGAAAGAATAGAAGGGATTAGATGCTGAGGAGATAGAATCTGTGAGATTAAGCAAATGACCAATTATGGTGGTGTATGAGAGTGAAGAGTAGAAGACTTCTAGGTTGTGAACTTCCTTGCTTGGAAAGATAATGCTATCCTTAACAAGGAAAAAAAATGAATCTTATGAGAGGTGGATTTATGGTGAAAGATAATGATTTCTGCTTTGGACATGATGAATTTGGTGCCCATAAGTAACATCCCTGTGGAGATGTCAAGAAAACATATGGAAATACAGAATTTGAATTGAGAGACAGAAGATTCTGGGAAGATGGCAGAGTACATCAGAAAATTCCAAGCTCTCAAGATGTTTCCCCCAAAAGGTTTACAGTAGCACCTTAGGGTGAAAAAAGTGTGGGTGGAGATAAATAAGAATAGGGGTAAAACCTGAGTTTTCATGGTACAATTCAAGAAGATCAGAAGAAAAACCCCAGAATGAAGTTTGGTCCCTGTGAAGAGTAAATACCTTCAGGCTAGTTTCCATTTTAAGGACAAGTAGTAAACCTGTTAAAGAAAAAAAAAAACTGCAAGTCCTGGGGCTAGTTGGTCTGAGAGGCTGCCTTGGCTATATCTACCAGAACTTTTATCTTTGGGATAGTTAAGTGAGTTGAGTACTTGAGCCCAGGAAGATCAAAGCAACCTTTGCTGACAAGGAACTGTCAGACCCAGCTGTGTTACAAAGAGCTGCAGGGGAGAGAAGGAACCAGCACATTTCCAGTCAGTGAAGAAGCAGTGAGGCAGAAAGCCCCAGCTGTAGACACTTACAGGAGGTTGGAGGTTTGGCTTTGGTTCCAGGCTAAAGGGAAGAATTGAAGATCTGGGGCAAGAGGAACCATTTCCCATACCCCAGGGCAAGAGGTGATTATAAATAATTATGCTATTACCACAAAAAATGCACAGGCAAAGGAGAAAAAATCCAACAATAGAAAGCAATTAGGGGAATGGAGATGACTGGTGTTCATCTTCAGAAGAGGATATAGAAGTAAAGAAACCCTGAAAGAATAATGTCAAATGGTCACCTGCCCAAAAAGAATTCATAGAAGATCTTTTAAAAAAGACTTTAATAATCAAATGAGAGAAATGGAGGAAAAAATAGTAAAGAAAATAAGAAAACCCAAGAAAAACAAGAAGACTATGAAAGGAAAGCAAACCAATTAGTAAAGGAGATCCAGAATCTTAAGGAAGAAAATGATGTCTTGAAAATTAGAATTGGGCAAAATGAAGCTAATGAAATTATGGGACATCGAGAAATAATTAAACAAAATATGAACAATGAAAAAATAGAAGAAAAAGTGAAACATCTTAGAAGAAAAACCAACAGATTTAGAGAATAGGTCAAGAAGAGAAAATATAAAAATAATTGTACAAACTGAAAGTTATGATAAAAAAAGAATTTTGATACAATAATACAAGAAATAATTAAAGAAAATTGTTCTGATTCATTAGAACAAGGGGGAAAGTAGAAATAGAAAAAAATCACTGCTTACCACTTAAAAGAGATCCTATGAGGAAAATTCATAGGAATATCATAGTCAAATTCCAAAACTCCTAGCTCAAGGTTGAACTATTAAAAACATCAAGGTTAAAACAATTTTAAAATGATGGTGCCACAATTAGAATTGCACAAGACTTAGTAGAGGAGACATTAAAGAATCACAAATATTGGAACCCAACATAGCAAACAGCAAAAGAACTGGGGCTCTGCCACCAAAATATGATGCCCTACAAAAGTAAGTGTTATTCTGTATGAAAAACAATGGGCATTTGATAAACTCAGATTGTCAAGACTTTGTCAAAAAATATCCTGAACTTAATAGAAGATTCAGCCTACGAGAACCAAGAGAAACATAAGGCACACACCAAAGACTAATTATGAGGGATTCATAAGGACAGGCTGTATACTTTTTAAATATGTAAAATGCAAAATGTACATTTAAGATTCTTATTAATATTTGGGTAGCTCATAAGAAAGAATGGGGTAAACCTGAGCATTATATGAATTTAAAAAACAAAACCTTTTAGGAACAGCTAAAAAGAGTAATTATTTTATACAAATGAGGTACAAGAGAAAGAATCAATACAGAAGAACTAGATGGAGGAAGGCTGGTAGTTCTGGTAACCTACTTTCATCATGAATGGGTTTAAGAGGGAATAATACATATGTATTTAGAAGAGTATAAAAGTCCTCTAAATTCAGAAGAACTAAAATGATAGGGGGCATAGGGAGGGATAGAGGACAAGGAAGGGAGGATCTTTAGAAGGGAAGGTGAGGGAACAGGCAAAAGGGGAGTATAGAAGGGTCTTTAGATTTGTGGGAATGAGAGGATAGGGGAGGGATACATAGAGGGGAGTAGGCAAGTAATAAGAGGGCATGGTAGCGGATACAAGTAAAGTAGAGGAGGCAGGAGGGATAGGAAAAAAGAGTTATGAACAACATAAAAAAATTCAAGAGTACTGTATGGGAAAGTCTATGTCTACACATGCGTATATATATGTGTGTGCATGTGTGCGTGTGTGTGTGTATTTATAGTTATAGAGAAACATATCTAAACTTTATATTGTAATCTTTTTCGTCATGTGGGGGGGAAGGAAAAAAGAACAAAGTAAAAAGAAAGTGCACAGCAAACAAAAGAAAACTTACAAGAAAGCAAAGATCGAAAATTCTCAACACAATGAGTATTATTTACCACACTAGCTTTTTTGAAATGAAAATTTATTGTTTCATATTTTGAATCCTCTCTTATTTTGCTATGCACACAACATGTTTTTTCTTCTTTCTCTGTATTTAAGTTTCAATATTTAAGTTTATGATATATTTTTGTTTCTTTTCTCTATTCTTTATTTGTGTTCTGGACCTTGAATCTAAAAAAATTAATAAAAAAAAGAATTTAGAGAATAGGTTAAAGCTGGAAATATAAATCTGGGACTTGTCTGTATAGATATGATCATTGAATCAATGGTAGCTCTAAGGTCATCATGAGAGTTAAACATATTAGAAAGATCCAGGAAGAGTCCTATGATAGACCCCTGGATAGGCATGCTCCTGAGAGCTGTTCTTCACTGTTTTTTCTTGTATGAGATGAGATCCTCTGCATAGAAGGCAGAGAAAAATAGTGGTGTTTGTGGTTTGTAACAGCTGTTGTTAGAAGAGTGAGCTAGTCAAGGAAATTTAAAAGGATTGTTATGAAGAAATCAGAGCTCAGTTGACATAAATTCATAGTGTTGTCTGAATAGCTCTAGTACAGTTTGGCAGTATTCAGTCAGAAGAAGACAAAGCAGAACTGGGTTTCTGCAAATGAAATTGCAATGATAAGACATGTTGGAAAAAGCTTTCAGGAGTTGAGAGCAGTGTAAAGTTGAACTGATTGACATATTTTTTATTGAAAGAAAGGAAGGCTGAAAGCAGTAGTGATAGTCTGGGAAAGTAGGGAGGGATGGAGTAACTGGGTGTTTCTGAGAGGCATAGGGACATCTAGAAGGGGATGAAATTAATGTTAGATAGCGGAATCTCAGTGTATGTTGGGATCAAACAGGGCATGTTGTCTTTGTCATTGTTGTTGTTGTTTCTAGCCAATTACATGTATGTGAATCAGTACTGAATGGACTTTGCCTTTTGGGATAACTAAGCAATACCTTTATTAACCACTAAGACTAAGCAAGAAAAGGGGAGGATCTCATTTGCTAGCTTTAATGGGAGCGTCTCTATTTCATATTCTTATTCCAGTCCTCCAGGTGGCATGATTCACAGATCAGTGACTTTCCTCCAGCTTTTGTGACTCTGTCTTTTGGGGCAGATCCTATACATGAGTCAAAACTGAACCTTAAGGAATTGTCCTTAGAGTATAGGATTGGGGGCCTAATGAGCAAAAATAGTGTGAGGGGGAAAAAAAAAGAAGTCTAACTTTTCTTCTAAGAAGTGGTCATAATCTTCCAGGAATGAACTAGATTTGGACCATGCACATGTTTCCAGAGCTGAAATGCACAAGAAAGGTGTCATAGTGTCCCAGCCCCTTGGGTTCAACAGTGTTTTTTTTTTTTATTGATAGAGCAGAATTATGGGTTGGGGAAGTACAACACTTGTAAAATTAGATCAGAATATTACCATCCCTGTTTATGGCTATGGACAGCTAGGTGGCACATTGGACAGAGCACTAGTATTAAAATCAGAAAGACTCAATTTCATGAGTTCAAATTCTGCTTCAGACACTTACTAGCTCTGTGATCCTGGATAAGTCAGTTAACCCTGTTTGTCTCAGTTTCCTCATCTGTAAAATGAACTGGAGAAACAAATGGCAAATCACTCCAGTGTCTTTGCCAAGAAACAAATGGGGTCACAAAGAGTTAAGTAGGACTGAAATGACTGAATAACAACAAAAGTGTATGGCTATGGGGGAGTACAGGGATAAATAATAAGCACTGAAGAATCTGATACACTCTGGATGTTTGAGGGAGCATTAATAGACAAGTAGAATCCCTCAAGTATAGGGTAGGATTTGGGATAAAGAAGAACACAGTGAGCTAGGTCTCCTGGTTAAAGGATGGAGAATGACCCAATAGCCAGTAGATATTTGCCACTAAGATCTGTATAAGTTGATATATATGAACAGATTGAATATCAAAAGAAGAAAGGTCTCTCAATGAAGTGGTCAGATGAGGAGCAGAAAGTGTCAGAGATGAATAAGAATGAGGTCTATATCCCTGTTGGTCCAGGACCCTGGGGATGGGGAGCAAGTATGAATGGTAGGAGTTCATCTTGTACTAATGATGGTAGAAAGGGATGCTGGAAGCTAAGATATTTCAGTTATTGTAAGGAGATGAAAGCAATATATGATAAAGAGTTCTCATAGGAAGGCAAGTTTCTTTTAAAAAGTAGAATGGAGATTCAGTGATTCACGATAGAAAGAGAAGGTGGAGTTTACTTAAGACCTGGGAGAATTAGGTAATACATGGGCATATATGAAGGATTGGGAGGCTGTAGCCAGGGAAAGGAACTTTGATCTAAGAAGTCTACCACTCTGAATCACAGGGATTCTGAATGGAACTCTAGGCAGTAATTTGTCACCAGCAATGGTGGAGGGAAGAGAAGGTAGGGAGGGGAAGAGACTGGAAAAAGAGACAGAGATAGAGAGATAGAGAACATGATATAAGCAGGGTACTTAGCAAGATGCCCATTTTCTAGTCCCCAGTATCCTGATGTGATAAGTAGTTGATATATGGATAAGGCTAAAGTGGGCTACAATAGAGAATCTTCAGTCTAGAGTCAGATTAGCAGTATAAATCTCAGGATTGAGTGAATTAATTTACCTAGAATTGGAGATAGGGATTGTTTAGGTCCTAATATACACTGATTCAGATGGTGAGTGTCAGGAGGCAGCAGGACAGAGGCAAAATGCTTATGCTGGCTAGGTTTGGTATCCATGAGAGATGAAGATGAGGCTCTTGGTAAGATTAGTAGTTTATAGATACTATTATTTTTTTAAATAAACTTTTATTTTTTATTAGTTCCGTTTATTTAATTTTCAGATTTTTCTTCTTAAGATTTAAAAAAACAGTATTTTCTCTTTTAGGGATTATAGATTTATTTGTTTTCATTCTTTTTAATTATATGTTCAGTTTATTGATTTTGTTTATATTTTGTTA
>CM053580.1:253064663-253076759 GCA_028627135.1 Pseudochirops cupreus
TTTCTACATTTTTTACATTTCCTTATGTTTTTGTACCCTACTTCAAGTTCAATTTGATAAAGATATCTTGTAATTCTGATTATATTTATATATAACATTTGTAATATATGTAAATATATATATGTATATATATAGATATATATATATTCTTTAATGCTGATATCTGAAGTCACCAAGGCAGTTAAATATAATTTTTTCCCCAAAATCAATTCAGTTCTATATTTTCTCATTTATTTTTCTCTTAAATATATCCAGTTCTGACAGAAATACTAAAGTCTTTTAATGTCATTTGTTACTTTCACTGTCTTTCTACAATCCTCATTTTTTTAAAAAAGAACATAGACATGCCTTTTTTTTTGCAACACATTAAATCAGGAATAATTTACTAGAAAACATGGACAAAATTGAGGAATGATGGGAAGATATGGATGAATTATGATACATACTGTTGAAAAGAATACTCACCTCAATGTAATCACGTATCTATCATAATACCAACTGCTTAAAACTTGTATATGTCCACATTGATAAGTTTCTCTTGAGGCCTCTATTTTGTGAAGGTGTTCAGGCTGACTTGCCTTCATTTCCCTCCTGGTCCTGTTCCTGACTTTCTAAATTACAGCATCATGCCCAATAGTAAGTACTTTTATCCCTCTTTCCCCCCCCCTTCCCTTTCCAGCAACTTCTTTTTTGTCTTCATTAGAATGAAGATTCCTCCCTTCATTCCTTCATTCCTCCATTCATTCATTTGTTCATTCATTTGTTCCTTCCTTGCTTTCTTCCTTCTTTCCTCCCTTCCTTCCTTCCTTCCTTTCTCCCTCCCTGACCTGCCACACAACCTAAGAGAACTATTATCTTTTCAATCCAGAGGAAAAAAGTCCTTTTTCTATTAAAAAAAATTATTCTCTCTCTCTCTCTCTCTCTCTCTCTCTCTCTCTCTCTCTCTCTTTCTCTTTCTCTCTCTCTCTCTTTTTCTGTCTCTCTCCATATATATGTATGTATGCACATACCTACACATGCATATACATATACATATATGTGTGTACATACATAAACACAAGCAAATATATTCTCATAGGGAAGAGACCTTTTTAATCCTTGAGGGAAGTAGTCAAAGAAGGAACTGAGTAGTTATTAAGTGACTATTATTCAAATTGATGAAGTAGAATATTAATCATAATATTTTAACATATGGCATGTTTTTCCCTTGTTCAAGATTCCTACAAATATTACATCAAATCCTCTTGGGAAGAGAATTTTTTTTAGTGCATGACTTGCAAATTAGTTATCTCTCTAAATTAGAGGTATTTGAATATTAGATTAATTTTAAATTTTAAAAATTGCTACTTGTAGCTTCATGCTTAAATAAAAAGTATGGTATTAAAATTTTTTTCATCAAAATTAAATGATACTGTGACTTATATTCCAACACTTGATAGAAAGTCTACTTGAACACAGGACCACTTCTCTCTGAAAGACTTGTATAGGCAACTACATAGAGGTAAGTGACCTTTTAAACTCTTATTGAATGCTTTTTTGAGGAGAACTACCCAACCTAACAAATTCCTGATTAAATTTATAGAATGTTAAATCTTTAAAAGAAAGGTCAAGTCTGTCAGACAGAGTAAGAGGCTATGTATGTCTCTGTTCATGTCTGTGTATCCACCTTGTATATTGTATATAATGAGAATTAATTCATATCTTGTTCAATTGTTTCAGTCATGTTTGATTCTTTTTGATTCCATTTGGGTTTTCCAAAAGTGGCTCGCCAATTCCTTCTCCAGCTCATTTTACAGATAAAGAAACTGAGGCAAATAGGGTTAAGTGACTTGCCCAAAGTCATATATCTAGTTTGAACTTAGGAGGATAAGACTTTCTGACTCCAGGTCCAACATTCTATCCACTGTGCCACCTACCTGCACCCATATTAGTATAAGCCTTCTTCATAGCTATAAATGACTACATCTGTGACAAAGTTGATTTTAGCTAAACTGAGTCCCTTATGATCCTTTAACTAGGATTTTTCCTTACTCTCTTCTTAACAATGGATAGAAAATTGCACCCAGAAAGAGCAACCTAGAGCTTGAGTGAGAATTTAATTGCTCCCCCACTTCAGGAATTACAGAACCCTTTCAGTTCTTTTTTTTCTGTCCAGAGACTCCTAACTGACTAAAAGTGGTACTTGGAGGATTTTCTTCAGTTTCATGATAATCTGCTTAGTGTCTATTAATCTGTGTTTGGAGTTGTAAATGGCTAAGAAGTAGATGATGTCAAAATCATTAGATCCTCCACAGTAGAGGGGTATGTGTTGTAAGATTACAAGGATACCCTGTCTTCCCCACCCACAAAGTTCTTGGCCAACTCTAGAGATCCCCCGGTCATTGAAAAGAAAAAATGGTCTGTAAACTCTCCCTGCTGAGAGTGACTGAACTCTCCACAGATCCTCAGGAATGAGAAATAAGACTGAAGAGGTCTCTAGGTCAAGAAAGGTCAGATTTCTCTTTCATATGGATTAAACTGGATAGGCGCCTCTTTTCGGTCAGTGAGCATGAAGATAAATTTTCTTCTTTGCAGATTAAATCAATACTGAATACACTATGTAGGAAAAGTTGAGAGAATGTCATAGTAGAGAAACTATATTAAAATGTCATTATTGCAGGAAAAGTGGTCATTTGTTTCTCATTTACCAGAGAAATAAAGGGTAAAATTAACAGTATAAGTACAAGAGAACTGATTGGAATCAGAGGGTCTAGCTTCATGTCTTCTTATTCTCACTATATGGTCAAATCTTAGCCTTAGTGAAATGGGAATAATCATATGTATATGACCTATGTCACAGAGTTGTTTTTTTTTTTAATACTCACCTGGTTGCTATATAAATGTAAGTTATCATCAATAATCATATCCTATAATGATGTGATAAATGAATATTAGATGAGAAATCAACCAAAAGTAAGATAATTTATCAAGCTCCTAGTTATCTGAATTCCCAGTTAATCTGAATAGTTTTATTGTGAAAGGCATTATCTTTAGTTTCTATATAATGACAAAGTACTCATCACATCAGGATTTTTTTTATCACATGTTAAGCGAAGTCCCTTCCAGCTTTGTACTGATGAATATATAATCCAGTGATTTTCACCTTTTCAGAGTAGATCTAGGAATTATCTTACATAAAGATAGACTTCTGGTAAGCAAAAAACAACCCATTACAATACTTATTTCCGATGGAAATCCCATTCTAAGATTTTGTGCCATACCATAGAAAATAAACAGGTTTATCAGGAATGTAAGTGTAGATTATCTCTTCAGGTTGTCACAGTATTACCTTCACTGTCAGTTCAATCCTATTTTTAAAGGATATATATGTATATATGTATATATATATATATATATATATATATATATATATATATATATATATATATATATATACACACACATAATCCTTAAGTAGCTACTGACCTACTGAAATCTTAATTTTCATAACACAGAAATTATTGCATGAAAAAATGGTGGGTCAAAATATCAGTAGTATGCTATTTTAATTAATCTTCTTTTAGAAAGTCATTCTTACTACTTATAACAGTATTGC
Source organism: Pseudochirops cupreus (assembly GCA_028627135.1). Taxonomy (NCBI): domain Eukaryota; kingdom Metazoa; phylum Chordata; class Mammalia; order Diprotodontia; family Pseudocheiridae; genus Pseudochirops; species Pseudochirops cupreus. Next base: position 253,068,259 of record CM053580.1, read on the forward strand.
TATAGAATGGAAAAATGGTGTTCTTCTTCTAGTTGTTAGCTCCTCTCTGGAAATAGTTGTTGAATTGCCTTTGGGGGATTGGCTTCATGCTGTATAATTGCATATAGACATGTGGCATTCAAATTCTTAGAAACAAGTAGAAACAGCAAACATAAAACTCCCTGATTTATTTGTTGTTTGGCTGTCTTGCTTGGTTTCAGACAGTGCATTTTTATGGATTGACATCTCTTCCAATAATATTTATTGACATTAAAAAACACACACAACTAAGTACTGACTTTTTCAAATAACCACCAGTAGCTAAGATAGTTTGGAAAGTCTACAGAAGTTAATTTTCAGTGGTTGCATTTATTTTTACTGTTACATTGTCAGATATCATGGTTTTTATCCCTACTTTTTAAATTTATTTTTATTTTTTTGCTGAGGCATAATAAATTCTGCTTCTATCCTTTGTTTTAACTTTCTTTTAAGTTATAGACATGAGTTAATAAGTACTGTTGCATATTGTTGTATAAGATACTGTTGTATCATTGTCTCCATATGGAACTATACTTTTTTTTCCATTTTGTATAAAAGGAATATGAAAAATTACATGGTTAATGACTTGTCCAAGGTCATGCAATGAATGGAAAGAGAATTTAATTTATGTTTCATGTTTTCCAGTTCAACTCTAATAGAAACGAAAATCCATTCAATGTCCAAGAAATAGAGACCCTTCTATAACATTATAAGTTATATAACAAAAACTGTTATGACACAAATAGATTTTATCATAATGTAAAGAGATTTAATAACAAGTACAAAAAGTATTTCACTTTAAGGCATTCTCATGAATATTGTCCAGTAGCATGAAACCTTAATGCAAGTTACATGGATAGACTGCAACGTTCATATTATACATATATAGAAATGCAATACTAACTTCTAATAATTACAGAAAGATCAAGCTTAATTAGTGAAGAGACTAAACTATAGAATATTCGTAAAGGAATTATTTTTATTACTCTAAAGTTCACATAAGTAAATGTAAAATGTTACCTGATAGAACTCTTAATGGGATTTCCTTAAAGTGGAAAGAATGATGTTAATATGTAAAATATGTGATTGAAAATGTTTGAAAAGCATTTCTCCAAAGCAGATTTAACTGCATACTTTTTAACCATTATCAATTTGCTTAGCAAATCCTTTTCTTAGAGATGAGGGAAAAGCAAATTTCAATGTAGTTTCTGTCAAACTTACTACAAATCCTGAATTAATAAATTTTTACTGGGCTTTTAGTGTTGTAATTCTAAAGGAAATTGCCATCTATGTTCCTTAACTTCCTTTTCACAGTCTCCACTTTGACTCCTAATATTGTCTCTTTCAATGATGCATAATCATACCTGCAATCATCTTGAGTGTCATGAGGATATAAGTTAAGTACAACATATGGCAGCTGCCTTTCTGGAGCTCATTAGAGAGTCTAGTTATATACAAAAACCAAGGAGAAACTGTATCAGCTTAGACTACCAAATTTTAAATTGCATAGTAAGGATATGTACTCCAGAAATATAGAAAAGGGCAAAATTCAGGTGAGTTGAAGTAGTTGGGGAAGATTTAATAAAAAGAAACACATTGTGATTTAATTAATGTTTAGGATTTGGAGAAGCAGAAGCAAGTGACAACAAAAATGATGCACATTTATATACTTTTTGAGAGTTAAAAGGGGTGTATGGCTGTTTAATGAGGACTAGCCCATCTGATGTGAGGGCTTGCCAAGCCCTTTTCAGGGCTGCTAACCCTGCTTTGGCGTCTGCCTATTGACAATCCAACTCTCACCTGTGGCTCCAAGAAGCTGTAGCATGGGTAGTGGCCACACTTCCTATTTGTAGATTTAAAATGGAGGCTTAAAGACTTGAAATGACTTGTTCCAGTTACACAACTAATATATAGTTAAATTAGAAACATAACCCTCTTTTTTCTACTATTGACCAACATGTTTTTTGAAGGGGGTCAGGCAAGGCAGTTGGGGGTTCAGTGATTTACCCAAGGTTACACAGCTAGTAAATGTGTCAAATGTCTAAGGTTGGATTTGAACTCAGGAATTCCTGACTCCAGGGCTGGTCCTCTATTTACCACACCACCAAGCTGCCCCTATTGACTAACATCTTGAAGAATGTTCCAGGCAGCAGAAACGGGAGCCAAAATAGTCCAAAAGATAGCACCCAAAATAGCCAGAGAACCCAAATGAGGGAATAGCAGGATATTGAGGAGGTGGGAGAGGAGTAGTCCAATTTATAATTCTGTGTTGAGAACTTGGTCATTATATTAGGGATGAACATTTTTTTCATGCTATGCTTTAAATGAATCCATTCTCATTTGTACATTGTACAGTTAGTGAATATATATTATCTTTTGTCATTTTCTGTATCCAAAAGCCTAAACTGACTATACATTTGTAATCAACTTCTTTAAGGAGAAGACTGAAAGGAAAAACAGCCTGTTTTGAGAATTCACATTTGATTATTTCAGGAAAGGATGCCATTCTTTGAAAAGAAACTTCAAAGATTAAGTGTACCTGGATAGGGCCTTCTCCTTGGTGTAGACTTAATCAGTTATCATGGGGAAGACAGCTGTTCTGTGTGGATTGGCATATTGGATTCAATCTCCACGACATGTTATTGAAAGACTACATTTATTTATTTTTATTATCTATGCTTTATTGTATTTTGTTAATTTTCCCCAATTACATTTTTTAAATTAATTGATTTGTTTATTTACTTTTAGTTTACAGGATGCAGTTCCGCCATCCCTTGAGTTTCAAATTTTCTCCCTTCTCTTCCATTCCCCTCCCCCATGGCAGCATGCAGTCAAGTATAGAATCTGCAAGTACTTTCACACTGGACATTGGTCTGGTTGTACAGAAGGGTGGTAACCAATGGAGTGAACAGTGGTAAAGAAGAAATGAAACCAAACATTGAAAAGAACGAATGATAGCATGTAGATAGCTTCAGTCTCCATTTAAACTCTGTTCTTTCTAGATCTTTCTCTGAATGCAGACATCTCCTTCCATCTTGAGACTTGTAGAGTTGTCTTATGACTGTGTGTTGTTGAGAAGAACCCAGTTTATCAAAGTTGGTTGTCACACATACGATGTGTCTGTGATTGTGTACAAATTTTTCCTGGTTCTGCTCTTCTCACTTAGCATCAGTTTGTATTAGCCTCTCGAGGTAATTATGAAGTCCATCTCCTCCCCATTTCTTATAGCACAATAGTAGAATAAACATTCTTATAAATGAAAACAGAGTACCTAGATAGAGAGTTGGGCCTGGAGTCAGGAAGAACTGAGTTCAAATCTGTCTTTAGACACTTACATTTGACCCTGGGCAAATCACTAAATCCTCTCTAATTAAGTTTCCTCACCTGTAAAATGAGCTGGAGAAGGAAATGGCAAGCCACATCAGTATTTTTGTCAAGAAAACTCCAAATGGGGTCACAAAAAGGCAGATACGACAGAAACACCTGAACAGTAATAAATATATACGTATGTGTGTATATATGTTTATGTGTGTGTGTATACCTATATTTATACCCAATAACCACTCATAGCATCATTAGAGTAAATAAAATTCAGGAAATCAAAACTCTTAGAACCTGAAATGAGTAACTACATAATAAGTTTAGGTCCTAGTATTATAGATGTAGAAAAAGACCTTGAGTGAGTTGATGAAGTCCACCTTCTTGCATTCAGATAGCAAAATAGACTTATTCCAGACAGATGAGATAATAGATATTGAGAATAGTCTAGGAATTCATTGGGTAATTATGCTCGGTATTTCCCCAGTTTAAAACTACCCCTCAGTTAAATTGAATTCAACAAACATTTGTTAAGTGCCTATAATGTGTTAGGTACTAAGATAAAAAGTCTTTTTTTTTTTGACATAATTGTCCTTGTCCTTAATCTAACCCCATTCAACAAAATTTTATTACACATCATGCATTTTGCTAAACACATAGAATATAAAAACAAAAATGAAATAATCCCTGACCTTAAAAACTTTGCATTCTACTAAAGGTGGGTAGGATATAAAATATGTACACAGAGAAACAAACAACTGAAAATTCATGGAGAGAACCTTGATGATTGGCCGGGGTGAGTGACAGAGGCTTCCCAATGAGGTAACAACCTAGGACAGGGATTATAAATAGCATAGGAGAGAAGGGAGTATATTCCAGACCTGGGAAGTGACTTGAGTGAAGGCAGAGACACGGAAAATGGAGTATCAACTTTAAGAAATGATTAGTAGGTCAGTTTCAATTGAAAATGCGTGAAGGGGAGTACTATGGAATCAATCAGCCAACAAGTATTTTTAGTGCCTACTATGGGCTGGGCAATGTACTATGTGCTGGAAATACAAAGATAAAAATCACCAACTCCTTACCCTGAAAGAATTTATACCTAAAAAGGCAGGTGTTTTGATATAGTGAATCAGATGCCTCAACAAAGGCAGTGGGAGGGATGATAGATAGCTATCAATCAGGCCAGATCGAGAAAGCGGTGGGGGGGGAGGGAAGTGCCAGATTGTGGAGAACTGCTGGGCTGGGGGTTTTACATTTTGATCTGGGGGCAACAGGGATCACCTAAAAATTTTTGACAAAACATTGACATGGCCGGACCTGTAATATTAATTTGGCAGCTGCCTCAAGGATGGATTAGGACAAAGATGCTATAAGCAGGGAGCCAATTAGAAGGCTATTATAATACCCTAGGCAAGAATTAATGACAGTAGATGATGGGAAAGTTATTTTGGAAGTCTCATTTCTAAGACTTGGAAACTGGAGATGGGACTGGTGCAAAAAGGAAAAGTTCAGGGTGACATTAAGGTATATGGAAACTGTGACAAAAGTGGTGGTGGTACCCTCAACACAAAGATAGAAACTTGGGTCAGAGGATCAAAAGATTAAGGCTAACATGTGTTTTAGAGTTATCCAGTCCAAATTGATAATTATAACAGAAGAGGCAATTGATGGTAAATTTAAGGAAAAAGATAATGGGCTTCATTTTATATTTGTTGGAGTGGAGGTTTTGATGAGACAAACAAGAAGAGATGTCCTGAAAACCATTGGGGATGTGGGGCTAGGGTATAAAAGAAAAATAAAGATTGCCTAGATAGATGTGGATGTCACTTTTTAAAAACTTAATCAGACAATTAATCAAGGATCTATTAATTGTCTATCATACACTGTCCCTGGCATCCAGAATACAAATTAAAAAAAATGAAACAACTTTAAAGAGTTGCGTCAGGCCTCTATTTGGAAGCAGGAGGGCTGTAGAGGGAGAAATGGCTATCCCAGGATGGGAGTATTTGCCTTATTCCTCTCTAGCCAGAGAATGGGCCAAAAGCACAGGGCCCTGTGAAAACTGGGAACCAAGGCTGAAAGGGGGAGAACCCAGAGATTTGGAAAAATGTTTGCAAGGAATACCCATAGAACCAGGCAAAGAACTGGCAGGAGTGTGCAGGAGACACTGGGTCCTGCTAACAAGTTATCACCTTATGTATAAAAGTAGAGATAAGCTGCTGGAGGAAAAAGCTCAGATGGCTAGGGAGTTGGCTGGTTTGCCTGACAATTCTTCTGTGCCAAACCATTTGGAAGAGCAAACTGCAGGGTCTCAGATGGTGGGAGAGCAAGCTATTGTTCATATAGCTAAAAGGAAGCAAAAAACTAGCAGAAGGAATGTGCATGCAGCTTTTGTACAGGCTGAGCAGAGTTGCCCGGACAGCTGCCAGGAGAATGTGTGTGAGGAAAATGGAGCAAGGTTAGCTGAGGAGTCTTCTAATGTAGAAGCTCTCCCCATATGAAGAAGACAGGAGAACCGCCAGGGCCAACCAGAGTCCAGGGAGATAACTGAGGATTTCACTCAACAGGAGATTACTGATATATTGAGTAGATTCACCCAAAGAATGGGAGAGTCTTTAGTGTTTTGGATGGTAAGAATTACAGATGAAGGTGCCAGAGGAATAACAGTGGACACTATAGATTGCTTAAAATTCATAAGCGTCAGGCAGAATCCTTTTGTACACCAAGCTTTTAGGGATCACCATATGCGAGGAGGCATCAACAGAACCAATCTGTCAGCTTTAGCTGCAGAGGGATGCAAAAAGCAATATCCTACTGACTCTATGTGGCCTGGTGGAGACAGAATCTGGTACTCACTTAGAGACTGTATGACAAAGCTAAAGGAGGAGGTAATGAAAACTGCTATCATGCTTGGAGGTGCAAAAACATATCATGATAGTCCCCTAGGAGTTCCTCCTAGAAATATAGTGAAGATGGCTCCTCATGCTTATAAGCACCTAATTCTGACTCTATTAATTGGGGAAATAAAGCACCCTGTTTCGGAGGTGCTGGATAAGATTTCACAATTAAGTGACTTAGGGGAATGGGGAAGAGAGAAATTTCCTTGAGAGAGAAGAGTAAATAGTCAGAGGATTCAAAGACAAAATAGATTGACAAGACGGGAACTTTTTACTGCCCTATTGAGAGCAGGGGTGGATTTTAGAGGAATAGATGGTATTCCAAATGAAGAGGTACATAAGATGTACCGAGAAAAAGTATCCAACATTAGAATGAATAGGGAAGCAAGAACCACCCCTGTAGGTACTCCTGAATATCCAAGTTTGCCACACCTTCAGCGAGAATCTGAATTATTGTATCCAAGTTTGCCCTACCTTCAAGGAGAATAGGCCCAGATTAAAGAAATATATGGGGGAGATAGTAGACCCCATATTGGTTTAACAATATATTGGAAGAATGGATCAACTACTGTAACTAGGGCGTTGCTCTATATGGGGGCTGAGGCCACACTTATCTATGGAAACCCTGATAAGTTTAAACATGGAACTCCTATTACCATCACAGGGCTTGAAGGGGCTGAAATATCAGCCAGACAAGTTAAAATAACAATGAAAATTGGGCAGTTACCTAAGAAAGAATATACTGTGGTTGTTGTACCCATTCCTGAATATGTCATTGGAACAGATATATTGAGAGGCATGACTCTGAATTTACCTGAAGGAAGATACCAATTTGCTGTAAGGAAAGGTTTAGTGGGAAAAATAAAAATGGACCCAATCACTTTACCTGAACCTTCTGAAGTAATTACTTTACAGTAGTATCATGTACCAGGTGGGCAAGATGAAATTACCACTACTATAAAGGAATATGTTAAAGCAGGAGTGTTAGGCCCTACATCCACACAATGGAATAATTCTATCTGGCCAGTACAAGCATCAGATGGGATATGGAGAATGACAGTGGATTATAGACAATTGAATACAATGACTCCTCCTTTGTATGCTGCTGTTACAGATACTGTCACTTTAATACAAAGGATCCAGAAATATGATGGGACTTGGTATGCAGTTACTGACTTGGCAAATGCCTTCTTCACCATCCCAATAGACCCTAAACAATGGGACCAGTTCGTTTTCACTTGGCAGGGTAGACAATATGCTTTTACCTGCTTGCCACAAGGATACCTGCATAGCCCCACTATTTGTCACAGGATTGTGGCTGAACATTTGGATGAATTGAAGCTACCTAGCGAACAACTTACCCACTATGTGGATGATATTATGATACAGGGAAAAGATGCAAAAGGCGTGGAGAGAAGTTTGACCCTTCTAATTGAGCATATGAAAAGTAAAGGGTCGGAAATTAACCCTGCAAAGATTCAAGGACAAGCTCAAAATGTAAAATTTTGGGGTATACAATGGAACAAGGGAGTACAAGAGATTCTTCCACAAGCCCGACAAAAGATTTAGGATTTTCCCACCCCTACTAATAAGAAGGAGGCCTCAACATTCATAAGATTGTTTGGATACTGGAGGCACCACATTCCACATTTGGGACAGATTTTGAAACCTTTATATAAAGTCACTCGGGAAGAAATATGAATTCGATTGGGGACTTGAGCAGAGTAAAGCTTTTGAAGAAGCCAAGGCTGCCATACAATTGGGCCTAGATTTATGGCCAATGCAAAATGGTCTGGTGGAATTACAAGTGACTGTGCAGGATGATTATGCAAATTGGAGTTTATGGCAAAAACAACAGAGCCGAAATGTACCCTTGGGATTTTGGTGTAGGAAACTCCCTTCATCTGGAGTCCAGTCTACCTTTTGAAAAGCAGTTGTTAGCTGCATATTGGGCTTTGGTGGAGACTTAACAACTGACTCTGGGCCATGAATTGATATTAAGATCTGGAATCCCGATTATGACCTGGGTAATGAGTACCCCACCTTCTCACAGAATTGGACATGCCTAAGGGGCTAATATAATCAAATGGAAATGGTATATTCAAAATAGAGCCAAAACAGGCAAAAGTGGAGTCCCTGCTCTTTATGAATCTGTGGCAAACATAGAAACTGAGGGGAATGACACACCCCCTGAGCCAAAGCAACGGCTGGTATAGCGCTCTGTTAAATAGAATAAGGGACATGATGTATTGACTGAAGAACAAA
>CM053580.1:253076859-253111671 GCA_028627135.1 Pseudochirops cupreus
CTGTATGAATCTGTGGCAAACATAGAAACTGAGGGGAATGACACACCCCCTGAGCCAAAGCAACGGCTGGTATAGCGCTCTGTTAAATAGAATAAGGGACATGATGTATTGACTGAAGAACAAAAGAGACATGCATGGTTTATTGATGGGACAGGGAAATATTTGGGCCAAAAAAGACATTGGAAAGCAGTAGCCAATAACCCATGTACTAGAAGGACTTTGAAAAGTACTGGGATGGGTGGAAGTAGTCAATATGCTGAACTTATGGCAATACATCAAGCCATCAAAACAGAACAAGGAGGACAGTGTCATATATTCACTGATTCATGGGTGGTAGCTAATGGGTTAGCTACATGGATGGCCATGTGGAAAAATTAAAATTGGTAAATTCATGGCAAACAAGTCTGGGGCAAAGAATTATGGGAAGATATCTGGAACATGTCTTTGTTCATTGACTTGTCTGTTTTTCATGTAGATGCTCATGTGGCCCTCACCAAGCCAGAATGTGAGTACAATGCTCATGCTGATCGACTGGCAAAGATTGCTACTGAACATATTGTACCTACTTTGACAACAACTGATGATCCAGTATTAGCCAAATGGATCCACCAAATGGCTGGCCATTTGGGGGTCCAGGCCACACGCCAGTGGGCACAAGATCAAGGTATTAGTATCTCTCATTCACTGTTAAAACAGATAGCAGAAGAATGTCATATATGTCAACTGGAAAACGAGCGAACTGTTCCTCAGGTAGTGACTAGAGAAATAGCAAGAGGAAAGGTCCCAGCCCAAATCTGGCAAATAGATTATATTGGTCCACTACCACAAGATAAAGGGTACAGATTTATATGTACTTGTGTTGACACCTGTTCAGGCGTACTAGTGGCTTCTCCTTATAAGAATGCAACCCAGAAAAACACCTGTAAAATTCCAGATCTCATAAGTCTATATATATTATGCAGATTCAAAGTGACAGTGGGTCATATTTCAAAAGTAATGAAATGAAGAGGTATTGTATACTAAACAATATAGAATGAATACATCATATTCTATATTATACCACAAGCACCTGGGTTAATTAAAAGAATGAATGGATTATTGAAAGAACAGTTAAGGAGGTTAAGTTCCAACAATTCGTATCAACATTGGAAGGATAATTTGTTCATGGCTTTATGTAATTTGAATAATAGACCAGTGGGAGGAAGTACACCTCTAGCTGGAATGATGAACCCAAATCTGCAAATCAGAAAACAACAAACATATAAGATCCCAAATATTGAGTATTGGACTTTGAGGCAAGATGTCCTAGCACTGTACCCAGGCACACCTGGTTCGGTGGGGTATGATTTACATTGTTTAGAGGACTTTTGGTTGGACAGAAAAGAAATAAGAAAAATCTCCATTAGAATATACATAAGAATCCCTAAAAATCACTTTGGACAGATTTTACCCAAATCAGAATTAGCAGCTCAAGGAATACATATATTGGCTGGAGAAATAGATTCTAATTATCAAGGAGAAATTGTTGTAACATTCCATAATTTAGGTGAAGGGCCCATACAGATTCATAAAAATGATAGGACAGTTCAAGTGATTATCATTCCTTGTAAAACAATACCACTTGTAAAAACTGACCCTCCTTCCAAAATAACTATCAGAGGAACTGAAGGATTTGGATCTACTGATAGAATAAAATTGAGAGCTAAAGTATGGGTAAAGCAGAAGCCAGATGATGTTCCAAAGGCTGTGGAGATTATAGCACATGGTAGGGAAAACACTGTAACTATTGTTTATTCCGGAGAAGATGACTATAAAATTGTACCCTTAACTCATATTTTCTACCATGATTGAGACTACAATAGTGGGCTCATGGACTCCAGTAGCATGGCTGATCCTATATCTGCCTTGTTTCTGGTTATTATCTCCTTGCTTCTTCTTGACTTTTTGTCTGTTCACCTTGTTTGCTATATTTGTTTCTACAGGCTTGGTACCCTCTACCTGTATATGCCTGATAGCTTAAGCTGGATGTCACCCCCTGTCCACAACTGTCATGTGTCACCCCTGGACCTGGTATCAAGCATATTTCAAATGCTGGCTAAAGAACTGACCTCTCAAATGGGACCCCTTGGGACAGATACAGTTCTATGTCCAATTTCAGCAGCAAGTAGACATGGAAGAAGAGACCTTTACCCTTTACCCCAAGATTTTGGGAGCCCATTTGTTCAGAGGGGTAATGATGGGGAGCGTGTGCTCAAGCCCCACCTTAAAATATTGTTTTCTGTGTTTATTGTGTGCTATCCTTGTTATATTGTTGTAAAATTCTGTTGACACTAGCTACTCCTAAAACTCCCCTTAACCTACATAATGAAATGTATTGTTAATGTATTTTTGCCAAGCAAGGGACATGAAAGATCTTGGGGGTGAATGTAATGATAATGGAATTTGAAGATCTTCCATGTTGCTTGAACTTGCTGATGTAGCAGGAAGGGGGAGCAAGAGAAAGCTGGAGCCAAGCTAGAGTCCATGTCGTGGTGACTGGAAGCAGTGGCAGTGGCTGCGGTTGCAGCTGTGGCACAAATTCCTTTTTTTTGAGCCAGCCAGAATCTCTGCTAAGGACTTCTGCTGAGGACTGTCAGGGATGGGAACTGGGGCGGGGGGCTGGAGCTGCTGCGCGCAAGCTGCCCAGATGCTGAGCAGTTGCCATGAGTGAGGAGAGGAGGATCTTTGCCTGAGGTAGCCTGTCCTGTTTTGAAGGCTTGAGAATGTGGGTGTTTACTACATTAACTACATGTGCCAACTTTATAACTATTGTGATGGCTTTGACTTTCTGGTTTTGGGACTCAGTTTTCCAGTATTTGAATGAATGTTCTAGCTATGTTTCCCATGTAGAGAGTCTGTTACATTTTGTGATTAATAACCATATCAGTATATTTTTAGTTACTGTATGCATTGTAACTACTGCATTGCTGATACAACATGCTGTGTCAGAAAGAAAAACAACAAATATTCATATCATTTATTTATATATCTCTATCTCTCTACCTTTACCTCAATTTCTATATCTATACATTTATTTATACCCATATCTATATCATGTATATTTGTATCTACCTATCTTAATCTCAATGAATAGTTGGATAGATATATGTAAAGCCAAGCACGAGCAGCTTTCCAGAGGACTGCTGCTGTGAACAGTGTTAAGATTCTGATTACACAGTATAGTGAACTCTGTATTTATTCAGCCATAAATTAAGGCAAAACATTCACAGAAATCAAAGTACAGCATTCACAATGTTATGACAGAACAACTTATCACTAAAATGGCCATATAGCTTTCACCAAAGTGGCCACCTACTTTTAAACAAAGTATACTCATTTAGTAACTCAATCATTTAGTAACTCAATCATTTATTAAGTCCTTAATGCAATCATCCTTAAGGATATCTCATTAATGGACACAAAGTACAAAGGTCAAAGTTCTCCAGCCCTAGGTCACATTGTCTTAATCTCTTCAATCAAAAAATTTTCTTTCCTGTTACAGATTAGTTTCCAGTCATCCTTAATTCAGTCATGCTGAAAAGGTACAGGATACAGAGAACAGAGTTCTCCACCCTTAGTCCACAGTAAATCATGATTTTCTCAGTTTGCATTAAATACGCAAAGAGAGGTCTTTTCATCTTAACTTGAGGCAGGCTCTCAGCTTCCATGATTTCTCTTCCATGGTCCCAGCTCCCTGCCCAAATCTACCCAACCATCACCTTAGATCAAAGGCAAACAACTCTCAGTTCCTTGCCCAGCTCCTTGTGCAGTTCCTGCTCCATACTGAAGCTCACAGTGTCTAATCCACCTGAAGTCCTTCACAGTTTCTGTTCCTGGAAAGACAAAGCTTAACAAAGCCACAATAACATTCATTCACATTGTTGGCATCCTCATCAATTCACTTTCTGTCTGTGAAATCAACATAGATCCAACAACAAAGTCTGAGGAATCAACACAAATCATCAATATAGTCCCAGGACCTCTGAAAACATCAGTAAGATCCTCCTCCAGGATTTCTGTAAACATACAACAAGAAAATCTTCTTTCAGGGCTTCTGAACCAGCAGTAAGGTCACACGGCTTCTATAACAACAGCAACATCCTCTATCAACAGACAAATCTGGCAAAGTAACATCAAAACAAAAAGACGAAGTACCAGTACCACAGTCATGCTTCCTCCCAGTTCTCCTCTCTTCTCATTTCTCAGTTCTTCTCAATTCTCTTCTAAGTTCTTCTCAGTTCTTAGTTCAGTTCTCAGTTCTCCATTCTGCCACCCCAGTTTCTGTTCTCTATTCTGTTCTCAATTTGTAACACTTCTCAGAACTTCTTAGGATCCTAGCAGTTCTCTCTCTCTCAGCAATTTTGGCAATTCTAGCTTGGGCTTTTCCTTATATATGGTATTAGCTCCTCCCTGTTCTGTTCCTTCCTGTTACATCAGCAACTTCCTCCCACTGTGGAATTCACAAGTTTTGGACCTTAATACTTGATACAATCATGAACTTGAAACAAGGTGCTAAGTACCTATTTGATTGCCAATACAAGAGGCAGGGAAGATCTTCAAATCCCCATTACCATTATAATATATTACTTTTATCTATACATAGATATACATAAATGAATGTAAAGACATTAATACAAGGTAGTTAAATATGAGATTTGGAGGGAAGACACTGATAATTGGGAGGATCATATAAAAAGTGCTTAATCTGTGTCATGAAAGAAGAAGATTATAAGATAAAGAGGTGTATTTGAGGTATGTAAGATGGGCATTGAAAAGAAATAAAGAAATGAAATGGAACACCATGTATGATGAACAGAGAGAGATCCTGGCTGGATGTATATCCCTAATTCTCTTTCTATCATAGCTGAATATGACTGGAAAAACAGATTTGGGGGAAGATTGCAAGGACTTTAAAAACAACAGTAGATGATATTTTATCCTGGAGTCACTGGACTTTATTGAGTAAGGAAATGTTATGGTTTGATCTATTCTTAGAGGAAATCACTTTGGCAGCTCTGTGGAGGATGGATTGGAAGGGGAAGAAATTTGACTCAAGGAGATCAACTAAGAGATTATTGTAATGATTTGGGATACAGAGGGGATAAGATAAAGATATCTACAGTGGAGGCTGTATGAAAGGAGACAAAGAGACATATGTGAGAGCTATGATGGAGGGGGAAATGGCAAGATTGAGTGACTGCACATGTACTATAAGGGAGAATGAAGAGGTAAGGATAATAATGAAGTTTTGAACCTATGATTGGAATAATAGTGGTGCTTTTCAGAGAAATAGAGAAGTTTGGTTGAAGGGTGAGTTGTATGGAAGAGGACAAATGAGTTCTACTTTAGACACGTTAATTTTAAAATATTTCTAGTTTAATATTTAATATATATATTTATATATATTAATATATATATAATTTAATATATCCAATATATATCCAATTTAATATTTTAATATATATATCCAATATATATATATATCCAATAAGCAATTGACAATGAAGGACTGAAGATCAGATGAAAGATGAGAGCTGGATATATAAATCTCAGAATCAGCTCCATAAACATGAAAATTAAATCCATGTAGCTCAAGAGATCCTCAAGGGGAAAATTACATACATACATACGTACATACATACATGCATACATATATATATATATATATATATATACACACACACACACACACATATATAGTGTGATACTGATGCTGATCCAGTGAATGATTATGAGAAGGAACAATAAAATTGTGACAGAATATGGGGGCATCATGAAAACACAGGGATGAGAAATTATCCAGGAAGTAAAGGTAGCTGACAATGTCAAATGCTGCAGAGAGGATAAAAGGAATTAAAACCAAGAAAAGATCATCAAATGTGGCAATTAAGTCATCATTTGCGACTTTGCAGAATGCAGCTTCTGTTGGTAACCAACGAAGATGGAAGACGGTTTACAAAGGGTCAAGAAGTAAGAGTGAGGAGAGAACTTGGAGGCTGTGACAGTAGAAAGTCCTTACAATAAATCGTAACCAAGTGAAATAAGGTTGGAAAATTATTAGATATTTTTGAAGCAAGATTTTTGTGGATCTTACTTTCCAATCTAATTTTATCCTATGGACACTGAGAAGTTTGTGAATATTTTTCAACATGGACATGATATGGTCTCACCTTTGCCTTAGATTATTTTTTCAGCTAAGGGAAAGATGGATTGGAGAGAAAAAAGACTGGAGGCAGAAAGACTTGGGACTCCATTTAAGAAAGAACACTCCCAGGAAAGCTGAGAGAGCACTTTCCTACTCTCCCCAATCTCATTTTTGCTCCATTTCCCACAACAAAGGAACTGAATTCCTAACTCTTAAAAATGCTCCAGTGGTACTTGGGGTGGTCATAATAGTTCTAAGTTACCTGGTGCTTTTAAATGAAACAAGCATTCAAGATTATATACATACATACATACATGCACATACACATATATGTATGTATATGTATATATGTACATACAGATATAGATGTAAATATATAGATATAGATATGCAATCAGGGTTAAGTGACCTCTCAAGGGTCAACCAGTTAGTAAGTGTCTGAGGTTGAATTTGAACTTAGGTCCTCCTGACTCCAGAGCCAGTGCTCCATCCACTGTACCACCTAGCTGCCCCTAGGTGATATTTTCTAGATTTCCTTGTTGAAGGAGCAAAGGGTTCAGATTCCTTTTAGACTTTATTACTATTTTCATTCATTTATTTTTATTTTGAAAGATTTTCTTTCTGATTCCTGGACATCCTTGGTACATTTCTCCAAATGAGCTGGACTTCATGCACTTACCTTTTTGTGTAGAGGTAGTGACTTGGATCTGAAGCAGAAATGTGTTCAAGTGAGCAAAGTCTTAACAAAGTCTATTATAAAGCATCCATCTAACACACTGTCTAAATACAGTGCCTAATGATACAAGTTCTCCTTAAAAACATCCTTTTTCATTAGAATTGACTAGTTCATCCTAGACTTTTTGTTCTTGCTTATTTACAGTCACTTTCCCACAGGTACCATAGATCCAGTGTTTATTGTCTATTCACAGAATTAACTTAAGAAATAATTGGCCCTAGGTATAATGAACATCCCACACATAACAAACCATTTTGCTGTGTCAGTCTTTTAAAACTTGGCACTATAAGGCAGATAAGCAAGGAGCCATAAAACTCAGCAGGGCCCAAACCAGCACTAGAAGAGATAAGGAATAGGCAAACCCAGAGAGGCATAAAAGAAAAAAAAATGGGGTTGCTTTCAACTTCAATAGACTCACAAGGTTGAAATGGACTTTAAAATATTCAGTAGACATCCATACCAAACCTTTTTCTTCTACGCAGATTTCTCCTTTTGTCATGTTCTCTTTTCTCTATGCACATTCATGAATATCGAGAGTGAGAAACTGTGTTCAGCATAAATGCATTAAAAGCTGTATATTAAAAGCTTAGGGATTAGTGCTTATACCTGTGGTGAAAAGTAACAGAAGATAATGGGAAAGTCATACATTCATGTTGGATAGTAAGAAACATACATATTGGTTGATGTCCTTATACTGAAGTCTGTGTCTATAGGTATAGGTAGAACGACAGAAATATGTATTCATTAAATGTGAACTATGTGTCAGGCATGGTGCTAAGGATTGTACAAATATTATTTCAGTTGACCCTCACAGCCCTGGGTGGCCTCTGGTAGTTTTAAAATTCTGTAATAGATAAAATTAAAGTGAGGTGGCTAGATGATATGGGATAGAATCCTGAGGCCTGAAAATTTGAGCTCAGATTTCACATCAGACACTTGCTAGCTATGTGACCCTGAGTAGGTCACTTAAGCTCTATTTGCCTCAGTTTCCTCATCTGTACAAGGAGGATATAACAGTACCCACCTCATAGGTAACACGAGGACCAAAAGAAATAATATTGGCAAAGTGCTTGGCATATGGTAGGTACTATATAAATGTTTATTCCCTTCCTACTAAATGGGAATTTGGGTAGGTGAGTGAGAAATGGATGATGGGGACTTTTTCCAATGATACCCAAAGAGTGACCAAAGGGAACAGGTCGTTATGCTCTGGCCCCCTTTTAGTTGACTAGGTACTAGTTCACTACATAAAGTGGTGTCTCAGAGAGGTTGAATCAATAATAGATTATCTTCTAAACTCTTCATATGCCTGATGTTGAGTTAATCACGGTCAAACACTGTTTGCTTTAGTTTATGTTTATTTTGCATGACAGAGAGGAAATATATACTTATATATATTATATGAAAATGTTACACTTATTTCATATGTACGTATACATACATGTATATACATATACACATACACATATGTATATATACATATATACATACATACATACATATACGTGTGTGTGTGTATATATATATATGTATATATATATATATATATATATATATTTAGATATATATGGAGAGAGAGAGAGAGTTCAATTGAACTCTCTTTGAGGAGACATTCCTCAAAGAGGTGGTTGAACTGAACTATCTTTGAGGAGACATTCAAGGGCAAATTGAAGCATTAACAGTTATTAACCCAACACTGTAAAAATATTAGAATTAATATAGCCTTCTCAGGGTCCTCTAAAATACATACATACATACACACGTGTGCATGTGTGTAGGTACATATGTATACATACACATGAACCAACAGGACCACTATAGATGACCCTCTTTGGAAGGTACTCATAAATTGGACCATTTTAAGAGTTCATGGATTGAGGAAAGACCGTGTGATTTAGTTAACCAGTGGTGTCAAACTCAAATAGAAAGGGATCTCTGCCCTGGCATATTAACTTAGAAACCCACAAATTAACATCATCTATGCTGTTTTATATTTTCATTTTCTTTGTTAAACATTTCCCAATTATATTTTAATCTGGTTCCAGTGCCTGAGTTGTGTCAGCACTTGTGCCTGGGATATGTGAGTCTGACACCTTTCAGGTCTTCCCAGGTTTGAACAAAGCATACTTGAATAAAATGCATGTGTGTGAAACTGTGTGTAAAGGAAGCAATCTCAGAGATGGATAGTAACTAGCAACCTGTTATTTGTCACTTATTATTCTCTGGTACTAAGAAAACAAATTATCAAGTGGTGCTAAATAAACATGAAGCCTTTAATGATAACCCATCACACACAATATGAGTGTAAGCGTGGAGGTTGTTGAACTGAGCATCAATTATCCTATTCTACTTAAATAAGTGATAAAATCCTGAACTCTAATACACTTATCATGTGAGAACACATCTCTGTTCCCTAGACACCTTGAATCAATCAAAGTAATTTCATTTAGGTATCATAGGAAGTCTGTTCCAATTGAATGAGGAGCTTCCTACCATGTCTGTGGATTGTATATGAAACCAGGGAACTAGTTCAGAAGGGAAGATATTTGGTTAAATAGAGAGGAGAGAGAATTGTGTCTAAACTTCTGAGAAGCTCTCCACAGTACCTTCTTTAGCCGCCATCATGGGCATTGGAACAAATTGCTCTCTCTGCCCATTCTGTCAGGGAAAGACTTTGCATGCTTGGGGTAGACATCCCCCGAACTCACCAATAGGTTTGAGTCCCTTGGAAGGTATTGAAGATTCCAATAAAAAGATGTTAAGCAGCCATTAACTATTAATTATCTCTTTGCCACATATATTCTTTAATCTTGAACCCACTTTTCCCTGAATTCTGCGTCTACAGGTGAGATAATGTGTCAGAGACTTGCGCAGATATTTTGTACCAACTATGCCACTGTAATAAATATCTCAAAAACTAATATTCTCAAAGCTAATTCCGATTCACTAATTTATATGAACTGAGAATCATGGGGAGAGCAAACTAAGGGGGACTCATAAGCTATAACTATAGTATTAAAATGCAATCCCTCAGGTGCTCAGGACTTATCCCAGCTACCTGAAAGGGTATGGTAGACATGTTCTTAGGTCTTCACTTGTTACTGAGAATGGCATTTAGAATGATACCTTTTTGTTTTAACACATATGCATATATAATGAGGTATGTATATGTGTATACAAACACACATGTGCACATACACATATGTGATAGGGCCCCTGATTTTAGCTTTTCTTCTGAAATGGTATCTCACCTAAAGTTCGCCTTCTCAGTATAGTAAAGTAGAAAATGTAATTATTCCTTATTCACAAATAAGGAAAATAAGGATAAATCAGCGAAGGTCAAACATAGGGAATGCAGTAGCAGTTTTTTGTTGTAAGAGTCCCTCTACTCCCTTCAAGGTTTCCTGTCAGCCTCCCTCACTTGTGTTTCAAGCTATAGGAGGATGTTTTCTCATATTTATCCCCATGTTTTCTCTTGTAGTATAGACTATAGTAGCTTTTCATAACAGGAAATGCCACTGTATTTACTTAAATCAAGTAAGATTCCTTATTCCGTAGCACCTTTTCTCTGACCTATCCTTGCATTAACACCTTCCCAAGGTTAATTACATCATGATCATATATCCAGGGATTTAGATTCTGCCAGGTATCAAGATTTGTTAGATTTTCCTGCTCATCACATACAAGGCCTAACTGAAGTGCTCAAACACATAGCTGAACAAATAGGTTGCCTTTTTTCTAGAATGGTGAAGAAAGAGTTGATATGTACCCTCAGGCTCATGAATAATATAAAATAGGACTATTTTCCTAATAAACATTTACATTGGAAGGGTTTCACTGTTTAGAAAAATAAATTGTGATCATGAAACACATCTGAAATGTGACATATTTGATAGCTAGTTGCCCAGAAAGCAGCCTAGGTTCAAGTACTACATCTGATATAATCTTGCTCAGGACCCTTGACCTCTCAATGTTCTAGACAACTATCACTAGTTGCCACAAAAAAAAGATGGCAAAATTCATGGTAGAGAGTGTTTCCTTACCTGAGAATTCTGTGCACTAATGAAACCATAAGTCTAGTCCAAATCTCTATTCAAAGTGAGATATCCCTTCAAATAATATATTCATTAGTTATTTTAGAGTCCATTAAATCATGAAATTGGCTAGATCAGTGTTCTCCAAAGTGACTTGACATCAAAGGGTGCGTGATGAATCAATCAAAGGGTGAAAAGATGGTTCCCATCCCACTCTTCTTGAAATAGCCAATTGTGGGAATTGTTTCCAACACAAACACACCCACACATGTTCCTCTAGCATTCTCTATTCCACCCTCCCTCCTCTTTGCAATCCACCTACTTATACTTTTTTGAATTAAGTATTACCCCTTCAAGGCAATTAAAACCTGACATCTACATGGCTACCTACAGTAGGAGCTACACAGATGCTGTTGGAAAAAATCTCCCAGATCCAAGCATACCCACTCTCTGTCTGCAAGAAGAATTCATGGCTGTGCAGGACACTATTCTTAGGACAGGATCCTGTCCTAGGATCTGATCCAGGGTAATGTCCCATGAGCAAAAACCTCTCTGTTTTCATCTTGGGTAGGGCAGAGTTAGCCTTGCAAGATGGCTAGGGCATAAATGAGTTATGTTCTTCCTTATAAAGCTCATTATATTGTTTTCCCTCACAAATCTACCCCTCTTCTACACTTCTTTATCACTGAAAAGAGCTCCAATATTTCTCCAATCACCCTGGGTTGTATGTTTGCCTTCTTATTCTCACTCTCACTTATAAAGGTTCTTGCTCCACAATCTTTCTTAAATCTGGCCCCTTCTCTTTATTCATATACCCACCACCCTTGTTCATTCCTTCATCACTTCCCACCTGGACCAGTGAAATAACTTTCCAATTGCTTTCTTGTTTCAAGTGTCTACCCTCTTCAATTTATCTTCCACTTAGCTGCCAAAGTTATCTTCCTGTGATTCACGTCTGAGCCAATCAATCCCTCACTAAATAATTTCCTGTCACTTCCTATTGACTGTATGACAAAATATCATTTCACTTTTCCTCACCCTTCAAATGTTTCTATCTTTCTTCTTTATAAAATGCCTCATGAACAGGATAGCACATAAAAATTTAAAAATAAATATATGCATATTGAAGTTGTAGGTGCTTTTTTATTGATTGGAGTGAATGATAAAAAAAAATGTGGAGACCACTGGAATAATTAGCTTCCATGCAAGACCAGAAAGTTTAATATCCTGGTTCAAAAGATAATCCAACTCTGGGCATTATTGAATTGTTAGGGTATAAAGTAGAGAAATGCCAGCTATGAGAGGTAAGAAAGTTAAGGAGTTCCATTTACAATGACATACAAAGGTACAATTTATTGGGGAAAATAAGGCTTTTAAAACCCTTCATGGAATTTCCAGATGGCACTGAATCAGTTTCCATATATAAGATTAAATTTTTCCTACTCACCAGGGCAGCTTATCTAGACAACTATGGAATTGGAGCGGCCAGTCAGTGACTTAGAGTAGACTCGCATTCTTAACTGATACTTTCAGAAAGATAATGATGCAGCTTTTATCAGTAAAGAATGATGCACTTTAGGGAACAGACCCAAGAAAAGAGAGATATTGGATTTCAAATCCATTGGTAGACACTTATTTGGTAAGCTCCACTTTAGGAAAACAGGGTATTAAAAAAAACCAAATGTATCAAATACACAAATTAGGTAGTGATTTTTCATGTTATAAAAATAATTCTGGCTTCACAGAAGCATTTTCCCAACACTTTCTTTGACTACTAAACTTGCTAAAGCATTGAAATGGGCTGATTTTTTAAAAATTCAGTGATATTCAGGAATATGTTATTGTGTCGAAAGACATATCTTTAGATATGTTAAAAGTATTAATTCACAAATATCTTTATTCAATTCCTCTTAGAATCATTTGTTTCCTTCAAAACTTCCCAAGCACAGACATTCCTGAACCCTATATCTACTTTGGTTCCTCTCCTCCATTCCCAACAAAAATGCATTTATCTTGTGATTATTGGGAATATGCTTACTTGGGTATGTGTCACTCCCATGGGATGAAAAGTCTTTGGGACTGAGATGATTTCATTTTTGGTTTTGTAGCCAAAGTTTTGAGCATAGTTCTTGACACAGAGTAAGCACTTAATTAATATTTGCTTATTGACTGATTAAATGTCAAATTGTACCACTAGTATATCTATATATGTGTGTATATATTAGTATATGCATATATATCATATATATCTAGAAACACCTATACACACACATGGATATGTATACATACATAACATACACACACACACATATATGAGTCATTTGTCTCTCTTATAAACAAATCTGATTCCTGCCTTCTTTCCTGAATTTTGGGTCCATTTGGCACATTATATGAATAATTTCTTAATCAATATACATTGCTTTAGGATTGCAATACCCACTCACACTTTGATGGCACTGCTTTAAAAGATTCTCCTTGAGAGATTGAAGGTCTGTTAAGTATACTAGACTTAGAGTCAGAGGACCTGGGTTCAAATAGTACCTCTTTTATTATATGTCTAACTTTGGGCAAGTAAGTTAATCTTCCTGATTTTATTGTTATTGTTCAGTCATTTCAGTTATATATGACTCTTTGTGACCACCTTTGGGGTTAACTGGATGATTTGCCATTTCCTTCTCTAGCTCATTTTGTATATGAGGAAATTGAGGCAAACAGGACTAAGTTACTTGCCCACGGTCACACAGCTAGTGGACGTCTGAGGCCAGATTTGAACTCACCAAGATTAGTCCTCCTGACTACAGACCCGGTGCTCTATCAATTTTGCCCCCTAGCTGCCCCAGTCTCACTGATCTTCAGTTCTTTAATCTGTAAACAAAAAGGTTGATCTAGTTGATTATTATTATTATTTCCAGATGTAAATTCTATGACCCTACTATACTGTAATCTCCGTGAGGGCATTTTGTTTAGTTTTGTAGTAGCAAGTTAATTATGTGTGTTTCAATTGCCTACAAAAGGAACCACAAGCTGGGCTGAGAGAATGTAACCAGTACCATTACCCTATAGTCATCATGTTCAGATTCCCCCATCCTGCTATAAGACAATAACATCGAAATTTTGCATTGATATAGAGTTATGGACAATGACCATCATAGACACTGAATGTCTACACTTTGTGGAGGACTATCAACAATAATTTCTTTTCATATAAACAGGCTAATTAAGAGCCTGTCAGAAACACTCGTTTGTGCATGAGACTAAAACCTTTCAGAGGAAAAAGGGATTCAAAATTGAGGAGCTTTTAATTATTCTACTGGGAAGAATAACAGTAGGTCTTAACTGAGATGAATATGAACTAGAATATGAAATAAGCCCCAAAACTAAACTCTGTTTCATCCTTCACTTCAAAAGTGTAGATAATGTTGTGCTTGCCTTTCATGAAGAAGTACTTTGTGAAATGGAATCTATAAACCACTTGTATCTACTCTGATGAATATAGAAGTGTTGTCATCCTCCTCCATCTGTATTGCCTTTGTTCAAATTTGTCTGTGTGGGGAAATTATTTTTTATTAATCAGCTAACTCCAAGGCCTGCTCAGTTCACCTGGGCTTGACCAGTGGGAGGCCTGGGTGGGCCCCGCCTATTGGAGCAGAAGTAGGGGTGAGATAAGAGAGCGGAATTGGAAAGGCTGTAGCTAACTAGTTAACATGGAACTTGGTCAGACACTTAGGGGAAGCCAGAGGGAATTCTAGGTGGGGTCAAGGCATGGACAGATGTGAGGTATATAAGTAGGACTAATTACTGAAATGGGAAAACTGAACAGAAAGAGAAGAAGCTCCAAATTAGGTACTAAAGATCTGTGAAAGAAGTAGCAGAAGAAGAATCAAAGAGCCAGGGCATCAAAGACAACTTAGAAAGGCAGATAATCAGACGCATGCCAGTAATAACAACCAGAATATCTCCTGGGAGCAAGGGCAGAGAGGAAGAGTGAATTATGTCCCTGTCGTCTCAACTGCTGATATATCACCGGGGCTTTTGGAGGTTTTCAGGTGATTCTAACACTAAAGGGACAATCTCCTTTGGGGCTGAGAGGCCCATGCTGAACTCCATTATAACTGCAACTTGGTAGCACAGTGGGGTAAAGAGGACTGGTTTTGGAGTCACAGAGACCTGAATTCAAATGTGTCCTCAGATACTTAGTACCTATACAATACTATGCAAGTCAACTAACCTCTGTACCTCAGTTTCCTCATTTATAAAATAAAGATAATAGTGGTAGCTATTTCACAGTGTTATTGCGAGGTTTATAAGAGGTAACACACGTACAGCTCTTTGCAAAACCTTAAAACTCATGTAAATTTTTATTAATGTTGTTATTAATGTTATTGCTACTATAGCAATGCTTTTTGAGTTCTATACTCCAAATTAGAAGTAATCAGTAGGGCAGTCAGTTTGGGTCTAATGGTCTGGGCCCTCATCCCCATGGAAAGGGATGCACCAATAAGAATACTGGCATCATTTGAAAAACCCACTGGTAGGAGCTCTGGGGCTTCCCCTCTGCTGCTAAGCCCCTATAAAATGCCCAGGCTTCAACAGTACAGGGCTGCTCTTCATCTGGACTGCCCTCCACGGATGGTGCATGGGAAGAGGGCTCCTTGAAACATAGTGGGTGAGTATTCCCCTCTTCTCCCTATATGTACCTTCTCCTTTTCCCCCCATTTCCTTCTCCAATGCTCTGTGCGTGTGTGTGTGCCTGTGCATGTGTTGTGTTGTGTGTGTGTGTGTGTGTGTGTTTACCTTGCTGAGCTGCTGGACTGCACTGCCCAGTTGTTCTCATCCTTGTAACTCCCCTCACAATGCTAATAAACAGTTGTAGTTATCGGCATGCCCGGTGTCCCCCCTTCCTTGCAGAATCTGAACCCACTGGTTAGTTCAGGAAGCTCAGTAGGCAGCACAGAAGGATGGATGAAAAATTCTAGTTGAATGAAGATAGACTTGGTGTTTTTCACACTGAGATCCTTGTCCATTCATTACCAGAAGACAAGAAGCTGGGAAACTTATTAACGGGACATTGAAGATCCCATGATGGCTTGGTATGAATTCTTTCTCAGTTTGGGTCTTTTGTTCAAGGCATGTGGGTGGATTTTTGTGGCTATTTTACTAGGTTTTGAAGTGCAACAGTTGCCCCACCCCCCCAATTCCACTTTCAAAAAAGTAGTGGTGGGGATAGCTAGATGCCCCCATAAAGAAGATCTAGTCTCTAGGGACATATCATGAGACAAATGATCAACTTTGGCACTGTAGGCAGATTCCCCTTCTGATTTCCCCTGGTTTCCCAACCTGAATCCTGGCCCAACATTGGTTGTCGGTGTTCTTTGTAGCTTGGTAGATTTTGGTACTTAAGAGACACCCTGGTTCCAGTCCTTCCTGGCTTCTCTCATTCAGCTGCCCTCATGCCAACACCGAAACTGCCTCATTTGCCCTGGGCTGGGATTTCCCCTCCCTCCATAGGAATTTGCCTATCTATCACATTCAAGTGTCAACTTTGCCTCTATTGGAACACCTTAGTAAATACTTTAAAAACCATTTGACTCCCTGATTTATGCCTTATTTGTTTGGGAAAGACCAGGTAGGGTGGAAAGATAGCTGAAACTGGAGCCATAAATCCTGTAAAGCAGAGTTTCAATCCTGACTCTGAAACTTGTTACCTGTGTGACTTTGGGAAAAATACTTTACTTTATGGGGTCCACAATTTCCTTCTTGGTCTGTGCAGTTAAGTATCATCTTTGAGGTTAGAGAATGGCATGTTTGATTTTTTTCCTAATCCTATAATTTGGGGATGTTCTAGTTTAGTTGGATCTTATGCTAATGACTTGACAGGTCTGATGTTTGAGCAACCATTTTCAGTCAATAGAGATAGGGATTAGACCTATGATTTCATTGAAATAGAAAACCCGTAGGTTGTGGCACCTAGGTGATACTCTTCAGTGTTACCTATTGGAGAAAGGTGAAGCTTTGTTCTTTGCTGTCACCACTGGCCTGAAAAAGAAAAGCTTATGGGGCTTTTGCCACTGACATAGTAGCCTCATGGGTAGTAAAAAATGAACTTAAAAAGTGTTTCTGTGAGCTGTTTTAATTGGGTAGTGCAGCATCAAAATAAATGAATGACTGACTGGACTAACCTTTATACTGATAGACATTTTGAGGGGCTTGGCAGTTTTCTGGCTTAAAGCGGATTCACATTAAGAATTAATACATCCTAAACACCATTTTAAGATGAGCAGTTATCCAAAGAGTTTTTAAAGGCTATGTCCAAGTGGATAGGAAAAGAGAATTTTCCTGGTTGAAGAGTGGTAAGTCAACCAACAGTCAAGCAGTGAAGAGAGAAGTAGTTTTACATGTTGCAGATGTTTCTGGCTGGAATCACATCACAACAAAACCTGCAATCTAGAGTTATGAGTTTTCCTAAGCACTTGAGTTTTCTTTCCTCAGATTTTTCCATGCCAAGTTCCTATAATAAGTATAGAATAGACCGTTCACTCTTCATCATAGCTATTGATATAGTGGGAGAGAATGATCCGGGTTTGTATTTATACTGCATCTTATTATTTATGCCTTTGTTTTAATATATAAGTATTTATAATATTTCTTTTGTCATATTTTTAAATAAATTATTGTGTTTAAGATCTAAATGTGCCATTATTCTGAGTGGCCATTGGTTCAGGGATCATGAAGAAGGTTAACTGCTTTTCTCCTCAAGAGTGTTTCCCCTAGACCCTTTTGAGGGGTTGAATGTAACCATGAAATCATAGTCTATTTTGGGGAACTTAAACCTGTTAATTTGAGAACACGGTTGGAGCAAGCCAGACAACCCCAGAGTGAAGAGCTGTCTCATAGACCTAGGAGAGAATTGTAGGCCCTAAACATAGCACACACTATAAAGCGTTGCCTTTTGGAACAGTTGGAATGGACCATAGGCCAAGCAAGCCATTTGCCTCATTTCCACACAAATCTAATATTTGTGCACTCTCACATACAATTTACAAAAAGCTAAACCAACTTGCTTGATAAAAGAAGAGTCTATGTTGAGGAGTAGTAGCAATCATTTTCATATCTAAAATGAGTTTATAAATGTTCTTTAGTACCAGGATTAATGAATTGGATTTTTCCCATTGTCAATTGGAGATTTTTGAGCAAAGGAATAGCATATAATAGTATAGTAATTATTTTAGGAAGAATAATATTGGTAGTGTACAGGATAGAATATAATCAAGTAACATTATATTCTGGCAGAACATCTTATGGATAATTTTGAAAATTACTTATACATTTTTTTTCTCAATGAGAAAACTCCCTTTACCAATGCAGATAAGCAATAGCTTTAAAATTTATAATCTTAGGGATTTGCCTGAGGTAGAGAGTTTAAGTGACTTGCTCATGATTAATAGATAGTATGTGTCAGAATTAGGATTTGGGCCTACATTTTCCTGAACCATGTTATGTGTTCTCTAAGTAACTATAAAAGGTATTAATTATACATGTATGCACACACACACACACACACACACACACACACACATATATATTCCTCATTATATGGATAAGGAAATTGAGATTAGACGTGTTATGATTTACTCAACCTCATAGAAGTACGGACAGTATGGTTCATTAGAAAGAACCCTGAATTTGGAGTCATACGATTTCAATAGTGAGTGTAGTGAGTGTATTCTTCTCTACTGGTGTAGACCATATACTCTCTATATTTTCAAATATGTTTTGACGTATTGCTTCAGATGAACATTATTGCACAGTAGTGAACTTCTTAGTAATGAGCATCTGGACACTTAACTAGATTGGTTTACATACAGCCTATCACTGAGAATAAAGGGGGCAGAGTGATATTGTAAAAAGGACACTGATACCTTGGTATCAAAAGACCAGAGGGTGAATTCTCTCTCTGCTCCTTGTTATCAGTATGACATTGTGCAACTCTCCTATCCTCAGTGAGGATTAGTTTTCTAATTTGTATGAAACCACAGCAAGTGACTCTCTATCCTTTCTTATACCTCCTCAATTCTGGAAGGGTCAGACCTAGATCTCACCAAAACCTTGGAACAGAAAACTCAGCTGTTTTCCATCATGCCTCACTTCCTTTCTCATATCTGAGAAGGGAGATCTAATCAGCCTGATCCTGTTGCAATTACCTGACTTTTAGCCTAAGGGCAATATAATACACCTCAAGTCCATGTATTCTCTTCATTATTTTATGGTATTTATATTAGGCAAAAAGTGATTTATATAATTTTAATAACACTTGGGCGGCTAGTTGGAGCAGTGACTAGAGCACCGGCCCTGGAGTTGGGAGGACCTGAGTTCAAATCCTGCCTCAGACACTTCACACACACACACACACACACACACACACACACACACACACACACACAAACCTAGCCATGTGACCTTGGGCAAGTCACTTAACCCCAATTGCCCTCCAAAAGGCATAAAAAAATAAATATAATTTTAATAATTTAGAGCCCCTAGTTAGGAAAATTCACAACTTTTAGACAGCTTTCTGGTATAATTTAACTAACCCTCTTTATATTTGAGAGAAAATAAGGATGCAGGAATTGTTGAGGTAATATAGATCAACAGAGAATATTATTACAAGATCTATTACTGCATAGGCATGGGGAAGTGACGCTGTGTGAAGAATAGATTGTTTTTCTTCTTGTGGTTATTTGTGACTTATCTCAGTCTTTGTGGAAGTGGCTACAATGGATAGCTTCAGTTTGAGTCTTCTGCTCTGAGATTTCTGCTGAAGCCCATTTCCACCTTTGTTGTAGCTCAGCTCTCTTTTTCAGTTTCTGCTTTTCCCCCTTTCTTCAGAAGCACTAATTTGTCCCAGCCTCATTCATTTAGAGTTGGGTGGGTCTTGGGAATTTTCTACAGCTGCTTCTACTTCTCAGACCTTGCATTCCCTACCTCTTCCTCACAATTTGCTTCCTAGAAGGTTGCATCTCTTTTTAAAACTCCTAGACATTTCTCAGGTTCCTCTTCTGGCCCATGATTGACCAAAATGCTATTGAACTTTCATGGAAATGCTTGTTCCTCTAAGTCTCACACCTGAGAGTCAACCTGTTGGTTGCAACCCCTTTGGGGGTCGAACGGACCCTTTCACAGGGGTCACCTAAGACCACTGAAAACACATATTTCCGATGGTCTTAGGAACCAAGACACTGCTCCTCTCTCTGTCTCCAGGCGGTCCGCCCACATTGCAGATACCCGCACTAACGAGTATTAAAGGATCCAGGCATTAGGAAGGTTGAGAACCACTGCTCTAAGTTACAAATCCCAGGAGGTCAGTGAGTTCTTAAACCCCTTTGATATTCCAAATAGAGATTGCACCTGAATATCTCTAGGGAACTTCAGCTCTATATCTGATGGAAGAAAGGAAGCATGACTTTTCTGGGTCATAAGTTGGTTGACTGGTTAGTTTATTGTTGTTGCTACTGTTTTAAGATCAATTGAACTAAGCAGTACTCAGCTTAGGACTGTATTGTGTACATTTCAATTGATTGAAATGATAGAAGCAATGCAATAAATTAGTGTTAACTTGCCAGGCTATTTCATTAAACTCAATAAAAAAAAACAACTACGTTTATGGCATAATGTGGGAATGGGTTTGGCATTATAGAGAGGAAAACTAGTACCAAGGAGGGTATGCTTCTTAATTGTTGGTGGTGAAATTTTGAAAAAAATAAAGTTGATTCTTCATAATTCAATATTTACTAAGTGAGTAAAACAAAGCACTTCAATGGTTTCTTTTTGGACCTCCAGACACCCCATATTCACACAGTGCCCTAACAACCAATTGTGGTATTATACCTAAACCACAATTATAGCATACATTATAATATGAAATTATTGTCTGTCTTTTCCTTTTTTTTCCTCAGTAATGACGATCTCAGGTGTTTGGAAGAAAGTGAAGTAATTTGCACTAATAAGTGAATGACTGACAACCCATTCAATGGATCACTTCCGAAGCATGTGCACTTTCAAAGTGAAGGTTAAGCCAAGTGAATTTCTAATTTTTAAAATTTCAGGCTTTAAAACCAACCATGGGAAGTGGAAAAGTTCAAGCAGAATATTGTTGAGTCATTTCTGACTCTTTATTACCCCATATGTGATTTCCTTGGCAAAGACGCTAAAGTAGTTTGCCATTTCCTTCTCTAGTTCATTTTACAGATGAGGAACTGAGACAAAGAGGGTTAAGTGACTTGGCCACAGTCACACTAGCTAGTCAGTGTTTGAGGCAGGATTTGAGCCCATGAGGAGGAATACTTCCTGATTCTAAGCCCTTTGCTCTATCTACTGTGCCACCTAGGTACCATCAGAGTAAGGAAAAACATATTCAGGAGTGGAATAGGTTTGGGAAAGCATATGTCTGTATATGTATGTGCCTTTAGCTGTACTGAAACATATCTAAACTCTATTGTGGCCTGGGAGTCGGGGGAAGGAAAAAAAGAACAAAGGAAAATTCACAAGGAACAAAGATGGACAATTCTCAATGCAACAAGTACTATTTATCATAGGTTTTCTTGAAATGAAAATTTATCGTTACATATTTTGAATCCTGTCATGTTCTACTATGCATATTGTTGTACTTGGCTCCATTCTGGCTCCCCTGATCCCCTTCCCCTCCTGCCATTCTGTTCTAACCAGCCATCTTGGTCCCTCTTCTTCACGGAAGTAGACAAGTTGGTAGTGGGCCCGCCAAGGTTTCCCCCAAGCTTGGGCTCCAAAGTTAGAATGTGTACTAGCCAATCCCTGCTGTAAATTTCTGCTTATGTAATCCCTAACCACTAGGAGCTGGCGTTGCCTTTATATACCAGTGCCCTGCCCATGTTCAGGGCTGTTCTATTTGGGTCTGGCCTGAAGCAGTCCCACAGCATTATTAAAATTCCACTTTCAATCAATTTACCCTCAGGGATCTGTTTTCTCTCTCTCTCTCTCTCTTTTTTTTTTGCATAACACATGGCACACTTTTATTTATTTCTAATTTTGTATTTAAGTTTCAATATTTAAGTTTATGACATGTTTTTCCTTCTTTTTTTATTCTCTATTTGTGTTTTGGCATTTGAGTCTAAAATAAAATTTTGGGAAAAAAAAAAAGAAAAACATATTCAAGCAGAAGTGCCAAAGAAAAGCCGCTCTTACCTATAGGAAGAGAAAGCAATGACTTATCTGGGCTCAATTTCCCTAAGCTCTTGCCATATAGGCAGGATGAAGCGGTGGCAAATCTTTCATTCACTGATGCTGGTCACACCTTTATGAGCTATGTATAACTCAAAAAGGAAATGGAAACTATGAAAGGGGTACATAAGAGAATCACAAAGATGAGCAAATATTATGAGGAACTATGAAAAGAAGTGAACTTATTTCACCTGAAAGGAAAAAAAAAGGCTGTCATGTTTTTAATAATGATTCTAAAGGACGTAGCGGACTCATATACATATAATGGTGAAAAGCTGTTTCCCCTCTATGCAGATCTCTAAAGGCATTAGAGATGTTCATTTATTTGGGACAATTTAAAAGTAGCCCTTTCTGAACATGAGGGGAATGGCTTAGAAAGTAGATTTGTGGAAGTTCTATTAATCTTTTCATGCCATATTGGTGAGATGGAAAAATTATCATGTGTTGAACAGGTATTGTTCACATTATAAAGTAAAATTCATTTCAGTAATATCGACTGTAGGGTTATTTACAGTGTAATAAAGCGAACAGAACCAGGAAAACAAAATGCACAATCATTACAATAGAAATGAAAAAAACAAAATATCCCACACTGAGTAATATTTAATTTTAATGAACAAATTTGGCCTTGGTGATGATGTAAGAAAATGCACAGCCATCCTTTCTTTGCAAAGAGGGGAATTATGGTTATGAAACATTGCATATACCATCAAAATCAGATCATTTATTGGTTGGTGTTTCTGAACCTTTCCCTTCCTTTCTACCATTTTTTTTCCTTCAAAATATAGATTCATGAGCATGGAGATAATGCACTGAAAAGAAGGTAACACAAAAACAAATTGCGAACAACAGCCCCAACAAAACACACAAAACAAATTTTATTTTCCCACTAAGTCAGCATTATCAAATTGGAGCTATGTTTCTATGGGGGAAAATGTTTTTCTCACAGATCAAATTAAAAATTCATGGTGAGGAAGCTGATGAAATGTTGACCAGACTGGTAGCTGGCTAAATATTTTAGTACTGGGAATATTTTGACAGGACTTTCAAAATGTTACTGATTTTTTTTTTCAGTTCTGGGAACTCTGCCACCATTCTCCTTTCACCCTCAGCTCTTTTCCAGACAGTGGGAATTTCTCATATGCCTGAGGATCCTCTAACTCAACACATGAAGCTCTCAGAAGTAACCCCTCTGTTCATGTTGTCTATATATTGTAATGTTTAATGGACTTGGACTGAAATATCTCACTTCATCAGCAAATATAGTAGCAATTAATCTACTTGAACCTAAAAATTCCATAAGTGTGATTCAAATTCTGCTCTTTAAAGATTTTTCTGTTCTCTCTGACTACAAGTCATTTCTTCTTTCTATGAACACTTACTGTACTTAATTCACATTTCTTATGCATTAAAATGGTTTTTAATATGATAGTGATGACTCTTTTTTTTTTCCCTAAAAGGAGCATTTGTTTTGAATCAAAGGAAGTCCTACTCCATAAAGAAACAAATTTGCAATCCTCAATCTGGGCAAAATGATTTACTGAGGATAAAAGTGATGAACAAGGGAATTTTTTCCTATTCACAACAGAAAACAGTCTCCTCGACCTATAACAGCTACTTTCTTCTGAGGCCTGTTTTAATGACTAGAGATGAGTAAGGAAGGATAAGGTATTTCTCTCACCAATTCCAAATTCCTAAAAGGAAACATGGAGTCACCTGTTATCTATGATTTTGCAGGTCTGTAACTTGGAGAGTTCTGTGCACTGAATGGACAATATGAGTGAACAGGGTGATGTAGAAGCACCAAGAGACTTGAACTGAACCAAGAAGATATGTGGATCCAGGGATTAGGAAGGTTGAGAACCACTCCTCTAAGTTACAAATCCCAGGAGGTCAGTGAGTTCTTAAAGCCCTTTGATATTCCAAACAGAGATTGCACAGAAATGATACCCCCACTGAGGCAAAGTTAATAGAAGGCTAGGACTGGAATCAGGAAGACCTGCCTTCAAATTAGGCCTCACATAAATCCTAATTTTATCCTCCTAGACAAGTCACTTAACCTCTCTTGCTCCATTTTTTTTCAACTATATAATGAGGATCATAATAGCCCCTATCTCACAGGGTGTGAACATCAAACGAGGTATTTGTAAAAAAAAAAAGTGTGTAACACAGAGGCTGGCATCTAGTAGATGCTAGGTAAATACTTATTCCCCTCCCTTCCTCTTTCCACTGTGCTTAATGATTTCAAAATATATTCAGAATCCTGTATTTATTTCTTAGCTAAAGACTATCCTTCAGAGGGTAGACATGCTGATGTAGACCCTTGAGATCATTCCATATGAGGATAATCTGAAAGGACTTTGGAATTGTATCCTGGAGAAGAGAAGGTATGGGGTCACACAATAGCTATCTTCAAGTATTTGAAGGGCTTTCCTAAGGAAGAGGGGTGTGATTGTCATGGTGATTATATTTAGGATTATTATATTGCTCTTCTTGGCCACAGAAGGTAAAAATAAGAGCAACAGAAGGAAGCTCAAGCTATCTATAATTGTCATGGGCTGTCTTGGAGTGTAGCAAGCCTGTCCTAATTACAGTTCTTGAAGTAAGTTATGTCAAGTATGCTGTGAAGCAGTGGTTCTTAGAGTCTGTAAACTTCTTTTTAATTTTGAAAAAATGTATTCAAATATAATTGGATTCCTATGTAATCCTAAGTATTTTATTTTATGAATTTATTTGAACTTTGGACCTTAAGTTGATAGGCTTCATTAGACTGTTAATAGAACCTATAACAATGACAACAAGGACAACAGATAACAACAGAACATTAACATTCCCTGCTGTTGGTGGTCATCTTCTTCACTGATTAATTGATGGAATAGCTTACTCAGTCTCTTATGTCCTTTCTAATTGTGAGCTTTTGTGATACAGATCACAACCCTTTTATAACTTTGTGGGAAAGTTATATAGACAATAATTGGTCATTTTGCCACCAAGGAGGTCATGAGTTTTTTTGTTGTTGTTGTTGTTTATCCGAACTTAGGTTGATCCTCAAATTATAGACCTAGATATTCTGTTCCACTAAAGTATGAGTAGAGGAATGGGAGATGTTTATCCTGAAGAAAAGAAGAAGAATGTAAAACAAAGAGGGAAAACAACTGTTTTTGAGTACTTCAAGGCATGCTATGTTAAAGAGATATTAGACTTATTTTGTTTGTCTATACAGGTCAGAACTAGGAGCAATGGATAGGAATTTTAGTGAGGTAGATTTCAGTTGTTCTATGGGAAACTATAGAAAATAAAATTTCTTAAGAACTGGATTTATTCTGAGTTGTCTTAAAAGATAGTAGATTCCTTATCAGTGGAGGAAATTAATTAATATTCCTGTTGAAAGTGATTCTAATAATTTGCCTCTAATTTTTTACTAAATTACTGAAAAAAAAGGCATCCCAAGTTGTGGTAATCTGTACTCTATAGCAGTATGGGTTAGTGACAGCTGGGTAGCGTCTGAGAAATGCCCAGTTAAATGAAACAGCGTTAATCAACACTAATTTATTCTCTTATGAATGAGGAAAAAAGTCATACACATATTATGATATTCAAGACCTTCAGAAACCTGTCACCATCTTACTTTTCCAAAATTTTTTTCACAACAAGCTGCTCTGTGGCAACATTGAAACATAGACAATGATGATCACAACTGAAAAATAGTCAAGCAAAGAGAGCCAATTAATTTGTGATTCCCCTATGGAAACTTTAGCAAAGAGGTATTGAAGTAGAGGCTTGTAATGTATGATGCATACTTAGAACTGATTTGCTATTAGGTATGCTAATTAGTATGATGGAAACACTAATCACACTTCTCAATGCATGCAATCAAACTTTATTAAACAAAATGTGCAAACAATGCCTTCCACTGAAAACAAACCCCCAAACTGAGTATTAGACGGTTCCATAAGTCTTTTTTAGACCTGACTCAGTTCCAGGTTGCCCTTCTGCCCAGCTGGAGGCCACATGTCTCCTTACAAGGTTGTCATCTTGCAACCCTCTGTCACTCAGTACTGCCTTCAAGGGCACACGGGCTGCTTGAGTCTCATTTGTGGTGAACAGAGGATCTAGTCCCAGGTATCACCTAAAAGCAGGCTAATGGTTCAAACGTCCTCTGAGTTTCCTACATTTCCTGGTGCTCCTAAGTTGTTCACCACCTAATTTTGACAGCAGTTTATTACATGTGCTGTTGATAAAGTGGTTTATATTATCTTTTCTCTCAGAGGATCCACAGGCTTATCACTTGTTTAAGAACACAAATATGTTGTTTGTTGTATCATATCACACAATCTTATTATTGAAACAATGTATATTTAAGAAAAATAAGCATATTCCAAATAGCTCAGTCACAAGAAGCTTAAAACAAAATGGAGTCAATTATACTAAACTGACAAACTTATTTCTGTTATCTTATTAAAGCACTACAACTTATTCTCACTATATAGCTTGATGCCCATTTATTGGTCATATTGTATGGCAGTGGTTCTCAACCTTCCTAATGCCATGACCCTTTAATACAGTTCCTCATGTTGTGGTGACCCCCAACCATAAAATTATTTTCATTGCTACTTCAGAACTGTAATTTTGCTACTGTTATGAATCGCAACGTAAATATCTGATATGCAGGATGTATTTTCATTGTTACAAATTAAACATAACCCACAGGTTGAGAACCGCTGTAAAAATGTATGGCCTGGGACTGTGGGAAATGCATTGGCTCTGGGGATGGAGTGGGAAGGCTTGGATGCAAATTTTCTGCTACTTATTAGCTGTGCCACTTTGAGAATGTCTAAACTTTCCCAGGCCTCAGTTTCTTTAACTGTAAAATGAGATCTTTAGACTAGGAACTTTCTGAGGCCTCTCCCAGCTCTAGGATTATGATCCATTTAGGGGTAGCAGCATGTAGTAGGTTAGATTAGATTTTTTTCCCGTAAAAACATATAAGAAGCATGTGAGATATGTATTATTTGTTGGGAAAAGTCACTTAGCTTTTGAACATGTCCTCTTGGTAAGCAGTTCAGTTTAGTAGTGAAGAGATGGGCTACATAAGCAAAGGAGGTTAAAGAACAAAAATCCCCCCAAAATAAGAGCTATTCCACTATGAGTAAGGGAGAACATATGTGAAAACATCTGAACAAAGATAACCTGCATGTTGAATGCTTTTCAGCCCACACAGTTGACAGATAAATTGAGTTTTACAGTTTACTAAGTAATAAGTTATGCCAGCTCACGGAGTCAACATAGAGTATTTTTTCTTTTTTTGAGAGGTGAAGACCAGTGATTACATAGCTCCAAGAGAAGAAACTGCCCCCTAACAATTCAGTTTGGCAATTGTTCTGCAACTCTTATTTTTAGGGTTTTCTGGGAAACTAAAGGTAAAGTGACTTCTCCAGTATCATAGTCAGTA
The DNA here is from genome assembly GCA_028627135.1 of Pseudochirops cupreus. NCBI lineage: Eukaryota > Metazoa > Chordata > Mammalia > Diprotodontia > Pseudocheiridae > Pseudochirops > Pseudochirops cupreus. The sequence goes on from CM053580.1 coordinate 253,104,516, forward strand.
TATGTCAGATGCAGGATTTGAACCCATCTTGAGCTGAGTTTGAACCTTTCTCCTCTAAGAATGATTGCTACTCTATATTAGATGTTTGCACAAAAAGGTTTTAAGTGGTGGGCTGCTTATACTTAGAATACTAATTTAATAAAACAAATGCACTTAATTAATTACTGCTTGTTAACTCTCTGGACAGGGTGAGGGGAGGCTTTTGGTTTTCAGCATGAATTATACAAAGAGAATCTGATAATAGCAATCAGTAACTCCAATTTTAATGTCTGATTCCTTAAAAAAATACAGAAAGTTTAGCACTCATGGGGAAACAGGTAAAAGCAAGTAACATTTCAACTAGGATAAAGAGCTATCAGAATCTGAAGTATTAGGTTAGTGGCAAATACATTGAAAGGAATGGTAAGATGCATTTTGGAGTAATAACATGCACATTAGATTTGTTGGTGTATTTCAAGTTCCCTGAATTAAAATCCCTGCAATGACTAGAAGAAATAAAGCCACTGAAAAAGTCAATCATGAAAATATGAAAGGGACACATTAAACTAAAACAAAGGATACAGAGACAATAAATGCAAATGAGATGTATGTGGAAAAAAGACGCAATAATATTTAGAATTCATCTGGAGAAGGCAACAAATGGCTTTATCTGGGGAGCTAACTATAGTACTATTAAGTATATAAATATTTTTTACAGCAAAATAGAGGAGAAAAATTATCCTAGGATGAATTGGGAGTTATCGCAGGATAATGAAGAATAACACACCATCTGTTGAAAAGAGAAGCTATTTGATCAACTGGAATTGCTGGTACTGCTATAGCAAAATGAGTCAAGGGTCTTCACTGCAAAAGATGACTAGGAAACTTCCAGCTCCCACTGAATATATCAGAAAGGCATTAATTCTGAGGCCAGCTAAAAGAGAGGAAAGAGATGCAGGAAGCAGCACGCTGGGGATTAAGGTTTAATTCTGAAGACGCACTGAAGTTGTTGGATCGTCTGTTTGTATTTCAGACAGAAAAATCGTCTCTAAATGACATAAACAGCAAGCGAAACAGGGAAAGAAGTGGCTGAGAATAAATAAAGGCATGGTGTGATTCACCTGAGATGAAAATGTAATCGAGGGGATTTATACTTGCTAAGAGATTTTCAGATGTCGGGAAGCACAGATACGCTTACAATTTTGTAATTATTTTTGTTTGTTTGTTTTAGACCAGACATCATTCTCATGACTAGCTCAATCACTCTGATTTATGTACACATATGTGACCTTGAACTGACAGTGTGGTATAGTTTAAGCAGCCTTACATTTAGGTTCAGAACACTTAACTTCCTATCCTAGCGGTTATTTTTCACTGCTTTTGTAATATTGGATTTTACTTAGTTAGCCTTTCTGTGACTCAGTTTCCTCATCTGTAAAATGAAATAATTGATATGTAAGGTCCTTTCCAGCTGCAAATATTGTGCTTTTCTAGCTTTCTTCATTACCCACCCAGTTGCACTTCTTTGACCTTCATCACACTGCCAAGAACTTTTCCGTCATTCCCTGAGAGGCCTCCTCATCAAGAACCTCAATGTGCCTTAAGATGGCTTCTGCTTTGATACTTAAACTGTATCAATACCCTTGCCCCTGGGACCCTTCTACTTAGAAGGCTGAACAATGCGTTCCATCTCAAAGCCTCCATTTAAGGAGGGCTCCCAAGCCAGTCATCTCTTCATTTCCCACTTAGCTGTACTCCTTTGGATTTCACCATTATACTCCTTTGCAAATTTCCTTACCTCCCCCTCCTCCTTTTCAGATTCCTTTTGTGTGTCTCCTCTTATTAGATTGTAAGTTCCTTGAGGGCAGCTTCTATCTCTTTTATCATATTTGTATCCCCAGTTTTTAGCACTGTACCTGGCACTTAGTAGGTGCTTAGTAAATATTTATTGACTATTACTCTAGGAAGATAGTATTAATTATGCAAGTGGACCAACACACTTTTGAGTAGTAGCAGTCTATCTATTCACAAACCCCTTTCAAACATGAAACTAATTTATTCTAGGGGGCTTGTTATCATAAGCAAGAAAATTAGGAAATGGAATGGTCACTTTGATTGCTACAGTAAAAAAATCTAGTGGCTTGGTTTTCTTCTCAGAAGACTGCAGAAATACTTGAGAACTGTATCAGGCTGGCAAATCCCATATACTATGGACCACACAATCTCAAAGTTGGAAGATCCATAGAGGTCATTTTATCTCTGTATTGAGTTCTAATCTTGTATCATCTACTATCACCTGGACTTCTCCCCTCGGGAATCAAAAACTCAGCATTACCAAAATGGAATTTATCTCTTTCCTACCAAATCCTCCCATACCCCAAACTTCCCTGTTTCTACTGACAGCTCTACCATCCTCCTATTCTCTCAGGGTCATAATCTCAGATTTGGAACCATCCCTGAATCTTATACATTATTCACCCCACAATATCAACTGCTTGTCAATCCTTCTTACATCACCTTCTCTCCTCTCCACTCACGCAATCACCAATCTAGTTTAGGCCCCCATTGCCTTTCACATGTTCTACTATAACATCATCCTATTGAATTAGTCTCCCAGCTTTCAGTTTCTCCCTTGTTCAATCCTATAGACGGGTGCCAAAATAGTCTCCCTAAAGAATGTGTCTACTATATCACTCCTCTGATAAAACAAAGCAAATCAAACAAAAAACACACAAGAAAAATCCATTTGGTGGATCCCTATTGTCTCTGGAGTAAAATACACATTCAGTCTGATATTTAAATCCAGTTATAATTTGGTTTTAACCTAACATCTGTGCCTCATGTGGTTATTCCTTTTCACATACTGTATAAATCTCCCAAAGTGGATTACTAGCAGTTCCCTCGATTTGATGTTACATGTCCCATCTTCCTACCTTTGCCTATACTATGTTTTAAGTTTTGAATATAATGCCTTCTCATCTCTGTCTTTCAGAATCTTATTTTTTTCCTCAAGATTCAGTTTCTCTATTTTTCTTGCCTAAGAAAACTTTCCTAATGCCCCTTAATTAATGATTTCTCCTTCCTCAAATTTTGCCATATGTATATATTTCTCTGTTTAAGTATTATTTTTGATGTGAGCAGAAAGTTAGAAAGTTAATGCACAATCGAAGGCAGATGAGATTGTCAATGTCTTTGAAGATAGGGTTGTTGTATTCTGAGATGATAAATAGAGAAAAGAAGTATAGGGAGAAAACAGAATTCTCTGACTATTTAAACATAGAATTGGAGAGTTGGGATAGGTCCTAAAAACCTGGGGTTTTTGTTAAATTGAACAGAGACACAGGGTATCCTAACAGTGTGCAAACTATTTGTGGATAAGCAACAGCGCCCCCTTGTGGACATCACTTTTACCATTGAACAATTTCTATGCATGATCACAGTGAAGGAAAGTCTGTAGTCTAGAGGATGCTTATAACAAGGATTTGATGCTTACTTTGTTCATCATAGACAGAATTTCAAAGGCAAAGAATGGACGCCGTTGCAATGAATAGATCAATATAAAGTGTAGGCGAATTTCAACTGTTCTCCTGCTGTCTCCTCTGCTCCAACTCAACTAACTTCCTCTTACTATACTAAATTCCCATTGAAAAATTGACAATAGGCTTTATATTGTGGTTCAACTCAATAGATAACAAAGATGTGTATTTTAAGACTACACTTATGGGGGAAGCTAGGCGTCACACTGCATAGAGCACTGGCCTTGGAGTCAGGAGGACTTGAGTTCAAATTTGGCCTCAAACACTTGACACGCTTACTAGCTGTGTGACTTTGGGCAAATCGCTTAACCCCAATTGCCTTGCCTTATCCCCTCTCAACAAAAGGACTACACTTATGGATATATAATAGACCATGCCATTTTAGATTGAGCAGAAAAAAGATACAAATGCTGTGCTACTAAGTTATCAGTTTCCCTGAAATATCCTGGAGTCTCACCATCAAGGCAAAAGAAACCAGACACAAACACGCTGCCTGCCTTCCATGGTCCACTTTTAATGTTAGAATGCACAGAAACAACATCAGAGGAAACCACTGTCTGATTGTTGTTCCACATTGCTACATAAAAATTGACTTCAGATTTTAATAGATCTAGATTTGTTAAATTTGAATCTTTCTCTTCTACTAAGGCTCCAGTCATGTGCCACCTTGGCTCCAGCAAATCTTTCCTAAATACTGCTAATTAGGGCTTTCTCCCTCCTTGGAGTTACATTATACTTATTTGTTTGCATTTTATATCCTTTCATTAGAAGAGAAAATAAAAACTTACCTTCTCATAAGGAAACCAATGCTCTTGCATTTATCGGTATCATGTGTTAAACAGCTAAGTTAACCAACCATAGAATTAAGCCTGTCAATATTCACATCTTGTTTGTATCTTTGAATTCAGCAGAAACAAGCATGTTAACTTCCAGAGTCCACATGAAAGTTACAGTGCACAGAAACAGCATCAGAGGAAACCATTGCCTGTTCAGCATTCTACCAAAAAGTCATAGAAAAATGGGTCTAAAATGTTCAAACATAGCCAAAGATTGGTTAAATCTGCTTTTGGCTTTTTCTAGTTCTTCTTGATAGTGAATTAGATCGAATTTATTGACTCTAATCCATATACAAAAGATAAAGATGGCAGCCATTTTAGGGAATGTAGAAGCAGAACAACTGATTAGGAATCAAGGCAGAAAGAGATTGTGTGTGTGTGTGTGTGTGTGTGTCTGTGTGTGTATGTGTCTGTGTCTGTGTCTGTGTAAGTATGTCATCCTTTCCCAAGGGGTTTGCAAAAGCAGTAGCCCAAATTTCATGCTGAATGTTTAGTATGAAATCTTGGTCGTACACTTGGTAGGTAGTGGTTCAGAAAGTACTTGCTAGACATTATTTATTTAGATCCTAATGTTGATCGTGGTAGTCCTTGAGAGGTACCATTCATGGAAACCGAAGGGAAAAAAGGTAACATTTTGTTCATTTATTGATCAAACAACTACGCGTCTGGGGAAAAGAGAATATGTAATAAAAGGCTTCTGAATAATTTGAACAGATGTCACAAATTCCATGGCCTCTTTCTGTTAGTTCAGAGCTAATTTTGAGGAGATTGATCATTAAGATTCCCAGTACATAACAGATTAGAAACAGTATATTAAAAGGGGATTGGCAAACTACTGTAAGCAGAAATTATTGGGGGGGGGGGGGAGGAAGTAAGAACAAAAAGAGACAGCAGATATCCTGAGAGAAAAGAAGTCAGAAAAAAAAAATATATATATATATAATGTGTAAAGTATTCATGGAATGACCACTCAAATGGCAGTGCTACCTACCTCTCTCACAGAGCATGCAGATACCTACTCACTCTTGATCTGGTTTGTTCTCCAACTTACATCAGCTGGTGGTTCAATGGATAGACCACTGGGCTTTGAACCAGAAAGGTTGGAGTTCAAATTTGACCTCAAACACTTATTAGCTGTGTGACCCTAGGTAAAACACGTAACCTCTGATTGTCAGTGTTTCCCCAAATATAAAATGGCTCTAAGAAGAGCACTGATTTTCCAGGATTGTTGTGAGGATCAAAGAATATAATAATTGTAAATGCACTTAGCCCAGCATCTAGCACATAATAGATAATCTATAACTGTTTACGCCTTTTTCTAGTCCTTATGCTTAAATGTTCCCAGAAAAGGACGACCATCATATGGCTATATTACAAGTCTCTTAGCTTCATGGAGTAAACCTGTTTAGGAGGAATTTACTATCCCCACCCACCACTTTAGCTCTCAAGTCATTATCAGCGCACTTACATTTAGACTAAATAGCTCTTCATAATAATTATACATTTAGATATTAAGATATTATTAAGATAATTAAGATAATATTTAGATATATTAGATACAAGACAAAATAAATAATAACATCACAGGTACTTTTATATTAAACCAAATGTAATATAATAATAAATATATCACAATCCATATGTAAAACAGAGTCATACTTTCTCATCAATGCACTCAGTATCTATGGGTGAGAGCGAGCTCACAGGAACCTAACAGGAAATCAAATACCATGTGCATGGAATGATTCATAGGTATGGACTGCAAACTTTGATATCATTTGTCCATTCAAAAATATGACCTTTTCTGTTTTTATAAGCTCTTTCAACTTTCAACTTTTCTATCCTCTTTTCAGTCCTTAAAATCATGCCAAGAAAAGTGTCACTCTATTGAATTAACTATCGGTTCTCTTTAAGCCACAGAATTACAAAATTCATAAAACTAGATCTTTTGGGCAACATAGACAGTCCTAGATGGATATTTACTAACCTAGATGCTATATCTTCCAATCAGTTTCTAGTAAACATCATTTCATGGGAAAACAGTTTTTAAAAAACCCTATATTTTAGGCTACTAATTGGTCTCCTTGCTTCTACACCTTTATCATTACAATCTAATCTATGTACTGCTTCCCAAGTAATTGTACAAATCAGAACATGTGACTCCTCTATGAAAGAAATTCCAATGTTTTTCTATCAGTTCTGGAATGAAATATAAATTCTCATGTTTAATTTTTAAATCATTACAAAATCTGTCTAAAATTACCTTTTTCATTTTAGTATCCATTATTACCACACTCCAAGATCCAGTCAAACAATCTTCTCTTCTTTCCTCACTTCTGCCATACCATTTCCCATCTTTGTGCCTTTGGACTATCTTCTCAGACCTGGAAAGCATTTCCTTCTGTTTCATAGACCCCATCCCCTGGACTCTGATGATGCCATCAAACATCATCTTCTACATGAAACCTTTCCTGATCTCATAGACTCCTAGAATTCTCCTTCTCAACTGATTTTTTTATTTTACTACTCCCTATAGGTGGACAGATACACAAATATGTACATTTATATGTGCACAAATATATTGTACATATACAAGTTAACTTTATATTCATGCTTGTGTATATATGATATATGGTATGTGTAGGTATGTAGTGTATATATAGTATGTGTATATAGAGCACATATATAGTATAGTATATATAATATATGCACAGTATACATAGTGTGTATATATATCATGTATATATAGTATATATTGCACATATACAAATTAACTTTATATTTATGCTGTGTATATATGATATA
>CM053580.1:253112171-253141646 GCA_028627135.1 Pseudochirops cupreus
TACTGTATATATACAATAAATAGTATGTATATATATAGTATGTGTGTGTATATATATACATATACATATACACATACATATACACACACATAGATAAATGTATATAATATATAATGGTATTTTCCTCTTGAAAGTAATTTCATTGTGATAGGGATTATTTAATTCACTATAATTTTATCCCCAGCGCCGAGCACGTATTAGATGCTTATAGTTCACTGGTTTCTTGAATAATTCCTCCTTCCAGTTTTCCCTCTCAAACCAGTGAAAAGCAGAAGAGATCAACCAGCACTTATGAGAATCTTCAGTTCTCTAAAGGTTAAGATGGTTCTGAGGGGACATATCTGAATTGAGGCTTTCATCAAACGACCTCATGTCTCTCTTCCCAAATCAAGGATCTTACACCTTCCCCTGCAGTTCTGAGAACACTGTCTTTCCTTTCCTATGCTGGGTCTTCTCTCTCCTACTCATTTATGATCATTTCTACCTGGCTTCTTCAATCTCTTCAGCATGCTCTTAATGAACGGCTTAAATCAGTACCCCTTTGTATTCAGTGACTCACTTCCACTTAGGAGGAACAAATTCAGCAAATCTCCCTTATGAAATGAGAAGTCTATTCCAGCCATTTATTAGCTCTCCAAATGGTTATCTTTCACAATCTGGGTCTTTGAAAACTGTGTTTTTCTACACTTGTATTAATAGCGGTTTTTAAAATAAATTTCAGATCTTTCTCTGGCCCTTCAAATGATCAAACTGTTTACATATTAAAACCATTGTTCTACATTATTTACAAGGTGCTTTAAGCATTTATATTTAAGCTGCAGTTCATTTTATGTCCCCAACTGATCGTATCATATTTGAAATATGTGTTTCTTTATTCATAGATTTTAATAAGATTGTTTGTGTGTTTTGTTTTTGCTTTGTTTTGTTGTTTAAGCTGTGGTTCTTTGTTGGTAAAGCCAGGTAGCACAATAAATAGAGAGCTGTGTCAGGAGTCAGGAAAACTCATCTTCTGAGATCAAATCCAGTTTGGTATGTGACACTGGGCAAGTCACTTGAACCTGTTTGTCTCAGGTTCTCATCTGTAAAATGAGCTAGAAGAGGAAATGATAAACCACTGTCTTTTGCCATGAAAATCCCAAATGGGGTCATAGAGAGTTGGGCACCATTGGAATAACAGAACAACAAAATCTTTGCCTACTTCTTCCAGGCACCAAATTGTTATATTATGAAAAAGTTAATACTTTATGTACTTCAGCAGTTGATTTCATTATTTTTCTTTATGCTTTTTTTCTACCCATTTCAATTTGAAATCAATCTATATGAAAAGTCAGTTCTTTAAAGTCTTTGTACCTTACCATTAAACAGATAAAAGAAATCAGGTAAGCAGTCTGGCACACCTCAATAACCCCTGATTGTATGGCTATATCATAGGACTTTAGGGCAGCCAATAATTATAATGTTTCAACTAAATAAAGTGAATAATTATCAAGTGCCCTGGTTATAGTAATAGAGTAGTCCCTGGGGGAAACACAATATAAGATCTGATTATTCTTTTCATGAAGGTGTTCTTGAGTCATTAAAAAAAAAATCAGTTACTTGGCATAAGACATTGTAGAAATGCAAATACATTTACAAAGATTTCCATCTTAAGTTGTTGTGAATTCTATTATTTAAAATTTTTGGCCCCTGTTCTGATATTCAGTTACCTGGAAAAAAATGAACCCTGTTGAATAAGGAAGAATTGATTACCTGGTGATAGAATGTAAGCTCTTTGAGGTAGGAATCCGTGCCTGATGGTGTGCCTCATGCAGAAGAGATACAATAATGATGCATTAAATTAAGTAGAACATCTTAGATACGTGTAAAGTCACAGTGTATACTGGACACTCAGACATTAAGACACTACATAAACCTTTAAAGAAATGAGAAGAGTGAATGACAATTGAAAATTTGCTTTGCAATATATGACTATCAGACTGCCTTGCTTCTATTTGGAAATCCATCCATTAGCAGATGTGCATAGAATATGAATATTTCCCAAGCTTGAAAAATCACTTAGTGCTATTGAAAACTAATACTGATATTCTTGGATTTTAAATAAAAGAAATAGATGAAAATGCATATTCTTTGCAACTTGAGCTAAGCAAAATGTGTTAAACAATAAAATCATCAGAAAGATTTCATGAGACATGAAGACTAAAAAAATGGTATGATAAGCATTTAATAAAGTGCCAACAATATTGCTATCAATGGGAACTTTTCACATATGGATTATAGCATATAAAGATAAGTTGAATAAATTTATAAGGAAAATTCTTTATTAAAAATATCACCACTGGCACTTTTATTTCACAATCTCATCTATGCTTTGATGATGGCTTGTATGTGATTATAAATGTCTAATGATTTGTTAATGCTAAAATTCATCCAATAGTGATCTAGTGCTTTATAATTCGTTACCTAAGTATGCTATAAGAAATTTTTCTTACTATTTGCAAAGTACTGTGTTTATTTTTTTGAAAATTGCAAAGATAATTTTCCCCCCAGGGAGGAATTATGCTTGGAGGGTGATGGGTTAGAAGGCAGTTGAGGGGACCAATAATACTAGTTCTCCACTAAAGGTCTATTTTTGTATATTATGATGTTGTGGTGGTGTCCCTTGCTTCTTAAAGGCTATATGAGCTTTTCTGAGGGGTGGAGCCAAGATGGTCGAGTAAAAGCAGGAACTTGCTTGAGCTCCCACTCCAACCACCTCCAATACCTGTAAAAAAATGACTCTACACAAATTTTAGAGCTACAGAACCCTCAAAATGACAGAGAAAAACACACTGAAGGAATCCTAGAAGGCCAACAGGAACGGTCTACCGCAATGGGCTGGGAGTGAAAAGCAGCCTTCGTAAGCCTCTCAGGTCTAGATGTGGGCAGCCCAGATTGGCCAGAGCAAACTTCAGGAGAGTGAATCACTTGCAGCTGTGGTGGTTTCCAGATTTCTCCACCCATAAATGCCAAAGAGAAAGTAAAAGGTCAGTAGGGAACTCTTTTGGAAATGAGTAAGAGAAGAGCATGGTCTGGCCCCTGCCCCAGGAGTGACAAAGGTGGCAGGGGAGAACAGCTGCAGCTGCTGCTATGGGGTTGTCTCCAGAGCTCTGGGCCTGCAAATCGTAGAGGGATCAAATGACCAGTCAGAGGGTAATAACTCTTGCTTTGACCTGCTTGGATCTGCATCATAGTCTTGGGTGGTAGTCCTGGGGTGATAAACTCTAGCATGCCAGAGTTTGTGGTGGCTATAGAGAGGGCACCCTTCTCATACCTCTGAATACAGCTCTGACAAAAGCTGCAAAACCCCCAGAAATTTGGGAGACAACTCTCTCCACTCTGGAAGCAGAGTTCTACCACGGCAAAGAACTCAGATGTCAAGTAATGGGTTGGCAATATGAGCAAACAGAGGAAGCACAATCACACCATAGAATCTTTTTTTCTGGGGACACAGAGGATCAAAACATGGAACCAGAAGGAGACAACAAAGTCAAAACTTCTGCATCAAAAGCCTCCAGAAACAAAAAAAAGTGAATTATTCACAGGCCATGAAGGAGCTCAAGAAGGACTTTTAAAATCAAGTAAAAGAAGTAGAGGAAAAATTGGGAAGAGAAATGAGAATGATGCAAGAAAATCATGAAAAGAAAGACAGAAGCCTGCTAAAGGAGAACCAAAAAATTACTGAAGAAAATAACCACTTAAAAAATAGACTAACTCAAATGGCAACAGAGGATCCAAAGGCCAATGAGGAGAAGAATGCCTTAAGAAAGCCAAATTGACCAAATGGAAAAGATATTTCAAAAACTTACTGAAGAGAATAATTCCTTCAAAATTAGATTGGAGCAAAAGAAAGCTAATGACTTTATGAGAAATCAAGGTACTATAAATCAGATCCAAACAAATGAAAAAAATAGAAGGCAATGTGAAATAACTCATCAGAAAAACCAGTGCCCTGGAAAATAGATCCAGGAGAGAGAATTAAAAAATTGTTGGACTACATGAAAGTCATGATCAAAAAAACAGCCTAGAAATCATCCTTCAAGAAATTCTCAGGGAAAATTGCCCTAATATTCTAGAACCAGAGGGCAAAAGAGAAACTGAAGGAATTCACCGATCATCTCTTGAAAATGATCCCCAAAAGAAAACTCCTAGGAATATTGTAGCCAAATTCCAGAGTTCTAGGTCAAGGAGAAAATATTACAAGCAGTAAGGAAGAAATAATCTGAGTACTGTGGAAACACAATCAGGATAACATAAGATTTAGCAGCTTCTACGTTAAGGGATAGAAGGGCTTGGAATATGATATTCCAGAGGTCAAAGGAGCTAGGATTAAAGCCAAGAATCACCTACCCAGCAAAACAGAGTATAGTGCTTCAGGGGAAAATAAGGTCATTCAATGAAATAGAGGATTTTCAAGCATTCTTGATGAAAAAACTGAGAGCTGAACAAAAAGTTTGACTTTCAAATACAAGAAGCAAGAGAAGCATGAGAAGAAAAAGAGGAAAAAGAAATCATAAGTAACTTATTGAATTTGAACTATTTATATTCTTATATGGAAAAACAATAATTGTAATTCAAGAGACTTTTCTTAGTATGAGGATAGATCAAGGGAATATGTATGCATATATACACATATATATATATATATACACACATACATACATGTATATGTAGGTATAGGAGGGTGTATGTATGTTATGTATGTGTACATGTATACATAGACATAGCACATAAAATGAGTTTAATATAAAGGGATGATGTCTAAAAAATAAAATTAAGGGGGCTAGGTGGTACAGTGACTAGAGCACTGGCCCTGGAGTCAAGAGGACCTGAGTTGAAATTTGGCCTCAGACACTTAACACTTACTAGCTGTGTGACCTTGAGCAAGTCACTTAACCCCAATTGCCCCTCCAAAAAGCAAAAAATAAAATAAAATAAAATTAAGAGGTGAGAGGAATACATTGGGAGAAGGAGAAAGGGAGAGATAGAATAGGGTAAATTATCTCTTATTAAAGAGGCAAGAAAAAATTGTTACAATGGAGGGAGAGAGCAGGAAAGTGAAAGGGAATGGGACAATCTTATTCTCACTGAATTTGGCTTAAAGAGAGAATAACATAAACACTCACTTGGATATCTTACCCTACAGGAAAGTAGGGGAGTAGGGGATTAAAGGGAGGGCAGGTTGGGGGAGAGGATGGTCAGAAGCAAACACTTTTGAAAAGGGACAGGGTCAAAGGAGAAGATAAAATAAGTGGGAGGTGGGATAGGATCGAGGGAAATATACTTAGTCTTTCACAATATATTTATTATGGAAATGTTTTGCATAACTACACATGCTCAACCTATATCGAATTGCTTGTCTTCCCCGTAGGGGTGGGTGAGGAAGGAAGAAGGGAAAGAATCTGGAACTCAAAGTTTTAGAAACAAATGTGAAAAAAAAATGTTTTTTACATGCAACTGGTAAATAAGATATACAGGCATAGAGGTATAGAAATCCATGTTGCCCTACCAGAAAGTGGAGGGGGTATGATGGGAGAATATATAAGAGAGAACAGATTGAGGAAAGGGATATTCAGTATGCTTGCTATCTTGGGGGTGGGTGGTAGGGAAGAGACGGGGAGAAAATTTGTAACTAAAAATCTTGTGGAAATGAATGTTGAAAACTAAAAATAAATTTTAAAAAAATAAAAGAGAGAATTTTTATTTTAAAAAAGCCTAAATGAGTAGAGTACAAAGTCTGGCAGCTCCAAATATATAAATATATAAGGTAGAGCACATTACCTTACACATGATGTCTTTTCATGATTAAGTTGATTTGTTAGCGTGAGAAGAACAAAATTTACTTCTGGCTTTTTCGGGTCCTAGGCCTAAGAGATTCATTTTCCTCCCTCCATTCTTCACATCCTGGAAAGTAGAAAAACATATTAATCTTAAAGTCAATTAGGCTGTGAGTCATAGGAGATAGAGAACCAGCCTTTGGACCACAAAGAAATAGATCCAATCACACCTGAAACATTTTGGCAAAGTGTTACTTAGAAAGACATCCAATCTCTCAGGACCATAGGCAAAGCTTTAAGACTATATAGTGCTGAGAAAGCACCAATGTGCATTGGTAAAGAGAGTTTACATTTAGCAAAATCACAGATCTAGTGTCTATCCCTATTTTCAAAGCATCATACTATAATGACAGGAACACTGAAGTAGGATTCAGGTTACTGGGGTTTCATTTTCAGCTCTGCAACATGCTAGTTTTTGGTCTTTAAATACATCAGTTGACTATTTTGAGTCTCAGTTTCCTTATCTGTAAAATTTGGATTATAAAATTGCTCTACTGAACTTTCAGGGTTGTCATTAAGAAAGTGTTTTGTAATGTGCAAAATGTAAAAATATATGTGAGCAACTTGAGGCTATGCTCCATGGAGCTGGAACTGAAAGTCTCCTTTTAGATCTTAGCAATGCCAGTATAACCTTGAGTCACCACCATCCTGCCAGAACTATTAATTGCAACATTATTCTGAGGGAAGAGGGGTTTTTTTTTCTTTCTTTTCTTTTCTTTTTTTCTCCCTCATAGCTTCTGTCTAGTTGATCAGAAAGGTGTACGTGCCTATGATTAGACTAAGGAATACAGCCCAGGCACAGAAGGGAATTATGGGTGTGATGATTACATTGTCAGAGGAGAAAGGGAAGAGAAATAGATGCAGAGAGACAGAAAGGACAAAGGCAGAGCCAGAGAGAGAGAGAGGGAGCAAGAAAAAACAAAGAGACAGAGTAGGGAAAGTGGAAGGCACAAAATGACAAAAAGAAAAGAGAGATGGAGAGAGTCACACCAAGAAAACAAGAGAGATTTGGATGAAAAGAAGAGACAAAGAGATAGAGACTGAGAGATGGAGAGATACACTGAAAGTATAATTTTTTATTGGCAAAGACAGAGTTAAAATGTAATTGATGCAGTTGATGAATAATAAGCAAAGCTCAAAATTTCCCAAGCAAGAACTCCACAAATTTCCAGTAAAATTTTTCTATCTTCATCTGACCTATACAAAATACAAGTCATTGCCCTCTCCAAGAGTGGGTTCCCCGGGGAGAGTTTTACATTGCACTGTTCTTTTTTTCTGTTAAGAAATATCCAGAGATACAACATCTTTGCTATGAATGGCAACTATTTTGTTGAAAGCCATATGTGGGAAAATGGAAATCAATATTTCAAAAGCCTATCTATTTGTTCAAAGAACAAAACTCTTTTTAAGGACTGAGGCAAGATATGCCTTCTATAATGCTTTGGCCCTAAGAGGCAGAAGGAGCTTTCCTTTTTGCTTATATTCCACCAAGAGAAAACAAATAAACAACAAAAGCCCTGAATTCATGAATATCAGATAGTAATTCTTTCAGGTGGTTAAAAGTACAGGGAAAGATATATTCATTCAATCATTTATGTATTTATCTTTCTATTAATTAGTTTAGCTATCCATTCATTCAGTCACTTATTTGTTTATTATTTTGTATTTATTTGTGTCAAAAGCATAAGAGTTTTTGGTGTAGGGATAGAATGAGCTGCAGAACATGTGATCGGAGTTTGATTTAGTCAAACAAGAATTTATTAAGGACCTCCCATGAGCCAGAAACTTAAATGGGCTTTGTCAACACAAATATGTTGAATGAAACAATCCCTACTCATAAGAAGCTTATATCTAGTGGAAATGGGATAGAAATAGAGATTAATTTTGCCCATGAGAAAATAGAAGAGGAATTCCAGGTCCATACAAAACCCCTCTTTCAGGAGGTGATGAGGGAGAGCAGAGACCAGGGAGTGGGAGGGGGCAGGTCAATAGAGCACCCGCCCTGGAGTCAGGAGGACCTGAGTTCAAATTTGGCCTCAGACACTGGACACACTTACTAGCCCATGTGACTTTGGGCAAGTCACTTGACCCCAATTGCCCTCCAGAGAGAGAGAGACAGAAATAGAGACCTTCATAAAGTTTAACCGTTACTCTAGGACTATTAAAGATTTCCTTTCAACCTTCCCTATATCATTGTTGTCTACCACACATTTATTTAAAAAAAAAAACAACTCTTTGAATGCTAAAACAAAACAAAATACATACCAAAAAAAAAAGAAAACCCTACAAAAATCTAGACATCACATCAATGAGATCTGAGGGTAAACAATGACAATTCACTGGTGAGTCAGAAACGGAATAACCAAGGCAGATCAATAAGCCAGACAAAGTTTCAAATGGTAATGATTATATTCAGTTCAGGGAAGCAGTATTCTTTGCTTGCAATTGCCTAGGTTGACTCTTGTCCTCAAACCTATGCCCTCACACTTCTATCCCTTATAACCCTTAAACCACTCCTTCCATCAGAGAAAAAAATCTATACTTCTCATCAGTCCTCTTGCCAATATGAAACTATATAACTAGTTCCATAAAGAAAATACTACATTGTAGAATAAGATTTGTCTAAAGCAGTAGCTCTCAACCTTCCTAATGCCGCTACCCTTTAATACGGTTCCTCATGTTGTGGTGAACCCCAACCATAAAATTATTTTTGTTGCTACTTCATAACTGTAATTTTGCTACTCTTAGGAATCGTAATATAAATATCTAATATGCAGGATGTATTTTCATTGTTACAAACTGAACATGACCCACAGGTTGAGAGCCACTGGTCTAAAGTCTAAACAAAAGGTTTACCTTCAGCTGCCTCCTACATTTAAGAAGGTCAATAACAACCCGAAATGAGGAAGCTAGTAGGGTAAGGGAGGGGACTGGAGATCATACAGGGTTGGTTGAAAAAACTGGAAATGTATAAGTGGAAAATAGAACATGTAAAGAGGACGTGATCACCTTCTTTAAGCTTATGAGAAATTATCATGTGAATAGGGGATTATAATTGTTCTGTATGTCCCCAGAAGGCAGAAGTAAGAACAGATAGAAGCTACAGTCAGACAGCTTTCAACGTAAAGAAAATCTTATTTGGAACGACTCAAAGGTCATATCCTGCCTCAGGAAGTAGTAGATTTCCCCTTCACAGAATGTCATCAAAGTTTGAACGACCATTTCTAAGGAATATTGTAGAATGGATTCTTTTCAGACGTGAGTTATCAGTGGTTCTCAAGCATTTTTGTCTCAAGACCCTTTAGAAACTTACAAATTATTGAAAACTTCTTTTCACTCAAGTTTTTGAGGACACAAAAGATCTTTTGTTTCCATGGATCATATCTACCTACATTGAACATATTAAAAATTAGAACTGATAATTAAAATATTAATGCATTTTTAAAATAAAATTAATAACTCATTACATGTTAATGTAACTAATACATATTTATGAAAAATAGATATATTTTCCAAGGAAAAAATTAGGAAAATGGCATTGTTTTATATATCTTTGCATACTTCTTTATTGTTTGAATTAAACAGAATGAATTCTCACATTTGCTCCTGAATTCAATTTGGTACAATGTTGTTTTGTTTGAAATACATTAAGAAAATCTGACCACACAATCTGTAGTGGGAAAAAGGAAGAATATTTTAATAATCAAATTATTTCTTGATATAATTATGAAAATATTTGACCCTATCAACCTCCTGAAATGTCTCAAGAACCTTCAACCTCATTGGACACTACTTAATTAGATGATTCCTGAAATGCCTTTAATATTCCTTTTTTCCCCCTTCATTCTGATATTCCTTCCATTTTGTGATCCAGAATATCACTCTTCACTATTCACAAGTACTACCTTCTAGCTAGACTTCAAAATTATCTCCTCTCCTTCCACAACAACATTCCAATTCCTACCTTGACTCTTACTACCTGTCAGAGAGGAAATAAATATGGTAATACTAATTTAATGTATAATGAATGACAGATAACACTTACAATATTGACCTTCAATGCATTACTTAGAGTTTCATAACTTCCAAGGAATGAAATTCCAATAGTAGGATTGCAGACAATGTGGCAAATACATAGATGATCTATTTTCAAGAATGTAACCTTTTAAAAACTCCTCAATTTCTTCCATCCATGAGATAACTTATATTATTATTTCATGTGACCTCAAGCTGAAATCTTGGTTTTAGTAACAGAAAAGGAAGGAAAGAAGGAAAGAAGGAAGGAAGGAAGGAAGGAAGGAAGGAAGGAAGGAAGGAGGAAAGGAAGGAAGGAAGAGGCAGTATATTGTTGAGCTTCAATGAGAGATCTCCACAGTTTTCAAAGTGTTCAAGTCCCACGGTGGCTCCAATTTTTTTTTTAATTTTAAGTAATATTTGCATTCAAAGTTATTTGATATGAAAATTACCTTTGAATGATCATAAATATTTCTCACATTAGAGTAGGCTCCATTTATCAATATGATATTCAAAACACTACTGAAGTATATTGGTTTCTATTTAGAGAATGCCAAAAAAGATTGCTTGAAATTAATGTTTCTTGAAATTATCTTTTGGACATTGAAGCAACCTATAAGGTTCTGTTGTGGAAACTATGTCCTATATTATCCGAGTATATATATATGTGTGTGTGTGTGTGTGTGTATGTGTGTGTGTGTATGTATAACATTTGTTTCATATGGGGTTTACAAATGTTGATCTACAACAGTCAGGTCTTCCTTTGACAGAAGTTGCCCCATTTTTACTCTGCCTCACCTATTGATCTAGGGTTACATTTATGCTTAACTTCCAGAGAAAGTATTCATCTATCCCAAAGAAAACAATTGATCTTTTATTTTCCCTAAATGATTTTTTTTTCCTGATGAAGATGTGGCACTATTACAACATAATACTGAACTAAGAGATAAGCAGTCTGGCATGTTAATCAGTCTGTACCAGTAAATAGTTGAATGACTTGGCACCTCTTAGGACTTATTTCTTCATATGTAAAATGAGGGAGTTTCCTTGTTTTCTAAGGTAGTTTCCAACTCCCAAATTCTTTGATTCTTTATGTCATTTCAAAAGTCAGAATGTTCAGCAGAGTTCAAGTGTGTGGCTTAGGTTTAAGTATTGATGGACAGTGAAGAAGTCTGCAAGGCATTTGCACTCACGATTTCATGGGAAATTCCCACTTTAAGAAATGAGGTTAGAATATGCACTGTTAGGAGAGCAATGAACAGAATACTAATTCAGCTGTATTTCTGACCCAGTTTATGTCTCAACAGGCAATTATGATAGATGTAGCCATGTGTGTAGGGGCATTGCCTGGACCAAAAATAAAGTTAGAAAATTGGTAGTTTTATCTTTTAATAAGCTGATTCAATAAGCTACAAATCATTAATACACGTGACACCAAGCATAGTGCCAGACCTTGGTCAACAGAGTGTGTCTAACTTGGCACAGAATGTGATGTGTAATTTGAGTCTCTGTATAATTATCATTGCATCTTTGTTAAGGAAGGAAGGAGGTTATTTGAAATAATATATTGCATTTCAGAAAATTGGAATCCTGCTATAAATCTGCTATTGGATAAGATTCCCCTGAATGATGGAATTCCCCTGGCAAGGGAATTTTGGGGAGGAGGAGTTGGGGCTTTTGGCAGAAGTCAAGAGTGTCAGGTGGGACTGACTTTTGGCTCCTTAGCCCTTTCATCCCCTAGCTCCATCCTGCTTGCTCCCAGGCTAGGATTTGTTCCTTAGATTTAGAATGTGATTTCTCCCTCCATCCACACTGACTTGTTTTTTAGTCCCATGCAGGGGGGAAAAAACCTCAATATATCTTCAAATGTTTTAATTTTTTCAAAAAGGATAAACAATATAAGACTAAGACAAAACTCCAAACATTTTTAAAAAGGTGTGGGTGAAGGGCTAAAATGTTGAAGAGTATAGGTCTTATAGGTTTCCAAAATTGATTATAAATTTAAAACTATTCCTAAGATTCATTCCCATTCAAGGAATATTTATTAAAATAGTTTGTTTTGTGTCAGGTACTGTGCTAATTAATGCAATTACAAAACTACAAATAAAATAGTTCTTGCCTTCAGGAAGCTTTTACTCTAGCATGATGTTAAGCTAGCTCAACTTCTTTAGGTAAGACTCTCAACCACATGTAGGACCATTTTTGACCCTCTAATTGTCCAATATCTTAGTTAGTGACAAGCCTACAGGTTTGTAGCAGTTTTTCCTCTTTCCTATTCTCTCCCTTTCAAGGCGATGCATCAGAAAAAAGAAAAAAAAATGTTCTGATCATATATTAGAGGCATAGAAAATGGTTTTTGATTTGTTATCTGCTATCTGGTGTCCTTTTATTATAAAAAAAAAAGACAATAAAGGAAGATCCTTTATTAGGACAGCATGTTGACAGAGTGGATTCTTATTTAGATTCTCCTCCCCCACCCCTACTTACTTTTGAAATGGACAAATATCCTAACAGAATGTAAGCTCCTAGAGGGCAGGGGCTATTTTGCTTTGCAGTGTATATACCCAATACGTGGCAAAATGTTTTGCACAAAGTAATTTTTTTTAAAAAAAAGTCTGTTCAATTATATAATTTAATAGGATTCTGAAATGGAATAGATATTTGATATTATTTGGTCTAAAGCCATCCTTTTACAGATGAAAGATTGAGTCCCAGAAAGCAAAGTGACTTCCTGAATGTCATTCATGTAGTAAGTAGAGGGTCACTCACAGAATCATAAATTATGGAACTAGAAGGGAACATAGAAGTCATTTATTCTAATCTCATAACTGATGGAGACTATTCTATATAACCTTTTGTCGAATGATTATTCGGCTTTTCTTGGATATCCTCTAGATCAGAGGTGGGGAACCTGTGGCCTCAAGGCTACAAGTGGCCCTCTAGGTTCTCAAGTGTGGCCCTCTGACTAAATCCAAACTTCACGGAACAAATCCTCTTATTAAAAGGATTTGTTCCATAAAACTTGGACTCAGTGAAAAGGCCTCACCTAGAAGGCCACATGTGCCTCCACATTGCAGGTTCCCCACACCTCCAAAGAACATCCTCAAGGGAAATTTTCTTCATTTGTAACATTTTAGAGAGTTTTAGATGGCTCCAATTGTTAGGAAGTTTTTCCATAAAGAGATACAAATTACACTTCTTGTAATGTTCCTGCCTATAGTTCTCCACTCTGGAGTCATACAGAATGAGTATGTCTAACCCATTTTTCATATAACAATCCTTCAGAATCTGAAGATACAGTTATCACCCTGAACATTCCCTCAATCATTCATCATTGGATATCATCCTGAACCATCTTGTACTCCACCTGGTACCCTCCTTTGAACAATTTTAGGCTTCTTAAAATTCCCCTTAAAACAGCAATACAAAACTTAACACTAATCTCCAGGTATGGTGTGACCAAAACAGATTACAATGGGAACAATACCTCTTTTGTTCTGAACTCTCTACTTGTGTTAATGCACAAAAGTAGAGCAAGGATCAATCACTCAGTCAACAAGCAAATATTAAGCATTCCCTATGTGACTAGCATTAAGGCATTATACTAAGTTCTAAGGAAACTGACAAAATGTCCCTCAAGGAGTTTATATTCTAATGGAAAAAAAGCTCATTCTCTCTCTCTCTCTCTCTCTCTCTCTCTCTCTCTCTCTCTCTCTCTTTCTCTCTCTCTCTGTCTCTCTCAATATAGAGAGATGGATAGGTAGATTTAGATATAGATAGATATAAATATATGTATATAAAGTCCATATTTTATATGTGTTTTAGATACATATAAGGTGTGTTTTAATATAAATACATACATATATACACATGCATAGACACACAAATGCAAAGACAAAGAAAGAGAGGGATAATATGAAGTAGTTCTCAGAGGGAGCATCTGGCATGACTATTAAAAGCCTCCTACAAGAGGTGGTGGTAGGGAGTTAGATGGCATAGTGGACAGAGTGGTGTGCCTGGAATCAGGAAGACTCATCTTCCTGCATTCAAATCCAGCCTCAGAAATTTACTAACTTTGTGACTCTGGCAAATCACTTAATCATGTTTGACTCAGTTTCTCCATCTGTAAAATGAAGTGGAGAAGGAAATGACAAATCACTTCAGTATCTTTGCCAAGAAAATCCCAAATGGGATCATGGAGAATCAGACACAACTGAAGAATGACTAAGTAATACAATAAGAGGCAGTGATCAGGTTAAGTTTTAACCATGACTTAAAGGAAATGTTAGGGTTCTAGAGGCAGAGGTGAAAGGAGTTTGCATGCAAAGAAGGCAGGATAGCTAGAGTAAATGCACAGAGATAGGAGATGGAGTATCTTTCTTGCAGAACAGCAAATAGATCACTGAGGTCTAAGATAAGTAGGGAAATAATGTATAAGATGGTATAGATAGATAGATAGATGGATAGATAGATGGATAGATAGATGCATAGATAGATAGATAGATAGATAGATAGATAGATAGATAGATGGATGGATAGATGGATAGATAAAGATATATAATATTATATATATTTGTTCCTAGAGGTTATAGGGAGCCACTGTAGTACTGTAGTATGGTGATCAGATCTGCACTGACAGCTGTTTGGAAATTGGATTTAAGTGGGGGAAAGGTAAGGCAGGGAGACCCAAAAGGAGTATGTGTGTTGATAGACATTCACAGAGAAAAATGTAAGATTTAGGTGTTTTAGTTGACTAAGTATGAGTTAAAAATGTTGACTCAGAATGAGTTAAAAGTGTGACATAGTAGACTAAAAAGTTAACAAAATTTGCATTATGTTAATCAAATTAGAACATAAAAAACCAAGAAGCGTCAGAGCATATTTATAAGTATTATTATTATCAGTCTGGGTGCTGTACTTTAAGACTCCTAAGTGAAGGCAATCTGGATGATGAGGAAATTTAAAACCATACCATTTATGGAACAGTGGAAGAAAACTGGTGTGTTTTGACTAAAGAAGAGAGATGTCTGGGGAAAAGAAAAGCTTTGTTCATATATCCAAGAGACTGAGAGTTGGCTATGTTTTCCTGGGTAAATGTGAAAGGGAAAAATAAGGCCAATTAGGAGAATTACAGGGACA
The DNA here is from genome assembly GCA_028627135.1 of Pseudochirops cupreus. Taxonomy (NCBI): domain Eukaryota; kingdom Metazoa; phylum Chordata; class Mammalia; order Diprotodontia; family Pseudocheiridae; genus Pseudochirops; species Pseudochirops cupreus. Next base: position 253,127,198 of record CM053580.1, read on the forward strand.
GAGAATATCCATTGCCTAGGCTAAGGTATGGAGTAATTCACTGATTATTTATATCTACATGTATGTATCTGTCGATAGCTATAGCAATCTGTACATATCTATCTAGGTAGATTTATGCATGTATCTATGTGTATGCATATATGTACATATAGATCTATGTTGGTATAAATGTGTGTATGTATATACATATATTCACATATGTGCATTTATATTCATATGCTCATGTTTTGTTGATGTTCAGTACACTACAGATATAAATTTATACATATATCTACATGTATGTGCATAGATGTATACATATATGTATACCTGTGTGTGCGTATGTGGGTATACACATATATACATATGCATTCACATACACATATTGTTATTTCAGTCATGTCTGACTCTTTGTAACCCCATTTGGGGTTTACTTGGTAAATATATTGAAGTAGTTTGCATTTTCTTTCTCTGACTCATTTTACAGATGAGGAAACTGGTTAAGTGACATGTCCAGGGTCACATAGCTAGTAAGTGTTTGAGGCTGGATTTGAACTCAGGTCTTCCAGACTCTAAGTTCAACACTCTATCTATTGTACCACCTGACACACACACACACACACACACACACACACACACATATACACACACATATTATATATGTGTGTATTATATATATTATGTATTTGTGAATGTATATAAGTGTATCTGTATACACAACACATACATATGCAAGTCTTAGACAGACATTACACATTTATATTGATCTTGAGCCAGAACTGAATAGGAAAAAGAGAGTGGGCTGGATAGCCTTTGAAAAATTGCACATTTTAATAACCTTGTTATTCTTCATGAAACAAAGTCCATCTTTTTAAAACATCATTATTTCACTAGTTATTTTCTACAAATACAGCTATGGAATATTACAGTAAAAAATAATTCAAATTGATCAACCAAAGTACAATAAAGATATACATGGTTCAAATGATCAGAAAGTTATGAATTATGTAGGGGAGTTTGTTTGAAAAAAGAATGTTATGGAAATATATATCAGGAAAAAGAAAATTAGGTTCATAGAGTAAGAACGAGGGATATTTGATGGCCAATTAATGCACTCCACTATCCATGTCATGTAAAGTAACAGAAAAAGGCAACCAGCATATTGGGTGAATCACATAAGGTGGATTTATAGAAGGACATGAACAGGAATCAGGGTAGGGGCAAGCATAGAAGGGTTAAAAGCATAGTTGTTGAGGTACTACCCACATTGATGCAGTTGCACGTTAGAGTATAGGAAAGAAATTTCTAAAAATTAAAGACATACAACAATAGAATGGGCGGCTCTATTAGTTGGAGGGCCTCTGATCACTAAAACAAAAAGAGGCTGCGTGATCACTGGCCAAGTATGATATGGAAGGGGTTTATGCACTCAATAAGAAAAGGACCATATGATGCATCTCTTGGAACCTTTTCAACTCTAAATTACGACAAATGTCTCATAAGAATTTTCAATTCACATTTTAGTGCCTACTATATACTCTAATAACAGCATATCTCATAATGTTCATCATTTGAGGAACAGAACAGAGATTAACATCCACTGCAGACATATTCAGTAATGCAACATGACTGTCAAGAAGTTAATCTCATTTAGGTAAATAATCACAGCTCTTTCTCTTTTTGCTGAAATCAAGTCACCATCACTAGTTGGAACAGTGGGTAAAGCATGTAATCTGCATTCAGGAATATCTAAGCTTGAATATTGACTAAAAAATTTACTATCTGTGGGACTCTGGCAAGGCACTTAACCTTTGTTTGCCTCAGTTTCCTCATCTACAAAATGGGGCTAATAATAGTATCTATCTTCCAGAGTTGTTGTGAGGATAAAGATGAGATATTTTTAAAGCACTTTGAAAATCTTAAAATGCTATAATAATGTTTGCTATCTTATAATAACAATTAGAATTATAATACTTATTGTTGCTTTAAGATAGACAAAATCTGTTAGTGGCAGATTTTAATTTTTCTAAGTCAGATTCTTTATCTCTAAAAGTAAGGGGTTGGACTTGATGGCTTTGAGGTTCCCTATGATTTTACAACCCAGTTCATCCTCCAATTAAAGTACTTTGTCCACCAGGAGAGTGATAGCATCTTTGTGTTCATCCTTTACTGTGGTTTGATTGCTCTGTGTTCACATATTGACTGGTTTGCTTGTGCTGGCTCAGATCTCCCTCCTGTATTTCCATTTTGTCATCTAGTTACTGTCTTGCAATGCTTTCCCTGAAGAGCTCTAGGTAACCTGTTTTTTTTTTCTTCTACTAGTTCAGTATGTAGGATTTTTTAAAGCATCATCTTAAATTTTTTATACACTTCACAGTAACTAATGTATATATTTAGAAGTACAGTGTTAATATTTTATGGCCTACAAGAGCAGTGCTAAACTTTGAATTAAATCTGGATGTTTGTAGGAATACTTTGCCATTGAATTGAAGATGTATGTGCCCTCAACAAAATAATTCTTTACACAGAACACTCTATAAATCACTGTGATGTCTACATTACCTGGGTATTTCAAAATCCTAACTTAGACATCTTGTTCAGAACTTTCGCTCTCCATTCATTACCTGACTATTCAGTTTGCTCTGTCAAATTATGCCTGTGATATATTCTCCTTGATGAATTAAGCAAGGGTATTGGGTGGCTCTTTAAAGGACTCTTATGAATCATTGAGTTAGAAAGCCATGTGAAGATCTAATAAGTGCATTAACAAAAGACCTATGCTCATTCTAGTTGATGCATAACAAATCATTGTGACTTCTGGTTTCTAATCAAGTTAGCCTCATGGACAAATTTGGTGCTATATGCCATCTTGAACAATGATCTTTCATTTGTCCAAACTCAGGGATATTTCATTTCCCTAGGTCGTTCAACCTGATGGAGCATAGGAGAAGTGTACAGAATTATTTGGGGGATAATGTAGGAGAGAGATATTTGTCTAGCTAATATAATACCTTTTGGCATCCTGATAGGGCAAAGACATAGTATCTTAGGATTACAGATCCAGAGAGAGCGAGATAGAAGGGACCTTAGAGATCACTCAGTACAATCTCCTCATTTTATAGCTGGGGAAACTGAGATCCGTGGAAGGGAAGTAAATTCCCCAACTTCCCAAACGAAATTAGCTTCAGAAGTGGGGTGAACCAGGAGCCAGAGATTCCAAAACTAAAAATTGTTTCGTTAGTCCAGTCTCTGGAGAAGAGATCAGGTTGAGCTGCACCAAACAAAGACTTACTTGCAGGGAAGGGCTAGTAAATAGAAATGTATATTGTAAAGGTTTATAATTGAAGACTGAAGAAAGAAAAATAACATCCTTTACTTATCTGGATGGCCTTAAGGCAAGTTACTCAATTTAACTGAGTCTTTTGTATAAAATGAGGCGGTTAGACTAGATGGCATCTAAATTATCTTACAGTTATAGAGCAGGCTTTCATAACCTGAAGTTCTTGGACTTCTAGGAAGGAGGTATGTGAACTTGGGAGGGAAGAAAAGCTATAACTTTATTTTCTCTAATCTCTGATTGAAATTTAAGATTTTCTTCAATTTTGCATAAAGGAAATGAGCCCTTATTTTTAGAAAGACTCCATAAGTCTCACCAAGATGCCAAAGGGGTCAATGACATACATATATAAACAAAATAAATTAGTAAATAAACACACAAAAAATGAATGATAAAAGATAAAAATAAAGTTAAAAGCTACTCCTTAGATAGATCTTATGATACTTGTCCAATCTATACTAGTACAAGAAATCTATTCCTGAATCCCCCACATCCTGAGGTGATTTATTCCATTGAGGGATAGTATTTTGTTGTTGTTGTTTGTAAGATTTTTCCTTAGCTAAGCTTGTCTATATTTCTTCCCTTTGATCCTAGTTTTTTAAAATGAGTTTAATTTCTCACATACCTCTTCAAATATTTGAAATCAGCTCTCTTCCCTCACTCCAACTTCCAAATCTCATCTATAGGTTAAACATTCTCCATTCCTTTGACAGTTCTCAAAAGACATAATCTCATTCTTCTCCAATTTCCTAGTTTCTCTACTCTGAACTCTCAACTACTTGACTCTCCGGACTCCTCCTTCTTGCCAATTGCATTAGCTTTCCCTTCACCTTCCCCCCTCCAAGAAAATTCCACACTGATATCCCATTCTCCTGCACTGTTACTGTCTGCCCAGACCACTATTTTAGGAGGGTCTTCAGATAACATGTTTATTTTACTCATCACTGGGCTCCGCTACTGGGAGTACCACTGGGCTACTTTTCCCAGGCACCATCTTCCACTTTCCAGCCTCTCTTTATCTGTTGTTCTCTGACATTACAATGTAAACTGCTCAAGGGCAGGTTTTGTCTAGTCTGCTTGTATTTGTGTCTCCAGTAATCAAATGCTCTATCTCTATCTAACTCTGTTCTCTATCTGTCTCTGTCTTTCTCTATCTCTTATTTGTCCATCCATGCAACTATCTATCCATCTATCCATCTATCTATCTATCTATCTATCCATCCAGATGCCAAAATAAACTTTCTGAAGCTTAAGTTACACTGAGTCACTCTCCTCATAGATACTTTCTTCCTATAGTCCTTTAGCAAAAATGAGAAGTCATCTGCTCAGCATTAAAAGCCCTCTAAAATCTGTCTTCATCCTACCTTTCTGAACTTATATCACATTACTTCCCTTCATGCATTTTGTGTTTTGGCCAACATGGTCTACTTCCAGTTCCCTAAAATTGGCATTTAATTCCCAGTCTCTGCGCCCTTCCTAATATCTCAAATTCAATCTCTTCTCATCTTCTTTTAAAATTTTCTTTTAGACTCAAACACTAGAACACTGATATAGGATAGAGAAAAGAAACAAAAAAAACCATATCATAAACTTAAATACTGGAACTTAAATACAAAGTTAGAAAAAAGCATGTTGTGTGCATAGCAGAACATTAGAGAGGATTCAAAATGTATAACAATAAATTTTCATTTGCCTCACCTCTTTTAAACTCTATACCTTCATTTAAGTCCCACTTCATGTGTCATTTCCTACAGGGAACCTTTTTTCCTCCCTAGTTGCTAGGACTCTCATCCTCCTCAGACTGTGATGCATATGTCATATATGTTTACATAGTGTATTTGCAAGAATCTAAGCTCCTTGAGAGCAGGGACTGTTTTTTCTGGTTTATGTGTTAACCCAGTGCTTAACACCTGTAATGGTAATTAATTTGAATTTGAAGACCTTTTTTTGTTATGTCAAGTAAGCAGGTACTTAGCCCTTGGTAACTAATCAAACCTCTGTGAAAGAAACAGAAGGTGTGAACTCTGTCTCCTGTTGGCTGAAACAGGAAGCCAGTGTGTGTATGTATGTGGTGTGTGTGTGTGTGTGTGTGTGTGTGCGCGCGCACGCACGCGCGCGTGTGCGCATGCGCGCAAGAAAATCCCCAGAGGGGCACATTCAGAATTTTCTCCCAAAAGACCCTGGTAGAAGAATTGTGGCGACTGAAGCCAGCTGAGAGAGAGAGAGAGAAAGAGAGAGAGAGAGAGAGAAAGAGAGAGAGAGAGAGAGAGAGAGAGAGAGAGGAGACAGGGAGGGAGGCAGAGAGAGAGAGAGAGGAGAGAGAGCTTCTCTCTGGAGCATCTGGAAGCTAGGCTGCTACTGCTGGACTGAGAACTGAGTTGGAGTTCTCTTGAGACTGAAATATGGTGAAGGCTGAAGTTTCTGCAGAGAGGGCTGCCTGGAAGGCTGAGATTTCTTCTGGGTCCTAGGGCCAGCCAAACTGCTGGAGGACTGGGGAGGTATGGCTGAGATGCTAAGACTTTGTTTGTTTGTGGCTTGGTTGATCCTTGAGTTCCTGGGAACAGAAGTTGTGAAGGTTTTGAGATGTGCTGGACCCTGTGAACTTCAGTGTGTGGCAGGAATTGCCAGGAAGACTGGACAAGGATCTGGGAGCTGTCTGCCTCTGAATCCATGTGACTGTTTGGTGGATTCAGGTGGGAACTGGGACCATGGAAGAGGATTCAGGGAATCTGAGAAACCACCCCAAGTCAAGATGAAGAAAAGGCCTCTCTTTGGATATTGAATGTGTGATGAATTTGAAGTCTACTGGAGACCTAGGGGTGGAGGGTTTGTGTATTTTCTAATGATTTTATTTAGTGATTAGTGATACTTAGTAACTGATTGCTAGATAAGTGACTGATAAAGTCAACCTAGTTGCCCCATGAGTGGAAGACTGACTTGTATTCTGAGATGATTGTATGACTAAGTAAGGAGGCAAACCTCCTTAGAGATATACCATATGATTGTTCTTTTGTTCTTTGTTCTAAATAATGTGACCACTTTGGTGAAAACTATGTGGCCATTTTAATGATAAGCTGTTGTGAACACTATATTGTGATTTTCTGTGATGAGAAGTAATGTTGTGAATACTGTATCTTGATTTGTTGTGAATTTTTCCTTTGATTTGTTCTTGAATAAATAGAGTGTTCACTATACTGTGTAATCAGAACCTTAAAAGCTGTTCACAGTTGCATTCTTTTGGGAAGCTGCTTGTGCATTGCATTACAACACTGTGTCTTCTACATAGTAGGTGCTTAATAAATGCATGTTCCATTGGATTGGATTTCATAGGACTGATTAGTAACCCTGACAAGACATACCCTTGGAAAACGAACCAGATTATCTCTACCATAAAGAAATAAGTTAGGCTTAATAAAACAGGCCACACTTCTAATAGTTGGTTCCTGTAACTGAACTATATGTGTTGATGAATTATATGAATCTTTATGATATGTAAAAACATTCACTTATCCATCTGTTACTTTAACTTACTTTCCTCATTGCTGAAATTACGTGTTCCCTGGCTTCTTTAGAGAGTTTCATAACAAAATTCCCTGTGACACATAAACTGTTAGGAAAGAGTAGGGAAAATAAGTAGATGGTATGGATGAAAAAAAACAAAAAAAACCCTCTTGCGTCTTTATCCTAAAGCTAGCTTAGTGGAGGCTGGTTGGTGTAATGAAATGGACTTTGAGGCAGGAGAGATCTTGGTTTAAATCCTACCTCCAACTTTTATTAGACAATGGACAAGTTCCTTAACCTCTAAAAGCCTCATTTTTTTTTCATCTGTGAAACAGTTGTAATTGTATCTTACTAGTTACTTTATAAAGTTTTTACAAGAATCAAATGAGAATCTATGTAAATTTCTTGGAAAATTTTGAAGCACTATATGTTTCAGGAACTACATTCTGAGATAATCCTAGAAAGTTAGGGTAAGTAAAGCAGTAGCTTTATTTAGCAGCTCAAAATTGCTACTATAGAAATTCATGATCAAGGTTTTGCTGATGAAGAAAAGAATGATACAGTATGCAAGCTAAACCCCATGGCAACACATGTGCACTGGTTTGATATCCTTCTTTTTTCATGAAGGAAATGGAATTGTAGTAACCCCAATTTTAGGCACACTTCCCAACCCCCTTCCCTATCAAGCTCACCTAAGAATCCAGCCTAACACCTGTACTTCTGGTCCCCTAGGAGACTCACCAACAGACCTAGCCTGCCAGTTAAGTCAGACCTGCCCAAGTCTGCCAGAGAGGCCAGCCAAGTCAGGCCTGTCCAAGCCCACCAAGCAGAACACCACAGCCTCTCACCCTTACCTAAGAACCAATCAAGCAACTTTTACTGTTGAGTAACTGACAGATCATTAATCAATGCTATTCTTTGGCTTCTGTATTTTCCCTCTTGTTCTTAGATACTGTTAAGTTGTGGTTTCCCCTAGTCACCATTATGTTGTGGTTTTGCTCTATGTAAACCTTGATAATATGCATAACAGGGCTGCCTGATTTGTGCCTTGGCCCCTTGCAGCCACTGGCTAATCATTCATTAAACTCCACTTCAAAAAGATTAATGGTCTCGTGGCCTTATCTTGCTATAAATTCTTGTTTACAACATAATAAAAATGGAACTTCAGTAAATATAATTTCTACTTCTAAACATTGAACCATCTACTCCAAACAATGGACCTATTCCTTCCCCATTTATTCCCTTGATCTAAATGGATCTTTACCTCATGCTTAACATCTTTACAAGTCTTGTTTTAATCTAGATTTCAACATTTCTTAACACTATTCACATACTTCTGTGACACTCTCTTATCCTTGTTTATGTGTCCTTGTTTTGACCATCTGTCTGTACTCTTAAATCACAGTGCCCTAGGGAATCCTCAAAGCCTATTTTTTTTTTACCATAGTAATTTACAATTGCACTCAGAATTTTGTTTTGGAAATCCTATCTTTCCTCCTTTTGAGAATATCTGTCAATGGAGTTTTGCATGTAATTTACCTGTACCTTTTGAAATCTACCTTACTAAATTTAGTGTGCTTATCTAACTATGGATAATATTTCCATATTTGGCTCTTAAGACATGGTTCCTTTACTAACCACTTTGCCCTCATAATGCAATTAAATCTAGAGTAGGTAATCTGGTCATTCCTTCATCTTCCTTTTAACAGCCAAAATTTTCATTAAGTAATTCAAGAATTTATTCAATCCTATGTTTCTAACATTTGAAATCAAATTCTATCTTTGCAGCATTAAGAGAATGTGATTTAGTATATTGTCTTTTGTATATTGGTTGGACATCTCATTTAGAACTTATAGGAGGACATGGATGAAAGTCACTCAGGGTAAGGGAGCATCATGGGTCTCAATATGTATTATTAGAAAGAATACCAATTTCAGTGAGTTCACAAAGGTTTTACAATATGTTTTTAGCAGATAAAGTGCTCAACAGATTTGGATGCTTGAAGCCTCCCATCATTATTATGTGCTTTTTCTACTACTTATATTAGGAAAGTATAGGCACATACTTTATTAGGGTGGACAATATATTCTCATGTAACACTTTTGTTTCTCTTTCCTTCCATCTTTATCTCAAATACTATCCACCATGTTTTGAATTCTTCACAAATCCATTCAACTGAACATATTTCTAGAACATGAATTCTACTTTACTGCCCTCTTTGAACACATTCCATTGTGGTTGTAGTTGTTTCCCCACAAAGAACATCTATCCATTTCCACATTCCAATTATTAGTCTCACAAAGTCAGCCATGTATAATGGAAAGAACATGAGGTCAGAAGGCTTAGATTTACGTCTTAGCTCTAGAACTTGCCACCTGTATGATTTGAGGTGAATTATTTCATTGTCTAAACTTCAGTTTCTTTACTGAAAAAATTTGGATTTTTAATACTTGTCCCTCTTATCTCACAGGATTGGTAACATATTTTACAAATCATAAAGTGCTATATGAAATCGGGCTTCTATATATTATGATAAGTCCTCTACTACTCCACTAAGGCTTTAATAAACCCATGAAATCATATGTACCTCCTTGTATTAAAGTTTTAGTTTCATTTTATTTATAATTTGTGCTTTACTATATAGGAAAAATGGTCATAAATATTGTTCTCTACTCTTTATTCATTCATATTTTCATCTATAGTTTAGCATGTTCCATCTCCTCTGTTATTCTTAGTTCTGTATCATAGCTGATGTTCTATGTAATGCCAAATTTCATCACTTTATCTGAAAGCTTCCCCCCCACTTTAAAATTTCATGTTTAAACTTCCTTGATCATGTTCATGAGTCTCTTCTTCAATATTCTTCCAAGATTGTTCATTAATGAGTATATGCATATGTTGGTATGTGTATACATAGATGTCTGTGTGTGTATCTATACATATGTGTATTCATGTCTTAAGGAATTCAAGTAGTTCATTTGGTTTTAAGTAGAAGTTATTTCACTATTAAAGCAATTTATTTGGTACTTGGGCAGGTAGTCCAAAAACAGTTACATAGTATAAATATAAATTTGATATATGAAGGTAAAATTTTAACTTAAACTAATTTAAATTAATTTAAAATAAAGAAATGTATTTTGCTGACATGTCTGAATTGTCTTCTCTGATAAAAAAAGTACTACAAATAAGAAATACAGTACAATGGAGTAAAATGTTTTGTATTTATTAACATCTTCATTATCTGTGCACTCTATGTATCTAAGCACCCTACAATACATTCAAATTCATTTTTGTGATTGTAAGAAATTATAGAAAGTGAAACAGATACCATGGGATCATAGAAGGAAAAAAATCTCCTGACTGTAAGAATGGAGTGGGAGATTCCTAAAAAAACATGCCAGTCAATTTAAAATTGATCTCTGATAAAATTCTAGAATGCATTATTAAATATATAATTTGAAAATATTTAATAAACAGTGATGATCATTATGAGCCAACACAGCTTAACAAAGAATGAGAAAGTCCAGATCAATATAATTTATTTCACTGATAAATTTATTAGTTTATTATAAAGCTATCTGCAATATTAAGTTCTAATACAGGTTCATTGAGAACAAATTGTTTGATCCAATTTTATTTTAAAAAATTACCAGTGATTCCCTATGGAGTGCAATACTCTGGGCACAAAGTGAACAAAGTATTATAGATAAAGTGAAACAGCCCATTTCCTGCAGGAATTTATATTGTACTGGTCCAGGGTGGGGGTGGGAGGAAAGAGTGAAGTAAATATGAAAAAAAAATGCAGAGGAATATAATAATTTAATTATTTAATACATTTATTTATATAATTATATATTTAATTATTTGATATATTTAAATATATAATTATATAATTATAAATTATATACATAATAATTACGGGAGGATCAGGAAAAACCTTCATTTACAAAGTAACATGTTTTGAGGCCCAAAGGCAGCTTTATTTATATTTAGAGGAGAGAATATGTTTTGCAAAGGTACTATGAGAGAAGATTCAATATTGAGTTTATAGGATGAGTAGAAGACCAAAACAACTAAAAGGTAGAATATGTGAAGCAGTTTTCTGAGCAGTATGGAAAGGGAGATGGGAGCTAGACTTAAATTTCAGCATAAAATCCACATTAAACATGAAAGTTTATACACATTTTGTATAATTGAAGGAGGGCAGCCAGCAATATTACAAAGCGGTAATCATCAAAACAGTCCTGTATGGTTAAGAAATGGAGTGCCAGATTAGTGGAATAGGTTAGATATGCAAAGCTGTTCTTGTTATTCAGTTGTGTCTGACTCTGTGACCCTATGAGCCACAGCATATCATTACTGTTCATGGGGTTTTCTTGGCAAAAGATACTGGAGCAGTTTAACCTTTCCTTCTCCAGTGGATTAAGGCAAACAGAGGTTAAGTGACTTGTCCAGGGTCACAAAGCTAATAAGTATCTGAGGCTTGATTTGAAGAAAGGTTTTCCTGATTCTAGGCCCAGTGCTCTATACACTGAGCCACCTAGCTGCCTCCAGGTCTCCAACACAGAACTTTAAATGACCATAGTAATCTAGTGTTTAATAAACCCAAAGATGAAAACATTTGTGGTAAGAACTCATCATTTGACAAAAAAAATTGCTGTGAAAACTGGGAAACAGTTTGATGTAAACTAGTCATAGACCAACATCTCATACCATATAACAAGATAAGATCAAAATGGATAAATGATTTAGACATAAAGGGTGATTCTAAGTATATTAAGGGAGTATGAAAAAGATATACCTATCCAATATATGGACAAAGAAAGAGTTTCCAATCAAACAAGGGATAGAGATGATGATAGGAAATGAAACAGTTAATTTAGATTACATGAAATTAAAACTCCTTTGCACAAACAAAATTAGTGCAGCCAAAATTAGAAGGAAAACAAAAACAAGACAAAAGTACAAGAAGTTTTTCTGACATCGTTTTATTTCTCAAATTTGTAAGTAACAGAACCAAATTTACATAAAAAGGAGTCATTCTCCAGTTGATAAGTGGTTGAATGATATGAACAGTTTTCAGGAGAAGAAATCAAAGTTATCAATAGTCACATTAAAAAATGCTCCAAATCACTAAGGATTAGAGAAATAAAAATTAAAACAACTTTTTAGAAACCAATTTACACCTATCAGATTGGATAATATGACAGAAAAGGAAAATGACAAATTCTGGAGGGAATGGGGGGGGGAGGCACTAATGCATTGTTGGTGGAGCTGTGAATTAGTCCAGCTATTCTAGAGAATAATTTGCCATTATATCCAAAGTGTTATAATGGTGTACAATCCTTCGAATCAGTAATTTTACTATTAAGTCTGTAAACCAAAGAGATCAAAGGAAATAGCAAAGGATCTATTTGTACAAAAATATTTATGGCAGCTCTTTTTGAGGTGGCAAAGAATTGGAGATGAAGAGAATGTCCATTAATTGGGGAATGACTGAACAAGCTGTTGTATATGACTGTGATTGAATATTATTGTATTGTAAAGAAATGACAAGGAGAATAATTTCAGAAAAACCTGAGGAGACTTAGATGAACTTAAGCAAAATGAAATGAGCAGAAATAGGAGAACATTGCACACTATAACAGATATATTTTAAGGATGATCAACTATGAAAGACTTAACTACTCTGAGCAAGACAATGATCCAAGTCAATTCAAAAGGACCCATGATAAAAAAAAAAATTCTATCCACCTCCAGAGAGTGAATTGAGGAACTCTGAATGTCGAGTAAAGTATATTTTTTCACTTTATATAATTTTTTTGTCTGTCCTTTCTTTTGCAATATAGCTAATGTGAAAAACACACACATATGCATATTTCATATATACATATATGTATATGTAAACATACGTACACACAAAAATACTTAAACATGTATTTGTTTGTCTTTCATTTTCAAAGAGCACAAGTGACATCATGGGGTGATAGCTTGACTTGTACATGAATTGGATTTAAGTGAGGCAGATTCACATAAAGTCATCACCCTCACTCTTCCTGATTCATCAAAATTTTGTGGCAGGACAAAAGTCAAGATAACTGGCAATTGCCCTGGGATTCAGTGAATAACTTTGGTGTCTTCAATGTCTGACCAAGCTTTAAGCATTCCACAATGCCTGCTTCAGTTACTTTAATGGCCTTTGGAAGAAATTGTTCTCATCCACCCATTGCACTGAGGAAAGCTTTCACATATTAGGGGTAGATATCGCCCTAACTTATCTATAGGTTTGACACTTGTCAGTTACCCTCAACTTGGTTTAGTCCATCTGCTGAAATTGTTTTCCTGGGGTGCTATCACTGACACCCTATAGTATCATGGAGTCACAGTTAAGAGCTGGGTGAAGGTGAACACCAATGGTAGATAAGCTTCTTTAAAAAGTGTTTGGCGGAGACAAGATGGTGGCGTAGAAGCAACAAGATTCCACAGGTACCACATAGCCACCTCAAATACCCATAAAATATGACTCTAAACAAATTTTAGGGCTCCAAAACTCACAACAGAAAAACACATCTCCAACTGAAGGCAGCTCAGCAGAAAGGACTCATCGCAGTGTGCTGGGAACCGAAACCAACCCAGCCTGAAACTGTGGCTTGGCTTCAGGGTGGCCAGCACCAGCTGCAGCTGGAGCCTTCAGGAGAGTGGATCAGTGGCAGCTGTTGCAGTTTCCAGAATTATCAAGCCATAAGAAACAAGGACTAAGTGAAAGGTCAGTGGAACTCAGCTAAATCTGGGGAAGAAAAGCAGTCTGGTAGAACTGCCTCCAGGGCAAGGAAGCAGCAGAAGTGGTGGCCTTGCAGCCACCTCCATGTGGCTGCTTCAGAGCTCCTAGCCTGCAGACAGCAGGGGAGCCAAGCAATTGCTCACAGGCTAAGTGCTCTTGTGTTAAGCGGCCTGGATCCAGATCATGGTCTTAGGTGGTGGTCCTGGGGTGCATTTTCATTGAGCCAAAGCTGGTGGGGGCTGTAGCAGCCTCCAATAACTCTGGCAGCTGTGAAAACCCCAGAGATTTGGGACAGAGCTTTCCCCTCTGGAAGCAGAGTTCCACAGAGCTAAAAAATCAAGTAATTCACTGGCAACATGAGCAGGCAAAGGAAGCAAAGGAAGAACAGCAATTGAACTCTAGAATTCCTTTTTGGGAACAAAAAGGATCAAAGTGTGGAACAGGAGGAGGACAACACAGTCATAACTCCCACACTAAAAGCTTCCAAGAAACATGTAGACTTCCTACAAACCATAGATCAGCTTAAGAAGGATTTTGAAAACCAAATAAGAGAAGTGGGGGGAAAATTGGGAAGAGAAATGAGAATGATGCAAGAAAATCATGAAAAGAGAGTCAACAACTTGACTGAAGAAAATAACACCTTAAAAAATAGATTAACTCAAATGGCAAAAGAGGCCCAAAAAGCCAATGTGGAAAAGAATGCCTTAAAAAGTCAAATTTGCCAGATGGAAAAAGAATCTCAAAAGCTTTCTGAAGAGAATAATTCCTTCAGAATCAGAGTGGAGCACATGGAAGCAAATGACTTTATGAGAAATCAAGATACTATTAAACAGATCCAAACAAATGAAAA
>CM053580.1:253142146-253157306 GCA_028627135.1 Pseudochirops cupreus
TATTATTATTATTATTATTATTATTAACTACATGCAACTGGGAATTAACATATACAGGCACTGGGATAAGGAGACCCATCCTGCCCTATCAGAAAGTCAGAGGGGCAATGGGGGAGGACATAGGAGAGAGCAGATTGGGGGAAGGGCTATACAATGAGATGGCTGTTTTGAGATGGCCAGTAAGGGAAAAATGTGGAAAAAATTTGTAACAATCTCGTGGAAATGAGTGATGTAAACAAGAAAATAATTAAATTAAATTTAAAAAAGTGTTTGGCAGGGACAGCCAGGTGGTGCAGTGAATAGAGCACCAGCCCTGGAGTTAGGAGGACCTGAGTTCAAATGTGGCCTCAGGCACTTGACACTTACTAGCTGTGTGACTTTGGGCAAGTCACTTAACCCCAATTGCCCTATCTTCCCTTCTCAAACAAACAAAAACCAAAAACAAACAAATAAATAAATAGAGCTTGGCAATCTCTCACACCAGAGGTTCTAGTCCTCTCTGAATAACTCATATATCCCATATGTACATACATATATATTTATATTAGAGTTACTTTTGTCTCTTTAAAACTTCTACTCATTTTTCATGGTTGTCTTCTCAGACCAAGTAGAACAGCTCTAATCACCTCTTCTCCAAGGCATCTTTTCAAGTTCTTGAGGAAAGCTATTATGCTTCCCTCCCCCTTCCTCTAAGTGTATCTACTTCTTTGGGGTAAGTTTAAAACCTCTCAGTTTCTTAAACTTATCTTTTTCACATGACAAAGGTCTTTTTCTCCTGACATAAGTCAAAGGAATTCTAAGGGCAGAGTAAGCCCATGTTTCAGCAAGGCATTTTATAAGCCTCTCATGATATATTTCTGCAAACAACATAGAGATGCAGTCTAGATGACAATACGATTGTTGATTTGCAATAACTTTAGTAACTACACCCAAAAAACCATTCCTTAATGGATGGATATTAAATTGGAGGGAATTTTGTAGCAGGATGTCCTAGGGATCTGTTTTGTTCAACAATTTTTTCAATAACTTGGAAGAAGGCATACTTGTCAGTGCTTATTAATTTTGTAGATAACGTGAAGTTGAGATGGATAGCTAACACACTGGAGGAAAGGGAATCCAAAAGTATCTTGATGGGATAGGACAATGAGCTAAATCTAAGAAGAAATGTAATAAGGAACTCAACTTCTTCACTTGAGTTAAAAACCAACTACAAGTAATCAGAATGAGTGAGACACAACCTAACAGTCATTCACTGGAAAAAAAAAATCGAGGCACTTTGATATACTTGGAAGCTCTATTTGAGTCAAAAGTGCAATATGACAATCAAATTAGCTAATGTAAACTTAAGCTATATTAATAAAAATATGATATACAGACCACAGAATATGATAAGATTCCCTTTATACTTCTTCTCTTAGTAAAACAGTGAAAGTAATACAACTGACCCATGGGAGTGGGGTAGAGAAAAAAATGTAGACCCTTTTAAAGGAGAGGAAGAAACATTCTACAACCTCTACCACTCTTATCAAGCTTACTTGTACCCCAGTTATTTTAAGGATGAGTCTTCTTTGGGGGAAAGAGGCAGAGAGACAAAGAAACAGAGACAAAGATGAGATCAAGAATGAGCCTACTTGGAATATGAGTGCGCTAATAAGAAATGATGAAGAGGTTGGTTTCGGAAAAATCTGGAAACACTTATAGCAGTGGTTCTCAACCTTCCTAATGCCACGACCCTTTAATACAGTTTCTTCATGTTGTGGTGACCCCCAACCATAAAATTATTTTTGGTGCTTCTTCATAACTGTAATTTTGCTACTGTTATGAATCATAATGTAAATATCTGATATGCAGGATGTATCTTCATTGTTACAAATTGAACATAACCCACAGGTTGAGAACCACTTACTTATAGGAACTGATAGAAAGAAGTGAACAGAACTAGAAGATCATTGTGCTCAGTAACAGAAATATTGATGATGACTGGCGAGCATCAAATAAATTATGATCAACTGTGAAATACTTACCTATTCTGATCAATACAATGATCCAGGACAATTCCATTGGACGTATGATTAAAATGCTATCCAAACCCAGGGAGAGAACTGATGAAGTCTGAGGGCAGATTGAAGTATAATTTTCTTATTTCATTTTTCTTGCTTTTTGTGATATGGCTAATAAGGAATTATATTTTGTATGATTCCACATGCATAACTGATATCATATTGCCTATCTTTTCAATGAATGGAGGAGAAAGAAAATTTTAATCTCAGCATTAAATAAAAAGATTGTTCAAAATAAATAACAATAAATTAAAATTCTAAAAAATGAGCATACTGTCAAACACACTATCAGCATAATTTGTTAAACTGATAGCAACATGCTGTCAAAAATGTGCACTATCCAGGGAAATCAGCAGTTTAATAATGAACATACAAAATGATTGTTAATTAAACTACCAAATAATGATATCATCCATTGACATTTTTAGCTCCATAACACATATATAAATTTTATTAAAATGACTACAAGAAAAAAAACCCATGATTTTTATGAATAGCAAAAAATAAAAGGCACAGAATTATTCCTGGAAAGAGGATTATAATGGATTAACTAATGCTCTAGCCCTAACAGTCTCTTCCTGGACATGAGGGCATAGGGATTTCCCATCATCTAGCAGAAGAAAAAAGAAAAAAAAGATGAAAGGAAAAATTACTATTCAATCCTTCCTTGTCCTGCAAGACAAGAAGCTTTCACCACGTTGGCATATAGAGAAGCTGATACCCACACTCTGTCTCCAAGTGTTTGAGCCTTCAGAAAAGTGTATAGACAGAACATAAAACAAAGTGAAAAAGCTGCTTATGGTCAAAGGGAAAGAAAGAGAAGATAATTATCAAATACCTGTCTTTAGCCCTAACTATGTAAGTCAGATTGGGTCACATAGTCCTAGTCACATTTTCTTGCTCTAAGTCAAGCTTGTACCTGAGCTTCTCCCCTCAAAAATGAGGCAATACCTTACCATCTATATTCCAAGCTGGGTCAGCTAACAGGCCAGTTTTAATGAGAGGGACCTGAGCCATTCACATGCAACAAACCTTCCCCTCAAACCAAATCCCCTGTGAATTTCCTGTGCTGGCCAGAGCTAAGTGAGACATATGGTATCCTACCCTTACTAATAGCTAAATGGTACAAGTTGTTAATTATGATATTGTTAAGGATTCGTAGAGCTAAGAAGGCCTTGTTCCAATAGTCTATAGGCTTCAATGTGTTTCAGTACTTCCACTCCATTGGAACCTTCTGTTAAACCTGGATGAAAGTATGGGGAGTCTAAAAACGCAAACACTATCACTTTACTGGCACAAAATAAAGGAACAGGGAGGGAAGAGAAAAAGCAGCTTTCTTCTTACCATATTATTATACTATGCTTCATTAGGAAGGTAGCTAGAAGATCAAAACTATTGGCATGTCTGTTATGTCTTTGAAGGAGCCATTTTAGAGGTCCTATAATGTGAACCGTCAGTAGGACAATGACAATTTGGGACTGTTACTTTGAACCTGAAAAGTCCTTGTGGAACGTATCTCTTAGAGCAGTGGTTCTCAACCTTCCTAATGCCACGACCCTTTAATACAGTTCCTCATGTTGTGGTGACCCCCAACCATAAAATTATTTTCGTTGCTACTTCATAAGTATAATTTTGCTACTGTTATGAATCGTAATGTAAATATCTGCTATGCAGGATGTATTTTCATTGTTACAAATTGAACAGAACCCACAGGTTGAGAACTGCTGTCTTAGAGTGTAATTCCTCCAATAGTTGTTAGAGGTGCTATCACCATAATCAGATGATATCTGGATTACTGCAGTTTGATCTGAATCTGACTCTCAGGAAAGAGAAGTTCGAACAAATCCAGTGAAAAGGAAGCAGTCCAATGAGGGGACTCAAAAATCATGTTACTTGAGAAATGTTTAAGGGACTTAGGCATGTTTAGCATGGGTAATAAGGTCATACTCCCAAAGGGTTTTAAGTTTTGAAAAAAAAAATTTCTTGATCACTCTATGAAGATATAGCTTAAATATTAATATTATTTTAAACTAGGTCTATGGTTTCATTGTGACTAGAGAATTCCACTGAAGAAATCTCCTCTACCAACAGAGATTAGCTAGTGCCCTGGATTTTGTCATCCCTGAGGCTTGCCTGAGGGTACTGATAGGTGAACAGGTACTTTTCAGGATTTTATAAACAGTATGTATCAGAAGTGAGACCTGGACTGATATCTTCCTGACTCTGAAAATAGTTTCTATCTTGGAGAATTTTCTGACTCTCCTCTGTATTTTACAATTGATGCAACTATTAATTAGAGATGTTAAGTAATTGTCCAGGGCCATCTAATGCCAGTAAACATTAATGTGGAGACTTAAATGTAAGTCTCATTCCATGGCAAATTTAGCCATCTTGTTTTGGACACCACACTGAGACGTGTGCGTGTGTGTGTGTGTGTGTGTGTGTGTGTGTGTGTGTGTGTGTGTGTAGAGGAAAAGAAACATGGTGATTTAATCAGTCACCAAATATTTATTAGCTGCCTACCTACTATGTGACAAGTACTATGCTAAGCATTGGGAATGCCAAAAAAGGCAAAGGAAATTCATTTCTTCAAGGAGTTCATAATATAATGGAGAATACAAGATACAGATAATGGCATACAAACAGTATATATAGGACAAATAGGAAATAATCAACAGAAGGAAGGCACTTGAATTAAGAGGGATCGGGAAAGGCATCCTGGAGAAGGTGGAATTTTATCTGAGGCTTTGAGGAAGTCAGGGAAGCCATTTGGGGAATATAAAGAGGGAGAGTTCTTGGAGTTAGGAGATCGTATATCTTATCTGAAGAACAACAAGGAAGACAGATGACACTGGATAGAAGGGTATGTGGGAGGAAGAATGGGAGCTGTCAAGTGAGGAAGATTGGAAAGGTAGGAGAGGGGTAGATTATGAAGGGCTTCAGTTGCCAAAGACGAGGTTCTATATGTGCTCCTGGGAGTGATAGGAAGCCCTGGAATGTATTGAGTAAGGGAGGGACATAGATCCTCACTTTAGGAAGATTGCTTTGACAGATAAATGGAGGATGAGCTGGAGTGGGAAGAAATTTGTGGCAAAGAGACCAACTCAAACCCTATTGCTACAGTCTAGGTCAGCGGTTCTCAACCTGTGTGTTGTGCCCCTTTGGGGGTCAAACAGGGTCGCCTAAGACCATCAGAAAACGCGTATTTCCAATACAATTTCCAATGGTCTTAGGAACCGAGGACACCGCTCCTCTATCCATCTCCAGGTGGGTCCACCCACATGCAGACACACCCACATATGAGTATTAAAGGGTTGAGGCATTAGGAAGGTTGAGAACCACTGGTCTAGGTGAGTAGTTCAGGCATGAAGTGACAATAACCTTTCTGGACAAAGATGGTGGCAGTGTCAGAATATACGTATTTCAAATGTTTGAAAGACTGTCAGGTGGAAAAAGAATTAGACTCATTCTACATAGTAAAGAGGCGGGGAAGAGAATTATGAACAATACATGCAAGTTACCAGGAAGAGAATTTCAGCTCAATGAATAAAAACTTTCTATCACTCAGAGCTGTCCAACAATAGCATGTGTCTTGCTTTAGAGATAATGAGTTCTTTGTCACTGAAACTAATTAGAGGTTAGCTAATCACTCATCATGAACTTTGTAGAGGTGACTGCATGAGGTTTGAGTTTTAAGAGAAAATATTTTAATTTTCATGAACAGGAATCTGAAAGGGTAGTAGACTAAAGAGTCTCAAACATCATTAATATTTAAAATCTGACTTATAAGAACTGAACTTTTTTTCTCAAATATGACATAACATCTCAAAATTTCAAATGTTTGAAGGAAGATACCATATATCAATGGGAGTTTTTAACTGTTCTTTAATAATAATAGCCAAGAGATCCAGATTTAGAATCACACAGAATTGAATTCAAATCAGATAGTTATATGCAGTATTGTTATGAGGATCAAATGAGACATTTATAAAGAATTTAGCCCAGTCTCTGGCACACAATGGGAACAATATGAATTCTTCTTCCCTTTCCCTTCCCTTTAAACATAGGACATTGAAGCAGTCACTTATTTATCCCCCTTAATCCATGTTCACTAAGTTTGTGTGTTTCTGAAGAGGCATTTATGGCTTGAAAATAAATAAGGACTTCCTAATGCCATATAGCATAAAAATATAAATAATATTTTATATACCAAAGTGAGGCCACAAAATAACTGGTGGTAATGCAAAGTGACCACTAAGCCATAATGAAGAGCATAGTCTTGGTAAATTCAGGTCTCTATGTTCACATGGAACTTACTTCAGTCCATTTTATTCCAGGAAATAAAATCTGTGTGAAGGGTAAAATGATTATGATGTTTATGATACCCAAATAAATAATTTAAAATTTTGTTATTTTCAGTAACAATTTCTAAAATATTTCAGGAAAGCCCCACAGGCTTTGTAAAACTTGACTAACAATGACACCAAAGTATACATTATTTAAATCAGATAGGCTTATGAAAAGAGTGTTAGAGAACAAATTAGAAGGAGTAAGAATACACTGATTCCAGACTCCATTAAAATCTGTTTAGTTTAATCAAAAAGAAAAAGGCAAACCAACTCTAACACTTTGGGGAGCTGAGTTACCTGGAAAACTTCCATATTTACATTCTTCTGCATGATTTAGAGTTATGTAAATGGATTAGAAAATGTGTACTCATAACTATTACTTTATTTTATTTATTTTTTTGTTGTTCCTTGATATGTAGATATGCATTAGTCTTTATGCAAACAAGAAAACACAGACCCAGAAACATTAAAGTTATTGATTAATGTCATGCTGAAAATCCATTAAGAGAATATACCTTTGTTGACATTAAGCACTGTGTGTTTTCATTGGATTGTGAGAGATTGATAGATATATATGAATAAAAATTGCACAGAATGTGAATATATGCATCTGTACTAGTAATAGAAGCATATAAACCAAGGAAATGACAGATTTGTCCAATATCTAGTAAATAAACACAAATTAAGGAGTAAGAGGCAAAATGGACTGTATCTTTTAGAAATAATCCGATTGCTACTCAAAACAAGCCTACATAGAAGGCATTAAGTAGTATTTTGAATTTACTGACAGAGAAACCAGGATACATATTAAATCAAGTATTACTAGCTTTAGTGTTTACTTCATATCTCACAAATAATCCTTCAAGAGTTATTATAAGGAGTCAGGGAAAGGTGAAGAAAAAGACAAAGGTCTTACTAGTTGATCATCTAGAAAACATTTCTTAAGCACTCTGGAAGAAGCAATATCCTAAACCCTCTGCAAGTTAGACTAGATTTTCCTTAGAAGGTATTGAGACTTCTCTCAAGACTTGGTTGGTTCAGAGGACTAAAATCTCCAACTATTGAAAACTCACCTTCATCACCTGAGGACAAAGCATCCATAGAGCTCTAAGGCAACGGTTCTCAACCTTCTTAATGCTGCGACCCTTTAATACAGTTCCTCATGCTGTGGTGACCCCCAACCATAAAATCATTTTTGTTGCTACTTCATAGCTGTAATTTTGCTACTGTTATGAATCATAATGTAAATATCTGATATGCAAGATGTATTTTCATTGTTACAAATTGAACATAACTCACAGGTTGAGAACCCCTGCTCTAAGGGATTCTGATGCTAGGCTGGTGTAATATCTTCTCAACCCATTGAAAGACCTCACCTGGAGCCCATTAAGGGAAACCTGCTTAGGGGAGTTGCTTGTAGGAAGGCTTTCACACCTTTTGCTAACTTTTAATTAGGCACGGAGTCCTGAGCATTGTGATGCCTTCTAGCTCTGAAAAATGTATACGTAATTTCAGCTGGTATTTTGCTTTGGTGGTTCACTTATGAGAAGAATCTTTTGATTCTCTGGTCGAGATTCAGAGTGGCTGCTGCCTGCCCTCTCAGCACTAACTGAAAATGTGGGAGCATGAATGTGGGCCAGGTGGAAATCTGAAGCATTCATACATTTAGTGCATGGACTCCAATCAAATCTCAAATAAACATCTGAGGGTCCAAGTTTTTAAAATATAGCTAAAGCACTTACATCATACTTTTTCATGGGAAACTTCATGTTGTTTATTACATGAGGCACCTAGCTTGCAATCTTTAGGAGGCCATTCCCTTGGGACACTTCCCTCCTTACTTATCTGATGTATCACTACTTTATCTATATCTCTCAAGTAGCCAGGGTTTTAGGAAGGGTCAGAATGTTCCCAGCTTCCCTTGCACAGAGGGAGGATGAACGGAGGGTGGTAAGTCAACATTCCAAGATACTGGACCCAAGCAGGTGGAAACAAGCTCAAGTGGGCCCTTGGCCTGGATTTCCACCCATGGCAGATGCTTGAGAGCTAACCCTCGGCAGCGCCCCCTACAAGTGGCCGTATCTTCAGAGTTCCCCAGCTGCTCAGATATAAAAGCTCTCATGATCCAAAGATATATGTAAAGTGTGCAGTTGATTCAGGCAACCAGAGCCCTCTCTGTTGGTCTTTATATTTCTGCTTATATTTTCTGTTTGTATTTTCTCGGAAGTTCAGGGTCCTGACTTCCCCTGAACTAATGAATGTAATTTAAAAAGACTGTTGATCCCTTAAACAGCTATCTTTCCTAGTAAAGCAAATCAAAGAACCTGTGATAGTAGTTATCCTGGATAGGTATGCCAGTGTGGTTGCCACTACAGCTGGCAGAAGCCAATGGGTAATTCAGTCACATTAACCAAAGTTACTCAATATGCCCTCAATGCCTATTCTTATTGAATATCCCTCTCCAGTTAGCCCTACGTGAATATAATTTTTGTTCAGCCACTTGACAAACATTTTTTGAGAACCTACAATGTATGACAGGTACAGTACTAAACACTAGGAATAAAAATGCAAACAAAATTATGGTCAGTTCTATGAGGAGCTTAGAATCTAATGGGCAAAGATAGCACACAAAAGGCAGCTGAAAAGCTAGGGGGAGTAGTGGGGTGGGTGGGTGGGAATTACTGGCACTCTGATATGGGAGAGTTCCAAATAGATCAAAAAACAGTGTAGCTAGCAGGAAACTGGGAGAAAAACTGTACTGGGCTCTATATGTAAATAGAGGCTCTGGAGCCCATGGTCCAAACCTCCAAAAGGGATCCATGTAATAGGACAAAGAATATTGATAACAATGTGAGTACTAGCTAGATTCATTCTTACAGTATAATGAGATTTCCCAGTGATGAATTTCCTAGGGAAGGAAGACATGTTGAAGGAGTTCAAAGAAGTAATGTAGCTGGTGGAAAATTGTGAAATGTTAAAGGATTTACAAGCATCTAATTTTGTTCTCATATTGAATCTAAATTAACAGAGTACCGGCCTGAGTCATGCTTGAACTGGAACACACATTCACTAGGCTCAGAACAAAGCATTGTGCTAAGCATTACAGAAAGAAAGAAAAATTAAAAGCAGTCCCTGCTCTCAAGGACCTTGCATGCTAATGTAATTCAAAGCTGTTTCTCTTAAATTATGTCTCTTTGTATACATTATACCAAAATTCTATATTATTATCTTGATTTCTCATGAAAGTATTTCCTTAGAATGTTTGTAGGCAATACATATCCTGCCTATAGAATCCAAGTGTTCAAAGAGTGAGAAGATCATATATCAAGATCTGTAGCAGGATTCAAAGGTCATAAAGTCCAATAGTCACTTCACAAATGAGGACATTGATGCACCAGCACATTAAATGACTTGCCTAAGGTCATACAGGTGGCAAGCATAAATTAAAATTTGAACTTAGGTCCTCTGCTTTTTGAACCAGTTCTCTTTCCACTGCACCACACTGCCTCTCTGTTGATACCTGAATCCAATGATTGATCATGGTATAGAGGTACCTCTAGATCAGCAGTTCTCAACCTCTGGATTATGTTCAATTTGTAACAATGAAAATACATCCTGCATGTCAGAAATTTACATTACAATTCATAACAGTAGCAAAATTACAGCTATGAAGTAGCATCAAAAATAATTTTATGGTTGGGGGTCACCACAACATAAGGAACTGTATTAAAGGGTCATGGCATTAGGAAGGTTGAGAGCCACTGCTTTAGATTCTTAAAGCACAACAGTGTTCTGATGGGTTTGACCAGGCTGGTAAGGCTTTGCATGTACATAAATGACAAGTGATGTATCTCTTGCATAAAGACTGGTCCTTTTTGGCTCCAGTCCTATTACCTCTGACATTTGAATATCACAGATTGTACATCTATCAAATAGAAAGATTTTCAAGAATTTTATCTCAATTTGGAGAGTTTCATTGCCAAGATGTTGACCACTAGGTATGAATTTTTTGGCCTTGGTAACTTATAGAAATTTATGTTAATCGAGGAATATTTTTATTCACACTGATGAAATATTTTTGCACTCAGGAATTACGTATCAGAGTTTGCGTACAGAATTTGAAAGCATTCAAGAATACTATATGTACCAGTGAAGGAAAATAAGGGATAATAGCAAGGACTATGTTAAATTGTGAGAAAAGTACAAGTGAAGATTCAGCAGTTTTCAAGGGTGTGCACAATTTTGTAGCTACTGAGTCAACATATTTTAAATTGTTACTTCAGAAAACCAATCTCTTCTTAGCGTCTTTCTACTGCTGATCGCAGCCTTGCTGTCCATTTCCAAAAGGAAGAGAATGATAAAAGCAAGGGAAGAGAGAGACAGAGACAGAGAGAGAGAGACAGACAGAGAGAGATAGACAGAGAGAGACAGAGAGACAGAGAGAGACAGACAGAGAGAGAGACAGAGAGACAGAGAAACAGAGAGACAGAGAGAGACAGAGAGACAGAGACAGAGAAACAGAGAGACAGAGAGAGAGAGACAGAGAAACAGAGAAACAGAGAGAGAGACAGAGAAAGACAGAGAGAGAGACAGAGACAGAGAGAGAGACAGAGAGACAGAGACACAGAGAGAGACACAGAGAGACAGAGACAGAGAGACACAGAGAGCAAGAAAAGACAGGAATAGGTTAAATGAGGAACAATGAAAAATAACTAAATGCAAACTTCTAAGAGAAAATGGAAACTGAAGGGGGCAGAGAGAAATAGAAGAACCAAAATGATTGTCAGATCTATACAGCTGCCATGAAATTACAGATGTGTTCACTGGGGAAATGAGATGCATGATAACCCCTTGGAGGAGCTTCCGCCTATATGAACTCAGAAGAAACCATATTCCTTTCCTAGGATGTACTATAAAGTTCAAGGAAAGCACCAGTACTGACATAAAATTGAGTTGGATGTTCAAATAATACTATGTGAGGCTAGGGAAC
The DNA here is from genome assembly GCA_028627135.1 of Pseudochirops cupreus. Lineage (NCBI taxonomy): Eukaryota > Metazoa > Chordata > Mammalia > Diprotodontia > Pseudocheiridae > Pseudochirops > Pseudochirops cupreus. Next base: position 253,153,546 of record CM053580.1, read on the forward strand.
ATCTGCCCCTCACACAAAAAATAGAGTGCAGTCAGCTTTCAAAATACAGAGGCAGAGGTTCAGGATATAGTGTTTGCTAGAAAGAAAAGAAGTAGCTGTAGTTAAGTTACTGGAATGACTAATGAGTAAGCCATTAACTGGTACTTTTCATCTTGAAAACAAAAGGAGGAAGGAATTCTGAGCATCAGGAAAACCCTGCTGCTGTTGATCTACTCTGGCCACTTCTGCTTTGATAAGGCAGGTGATTAATTGATTAAACTCAATAGTCTTCACATTGAGATAGCTTTCCTTGCAAATGTATGTTTATGTGACTCTGTGGGGCTTCCTCAGAGCCTGCTCACTCAGGTTTGTGTTGTAGGATTTGGAACATCTGTGCATTCCACAAAGAGCATAGGGACCTTACCAAAAGAGATCCATGGATTTGGATCTGTCTGAGGGCAGGAAGAAAAGGTCAAGGAGTATGTTTGAGGTGGCTAGTTTATGAGGGGAAGACCATATAGAGGAAACCTGGTTCCTGACTGGATTTTCTCACAAAGACACCTGCTATTATTAGTATTTATACATGAAGATTGAAAGTTTAAGAGACAGTTTAAGAAATTGTCATAGAAGGGTATTTGTGTCTGTGTGTGTGTGTGTGTGTGTGAGAGAGAGAGAGAGAGAGAGAGAGAGAGAGAGAGAGAGAGAGAGAGAGAGAGAGAGAGAGAGAGAGAGAGATCCCCAGGGTCACAAAACTAGTATGTATCAGAGGCTGGACCTGAATCCAGGTCTTCCTGATCTATGTCTTTATATCTTATTGATTGAATACAATCTGTACTGTATGTTTACATACTGATTTGAAATTATATTTTAGCTTTATATATTAAATTTTTCATACTAAGATGATATTTATTGTGGCCAGGGATTAGGCCATAGCATATATCTTTCAGAGTATCTAGAACAGTCGTAGACATATATTTGGTTGCTTGGTCATTGTCCTTCATTCTTGAAGCACACCAAAGTGACATCATTATGTTGGGGTTAAGTTACAGTGTATCTCATTGTGGCTCATCAGATCAATATGAATTCAAAGGCTCTGTCATGAGTCAGGCACACATATTCCATTTGAACATTTGGAGTGGAGGTGTCTCTAAATTTGCACATCTAACATTTCTTTTGAGCTACTGCAATTCTGCTTTGCTCATGGAGCACAATGCCTTCCTCAATGCAAGCACTCCTTGCTGGACAGTCATGTACCAGTGTCTCTCATGCCTTGAACTGATTCCCAAGTTCTTCCGAGAGATCTTGAATTGTATTCCTTCTTTTGGCCTCCATTTGAGCACATGTCTTGTGTAAGGTAAAAAAATATAAGAAAATGTATGTTTGACATTTGAACAACGTGGCCAGCACATAGGAATTGCTCTTTCTGCAGTAGAGTTTGAATGTTCAAGAAGGAATCTCAGTGTCTGGTAACTCATTCTGTCAGTTTATCTTCAGAATCTTCCTATAGAAAATTCAGATAAAAATGATTAATTTTACTGACATGGCATTGGTAGACTGTCCAGATTACACAGGCATACCACAATGACATCAACACAGCCGCATTGTAGACCTTGAGTTGGGTAGGCTCTCCCATGCTTTCCTTTGGAGCCTCCCTAACACTGAACTAGCTCTGGCAATGTATGTGTCAATTTTATTACCTATGTGAACATTCCTTAAAAGTATACTGCAAAAGTAAGTGAACTTATCTACATCCTTCACAACTTCTCTATTTGCTGTTAAGTTATAGTTCCATATATGGGTGATTCAGTGCTGGCTTGTCGAGAACCTCTGTTTTCTTGGTGGTAGGCCCATAATACACAATCAAATATAATTTTGTTGTTTCTAATTGTGAACACTCACTTCAGCTGAATTCATGTTTCTTTTGGCCCCTGTTTTTTAACCTTACCAATCTAATCTTCCTACTTTGCTTCAGAGCAAAAAGATGATATCTAATGAAACTGGACTTGGAGGAGCACTCTGTTCTGTTTCTCACTAAGAAGAGAAGAGCCAGCTCAGCTCTTTTGTCTGGCTGAATGAGTGGCCAGGTAAGAGATGATGGTCATAAAACTAAAGTGTAGCTATGATGCCACACACACTATAAATTTTTGTTATTTGACTGCTAAACCTTATTTTTTTATTCATTTTCAATGATTGTTTGGAAATGTTAATTTCTTTTTAAAGGTTAAAAAAGTAGTTTATTTTGGAAAAAAAAAAGAATTGTGTGATAAAGCTCACCAAAGTACTTTCCAGAATCTCACATGACATGAGCTGATGCTGTCATTCTCCTGGTTTCAGAACACCTGAAATTTATCTCAAAATTCGCACTCTAAATAAAATAAAATGTTTGACCTCCAGTGATTATGGGAGTTAAATTTAATTGTTTTGTAGTAACATCACACTTGAATAAGAGTTTGACCACTTATAACTCCCTACGTGCAGAGAATACACACAAAGCTTTAAGCATGGTGGCCACCTGGAGTCCAGTGTTGCATTCGGCCTAGAGCATTTAATTTTTACTTTAGGAAACACAAATTCTGCTAACAAAAGATAATATTACTAATAGCTCACATTTATAGGGTCCTTTAAGGTTTTCCAAGTACTTTACACATCTTTTCTTTTTCATCAATATACCTACAAAGTGCTATAATTATCCCCATCTTACAGATTAGGACAGAGAGGCTCAAAGTGACTTCCTCAAAGTTATACAGCTAATGTCTGAGGTGATTTTGAGATCCAGGTTCTTTTTTTTTTTAAATCCAAGCCTCTACCATGCTATAATGTCTCTGAATAGTATGGAGAACTGATAACACACAGGTATAGATTATGTGTTCATTTGAAATGCAACCTGGATATGCTAGCCTTGATTATCCAGTATGTAAATTATCCCAACTTCTTCCATTTTTTTTCCTCCTCTTTTGCTTTTGGATGATTCTACTAGAATTCTGTAATAGTTCATCAGAGAATGGGAAGATGAAACCAGGCAACTTTGCTGTACATTATTCACTATAGTAAAAAGGTTTGCTGGCAGAGAAGGCTTAAAACCTATTACCAGTGTGCGCTTTTTTGGATGTTGCTAGATATCAATTTTGTAGTCCCCGGTTAACTATAAATGATGAGTTAGTTGTAACAATCAATAACAGCTGAGTACCTAGTACTCTTCTAGGCACTGTCTTCTACTTTGTGGTGGTTCATAATCAGCAGGGTGCTGCAGCATGAATTCAGAATTGAAAGTGTAACCTGATTTTTACTAATTCAGTGGATGTGAATAGTATTAAACTCTGCTTAAAAGAAAGTGAATTGTTGAACTGCCAACCCTCTACCAATAACACTATAGTCTCTTAGTTAAAGTTTAAGCTTTTATGGACATCTACATGGAGCTCCAAGGAATTCCACAATTTATCCAGGTTGACATGGCCAGGATGGGATTGGCCTACATAAAGTGAGGGAAGGTTAGGATAATATTGGGAACAAAACAATCAAAAAACAAATCAAACCATGATTTCAAACACTAAAATTTATCTAAATAAATAAGTACCTACAGTACTTTATTGCAACACCATGTCAGTCATTTTTCTCAACTGAAACACACACACACACATATACATATGCATATGCATAAACACATACATATACATATACACACATAAATTCACTATACCATGTTATCACATATAGATAAAGCTATATGAGATAACACTGTATAGTGAAAAAAAAAAGGCTTAAAACCTCAAGATACAGCTTCA
>CM053580.1:253157806-253178958 GCA_028627135.1 Pseudochirops cupreus
AGAATCTACAATCTAAAGTTCCATAATCAAATGGTATATATACATACATATATATATATATATTTATATATATGTATGTATATATGCAATTATTATTATTACATCCAACTGGAACTTGAGATACACAGGCACTGTGGTTGGGAGATCCATCCTGCCCTACCGAAAAGTGACATAGGAGAGAATAGACTGGGGGAGGGGGGGACACACTGGTGACTGTTTTGGGGTAGTGGGTAGGTGAAAGAAGGGGAGAAAATATGTAACTCAAAATCTTGTGGCAATGAATGATGCAAACTAAAATAAAATTAAAAAAAAACAAAAACATTACTTCAAAATAAAATCTGTCTAAACTTTCATGATTTTTTGAGGTTATCTAGTATGTCTCCTTTACAAAAAGAGAGTTAAAATTAAGTTTTTGTTAAATTGAATTGCTTGGAAGATGCTTTCTGATTAGCATTACAACTCCTATTTCTATATTGCTTTAAATTTTTCCCCAGAAATGCATATAATATTCTTGTGAGATACAAAGAATATTTTTTGGGGGGAAGACACCGATTTTAATCAATATGGATTAAAAATGCTTCTACCCATGCAGATCAACAATTCCTCTGAAACTGAGAGGATGAAGAGTCATTAAGTGACTCTAATAGTCACAAAACTGTTAAGGGTTAGAGAGAGAATTTAAATGTAGGGATTACTGACTCCAAAGTAAAGCTTCCACACATGATATAGCAAGTATTTTTATCTGCATCTTGCAGATGAAGAATTTGAGTCTCAAAAATTTAGCTGAATTACCTTGGCATCATAAGGTCAGGAAGTAACAGACTTGGGACTCAAAAGACAAATCTACTATATTCACATCTAGCACAGTTTAACAACAAGTTTATATAATGAATAATATGTGCAGGCCTGCCCTTCTCCCTGGGAGATTTTACCTGTGCTACAAAATGATTTTTTCTTGATATAGTATAAATAACAACTGAATAACTCTTTATGCCTCAGAAATTGTGGTTTGCACAGTCTCTCTTCTGTTCTTCACAATAATCAATCAACAAGTATTTAAAAACCAACCTCTTTGTACCACATACTATGCTAAGTACTGGAAACACAAATAAAGATAAAAACAGAAAAATGATCCTTATTTCAAAGTTTCTACTCAGTTCTGACTTTTGTATGAGGAATGTTTGAAAGTCCTCTATTCAAATGTGGTCTCCCTGACAAGTAGGCAAAGTGGTATTTTTTTTTTCCTGTGGAGCTCGTACAATTTATTTTTAATGAAAGAAGATCTGAATGTTTTGTATGAAGTACATAAACTCAAATGTGACCAATACCTAGAGGGGTCACTGGATTTTTTTTCTCCTTTTTTGGCAACAAATACATGATGCCTTCCTTTATGAACGGTAGAATTAAGCTTACATCACAGAAAAAGCTGGTAAAGTACTTCGCTAGTAATTCATGTGACGATGGAAAATGTTTTAGCCAATTAATAATAAAATTATGGATATTATTTGGATCTATCACTTTCCCGTTTTTCAGAGAAACTTGAGTTTTAATACCTCCATCAATATAACTGTTTTGCTCTTAAATGGCATGCAATTATCCTGTTTCTCATTTGATCCAAATTACAATTTTTTTATGTTGGACTCTTTCAACCATAGAGACAACCAGAGATTTTTCATAGCCATCTTCTTTAAGGATTGTCTCACTGTTTTCATTTCTTTGCTTCTCTAAATCTTTGTAGTATAATTTTTCATTTATTGTGAATAGTTCTTTTTTTCCTGCTCCAACTCTTTGTTTCTCCTTAACCTTTTTATTTCACTTTCAATTTTGATTAAGGGTTCCAAGAATATCTTATTTCATTTTTAATTTTAGATTCTATTGCACGTGCATATTAATATTTTTATCTCTATTAAGGTAATATTATTCACAAGTTTTGAAGAGCACATACCACTGTTACATATTATGTGGTACACATGTTTGAGTTAGATAGATAGATAGATAGATAGATAGATAGATAGATAGATAGATATAGATAGATAGATATAAAGAGTTCTGAAAATAGTCATACCCAATAATTCTAATGTTAGAAGCATATACTAAAAGTGGTATTAAAAAACAACAAAAAAGCTATCTGCTCAAAGATTTTCATAATATCCCTATTGGACTAATGGTTATTATAGAAAAAATAACAAAAAATCCTAACCTTATATTCAACAAAAAGAGAATGATTATGAAAAATAAAATTAAGACAAAGAAGTAGGAAGAATAGAAAGAAATTGGGAAATGTACAGAAGCAATATCCAGCTATGTCATGAGAACTGATTGTTAAATTTTCATTGTAAGCATTTTCACTCCAGTAATTGGCAAATGATACAAATTAGGTTTGTGTTTGTTATTTAGTTGATGTTCTGGGACTAATAAGGTGATTAGAAAATGTTAACAACGCAGATTAAGCTTAAATGTGTTCCAGGCATCCATTTTTCTCTTCAGAGAACCAGTTGTTAAATATTTACCAGCACACTTGTGGGAAGAGTTTTTTGAAATAAAGCCGAAAAATAGAAGTAGAAGATTAGGGTTGCATAGGGAAAAGTAAATGAAAACTAATGGACAAAAATTATTATGGGGACTTCAAAGGAAATCACTGAACTAAGGGTATAATATTTATTGAAATTTTTATAATTTAGTTTTGTTTTGCTGATCTATGTTAAATTTTAATAAAATATTAAAAAAGAAAATACTGACTAATATTTTGTAAATGCTTCTTACAAATAGATATACTTCAAGGGAGGTTATCACAGTATAGATATAGTTAAACAGACTTAATTCTGATAAGATCTTTTGATTAGTAGCCAAAAATTTTGAAAGGCAGATCATACAGTCATTGAAATTCAGGTCTCCTGATTATAACGTGCTCAGTTGACTTCAATGCCAGACAAAGTAAAAGCTGGGTAGACATTTCATTAACTCTGAGTAGCATACAGCCCAAGGAAGGTTCCCTGAAAATAATAATAATAGGATAGCAATAAACTTTTATCGAAAAGCTAATGTGACATGGTAGTGGGGGACTGTAGGGGAACTTTAGGAAAGTCCAACAAATTTAATTCTGATACCTCTAGCTTTTAGGGTAGAGTTACCTTTTAGTTGGTAACTAGAATTAAATGAGGATGTTTACGTCTTTATTACCCCAATCTGGAAGAATATATGTCTGAAGAATAGCTCTTTAAAAAAAAAACTTGATTTAAGAGCTTTGTTTATTCTGTGATGGTTGTCTTTACTGCCTTGAGTCAAATTTTCTTGACTTTCTGGAAGAATTAAGGGGGTTAGTTTCATGTGTTGCTGGCTCATCAGAGGAAAAGAGAAAAAGTAAAATACTGAGGGTTAGATTTGGTCTCAAAATTCAACTGTGAGAATTTTAAACAAGGAACATTTAATAATCATATATATATATATATATACACACATACATACATATATGTATATATGTATACATACATATATACACACATGGGTGTATGAATATAAATTATCTTATTCCCTAATATATTTTACTCTATTTCCTTGCACATATGAAAAGGACCTGATGATTCTCAAATAGATCTGTTATCTACTGAAGTGTATATTTCCTACCAACAATGCCAATTCAAAACCATTCATACATGCCATTATGTATGCCGTTCATACATCCATATGCTCACTACTGGAGGTCCACCCAATATACCAGAGGGATCTATTTTACATTTCTTAACGGCACCAGAATAGCAATAGAGCATCCATCCCTCCTTTTCACCACATGATCAGCCCATCTTCTTGTTCAAGCATATCTCACTTCTCCTTTCCTTTATAATTCCTTCTTTTAAAAGTTTCTCCTCACACTCCCATGATGCACCTTGTCTTTCTCTCTGGGTCATGCTCTTCTCTTCTATTATTTAGAGAAAAGAATACTCCAAGACTCAGAGTCATACAATAATCTTTATAGAATATTGGTATAAAAAAGATGGAACATTGCATCAGGGAGAAGTTTGAGTTCATCCAAAGAATTTGGCAACTTCTCAAATTCAATGCAGGAAGGATATTCTTCATCCTTTCAATACAGCTTCCTTTATCATATCTTGGCTGCAACTAAGAAGCTGGTTGAATAGTGCTATCCTTCATCTATATTTTTACATACTGGAGTCTAAATAATAATCATTCTTTATCCACATTTTTTTCTGTGTGCATAGTTACTCCAAAGCCTAAGTGGTCGTGGATTCCAGTCAGAAGTCTCTCCATTATAACAGGACTCATGCAATTTAGCATAGAATCTGGAAGACCTCATTATCCAGAGGGAATCTGGCTTCAACTTCAACTCTGCCCTGGATCTCCACCATGACCTAATAGGTGTATGGAGATATCTCACTTGAATTGTCTTAAAACTTGAATGAAATCACGTCTCTGATAGAAATGCAAAGTGTATATTTTTGCATGCAAATTCCAATTCACCAATATTTATAAATGGCCTTCTATCAGTGGAAATATGGTATAATGCTCAAGTCAAGGGATCTGAGTGAAAATATGACCTCAGTCATTTATATCCTGCATGTACTTTGGCCAAGCCACTTATCCTCTCTGTGTCTTAATAACATCATATGTAAAATGAAGGATTGGGGTTGATTGTATCCCATGATTCTTTTCACCTCTAAATCTGTGATCCTATATGCAGAACAGTGTGCAAGGCCCTCAGGGAATAACACAGTGTACAAGGACAAAAAGGAAACAGTTCCTTCAAGGAACTCCTGGCATATATAGGTGCCTAATAAATGTCTGCTAGTTGATTAAATGATGAATTCTTAATTATGAGAGGAAAGAGAACAGATAAGAAAGACATTGAAAAATGATGTTTGTATGTATAAAATGATTAGAGAAGGTAGTATTTTCACAGGTCAGAAAATTTTAGAACAATATTAGGAGTCTTATAACTTAGGTTCAGTTAATATTAATTATAGTTTAACATTATAAAGCTTTTACCACATAATTAGGAGGAAAAGTAGTTATTTTCTCATTCAAACAGAACTAATGGGCAAGGAATAATCTCTTTTGCTTAAGTATAGATTTTTAAAAATTGTATCTGGTCACTACCAACAAGTATTTTAAAAACTGGAGAACTTTTGGGAAAAAAAATCATCATTTTCTTAATTGTTTCTATCTTAAATGAATTTCACCTTCTGTTATTTTTTAATTCAAGTTTACTTTAGCAAATAAAATTTTAAACATGTAAAGTATAATAATTCCTAATGTCTAAGATTTCTGAAGAAGAGTTCATTTGCCTTAACTGCATGTGTATAGTTTTCATAACTTGCATTACAATAACCTTTAAGCTTTATAGTCAATACAATATTACAATATTTTGCAAATGACTTTTATTTTAAAACCTCATTCATTTCCATTGACCACCATATTCTGCTCTCTTTTAAGAAAGAAAAATTATTAAACAAAAGTGTCCTACAGAGAAACTTTATGTAATAAGGCATAGAGTTTATTGTCCCAGTAATCACCCACATTTTTGCCATAAGGGAAGAGGTACCACATACAATATTAAGGAGCACAAGTTGATCCTCCATAATATTTAATTTAAAGAAGTTTTATTTAGAGTTATTTCAAAGATTATATATTTATATGAGACATAATATTATACATCAACATTAGTCAACTCTTACTTTTCTGCATTGATGGAAGGAAAGATTTAGCCTCAATTGTATAAACTAGTAAATAATTCATCTGGAGCTTTCTTCCCTGTGAAAGAGAAGTATTAGTTTCAGAGTTAGAGAAGATTGAATAATGCACAGGGTAATGGTATTCAAAGTAGTCCTGGGAAAAATTCCAGGGGATAAAAGTTGTAGATTAGACAACTTCATTTCTCTCCTTTGATCCCTGCTTATAAATGCTGTTGTTTTATATCCTTCCCTTGACTTAGCAAGAAACAATCACAACAAGAATTATTCTAAAAAATAAAACAAATATGCATAAAAGAAAAAAGGACCATAACACTATAACCATGGAAACATTAAAAATGGGTTTAGAGGAAAATTAACCTCATGATGTTCACTTCTCTCTATATTTTTTCCTACTCAGTTCTGCATATCCACAGCTATGTCTGCAGAAACAGAATGATAAAAAGATAAAGGGAAAAAAGAATACCTGGGTGGAAATGATGATAGCTTTAGGGAATACAACTTTTGGAACTAATGGATGGGGTAAGCTTCTGGTATAAGGATCTGTTTAGCATAGAAAAAAAGAATACTCAGAAAGATAACTGTCTTCAACCATATGAAAAGTTGTCAGGTGAAGGAGGGATTAACCTTGGGTTTGGCTTCAGAGGTCCCCAACCTGGAGCAATGCATGGAAGTTGCAGAGTCCAATTTAGACTCAGTGTCAGGAAAACCATCTAAGCAATTGGAGCTGTCCAAAAGATAAAATGGACTTCCTTGAAAGGTGATAGGCTCTCTCTCCTTGGAAGTCTTTATGTCAATGTTATACTACCACTTGTTAGCTATGGTAGAGTGGAAAATCCTTTCATATGTGAGTTGAACTAAATTGCCATTGAAGTGGTTTTCAACTCCTGAATTCTGTAATTTTTTGAGTGATTTCTCCCTTTTTTGGCCAAACATGAGAAAATTGCAATGTTAATAATATGTATATCAGTTACTAAATTGGGGCTACTCCCTACAGCAGTTGGAATGAGAACTTTCAGTCTGAGCTTGAGGAATGTTAAAATGAGGAAACCTGAATCAGTTTCTCCTGCTAATTTTGATAGTCTCCAGTCTAAAAACTTCAAATAAAAGATTTAAAAACTAATCTCTGCTTGGCCAATGACAAATTTTATAGCATTAAGAAAGCCCTTTGCTAACCTCCATCTACAGTTCCTTTTCTATAAAGAAGGATTAATAAAACTTTATTTGTTCACTCATGCCTACATTATTACAATAGTCTTCTACATTGTCTTTCCCCACTCTAGTACAGCTTCCACTCATCTGTGAAGGCAATCTTCCTAAAGTTCAAGTTTAACCATGTCACCCTTCCCTGTATTCAATAAACTCCAGTTTCTCCCTATTACTTTCACTATCAAATGTTAAGTCTATGTTTGGGCTTTAAAGCCCTTTTCACCTTAGGTCTTCACACTTTTTATAGTCATCTCACATTTTACTCCCCTCCATGTATTCTCAAATTCAGTTATACCGGAATATTTTTTAGTATATTGCCCACCTAATATATTTCATCCCCTGAATCTAAGCATATTCACTGACCATCCAACACACCTACTCTCCTTCCTCTGCTGGCTTCTCTGGCTTCCCTTTAAATCTCAGCAAAAGCCTAACTTTCCACAAGTAGTGTTTCCTGATTCTCTTGAATTTGTTTCACCTTCTCTCTTAAGATTACAATCTCCATTAACCCATGTATGTTGTTTATACATGTTTGTTCACATGTGGTCTACCCCAATAGACTGTGAGGTCCTTGAGGGCAAGCGGTATTTTAACCTTCCTTTTTGTCCCCAGGACTTAACATGATTCCTGGAACATAATAGGTACTTACTAAATACTTGTTGAGTTGAGAAATCTGTGTGTTGGATACATTTTAAATCATAGACTTTTCCACCTATGAGGAATCAACTTCAAGCAGAAGGCAGAAAGCATATTTTAGAGGAACAATAATGTCACTTGAGGAAATGGGAATAGATAGTAGGTTCGTTTTTGAAAAGATCCTTTATCCAGAAACAATTGCTTTACCCTGAAGAATGTTCTTTCTGAAACACTATGAAATATCAGGTTATTATGTTTCACCAGATACATAATTCTTAATGTCTTCATTATTTTCTTCAAACCCTGTGCTCTCCTCGATTAGTAAGTCCTCTCTCAAGTGCTGATAGTAATCCATCTGTCCTAGACTATCCCATACAATTCTAGTACATGTCTTTCCATAACTCTTCCTAGAGAAGATCAACAGCTTGAATCTCCATTGATCCATCATTTATCTCCCTCTCTCATTGTATGAGTTGCCCATATTTTTCATCAATACGTTTATCTAATGATATTCTTTATGCTTCATCCAACTAATTTCTCACATATAATATATTATACTGATACATGCCATCTATCTACTCCCGTCCCATTCATTTTGGGCAATCCTAAATTTGAATGGTAGTAGTTCATGATGTGCAACCATACAGCACCAACAGAATAACAGTGGTGTTACAAAATTAGAAGATGATATTTTATTTCAAGTGTAAGCATTGTGTCATAAGGGAACTGTGCCACTCCACAAAAATAATTGAACCTGCTCTTTTTCTCCAGTGCAATGGTAACTCCTGTCATTAACCATCCCTAATGTTTTTTCCAAGACATATGTACTGATGGTCCAGGCTAATGCATCTGGAAACAGGCACTCTTATTTCACTTTTGATTTTAGCCTTTCTGGATTGTAAGTCTAAATAGTTGAGGGAATCTCTCTTGTTCCAGACAGCCTCCTTGATGGTGACAAACAGCTTGGCTTATTAAGTGTGTGTTTTATTCTTTATTTGGTGTGAATAATCAGGGATATTGGACAAAGCTATCTTTTTATTATATCTTTCAAGGCATCTTATATCATATTGAAATAAGTTTGAGGGACAGCTTGTGGAAGGAGAACATTTAAAGTCAAAATCTATCTATCTATCTATCTATTTATCTATCTATCATCTATCTATCTATCATCTCTCTCTCTCTCTCTCTATCTATCTGTCATCAACAAACAATAGACAGTGTAATATTGTATTCTTTTCACTTTTCATTCAATTGTGTGACTGGTAAAACGTAGCCCACCATACAAAATTATAAGGAAAAGAATAGTCAGAGATTATGAGCAATAGCAACTAATAAAATAGAAGTATTTATTGGAAGGATAATGTGATTCAAAGAAAATCTGATAAAAGCCCACTTTAAAAAGTTCATCCTGAAACACCTTAGAATGAAGTTGGGAGGAGAACAACAAATAGATGAAATATGGAAATGGACCACAAGAATTTTTATGAGAAATGTTTACCCTCAAGGGCAATGGAACCAGAACAACCAGAGTCTAGTATCACCATTATGTGCTGCGTGAAGAGATATGAACTGGCATTGAAGAAAATAAGACTGGTTAACAACAACTTAATTAAACCAATTGCAAATAGAGAAGGTCTGTGATGGAGGTACCACATCAATGAGGACATTGAGGGATCAATTCTCAAGGCATCTGAAAGATTGGAGGATATCAAAGGCATTGAACAAATAGCAGATGTTATTATCACCTCATCCATTCTACAAAAGTAGTGGAGAGAATACTAGTAACTATTGACCCATGTTACTTCACCTTCTCTAAAAATGTTTTACGATAATTTTCATGCACTTATTAGTAATTCTTAGTGAATATATGAGAAGGAAACAGGCAGAGATGCACTGGGGGCCAGCTTGAAGTGACTCACAAGAAACAATTGTTATATTTTCAGTGTGGGCATTTATAACTCAAAAATCAGCATGAGTATGGGAAACTCCCAGATGAATACCTATTCTGAAACTTAAATTCTTTGAGTTGCTTCAGTTACCACAGCTTTAAAATGAGAATAATAATGTGCTTACTACCTAGATTGCAGGATTTTTGACATGAAAATTCTTTGTACCCTGGAAAGGTATTATTAAATTGGGCCTTTTAGGCCAAAATAACTTTGCAATAAGACTTGCACATAAAACAATAGGTAGTAGGAATAATTTCTTTCAATATCATGTTTTTATAGCATTCAAACATTTACAAAGTGATACCTTGTTCTTACAAAATGTCATGGAGTAGCTAGAGCAAGCAAGAATTTAATATCCACATTTTATTAGATATGTGAAATAATTTGCTCGTGGCTACGTGATTAAGAAATGTTGAGATTTAAAACAATGTTCTCAGACTTCAGATTCAGTGTTCTTGGTATGATATAGTGCTTTCTCTGCTTTCTCTGTGAAGAGACAAGCAATATGCAAAAACTATCAGGTTAATGTTCTTCACAGATTACACAAAAAGTGAATTTAACTTTTTCTTTTTGATTTATAAAATGTGTTGGTGGTTTTTTCATGGAAAGCATGAACCAAGAAAATAGGTGTGTTTAGATGATGTTAGTCATTTTATTTAATGGTTGTCTCTCAATGAGATATAATGAATTAATAACATTTATGACACAGGTAAGTAGAGCAAACACACTAGCCATTCGCAGGTAATTTATAATGTTGTTACCAAACATATCAGCATCCACTGTAAGCCCATTCATTCTGTTTCAAATGTTGCATATTTCACTCCGCTGTAAATGGCAAAGATGTTGGAGTATATCATAAGCCATTTATAAAGAAATCATTTGCCATTAAACAAAATTAATTTGCATGAGCTTTTGACAACTTATTACTATTTAATAGGCTGCTACAAATAAACTATATGCATCGCATAGAGCTATAGGTGTTATGTAACTATTCTATAAGCCATCAGAAAAGCATACAACTTTTAAAATAAAAGAAATTCATTCCCTTAATCTTGGGACATTTTTAATCTATTCAGTGCCACAAACATCAAGAATTATGGATAACATATTTTCCAGTCCTGTACACCATCAACATATTGCTAATAAATGGATTTATGATTTATAGCTCATTTATTCTGCAGATTACCTTTAAACCATTTTTACAGTGTTGTGAAGTAAGTCTGCAAACACCTGGGAGCTGACATCTCTTAGCAAATGAATTAGAAGTTACTGAGTATGATTCATTAAGTGAAAATTTTTAATAATATTATAAGACCTTATTTGAAAACTTGTTTGAATACTCAAAAACTCTCAGTATTTAGCATAATGATGTGTACATTTTTCTGCGAGGATTCTTACCTAGAGGTTTAACATTTTAAAAATAAACCATAATGTTAATTGAAACAATAACATCTCTCCCATGTCTAAAAGCCGTGGTGAACAAAAGCATGACCCTCAGATTTCTCTTTTTTGTCAGTCAAATGAATTTTTTTCCCCTTTATTTTTGAAAATTTATTCCAATCTTTAAGGGAGCAAGAGGTGAAAAACTACTACTGGAAACTGGGTTTTGAATTGAATTATATCTAAGGGTAGAATGCCTAAGATTGGTTGCAAAGAGTCAAATAGTCTTTCCAGATTAAGTGCTAATAAAAGGGGAGGAGAAATGAATAGAGATCAGAACAATGTGATGTTACTCAAAGTTGGTTTTGTATAACACCAGCATAATGTGGTTATCAGTCACAAAAATGGCTAAACTGAGGACGTGACCTTGCTGAGCACAATGCTTAGTGATAGGCTAATCTTGAAGGAGAATCCTAAGCTTCTGTTCTGACCATGCTTGAAACTGAATATACACAAGAAAAACTTGGCAAGTCACCTAAGAAATCACTTATCTTAGACTTTAAGAAATATATATTATATTACAAAGCAAGCATAATCTAATATACATTAGAGTCAGGAAGACAGGTTCCAGTGCCGCCTCTGACACTTACCACCTATGTGATCCTGGAAAAATTGTTGAACCTGCTTGATCTCCCAGTTGACCCCCAAAGACTCTGCATAACAATTATTGATCAACAGTAGGAGAGGGAATTTCCTTGATGGGAGTTCCCTATATTAATGAAATTACATGTCTGTATAACATATTTTTATTTATATAAATTACCTGTTATATTCACATGTAAATGAAATTTACTTTATTTGTTTTAATATATGTGTATATATGCATATGATATAGAAACACACATATATTTCATCCAGATGTGATATATGTGTGTATAAATAAGTACAAACGTGTATGTGTATATGTGTGTGTGTCTATGTATATCTCTATCATCTACATATATGAACAACCACAGATGAATTTAATGAATTTATTTGTTCTGTACTTTATTTCTTTTGGGAAATTGTAAGAGCTTCCTCCTCTAGAGTAGACTACCTGGCATATTCATTTGAAGACATAATTGTCAAGAATCAGGAGAAGAGGACTTCAGGGTAGACTTTTCACCAGAGTGGTAATGTAGCAAATGTATAGGGATCCAGAGAGAAGCTCCAGGCAGGACAGAGGTGGAGAATGATTTCATGCCCAGGTATAGAACAACAGCACCAGCAACAACAACAGCAACATCCCACTTAGAGTATGCTTAGTGTTTGTGTACATGCACATGTTCAAAATACATGTACACACATGCACACATATGTATCTATATATACATACAGACATACACATACACACATGCATGTTAAAACAAGCAAAATCCATTGGATTCAGTAAAGCAAAATGTGACCCTAAAGTCTCTCTGCCAATAACATGTGTCACATTCATATAAAACAATCATTCAAGATTCCTTGAAAGATACAATGACAATGACAATAACTCTATTCAATCATCTTCTGTTCCTAACCTCCAAAGGAGTTATTAAATGAGACAAGGATAATCACTAAAGATATTAGACACTGCAACGAAGGAAACATAAACAGAGGCCAAGATGGAGACCACTTGTGAATATAGAGCTATTCCCTGGAATGTTCTTGATGAAGGATGATATTGTGTTGCTTGCACATATATGACACAGATAATGCAGACAACAATGGATGTGTGTATATGTTCTCTGTCTCTGTCTCTCTGTCTCTGTCTCTGTTTGTCTCTCTCTCTGTCTCTCTCTCTGTCTCTCTCTGTCTCTGTCTCTGTCTCTGTCTCTGTCTCTCTCTCTCTCTCTCTCTCTCTCTCTCTCTCTCTGTGTCTCTTTGTCTCTCCCTCTTTCTCTCCCCTTAAATTCCAGCCTAGTCTCAGACCACTGTCTTGTCTTGCTGTGAGATCAGCCTGTCTTCTCAGGATATCATACACTTCCCTAGTTATCTCATATATTTCTATTCTTCTTTAAAACCCCTTATTTGTTATATGTTACAGCCAGCTTGTATTTCATAGGCAAAAAATAACGCTGGTAGAATATTAAAAAGAAAAAATGGGTCATTATTTCAGGTAGAAATGTGATATAATTAAAAAATCTTTATAATATCTTAAAGGCAATCCAGGCTTCTGTGTATGTGTGTACACACACATGCATAGGTGTATGTGAATATGATATATACATATATAAACACACACATATATACTCTTTCTATATATAGTCTGACATATACATATCCACATACATATATACATATACATAATCCACATCCATGTTCTTGTCCAATTTATATGTGATATATAATATAGAGTGTGTACATATGTACACATATGTATGTGTGTATATGTGTGTGTAATCTCTTCAGTCTTAGAAAAAGGTTTAAAGATTATACACTATTCATTTTATAACAGATATCAACTTTATTACTTTAAAATTATTAAAATCACCTTGAAAATGTCAAGCACATGTCAAATTCATAAAATATTAATATTTCTCAAATACTGTCTTCTAATTTATTACAAAATTTATGGAAAATCTGTGGGAAGGAGCTTTAAGCTCCATTTATTTATGTTTATTTAATTGCAGGATTAAAATGAAGTCAGTCGATATAGAATAATTTAATCACAGTTGAAATGAAACAAAACTCTTTATATTTCAATCCATTCATTTTCCTGGTACACTTTCCCCCCCTCCCAAATAATTAAAGCCATGTTCTATATTTACATTTCAATTTTTTAGGGAATTTGAATTTAACATTAAAACTTTAAGAAAAAAATGTTAACATTAAGTATGTACTTGATGACATGTAAATATAAAAATAAGTATTCATTTATTGAAAGAAGATAGACTAGAAACAGAACCAAAAAGTAGGCCACCTAAATGAAAGGAGAAATGGTTTGGAGTAGCAAGAACTGAGTCCAAATCCAGATTCCCACATGTCTCAGGTTTGTGACCTTGGCCAAATCACCAAACTTCCTCCCCTGTAGGAAGGAGCTAAGAATATCTGTGTAAATTATGTCTACTTACTTTCTGTTATGAAAATCAAGTGAGAATGTGAATATTTCATAACAGTAAAACATTATGCAAATACAACCTATTATTTTAAATAACAGAACAATAGTTGTGTTTTTAACAGACTTGGTTCCTCTGAACTTCTTTAATTATTCTTGTTTTTATAATCTCAGGATCCAAAATTTTAAAAGACAATATTTAAAATTGCATCAAACTTTAACTAAATTGACAATAAAGAGAAATTCATTCTCTTTTGAGATAAGTCATTTAGAAGCAGTAATCTAAAACAGTTTTAATGGGGGGAGGGAATCAAATGATACATTCTATTGTAGAGCACATTCCCAAGAGTTGAAGTCTTATACTGAAACAAGTTGAACAAAGGCCACTATTTTGGGTGGAAAGTTTTGGAAATAGAAATCTTACTTCTGATGCCTTAACATATTTTTTAAAATTTCTTTTGAGGTGACTGGAATTGTGAGGAAATGTATTTAAAAAGATAGTCTCAACAATTTCATATTAAGAAACAATTAATTATCAAGAACAGATTCCTGTACATATAAACATTTCCTATTGCTAGGAGAGACAGTAGATAGAATGCTGAAAGTGGAGTGAGGAAGATCAGAGTTCAAATCCTGCCTCAGATAGTTACCTGTGGTATGACCCTGGCCAAGTCACTGAATATCTTTTTGCTTCACTTTCCTTATCTGTCAATTTGTGATAATAATAGCACCTACCACACAGGTCTGTTGTGAAGTTCAAAATTACATAATACTTATTAAGCACTTTGTAAACAATAGTTATACAATACTAGCTGTTATCACCACCACCACCACCACCACCACCACCACCACCACTATTACTACTACTACTATTACTCACTACTACTACTACTACTACTACTATTACTACTATTACTACTACTACTACTACTACTACTACTACTACTACTACTACTACTACAATTCCACAGTTCCACAGAATAATAAGCTCTGCTTACTATGTAGATAGACTACTGCTGAAGACTTTCTAAGTGGTAATCTTTTGCCCCCTCTCTTACAAGAAAAAACGTTTATTTTAAAAATAATATCATAGCAAGGTGTATTTATGAGCATATTATTACCTCATTTTGATTGTTAATTTCTGGGTAGAGGAAGGTTCCTTAAATGGTGAACTACATACATCAAAATAGAGGAAATTTGCAAAAGTAATTTGTAAATTTACAAATTTGTGATAAAAAACAATATTTGATACTTAAAACTGGTTTTTCAGTTCAGTTCAACAACCATTTATTTGATGTTTGCTACGTACAAAGCACAACATGCTAGGACTACAAAGGAAGGAAAAAACAATCACTCCTAAGGAATTTACATTGTATTGGATATATGTGCATATTTATATCAGTGTGTGCAATGGAGGAGTTTACACACACATACTCACTCATTCACACACACACTCAACCCTGTAGTAGAAATTAATACATGATTTTTGAAAGGTTCAAATAATACTTTATAATGTCTCAAATGAGAAAGGTCCTTGTTAACAAAAAGAATCTAGAAAAAAAAAAGGTCTTACGGTGAGGAAAGCACTGTTTTTGGAGACAAAAGACATGAATTCAAACCTGCCTCTGTCTTATGCCATCTGTGTTATCTTGGTCAAGTTACTTTCATTTTCTTAGTTCCTTCATCTTTAAAATGAAGTGATCATATTAGGGTGTCTCTAAGACCCTTTCTATTTTAAATCTATGATCTTGTGTTGCCTAGAGGAGATCCCATTTTAATCAGTTTTTGAAGGACGACAATAATTTAGTGGATGGAGATTGGTCAGACGGTTTAGTCTAAATGAACAACACTGATTTTGTCAGAAACTCAAAGATATTACAAATCATGTTGCTGATTATATGATTTCTCTATTCCATAGGCAACACACATGAAGATTCATATATGAACAACTCTTACAGGGAAATGTGAGTTGGAGGAATCCATGGATAGAGCCAAAGGTCCCTAGAAGGACAACTGTTTTCTCTCTATTATGTACAATTCATCTAGTGTGCATATTGTTTTACATAATTATTCTCATGTTGTCTCCACATTTAGACGGTGAGCTCCTTGAGAGCTTTCCACAATGATCAGTACAGAGCTGGATGCAAAGTGTGCTTAATGAATATTTTGGGCTGACTGACTGATGAGGGCCATACAGTCATGAAAGCAGCAACATCAATAAATTATAAACTTCTCTGATAGAATGCAATCTCCTTGATGACAGGCGTTCTGCGATTTCCATCTTTGCATGCCTGGCACCTGCATCCTGACCAGCATACGGTAACTGCTTGAGAAATGCTTCTGAATTGATTGGTCAATAGAGAGTTTCTCCTTGGGAACAAATTTCCTAATGGAGTATATATCCCATAGGGGTTTTGTTGGCAGGTGTAAAGCCAAGCGTGAGCAGCTGCACAGAATTGCTGCCGTGAGTAGCTTTAATGTTCTGATCACGCAGTATAGTGAGCTCTCTGTTTGTTCAGCAATAAACTAAGGGAAATCAAAAGTACAGAAACCAAAGAACGGTATTCACAATGTTATAACAACTTATCACTAAAGTGGCAACGTAGTTTTAAACAAAAGGTATCTTTCAGTAAGTCCTTATCTCGATCATCCATAAGGAGCAATCCTCCTCAAGGTACCCAAAGTACAAAGATCAAAATTTTCCCACCCCTAGGTCACATTCTCTTAATCTCTCAGTCAAAAAGTCTTCTTTCTTCATGATTAGAGGTTAGTTTCCAATCATCCTTAATTGAATCATCCTTAAGGGGTATAAGGTACAAAGTACAAAGTCCTCCCACTCCTAGACTCCAGTAAATCATGATCTCAGTCAGCACTAAGTACCCAAGGAGAAGTCTTTTCATCTTGGCTTGAGTCTGGCTCCCAGATTCCATGGTTCCTCTTCCATAGGTCCAGCTCTTACCTAAATCAATGCAGTGGTCACCTGGATTCACAGGTAGGCAGCTTACAGCTCCTTGTCCAGCTCCTCAACCAGCTCCTTGTCCAGTTCCTCATCCAGGTCCCATTCCATATTGACACTCACAGTGTCCAGTTCACCAGAAGTCCTTCACAGTCTCTGTTTCTGGGAAAGCAAAGCTTAACAGAGCCAAAATAACATTCACACACATCACTGGCACCATTATCAATTCACTGTCTGCCTGTGAAATCAACACAGACCCACAAACAAGGTCTGAAAACTCAAAATAAATAATCAGTTTAGTCCCAGGACCTCTGAAACCCTCCTCCAGGACTTCTGTAAATAGACAAGAAGAAAATCTTCTTTGGGGGCTCCCAGTAAGGTCACAGGGCTTCTCTACAAGTTTGTGATACTATCACAAACACAAATCAACACAGAACAGACAAACAGAGTGCAGGACACCACAAGTTTTCTCCTTCTCAGCTCTGCTCTGTCCCAGCTGTGTAGGAGCTTTTTATCTGTCATTAGCTCCTTCCTTTTCTGCCCATCTCTTATGACCTTCCCGTTCCTGTCTTTGGCAAGTACCTCCCACTGTGGGATTTGCAGGTTCTGTTTCTTAACAAAGACTTCATATAATCAGAGCAAGGCTCAGAGACACTTGAACTGAAACAAGGTGCTAAATGATTAAATAACTGAAACAAGGTGCTTGCCCTTACAGCAGGGTTAGATGTTCCTTGCATCCTGGAACTCTGAAAGTATTATCTTACAGAAACAGTGACTTCTGTTCTAGCTGAGTGGTTTAGAGATCAAATCCAGAGATTTGGGCTGTAAAGGGACCTTGGAGCTCTTCTATTCCAAGGATTCTTAATCAGGGGTGCAATAACTGGATAGATAGATAGATAGATAGATGGATAAGGAAGGGAAGAATAAGGAATAAGCCTTTCTATAGCACCTACTATGTGCCAGGCACTATGTTAAAATGATTTTTTCCCTCTTAAATATAATTTAATTTGAACATCATAACAACCCCATGAGGTAGGTGCTATTATTATTCCACATTTAAAGAAATAGAAGAAAATAGGAGTTAAGTGACTTGTCTAACGTCACACAGCTAGTAAATGTCTGAGGTCAGATTTTAACTATGGTTTTCATTCCTCCACATCCAGTACTCTAAACACTGGACTGCCAATTGTGGATAGTTAAATGAGAGATACATGCAGTGAAATAAGACTGTGTGCTTGCTCTCATGTTGCTTGGCATGATGTTTTCAACTATGTTGTCAAATGCTTTCAATGAGGATGAACATGGCATCAAGGTCAGCTACTGAACTGATGGTAAAATCTTCACCTTGAAAACACTAAAAGTCAAGATTGAAGTGAAGGGAGTGTTGGTGCATGATTTTCTGTTTGCCAATGATTGTGCAGTCAACACAGTCTCTGACACTAAGATGCAACAAAGTATGTATTGGTTCTCTGCTGCTTGTGCTAATTTTAGCCTAACAATTAAAACCAAGAAAACATAGGTGCTCCATCTGTCACCAACACACCATCCATACATGGAACCATTGGTTACAGCAATTGGAGAAGTTTTGAATGCTGTGGATAGGTTCACTTACCTTGATTGTGTACTTTCCAGGGATGTACACAATGATAATGAGGTTGACACACACATTGCTGGAGCTAGCTCAGTGTTTGAGAGGCTTTGAAGGAAAATATAGAAGATAAGAGGCATTAGACTGATTACCAAACAGAAGGTCTATAGAGCCATTGTGCTGACCTCACTGCTGCATGCCTATGAAACCTGGGCATATACCAGTGCCATGCCAAGAAAATGAATTGCTTCCATCTGAATTGTCCTAGGAAGATTTTGAAGCTCACCTGGAAGGATAAGGTACCAGAGGCTGAGGTCTTTTCTCAAGCTAAACTGCCAAGGATTCAAACTCTGCTTCAGAGAGTGCAACTCCAATGGGCTGGCCATGCTGTTCGAATGTAAAATGTATGCTTGGAAAAAAGACTATTTCATGGAGAACTCATACAGGCAATGTTCATATGGTCATCAGAGGAAGTGGTACAAGGATACTCTCAAAGTCTCTCTTAAAAACTTTGGAATTCATTGTGTGACATGGGAGACACTGGCACAAACATGTTCAGCATGCCCACATCAGAGAAGGTGCTGTGCTGTATGAGCAAAGCAGAAGTGAAACAGCTCTAATGAAACACAGGATGTGCAAATTTAGGTAATTCACCCCAAATGTTCATATGGACTATTTGTGCCAAACCTGTGGTAGAGCCTTCCAAGCTGGTTTTGGCCTGATCGGACATAGTCCGACACATTGAAACTTGACTATGATGTCATTTTGGTCCTCTTTGAAAACAAAGGACACCATCCAACACATATATATAGATAGATAGATAGACAGACAGACAGACAGATGTATGGATGGACAGACAGATGGACGGATGGACAAATGGATGGATGGATGGATAGATTAGATAGATAATTTTAGTATTATTGATTTCCTTTGTAATCCTACATATTTTATTTTGGACATTCAAAAAATTATTCTGATAAGCAATCTACAAGCTTCACCAGACTAGCAAAGGATTCATGACAGAAATTGTTAAGAACTCTTGATCTATCTGTCTTACTCTCTTCTCATTTTAGAAATGAAGAAGCCAGAGAGGCTAAAAGTAGACAAGTTTATAAATGCCCAAGGTAGTAAGTGTCCACAAGTAATAAGGATCTGGACTGGGATTTGAACCAGAATTCTCAAACTCCAAATATATTCTTTTCATAATGTATGATCTGTCATCCTTAAACATACTGTTTAATGAATGCTTGGGAAATGGATCTAAAATATTAGTATCATTGGAGCAATAGTGCATTTCAACTACATCATAAATTCAAGTCATTTGGTTTCTGGCTCATTAGAAAGAACAATTTAAAATATTATTTCTCTAGAAAATACTATGGAATATAACAAGAGTTGTAAATGTGTGTGTAGTTGAGGAGGGAGATTGTTGTAGAAATCAAAGTGTACTAAGATGAAATAAAAAAAGCCTCAGTCTTTAGCAAATGGGCATAATCCAACATATGATATTTTCTTCCTGAGATCTTTCAACATTGGCAGATTTTTAAAAAATATATATGGCTATTTTCATTTATTTATTGATTTACTTATTTATTTAATTATTTGGAGTTGTGGTGAGTGCAAGCATACTTTAATAACTTTGACTACTGACCTTGGCTCACCCCTCTCCCCTCCTTTCCAACACAATGAACCTTAGTGTGTCCTAGGAACACTGCTATTACTCCTGCCAGTTAATGGCAACACAACTTGCAACTTCTA
This sequence comes from Pseudochirops cupreus, assembly GCA_028627135.1. Lineage (NCBI taxonomy): Eukaryota > Metazoa > Chordata > Mammalia > Diprotodontia > Pseudocheiridae > Pseudochirops > Pseudochirops cupreus. The sequence goes on from CM053580.1 coordinate 253,178,067, forward strand.
CTGCCCTAGGAACAAGTTCTAACTTCACCCCCACCCCTCCAACCCCATAGATCTGCTGAGGTAAAAGTGGATTTTGAATGAAGCTACCATCACTGGCTAGAGCAGAACACAAACCCTACTACTGTGGCTTTTATGCATTTGCCCATTGCCCTCTCTGTGGGAAGCTCCACTCACATTTTTATTACTTCTCTCATTACTGATTGCCTTCCCTGAAAACTGAAAAACCAATTGCCCTGGGCTTTCAAGAGGCCTCTTCCACAATCAGGAGTCACGTTTGACAAGACTATTGTCAGCAGCTGTAGGCAGGGCTCTTAGATTGGGAATTGGGAATTGTGTTTGAAAATTACATGCCAGAGAAGCTCATGTGCAAGAGCTTTGCTGAAATTAAATTACAATACCACTGTAAATCTTAAATTATAGGAAATGTGCTGTTCTTATTAACTAGTGGTTTTATGCACTTTTAAATATACTCTGTCTAAAATTTTATAGCAATACAATCCACAAGGTGAGCCTTCTGTGCTAAGCTTATTGTAAAGTGGGAAAATGTATGTGAGAATATATGATCTGTAAAATCTTTTTGTCACAGGTATAATTATTGCAGGGATAGGAACTCTGGCTAATGCTACTTGAACTTTACTCACACGAAGAATAACAGTGGCTATGGACACAGATTCAGTAATCTAGGATCGTTCAATCTACCACTGCCAAAAATTCTAAAAGCTATTGAATTCTGTGAAGATGGTTTACCAGCCCTCTTATCTGCCACTACCTCTTTTGGGGTAGATAATATGTGTGTGACATATGCATATATGAGAACATTTTTAATGGACCTGTGATTTTATTGCAGGGAACTTTAAGTAAGGAAACTCAGAAGCAATGCTCTTCTGGAGCA
>CM053580.1:253179458-253201330 GCA_028627135.1 Pseudochirops cupreus
TATCCCTCGCTTGAAAGTCCTCCACCTCATTGAATGACCATATTTTCCCCTGAAACATTATACTCAGTTTTGCTGGGTAGGTGATTCTTGGTTTTAATTCTACCAGAATATCATATTTCAGGCCCCTCTATTCCTTAATGTAGAAGCTGCTAGATCCTGGGTTATTCTGATTGTGTTTCCACAGTGTTCAAATGGTTTCTTCTTGGTAGCTTGTAATATTTGCTCGTTGATCTGGCAACTCCAGAACCTGGCTATAACATTCCTAGGAGTTTCTTTTTGGGGATTTTTTTTCAACAGGTGATCAGTGAATAACTTCAAGTTCTATTTTGCCCTCTGGTTCTAAAATATCTGGGCAATTTTCCTTGAGAATTTCTTGAAGGATGAATTCTACGTTCTCTATTTGATTATGGCTTTCAGGTAGTCCAATAATTTTTAAATTGTCTGTCCTGGATCTATTTTTCAGGTGAGTGGTTTTTTCAAGGAGATATTTCACATTACCTCCTGTTGTTTCATTTGTTTGGATCTGTTTAAGTGTCTTGATTTCTCATAAAGTCATTTGCTTCCATTTGCTCCACTCTAATTCTGAAGGAATTATTCTCTTCAGCAAGTTTTTGAGATGCTTTTTCCATCTGGCAAATTTGACTTTTTAAGGCATTCTTCTCATCATTGGCTTTTTGGGCCCCTTTTGCTATTTGAGTTAGTCTGTTTTTTAAGTTGTTATTTTCTTCAGTCAGGTTGTTGACTCTCTTATCATGATTTTCTTGCATCATTCTCATTTTTCTCACCAATTTTTCCTCCACTTCTCTTATTTGGTTTTCAAATTCCTTCTTAAGCTCCTCTATGGCTTGTAACCAGTCTACATTTTTCTTGGAAGCTTTTGCTGTAGGAGTTCTGATTGTGTTGTCTTCCTCCTGTTCCATGCTTTGATTTTTTTTGTCCCCAAAAAAGGAACCTGAAGTTGGATTGCTGAGCTTTCTTTGCTTCCTTTGCCTGCTTGTGTTGCCAGTCAGTTAGTTGACTTTTGGGCTCAGTAGATCTCTGCTTTCAGAGGGGGAGAGCTCTGTCCCAAATTGCTGGGGTTTTCACAGCTGCTGGAGCTATTAGGAGGCTGCAGTCTCTGCAGCCCCCACCAGCTTTGGCTCACTGAAAAATGCACCTCAGGACCACCACCCAAGACTGTGATCCTTATCCAGGAAGCTCAAGGCAACAGCACTTAGCCTCTGAATGATCACTTGGCCACCCTGCAATCTGCAGTCCAGGAGCTCTGAAGCAGCCATGTGGAGGTGGCTGCAGAGCCGCCACTTCAGACTGCTTCTAGTTCTGGAGGCAGTCAGCCAGATCCTCTCCCTGAAATTTAGCCGGGTTCCACTGACTTTTCCCCTGTCTTTGGCTTTTATGGGTTGGTAATTCTGGAAACCATCACAGCTGCTGGTGATCCATTCTCCTGAAAGCTCCAGCTGGGGCTTCTCCCAGATGGCCTGGGGCCAAAACCACATGGTGCTGGGCTTTGCTCCCGGTGCTCTGTTACAAACCCTTTCCATCCATCTGCTGGGCTGCCTTCAGTGGGAGCCTTGTTTCTCTGTCATGTTATGAGTTCTTGAGCTCTAAAATTTGTTTAGAGTCATATTTTATAGGTATTTGAGGTGGCCATGGGGGGAGCCACAGAGTTCTCCTGTTTCTATGCTGCTATCTTCTTACTATTCCTTGCTGTTGGACTTATTTAGAAATATATAGGAATGCCAAGGTTTTATGTGCATTTATTTTATATCCTGCAACTTTGCTAAATTTATTTATTGTCTCAAGATTTTTTTTTTTACTTGATTCTCTGGGATTCTCCAAGTATATCATCATATCATCTGCAAAGAGTGATAGCTTAGTCTCTTCTTTGCCTAATTTGATTCCTTTGATTTCTTTTTCTTCTCTAATTGCTACTGGTAACATTCCTAATACTAGATTCAATAAAAGGTGTGATAGTAGACATCCTTGTTTCACCCCTGATTTTATTGGAAATACTTTTAGTTTATCCCCATTACATATAATACTTGCTGATGGGTTTAAGTAGATACTACCTATTATTCTAAGGAAAACTCCAATTATTCCTATACTTTCTAATGTTTTTAGTAGAAATGCATATTGTATTCTATCAAAAGCTTTTCCTGCATCTATTGAGATTTCCTGCATCATTATTGAGATAATCATGTGATTTCTTCTAGTTTTATTATTAATATGATCAATAATACTGATGGTTTTCCTAATACTGAACCATCCTTGCATTCCTGGAATAAATCCTACCTGATCAAAATGTATTATTCTTGTGATAAGTTGCTGCATTCTTTTTGCTAATGTTTTATTTAAAATTTTTACATCTATATCCATGAGGGAGACTGGTGTATGATTTTCTTTCTCTGTTTTGTTTCTTCCTGATTTAGGTATCAGTACCATATTTGTGTCATAAAAAGAATTTGGTAGGACTCCTTCTTCACTAATTTTCCCAAATAGTTTGTAGAGTATTGGGATCAATTGTTCTTTAAGTGCTTGATAGAGTTCATTAGTAAATCCATCTGGCCCTAGAGATTTTTTTCTTAGGGAGTTCACTGATGGCTTGTTTAATTTCTTTTTCTGAGATGGAGTTATTTAAGTAATATACTTCCTTTTCAGTTAATCTGGGCAACTTACATTTCTTTTTCTTTCTTTTTTAAAAAAAATAAATTAATTTACTTATTTTCTTCTTTATATCATTCATTTCCTCAAGATTTTGAGTTACAAATTTTCTCCCCATCTTTCCCCTGCTTACCACCTCAAAACAGCCATCCCACTGTATAACCCCTCCCCCAATCTGCTCTCTCCTATGTCCTCCCCCATATCCCCTCTAACTTTCTGATAGAGCAGGATGGAGCTCCCTACCCATGCCTGTATATCTTAATTCCCAGTTGCATGTAGTTAATAATAATAATTATTATATATATGTATATATATATATATATATATGTATACACACATATATATTTTTAGCATTTGAGTATAGAACTTAAAATTCTAGATTCCTTCCCTTCCTCCCTCGTCACCCACCCCCATTGGAAGTACAAGCAATTCAATACAGGCTGTACATGTGTAATTACCCAGAATATCTCCACAGTGGACATACTGTAAGAGACTGATTATATGTCCCTCCTTCCTATCCCGTCCCCCTGCCCTTGTCCTATTGTCTACCCTGTCCCTGTCCCTTTACAGAAGTGTGTATTTCCAGCAACCCTCACCCCCACCCTCCCCTCCCCTGTATCATCCCACCTCTCATCTCCATCCTCCCTACTCTCCTGAGTGGCAAGATATCCAGTTTAGGGTTTATGTCATTCCTTCCCTAAGCCAAATTCAGTGAGAGTAAGGTTGACCCTTTCCCTTGGTAACTTATATTTTTGTAAATATTCATCTATTTCACTAAGATTGTCAAATTTGTATGCAAACAATTGGGCAAAATAATTCTTAATTATTGCTTTAATTTCCTCTTCACTGGAGATGGATTCACCCTTTTCATTTTTGATACTCATAATTTGGTTTTCTTCTTTCTTTTTTTTTTATCATATTGACTAAGGGTGTATCAATTTTATTAGTTTTTTTCATAAAACCAGCTCTTAGTTTTATTTATTAATTCAATAGTTTTCTTAATGTCAATTTTATTAATCTCTCCTTTGCTTTTCATTATTTCTAATTTAGCATTTAGTTGTTGATTTTCAATTGTTTCTTTTTCTAGATTTTTCAATTGCATGCCCAATTCATTGACCTCCATTTTCTCTAATTTATTCATGCATGCATTCAGGGATATAAAACTTCCCCTAAGAACTGCCTTTGCTGCATGCCACAAGTTTTGGTATGATGTGTCATTATTGTATTTTTCTTGAATGAAGTTACTGATTTTTTTCTATAATTTGTTGTTTGACTCACACTCATTCTTTAGGACTAAATTATTTAGTTTCCAAATTGTTTTTTGTCTGTCTTTCCATGGCCCTTTATTACATATGATTTTTATTGCATTATGATCTGAGAATGATGCACTTAATATCTCTCCCTTTCTGCATTGAATTGTGAGGTTTTTATGCCCTCGTACATGTTTAATTTTTTTTTGTATGTGCCATGTACCATTGAGAAGAAAGTATATTCCTTTCAATCCCCATTAAGTTTTCTCCAGAGATATATCATGTCTAGCCTCTCTAAAATTCTATTTGCTTCCTTAACTTCTTTCTTGTTTATTTTTAGGTTAGATTTATCAAGGCCAGAGAGGGGGAGATTGAGGTCTCCCATGAGTGTAGTTTTGCTATCTATTTTTTTCCTCTAATTCCCTTGACTTTTCCTCCAGGAATTTGGATGCTATACCATTTGGTGCATATATGTTAAGGAATGATATTGCTTCATTCTCAATGGTGCCTTTTAGCTAGATGTAGTTTCCTTCGTTATCTCTTTTAATTAGATCTATATTTTCTTTTGCTTTATCTGAGATCAAGATTGCTACCACTGCTTTTTTTCTTACTTTAGCTGAAGCATAATATGTTCTACTCCATCCTTTTACCTTTAACCTATGTGTATCCCCTTGTCTCATATATGTTTCTTGTAGACAGTATATTGTAGGGTTGTGGTTTGTAATCCATTCTGCTATCCATCTCCATTTTATGGGAGAGTTCATCCCATTCACATTCAAAGTTATGATTATTATCTGTGACTTTCCCTCTATCCTATTCCCTACCCTGTTTATATTGTAACTTCCTTTTCCCTTCCCTTCCTTAAGAGTTTTCCTTTTGACCTCAGTATTCCCTTCCTGTGTCCCTGCCTCTTTACTTACCCTTTCCCCTTATTACTCTTTCCCTCCCTTCCAACCACCCTCCCCCTTTTTATGCCCCTTCTTTCCCCTCCTACTGCCTGTAGGGCACAATGGATTTTTATACTTAACAGTGTATGTTATTCCCTACTTAAACCTAAACCAATGAGAGTAAATTTCATACAAGGCTCCTCTCCCTCCCTCTTTTCCCTCTATTATAATGAGTTTTTGTATCTTTTCACGTTAGGATCCTAAACTTAACTGATTACATTGATCCCTCTTTGAATCAGAACCAAGGAGAATAATGTTCATATGATGCTCATCTCCGTCCTTCCTTCCCCTCTATTTTAATATGGTTTTATGCCTCTTTGTGTGGCATAATTTACCATTTTCTGCCTCATCCTTTCCTTTTCTCCCATTACAATCCCTTTGTTACCCTTAATAGGGTTTGTTTTTTTTTAATCTTCAGATTGGTTCATTTATACCCATTACCTCTGTCTACGTACATCCCTTTTAGTTGTCACAATAATCATACATATTTCAATATTGACAGGTATCCAATTCTCATATAGGGATGTAAACAGTTTGCTCTCCCTGAATCCAAAGTTATGTGCATGTGTGTGCATGTGTGCATGTGTGCATGTGTGCATGTGTGCATGTGTGTGTGTGTGACTGTGTGTGTGTGTTTCCTTGTTTACCTTTTTATGTCTTTCTTGAGTCTTGTAATTGTAGATCAAATTTTCCCTTGAGTTTTGGCTTTTTCATCAGGAAAGTCTGGAACACCCTCATTTCATTAAATGCCTATCTCCTTGCCTGAAAGATTGTGCTCAGTTTTGCTGGGTAGTTGATCCTTGGTTTCAGTCCTAGCTCTTTTGCCTTACAAAATATCAAATTCCAATCCCTCCCATCTTTTAATGTAGAAGCTGATAAGTCCTGTGTAATCCTGACTTTAGTTCCACAATATTTGACTTGTTTCTTTTTGGCTGCTTGCAGTATTTTCACCTTGACCTTGTAATTCCAGAATTTGGCTACTATATTTCTTGGAGCTTTCCATTTGGGATCTCTTTCTGGAGGAGTTCAGGGAATTGTTTTGATAACTATTTTACCATCTGATTCTAGGATCTCAGGACAGTTTTCTTTGACAGTCTCTTGGAGGATGTTGTCCAGGCTGTTTTTTTTCATCGTAGCTTTCTGGTAGACTGATAATTCTTGGGTTATCTCTCCTAGATCTGTTCTCCAGGTCAGCTGTTTTTCTGGTGAGATATTTTACACTTTCTTCTAATTTTCCAATCTTTATGTTTTGTTTGACTGATTTTTGATGTGTCATAGAGTCCTTAGCTTCAATTTGATTGATTCTAATTTTTAGTGAATTATTTTCCTCAATTAGTTTTTGAAGCTCCTTTTCCATATGTTTAATTTTCATTTTAGGGAGGTATTTCTCCAGTTAGATTTTGAACCTCCCATCTTAGTTCTCCAATTTTATTGTTTTAAGGATTTTGTTTTTCTTCAGTGAGATTTTTTTTTCCAATTTGGTCACTGTAGATTTAAATTTATCTCCTCCTTCTCTAGTTTGGTTTTTAAAATCTTTCTTGAATTCCTTTAAGAATGCTTTTTGGGCTTGAGAGCAGTTCATATTTTCTTCTGTGGTCTCCAGTGTGAGTATAGAGTCCATGTTGTCTTCTTATTTTGGTTTTTCTTGCTCACTATTGAAGGATTGTATGGTTCTAGATCTCACAGATTCCTTCTTTGCCGCTGTGATTGCCTATGTCCTGAATTTTTAGAGTAGGTATCTGCTTCTGGCATGCAGGTGTATTGAGCTTCTCAGGCTGGGAGGTAGAGGTCTGGTTGTTAACTTCATGAGCTGTAGCCTCTGAGGGTCTAGACTGAGGCCAAGGCCAGGACTCTCGGGGTTTCCCCTGTGTTACCCTGATGCTCACAGAGTGACCTGTTGGGGAGAGGTGGTCTGGCCACTTCAGGTTTCAACCTCTGTGTCTCTGGGCTACAGCTCAGGTAGGCTCAGCAGCTGGAGGCCAGTGGGGTTGGTGTCTGCAGATTCCCATAGTGGTGCTAAGCTTAGTGCTTGCTGACTGACTTGCTTGCTGGTTTGAGGGATATCTCAAGAAAGTCCCTGCTTTTACTCCAATTATTAATTCTTTTTCTTTCTATTTCCCATATACTTTATTTCTTTTTCATTTTTTCTTCTAGTGCTCTTATTTCTTTCAAACTTTTTAAGTTTTATTTTAAGCTTTCACTGTCTCTTTCCAACTTTCCCCTTTTATTTCACCCTTCCCACCACAATGAAAAAAGCATGATAAACAAAACAATTACAAGCATATATGGTCAAGCAAAACAAATCTCTTCATTGGCTATGTCCAACATATATGCATTTTTTTATGTTTTTGTTTATGTTTTATTATCTTATTCTTTCCCTGGCGTTTCTTGTAGCATTCTTTTGTCATTTATAAAAATGTTTTTAGCTCTTAAAAACTTTGCACTATGTCTCCCTGGAATTATAACTAAATTTGTGATCAAGCTTTGCTTTTCTTTGAGGATTTGCTTGTAGATGTACAAATATTTTGGAGTCATTCTCTTCTTTCTAGATTTGTCTATTGAATCTTCCTGATTATTATAATACCTCTTCAAGATAGGATTCATTTTTATTTGTTTGTTTACTCATTCTTTCAACTTTTCTTCCTGACCTTGGACTTTGTGTTAGAGCTTGGATTACTGTTAGAACCACAGAGTTTCTCCTTGATTCTGTACATGCTTCTTAGTACACAATGTAGAGCCTGAGATCACCACTCCCAAGTGTAAATCCTTTTTTCACACTGCCCTGAGTATGTGACACTGCAGTTGATAGGAAGTCACAGAGCTGTCAGCTGGCACTTGTTTCTGCCCCTCTATATGATCAGATCCCTCTGTAGCAGATCTGGGATTTCTTCTTGCCCTACTACAGTACTATGTGAAAACTCTAGAATGATCTATGGTGCCATTGCTTGCTAGACTCTTTCCCCAGTTGACACATATCTTTCTGTTCCTCTATAGTTCCCCCAGTGTGAAAAATGGTTTCCTAGGATTTTTTATTCAATTTCTCTATTAAAATTGTGTCTGGCAAATTTTCTTTTGGAGGTGTATGGTAGAACTTGGTTGCATTTCTTCTTTCTTTATTTTTATCAATAGTATTTTTTCAAGTACTTGTAAAGATAGTTTCCAAAAATCTTTTTTCATAAGATTTTGAGTTCCAAATTTTTCTCCTTTCCTCATTTCCTTCCCTCCCTCCCCAAGAGAGCAAATATTCTTATATAGGTTATATGTGGACAGTCATATAAAACATATTTCCACATTAGTCATGTTGTGAAATAAGAATCAGAACAAAATGGAAAAAAAAACACAAGAAAGAAAAAAACAAAAAAAACATTGTGAAAATGGTATGCTTCAATCTACCTTCAGACTTCATAGTTATTTCTTTTGATATGCACAGCATTTTCCATCATGAGTCTTTTGGAATTGTCTTGAATCATTGTGTTGCTGAGAAGAGCCAAGTCTATTATAGTTAATCATCCCACAGCATTGCTGCTGCTGTGTACAATGTTCCCTTGACTCTCCTCACTTCATTCAGTGTCAGTTTATGTAAGTTTTTCCAGGTTTTTTTCTGAAATCTGACTGCTCATTATTTCTTATGAAACAGCAGTATTGCACTACTTTAAAAACCATAGCTTGTTCAGCCATTCCCCAATAGATGGATATCCCCTCAACTTCCAAGTTTTGCCCACCACAAAAAAAGATGCTACAAATATTTTTGTAGACATGGATCCTTTTCCCTTTTTATGATCATTTTTTGATAAAGACCTAGCAGTGGTATTTCTGGATCAAAGGGTATATACAGTTTATAGCAATTTGGACATGTTTCCAAATTGTTATTCAGAATGGTTGAATAAGTTCACAATGCATTAGTGTTCCAATTTCCCCACATCTTTCCCAACATTTATAATTTTCCTGTTTTGTCATACTGGCCAATAGGTGTGGGGTGGTTCCTCAGAGTTGTTTCAAATTGTATTTCTCTAATCAATTAAGAACATTTTTATCTGATTATAGAGAGGTTAAATTTCTTCAACTGAAAATTGCCTATTTATATCTGTTGATGGTTTATCAAGTGGGGAATGACTTGTATTCCTATAAATTTGACTCAGTTCTCTATGCATTTTAGAAATGAGGCTATTGTCAGAAAGACTGACTATAAAAAATGTTTCCCAGTTTTCTGCTTCCCTTCTAATCTTGTTTGCATTGGTTTTGTTTGTGCAAAACCTTTTTAATTTAATGTAATGAAAATTATCCATGTTGCATTTCACAATAATTCTTCCCTTTTCCATAGATCTGACACGTAAATTATTCTTTGCTTTCCTAATTTGCTCATGGTATCATATATTATGACTAGATCATGTAGCCATTTTAACATTATGCTGATATAGGGTGTGAAATGTTAGTCTATGCCTAGTTTCTGCCACACTATTTTCTAATTTTCTCAGAAGTTTTTGTCAGGTAGTGAGTTCTTATCCCAGAAGATGTAGTCTTTGGGTTTACCAAATAGTAAATGATTGTAGTCATTTACTACTGTGTCTTCTAGTATGCTAAGTCTATTTCACTGATTCATCAGTATATTTCTTAACCAATACAAAATACTTTTGATTACTGTCACTTTTTTAATATAGTTTTATATCTGGTATGGCTAGGCCAACTTCCTTTACATTCATTATTTGCTTTGTTCTTGATCTTTTAGTCTTCCAGATTTATTTTATTATTTTTTTCTAGCTCTATAAAATATTTTTGGTAGTTTCATTGGTATGACACTGGATAAGTAAATTAATTAGGGTAGAATTATCAGTTTTATTCTATTAGCTCAGATTACCCATTCTTAACTGATATTTTTTTCCAATTATTTAGATCTGACTTTATTTGTGTAAAAAGTGTTTTGTAATTTTGTTCATATAGTTTCTGGGTTTGTCTTGGCAGGTAGATTCCCTAACGTTTTATATTGTCTGCAGTTATTTTAAATGGAATTTTTTTTCCATCTCTTGCTGCTGGGCTTTGTTGGAAATATACAGCTTGATTTATGTGAGTTTATTTCATATGCTGCAACTTTGCTAAAGTTTTAAATTGTTTCAAGTAGTTTTTTAGCTGAATCTCTAGGATTCTCTAAGTATACTATCATATCATTTGTAAAAAAAAAAGTTTTGTTTGCTCGTTGCTTATTCCAATTCCTTCAATTTCTTTTTCTTCTCATTGCTAGTTAATATTTCTAGTATAATAATGAATAATAGTGATCATAATGTGCATCATTCTTTCACTCTTTTTTCTTACTGGGAATGCTTCTAACTTATCCCCAATACATATAATGCTTGCTGATGGTTTTCCTATAGTTACTGTTTCTCATTTTAAAGAAAATTCCATTTATCCCTATGCTCTCTAGTGTCATTTCTTCTTTCTACTCTAACTTCTGTTTAGTCTTCATATCCAGATGCTTCTTTAATAAATGTTTTTTTGATTATTTGAATGTTGGTCTGTCACTCTGCCTAACATTCCCACAATCAAAATAATTTACTTACGTTAAATCATAATTTTCACAACACTAACTTTTGATTCATGGAGCTATATCTTCCAGTCTTTTACATCATAATCACAGAAATTGTCATATCTTGCATGATTCTTATTTATATTTTAATGCTTCAATTAACTTGTGGTTTCATGAAATCTGGCATTGTTCCCATTGGCATGGATCAGAACACATCTGTTACTTTTTTTTTTTTACATTATTTTTGTTCATATTCAACAGGACCTCCCTCTTCTCCTCTTGATTTAATCTCATGTCTTGCAGACTCTGTATTCAACTATCATCTCACATAAATAGGTGTCCATTTTACTTGCAAAGAAAATTCATCTACATGCACAAGTGATCGTATTCTATTCCAACTTCCCTAGCCCATTACCTCATCCATCATTACTACTGTCTCACTAATCTTTAGACACTTCATATCTACTCTTAGCTTCTCTGCTTCTTACAAACAGGCCTATATCTCCCTCATTAAAAAAAAAATTCTCATTTGATGTGTCCATTCCCACTAGCTATTTTCCTATATTTTGTCTCACTTTTGTGGGCAAATTGCTTGAAAATGTCAATCACCAACAACAAAAAGAATGATAACAACAAACATTAAGAACTTGCTGCATGCTAGGCATTGTGCTATACATTGGGAATGCAACTACAAGAAGAAAGATAAAATAAAAATTCTCTGCTCTCAAAGAGTTTATATTCCAGTGGGGAAGACAACATATAAAAAGGAGACTAAAAGCACAGTGGGAAGGAAGGGAAACCATACCTGGCACAGGGACAAGGCAGAAAAGTCATATGGAGATTAATGAGAAGTGCAGAATGGAGTAATGAAGACACAGTTGACCTGGAACTTCTCTTTAAATTAAAATTTCTGGAAAGAGCCAGACAATCAGGGGTGGAGGCTACCATAGCACCACAAAGTATTTCCAATGTGAGGATTTCTTGCATGTATGTCATATATTATAGATGACTTGTTCCCATCATATAGTTTTCTTTTTCTTGTTCTTTTTTTTTGAATTCTTGAACTTTATTTACTGATTCTGGACATTACTGTGTTGCCCTGGAAAAGTCACTCAACTTTGTTTTGCTCAGTTTCTTCCTCTATAAAATGAGCTAGAGGAGGAAATGGAAAGTCACTCCAGTATCTTTGCCAAGAAAACTCCAAATAGGGTCAGAAAGAGTGAAATACAGCTGAAAATGACTAATCAACAACAGCAACACTGATTGACCAAATTTTACCATTAAATATGAGTGATTCCCCTATTTTCCAAACATATATATGCTAAAAATTCACTATCACATGTTGCAGCCTATTAATGTCCAATATATGCTTATTCATATATTTTTGGATTATTTTCATGTTGTTTGTAAGATCATTGTACTCTCATATGCCAATATTCTTTCTCTGAGGAAGCCTTTTACAACTAATTTTAGATTAGAAGATTTTGTTAGTTAAAAACAATGCCCTGAGGGAATGAGACACAGACCCTGTTTTAAGGAAGGAAGTAAGTAGGTCACAAAGTGTCTCTTGGGAGAAATAGACCTAGCCATGGTTCTTCAGTAAGAATGTAAACATTCTAGAGATGCCAGGTTGTTAGAACATGGGAAGAGGAAAAGGAATGGATCTAGAAATGGTGAAAGGAGACAAATTTTTCTTACTTCATAATTTTACCTATAACAACTCTAGTGACATTGCTTTTTTAACTCTATTTTTAAATTCAAGTAAAAAAATCTCTTTTTCTTTCATTTTTCTACCTTTCATATTGTTTTGAGCCTTCAACAATTTGAACAAACATAAGTAAAAGGGAAGATGTGAAGGGAAACTTAAGGCATTTACTATACCAAATACTTTTAGAAAATGGCCATTATTTTGTTCCTGAACTTGTTCATGTCTGAATAAACTAATTATCTGAGAAAACAAATTGAGTTCAGTTATCCCCCAGTCCAAATGGATTTAATGGCTGACAAACATGGCTTTTTGGCAGAGGTTTTTGCAGCAGAATAAAAGAAACTAAATGGAACTTATAAACTACACCTTTCTACAGTCTCAAGTCCATTATTCAAGATTGACTGATGAATGATAAACAGAGAATAATTATGCTAAACCAATGGAAGATAAATGAAAAGGGAAAAGAATTCTTTAGATCTGAGAGTTTACTGTTAACTCATTGACCAAGTCTAACCTACACCAAGTCATCATATGTTTACTTGGCACATTTTAAGTCACTAGAGAGATACAATGTTACTTTGGAATCAATAGTAGCAGCTATTGTTTCCAGCTTATTTTGTTATTCTTCCTGAAATCATGATGAGACATACAACATAGTCAGCTGGGTTGTTTTTTGTTTTTTTTTTTCCTATTTGGCAAGGCAAGTTTCCAAAACAATACAACCCAGTAAGGGCATGGACAAAATATAGTATAGTTTTGGTAAGATGCTATGAAGAGAGTAGTTGGGAGTACAGTATAATAAATATTGGATAATTGCTCCAAATGGAAAACCCGAGTAAAATATGATGTTGATGATGATGCCCAAAATAAACCTTCATAAAGAACTTCAAGGCTTACAAAGTACTTGAAAAATATTATTTCCTTTTATCTTTACAATTCCACAAGGCATTTCTTATTTTTTCTCCATTTTAAAGATGAGGAAACTGGGACTGATTGAGAGAGTTTTGGTGACATAATCAGGGTCCTGCAACTAATAAGTGTCAAAGTTACAATTCAAACTGAGGTTTTCTTGACTCTATCTAATCTTTTCCCTATTAGACAACTCAGTTGCCTGAGTGGGCAGTCTTGAGCAGCAGAGAACAGGAACTAGGCATTGGATATCTTAAACATGGTCAATTTACGAGATATAAAAGCATGTTGAAAAGGAGAGCAAAGGAATAGAAGAATTGAATAGTAAAAAATACTGTGAATTACAGGCAAGAGTCTTTGGTCTGAGTCCCAGCATTCTGAACTTTGCTAGCTGTGTGACCTTGGACAAGTGATTTATTTTGACTGAATTTCCTTTACTATATACTACCAGAAAAAAAAAATAACCTTCCCTGCCTATGTCACAGGGGGAATTGAAAAGATCTGAAGAAATAATGTATGTGAAAGAACTTTTCAATGTATGCAAATATAAGCTTTCATTACTAGGGCACTGAGGATAAACATCATTAGATTTTTAATTTTTCTTCAGCCCAATTGGGACGAAGATGAGCACTTATACAATTAGGAATAAACTTGGAGACAATATAATGAGGCTTTCAGTTATGTCCTAAACATTATAAGTGTGAGAGAAAATGAGAAGAGAAGGAATGAATAAGACATTCATTTGTCATTCATAGGAAAGAGGACTTGATTCAGTCAAAAGATGTAAATTCAAATCCCAGCTCTGTCACTTACTAACCGTGGGATCTCCCAGATAAACACATTGTCATTTCTCTGAGGCTCAGTTTTGTGCAAAATTGGGGGAAAGGAGTCTGATTTGACTACTTCATTTGGTTTTGAGTATAAATTAGGTCTTTTATCAATAGCTTTTACTGAAATCTTTCCTAGTGGATAGAAGGCCATCTTTGGATTCAAGAAGAAATGGCTACAATTTCTGCCTCTGCCTCCGCCTCTGCCTCCTTCAGAGGTGTAAATCAGCATCACAAATGGAGGGGAGGGAATATCAGGGGAAACAGCCAAGCTGGAGTAGAAGATTGATATTGGGAAACTTTAGGGCACAAATTGGGATAGGTGACTCATGAGGCAAAAAAGTGTTGGAAAACTGAAAAATTCATGTTCTCCATTTATTATCTCATGGTCAATTTATTTTTAAGATGATCACATTTATTATAAATTATACTTCAACACAAGGTTATAAGCTTAATAACAGGCAAGACAACGTCAACCTCAGGAAAATGTTTTAGAGTTCTGAAGGCAAAGCTACATGACTGAATGGATTGACTACAGGATCGGGAATTAGCAATGGAGAGTTGTTGCCAGCTTAACCACTGACGCAGTAAAATGGGGATAATACCTACTGGCTTACTAGCTACCTCACAGAGGAATCATGAGAATTAATATTCCGAAAATGAGTTGTGCATCCCAGATGCACATTATCTATCAACACAATTTATTATTGTAATGCTTGTACTCCCCCACAGTGAAAGACAGTCTCTGATGGAAAGCACTTCCAAGTGTTAATCTGCTTACATAGTATATTTGTTCACCTCAGATGATGGGGAACAGTTTGGATTTATCTTAGTGAGAAGAATTCAAATTAATAGGGCATGGCTAAATACACTTTTCTAGTAGAGTCAAATGCACAGAGAAGACTCTACACATTTAATGCCACTCTGAGTGCCTTGCTTGCTCACAGTTAAGAATTCAATCCCCTAAAATAATCAGGTCTTTTGAGATTACAGTGTTACAAGATGCTGATATATTATCTGAAACAGATAATGCATAAAGCCATTAGCAACTATTAGGTAATAGAACTATTTATTTATCAATAAAGAACAAGGAACTGAAGGAATGAGGCACAAACAATTGAGATTTTATTTTAGGAGAGCAGAGAAAGAAAAGTCCAAAAATGAGAGGAAAGGCTTGAATAGGGTACTTTGGGTTAGAATGAGTGGGTCAAAGAATAGATCACAGAAACAATAATTTAATCAAAGAGAATGACAAAAGTGAGAAAACATACCAAAATTTATGGGATGCAGCCAAAACTGTACTTAGGAGAGAATTTATATCTCTAAAGCTTACGTCAGTAAAATAAAGAGCAGATCAATGAATTGGGCATGCAACTAAAAAATAAAACAAGAAAAAGAAGAAACTAAAAATTTCTAATAAAACCCCAAATTGGAAATCACAGGAGAGATTAATAAAATTAAAAGAAAGAAAATCATTGAAATAACAAAACAAAGAACTGGTTTTATAAAAGAAACATAAAATAAATAAATCTTTGGTTAATTTGATTTTGAAAAAAAGAAAGAAGAAAATAATTTATTAGTATCAAAAATTAAAAGAGTAAATGCACCAGCAATAAAGAGGAAAATAAAGTAATAATTAGGGCCTATTTTGCCCAATTGTATGCCAATAAATCTGACATTGTAAATGAAATGGACAAATACCTACCAAAATATGTTGCCCAAATTAACCAAAGAAGAAATAGAATACTTAAATAATCCTATCTTCAAAAAAGAAATTGAACTATCAGTGAACTCCCTAAGAAAATAAGCCCAGCATCAGATGGATTCACAACTGAATTTTACCAAACATTTAAAGAACAATTACTTCCGATATTATATAAACTATTTGGAAAAGTAGGCAGAGTCCTACCAGGCTCCTTTTATGACATAAATACAGTACAGGTACATAAGCCAGAGAAGCACCAAGAACAGAGAAAGAAAACTGTAGACCAATTTTCCTATTGAACATTGATGCAAATATTTAAATAAAATATTAGCAATTTACATCTACAGAATCATACTTAGTAGGATCCACAGCAGAAACATAGAACTAGTTCAATATTGGGGAAACTCAGTATAATTGACCATATCAATAACAAAGCCAACAGATATCATATAATTATCTCAATGGATAAGCTTTCGACAAAATTGACCTATGACTATTAAAATGCTAAAAGTTATAGGAAAAAAGGGAACTTTCCTTAAAATTCTAAGTAATATTTACCTAAAAACAATTAGCATTATTTATCATGGTGATAAGCTAAAACTCTTCCCAACAAGATCAGAGGTGAAACAAAGATGCCAATTATTGGCACTATTCTTCAATAATGTACTAGAAATGTTAAATTTAGAAATAAGAGAAGAAAAAAAGAAATTTAAAAAACTTGAATAGGCATTGAGGAAACAAAGCTATTACTCTTTGCAGATTGTATGACGGTATACTTAGTGAATCCTAGAGAATTAACTACAAAAAGCTGCTTGAATTAATTAACAATGTTAGCAATGTTGCAGGATATAAAATAAACCTAATATAAAATATATTTATATTGACAATATAAAAGACTTAAGATTTTATCTTCCAAGACAAAGTCATGGTTACAAAAGAGTTTTACACATGTAAAATCAGATCTAAACAATTAGAAAAATATTGATTGCTTATCAATATGATAAAGATGACAATTCTACGTAAATTAATGTACTTATTCAGTGTCGTACCAAACAACCAAAAACCATATTATAGAGCTAGAAAAAATTCACAACAAAATTTATCTAGAAGAACAAGAACATTAAGAGAAACTGAGGAAAACAAATGTGAAAGAAGGTAGCCAGACAATATGAGATTTCAAACTGTATTATGAAGTGGTAAAAAATAATACTTTCTGGTACTGTTTAAGACATAGAGTTGTGGCATTTTTTACTCAGGCAGATCCAAGATGCAGAACAGAAGCAATAACTTTTCTAAGCTCCTCTGTGAATCCAGTCACTAAAATGAATGGGAAAAGGTTTTAGAGTAACAGAATCCATTGGAAGACAGAGCATGGCAGATTCCTAGACCAGGAAAGTGCACATGTAAGTCTGGGCAGGTGGCACACAGAGAATGTGGGGGTGATGCCAGCACTGACCAGAGAAAAGACTACAGCTGAGTGAGAAGGAGCCCCAGCCAGCTGACTCACCCACAGCAAGGGTGATTTGCAGCTGTCTCAACACAGCATAGAAGATCAGTCAGAGCTAGGTAAGAGAAAGTGCAGGGCCTGCAGCAGTGACAGCAGCTTCTCCTGGCTGCCTGGAAGTTTAAAAATCATCTACCAGATTTTCCAGAAGCCATGATGACAAAGTAAACCTTAGCTGCTCTCCCTCTCCCTCTCCCTGACCCAGCACACCCAGAGATAAATGTCCCACCCAGACAAAAATCCTGAAATAGTGGAAATAGGCTCAGGCTTAGCAGTCACTGAGAAAGGGTGTAACTGAGGCAGTAAGGAGTCTGAAGTGAAGGGTGGGAGGGGTCCCAACAAGCCCCACTTCAGCTGAGCAGCAGGAGCACCCAAAGCCCAGGGTGGTGGAGCCAGCAAGCACTAACAACACAAGCCCAGGTAGGCCTTAGCACCACTAGGAGAATCTGCGGACACCAGCTCTGCTGGTTGCCAGCTGCTGAGCCTGCCTGAGCTGTAGCCCTGGGACACAGAGGTGGAAATCTGAAGCGGTCAGACCACCCTGCCCCCACAGGTTACTCTGTAAGCCTCAGGGTAACTCAGGGGAAACACTGAGTGTCCAGGTCTTGGCCTCGGTCTAGACACCCAGAGGCTACAGCACACAAAGTCAATAGCCAGGCCCGTAGCCTGAGAAATCAGGAAATAGGGAATCACAATGGGAAAGAAGAAAGCTCAGAAGGGAAAAGCAAGAAAATTGATCAGAGCTTATTATAGTGAGCAAGAACAACGAAATACAAGGACGATATGGACACCTGAGACCACAAAAGGAAACACAAACAGGTCTCAAGCCCAAAAAGCATGCTTAGAAAGAAAGATTTTAAAAGCCGAATTAGAGAGAGAGAAGACAGATTTAAATCTATCGTGAACAAATGGGAAAAAAAAATCTCACTGAAGAAAACAAATCCTTAAAAAATAAAATTGGGGAACTAAGATGGGAGGTTCAAAATCTATCTAGAGAAAGACCTCCCTAAAATGGAAAATAAACACACGGAAAAGGAGCTTCAAAAACTAATCAAGAAAAATAATTCATTAAAAAACAGAATCAGTCAAATTGAAGCTAAGGACTCTATGATGTATCAAGAGTCAAACAAAACAGAAAGATTGAAAAATTAGAAGAAAGTGTAAAACACCTCACTGGAAAAACAACTGACCTGGAGAACAGACCTAGGAGAGATAAGCTAAGAGTTATCAGTCGACCAGAAAGCTATGGTGAAAAAAACAGCCTGGACAACATCAGGGGATCTCAATCTCCCCTACTCTGGCCTTGATAAATCTAATCTCGAGATAAACAAGAAAGAAGTTAAGGAGGCAAATAGAATTTTAGAGAGGCTAGACATGATCGATCTCTGGAGAAAACTGAATATGGATAAAAAGGAATATACCTTCTCCTCAGGGGTACATGGCACATACCCAAAAATTGACACAAAGGGCATAAAAAACTCACAATTCAGTGCAAAAAGGCAGAAATATTAAACGCATCATTCTCAGATCATGATGCAATGAAAATCAACTTGTTTAGCCATTCCCCAACTGATGGGCAAGCCTTAATTTCCAATTCCTGCTACTGTAAGCAATCTGGGACAGCAAGGAATAGTTTACCTGCCAGATTTATGAAGAAGGAAAGATTTTATGAACAAACAAGAGTTAAAGAGCATTATGAAATGCAAAATGGATAATTCTGATTACATTAAATTGAAAAGTTTCTGTACAAAAAAAAGGCAATGTAACCAAGATTAGGAGGGAAGTGGAAAAATGGGAAAGAATTTTTGCAACCAGTGTCTCATAAAGGCCTCATTTCTAAAATACACAGAGAATTGAATCAAACATATAAGAATACAAGTCATTCCCCAGTTGATAAATGGTCAAAGGATATGAATAGGCAGTTTTCAGAGGAAGAAATTAAAGATATGTATAAGTATATGAAAAAATGCTCTAAATCACTATTGATTAGAGAAAGGTAAATCAAAATAACTCTGAGGTACCACATCTCACCAGTCAGATTGGCTAACATGACAAAATAGGAATACAACAAATGCTGGAGATGATGTGGATAAATTGGAGCACTAAGGCATTTTTGGTGGAGTTGTGAACTGATTCAACCATTCTGGAGAGCAATCTGAAAGTAGGCCCAAAGGGCTATAAATAATTGCATACACTTTGACCCAGTAATACTACTTTCTAGGGTTGTATCCCAAAGAGATAATAGAATTGGGAGGAAGACCCATATATACAAAAATATTTATAGCAGCTCTTTTTTGTAGTGGTAAGGAACTGGAAATTAAGGCTTGCCCAGTTGGGCAATCAGTTGGGGAACGGCTAAACAAGTTGTGGTATATGAACGTAATGGAATACTATTGTGCTATAAGAAATGAGGAGCAGATGGACTTCATATTTACCTGGAGGGGCTTATGTGAACTAATTCTGAGTGAGAAAAGCAGAACTAGGAGAAATCTGCAGACAATTACAGACACAGAATATGTGTGATGACCAACTTTGATAGATTGGACTCTTCTCAGCAATGCAGGATTATAAGACAACTCCAAAAGACTCATTCATGAGGGAGAGAGATATCTATATTCAGAGAAAGAACTAGAAAGAACAGTGTTTGAATATAAATTGAAGCCAACTACCTGCTCTCTTTCTTTTTCATGTTTGCTTTTGTTTCCTCTTTCTCATTGTTCATTCCATCCATTACAATCCTTCTCTATAACCTGACTAATGTCTAATGTGAAAGTATTTCTAGATCCTATACTTGATTGCATGCCACCATTTTGGGGGTTGGGGTGAGGGTATGAAAGAGAGAGGGAGAAAATTTGAAATTCAAGCGATTGTGGAACTGATTCTTATAAACTAAAAGTAAACAAACAAATTACTAAAGACAAAAAAATTTTAAAAAAAAGAAATAGAGTGGTGGATAAGTGGAATGGATTAGCTACACCAGATTCAGTAGTAAATGATCATGGTAATCTATTGCTTGATACACCCAAGGACACCAGCTTTTGGACTAAGAACTCATTATCTGACAAAAATTGCTGAGAAAACTAGAAAACGTTATAGCAGAAACTAGGTATAGACCAACATCTTAGGTCATAAACCAAGATAAGAACAAAATTAGTACATGATTTAAAAATTAAGGGAGATACCATGAGGTAATTAGGAGAGCAAGGAATAATTTACCTGTCATATTTATGAAGAAGGGAAGAATTTATGACCAAACAAGAATTAGTATTACTAGATATAAAATGGACAATTTTGATTATATTAAATTAAAAAGATTTTGCAAAAACTAAAGCAATCCAATTAAGATTAGGAGAAAATCAGAAAGCTAGAAATATATTTTTACAGCCTAGTATAACTGATAAAGGCTCATTTCTCAAAAATATAGAGAACTGATTCAAATTTATAAGATTGCAAGTCATTCACCAGTTGATAAATCATCAATGGGCACGTAAAACAAGTTTTCAGATTTAAAAAAAACATCAAAGCTATCCATAGTTGTATGAAAAATGTTTGAAACTACTATTGATTAGAGAAATGTAAACTAAAATAACTCTGAGGCACCACTTCACACCTTCCAGTTGGTTTAATATGACAGAAAAGGAAACTAATATATGTTGAAGTGGATGTGGGAAAATTGGAACACTAATATACTGTTGGTGGAGCTATGACCTGATCCAACCAGTCTGAAGAGGAATTTAGAACTATGCTCAAAGAGTTATAAAGCTATTCATATCCTTTTAGCCAGCAATACCACTACTAGGTCTGTATCCCAAAGAGATAAAAAAGAGGGAAGGGGGGAGGACATATCTGTACAAAAATATTTATAGCAGATCTTTTTGTAGTGGCAAAGAATTGGAATTTTAGTGGTGCCCAGCAGTTATGGAATGTTAAAGTTGTGGCAGATGAATGTAATGGAATATTACTGTGATATAAGAAATTATGAGCAGGCTGGTTTCAGAAAAATCTGGAAAGACTTACATGAACTAATACAAAGTGAAGTGAACATGACCAGGAGAACATTGTACACAGTAACAGGAACTGATCAATTGTGGATGACTTATCTATTCTAATACAATGATCAAAGGCACATCCAAATATCTCATAATGAAAAATGCACCTTGAGAGAAAGAACTGACAGAGTCTGGATGAATATCGAAGCATCCTATTTTTCACTTTATTTTTTTTTATATTTTTCCTGCTTTGGGTCTATGTATTCATTCACAACATGACTAATATATGTTTTGCATTATTGAACATGTATAACCTCTATTGTAATGCCTACTGTCTTAGGGAGGGGGCAGGTGAAGGAGGGAGAGAGAAAATTTAGATCTGAAAAAATTTTTAAACAAATATTAAAATTTTCCTTTACACATTATTGGGTAAAAATAAAATATTATTTTAAAAAAGAACTGTGTGTGAAGCTACCTACACAAATTTATCAAGCCAATAACCATAGAAACTAGTCACAATATGAGAAGAATAACAGTACAGCTGAACAGAAATTCACAAGAGACAAATCGAAGGAGGGAGAAAGCAAAAATCCCATGGCTTTAGATGTCTATATACACAAAGGGACAATGCACGAGTAAAAAAGCAAGATGAATTATACATCTTCACAAAAGGAGATAAATTTGGCAACAAAGATGTCACTGCCTCCACAATATCCTACTCTGATATCTAATTGTGGCAGAGACTTGACCCTGGGGACTTGAAGGCTATGGAAGCAGTTAAGCTCCAGCATGTTCTTACAGGATAGAAAATAGTTTAAAATGCTCCTAATAATAGACTATGTCAGTTTCCCAAG
>CM053580.1:253209079-253223844 GCA_028627135.1 Pseudochirops cupreus
TCCTTTAGTAAGCTGTTGACTTGTTTTTCATGATTTTCATGCATCATTCTCATTTCTATTCCCAATTTTTCCTCTAATTCTCTTACTTGATTTTCAAAATCATTTTTGAGCCCCTCTGTGGCCTGCAACCAATTCATATTTTTCTTGGAGGCTTTTGATGCAGGAATTTTGACTTTGTTGTCTTCTGGTTCTATGTTTTGATCTTCTTTGTCACCAAAGAAAGATTCTATAGTCTGATTTTTTCCCCTCTGTTTTCTCATTTACCCCCAGCCAATTACTTGAATTTTGAACTCTTTGCCACAGTAGAACTCTGCTCCCAGAGGGGAGAGTGTTGTGTCCCAAAATTCTGGGGTTTTGCGCAGCTCCTGTCAGAGTAACTTCTAGGCACCTACCTCAGAAGTGTGAGGATGATTTTCTCTCCACAGTTGCCACAACCTCTACCATGCCAATGCTTCTGCTCACTCCAGGACCACCACCCAAGACTGTGACCAAGATTCAAGCAGGGCAAAGCTTGAAAATCCTGCTTCAGTGCCAGGAAAAACATATCTGCAATCCCACTCTGATCAGTTGCATGGTTCCCCCACCATCTGTGGGACTAGAGTTCTGAAAGCAGCCACTGGTTCTGTTGCTTCTGCTGCCACAAAACTGTTGCCACTTCTACTACCCCAAGGCAGGGGCTAGACTGGGCTCTTCTCTCACCCAGGTCCAACAGAGTTTCCCCACTGACCTCTTACTTTCTCTTTGTTATTTGTGGGTTGAGAAGTTTAGAAACCACCAGAGCTACCAGTAATTCAGTCCCCTGAGGTCTGCTCTGGCCAGTGTGTGCCAGCATGGCCCATGTGGGACTGTGCTGCTAGCCAGGTACGATGGACCCTTCCTTTAGGCTTGCCAGGTTATCTTCAGCTGGAGATGTATTTCACTGTGTCATTTTGTCTGTAGCTCTAAAATTGGTTTAGAGACATTTTTTTTACAGGTTTTGGAGGTAATTGGAGAAGCAAGTTCCTGCTTTTACTCTGCCATCTTGGCTACACCCCCACCCCAACCCCAACAGAGCATTTTTTACATGTCCTGTGTAGAGAAGGAGAAATTTGTACACACCTTAGTTGGATGACCATATGCACTAAGGGATTCATTGAAGGAGTTTCCACCTAAGACAGTTTTCTCATTTCAGAGATGGGTGATACTTAGTTGATCTGATGTCCCAAATCCTAGAGAAGAGAGCTCCATGTACTTTGGAAAACACAGTGTAGACTAGGTTTCTATTCAAGACAACAGTCAGTTTTCTTTCTTTTTCTTTTGCTTATGGATTGTGAAAGACTCCATGATGCTAAAGCCAAGTAGGCAGAAATATTTGGCAAATTGCACAATTTTCACTGTTATTGTGCATCTGCAAAACTTTGTGTTTGGGGATAATTTCAGTTTTCATCTATACATATGGGATTACATGTGATAATGCAACATTGGTTGTTTTGAGACTTTACTGCATGGCACTGGGGAAGGAAGTGAAAACACATTGCTTATATGTCCCAGGTACCACAGAGAATTATTCTAAATTTAGAACAATGATCTGAATTAGGGATGAAAACTGTCTTTAGCGGGGAAAAAAGATACACCCTTTTCTACTTGCCATAGAGAGAAAATTTTAAAAGTGGATATATGTAATTAGGGCTTCAGAGCATCCTCTGATCAACCAACATGGAGGTTCCACCCCTAAGAGAACCTGTCTGGAAACGTCCAGCTCTCTTAAGAAGGAGGTACTCTTGTTGTCCCACCACATGGGTGACTGTTATCTCCTTTGAAAGGCTATATAACTAAAACATACTGGTGAACAAAGACTGGGATGGTTCATGCTATTTCTGCCACTTTTTCAAATTTGATTTTTTTCTGACTCAGAATCCTTCCTAGCTGTTCCTTAATGCTGAATCCCAGAGTATGATGCGGTATGGTATAGGAATTAAGCTTCCCTCATATTGTGGAGTAAATTTGTATATTTTTTATTATACTTTTTGAAGTAAATGCATATTTGTAAAAGCTAATTCACTATTAGTGACTAAATGGAATTGGATATGGGAAACATCTTTTGCACTTTAGGGCACACCATTGTTGGAAGCTGAAGCCATTTGCGAATCCCCTAGTTACTCCCTTTAAGGGTAAAAGAGAAGCATGGGAGAAAGATGAAATGTAACTTTTCTGTTCTTCCATGCAACAGGTACCATAATAGTGCCATGTCTGACAAAAGAAAAAAACAACCAAAACTATGAATTCAAAAAATACCATGGCCAAAGAACTTGATAGGGTTTTAAATACCCTAGAATGTACAAGTATTATGGGATATTTATTAATATTATCAAGAGTATATATGTAAAATAAAAGACTATTATTTTTGTAATGAAGAAAACTTAGAAGCCTTCCCAGTGTATGCAGCGATAAAATGAAAATGATCCCTACTCCCACTTTCAATTGATGTAATTTTTCAAATGCTAACCTAAGAAAAATATAAGAGATTGATGTTGAGAGTACAAATATTGATTGAAATTAGTTAAATTATCACTCTTTGCCATTGATTATGATGTTCAAAAATTCTTAGAGAATCAGTCTTGAAACATATACAAATAAAGTCCTTTAA
This sequence comes from Pseudochirops cupreus, assembly GCA_028627135.1. Lineage (NCBI taxonomy): Eukaryota > Metazoa > Chordata > Mammalia > Diprotodontia > Pseudocheiridae > Pseudochirops > Pseudochirops cupreus. The sequence goes on from CM053580.1 coordinate 253,211,706, forward strand.
ATCATTTGTATTTGTAAATAGTACTAACAAAAGTAGAAATTCTAAAAGAATTTGTGTTGCATGTTGTCATATAATATCATAGTGTGATTTAAACAAAACAGATTTGATTAATTCACCAAAAAAATTATATGAAATGACAGCATGTGCAGTAAGCAGAAGCAAGACAGTCATATATATATATATATATGTACATATATATATATACATACATATATAATATATCTGATTTCAAAATGTTAATAAGAGATCACTGAAATGGCTATGTGAGTAACAACAACAAAACCCCAACAGCAATAAAGGGCTTTACTACAAATAATGAAGCATACTTTACCCATTGTTTTAGAGAAGTACAAGGACTGTGCTTGGACAGAACACTTTTCTACTTTTTCAAACTTATTATGTTACGTACAGATCCTCATCACAATGACACTTTGGAGGGAATAGAAGTTTGAAATGATTGTGATGTATAGGCAAAAAACATCCACAAAATGTATTTTAAAACATATGCATAATACAAATACATACATGTATTTGAAATCTCTATCTATAACTTTACCAGGAACATCACTATTATTTTTTTCAGTCCTTTAGCTTTAGATGGTTGGCACCATATATCACAAAAAAGTGATTAGAAACTAATCTTATGAATAGTCATATATTCAATGAAGTATTTTAATGCACCAAATCTGAAGTCTTGGTAACTTAATCAGATTGTTACCTTCTCATCCCCACATAACTTTCTCTCTAATCATCACATTGTTTGAAGCCAGATTTTATATGATTTTAAACATCAGATTAAGGTTTGTTTTTTTTAATAGACAGAGATGGGAACAATGGGAGAAAGTTGTAAAGAGACAAATTTAGCACTCAGAAAAAAATTCCTAACAATTACAGTAGTGAGAAAATGAAATGTGGCTACCTTAGGTAGGTCATTATTCAAAGGCTTTGTGATAACTAACTAAACATATTTTAGTGAACTCATTTGTTTAAGTCTTGGACTATACAGCCTCTGAAGTTCTATCTAACCTTAAGATGTTATTCTCTATACCATCCTAGAGGATATGGGGAAATGCTGCAGGTTTTTGTTTAGAGAAGTTAAATGGTCAGCTATGTGTATTAGGTAGCTGTGTAGAAGATGGATTAGGGAGGGCTGAAATTAGAGGAAGCAAGACAAGTTAGCATTCTATTATAATTTTTCCTGGAAAGAAGTAAAGCATCTGAGGGGTTCATTGGTTTTCACCCACGACTTAAGAAATGGGTGATACCTAGTCAATCCCAGTTGACTAAATCTGAGTAGTTGCCATATGAGTGGAGGGAGAGTGCAGAGAAACAAGGGATAATCTTGGAGGAAGAAATGGCAAGATTTGTATATAATTAGATTCAGGAAATAAAGTGGAAATGTTACTTCCCCCCCCCCCCCCCGATCTCTGAAACTTGTCATACATGCTTTTAACTAGGGGACGGGATAACAACAGCTATGGAAACTTAAAAAGTAAAGGAAACCACAAGAATCACTGATTTCAAAAGGAAAGAAAAGTGAAATTAACATCTTGAACTTTGCTCAAAGTTCCAGTGTTGCAGTTATGAGCTCTAATTCAATGTTACAAAAATTATTCCTATTGAAATACCTTTCTTATCCACTTGATTCAACAGTTGTAATAACCCAAGCATCTAAAAAGGGATATTTTTGCTAACACTACAGCACCCATTTAAAATGCTTCCTTATTGAGACCCAGTTAATTGTGTGAATAATCTAAATGTGCAAATAATTTCCTATCTTTGACATGCTGAGCAAAACAAAACAAAACAAAACAAAACAAAAACAAAAAAAACCTCAGAGAGAAGAAGGGAGAGTTTGTCCATATTACTATTTTAAAGGATTTAGTAGGACAGTCTTTAGGTAAATAAAGGGAGTTCCTCTTGTATTCATGGTATTCATACTGTTATTTATAGAGGTAATATGTAACAGGACAATGCTTTTTTAATACTTATTTGTTTAAAAAAATATCCCCTTTAAGAGAAAAAGAATTACTCAATGCACACAAATTCAAATCAAATTTGAAAATTTGTTAATACAATGACTGAGAGTTGGTCTATACATGTTGTAAAAATTATTTTTACATGTAGAAAAGGAACATAAATCTGTATATGTCAAGAGATCTGTACCATAACCAGAACATAAATTCCCATTTACATTTCTAATAAAAATGGGTATCTGATTTATGGGACATTTCCATGAGTGGAATCCCATAAACTCACAATACAAGTCATTTTGCTTTCTGAGAACTCTAGCTGGTAGTCAATTCACCTTTGTGTTTATCCAAGATATGATCCAATGTAACTTCTACCTATTGATCTAAGGTTTGTTAGATAGAGGTGCGCAGAATCTTAAGCCCCTCTGCTGTATATAAAAGGAGCTACTAGAAGTGAATAAAACGTAGAAAACATTTCATGGACATCATGTATTCCTCAAGTATTACTGTAGATGAGTGCCCAAGATAATTAATGAGTTTTTACTTGTGTTGATGTTGGCCCCCTTTTGGTGAATTTTAAGGCTGTGTAAAACACCTAATCATCAAACTTTCTCCTGGAAATGTAGTACTTCAAGCATGTAGATTCATTAACATTGATATTACTTCAAGATGATCGAGCTGATGATAAATCAATATATTTACTTTCTAAAAACTTAATTCTTATGCCTTTACTATTTTTTATGTTTATCTAAGCCCCAAACTCATTATTGGGAAATAAGGTGTTTCATATTAGTGATTTTTTTTCAGAAAATTGAAAGTTAATCTGTCAAATGTCAGAGTCAATATTTTATTTTAATTACTTGTGATAGAAATTGATACCTAAATATCTAAATCCTTCCTCAAAAGCATAATGAATAAAATTTAAATCTTTCTTTAAAATTATGAATATTATGTATAGGTAAACATATGCACATGTTCATATGTGAAGAGTAGGTGAATAGATAGATGGACATGGATACATATAGACACTCTATAATATAATTGCATTATATCTATATCCATATCGATATAAATGGTATAGATATAGAGGCAGATACAAATAGAAATATAATTATAGCCACAGGGACTATTTCTATATATAAGTTTGTTAGTCACTAAACTATGGACTCATGTTTATAAAGTCATTTACTTTTAGTCGTGACTCTTTCACTAACGTAAGTGATCCTTCTGATCTCTGCATTATTATTTAGATAATTAGCCAGTTGAAGTCCTGAGAAGTGGCGCCTCAGTACCTGTTGCTCAGTAATCACTGTGATCCAAATAATTGATATTGCCATAAGTGTGAAATTCAGATAAATATATTATTGCTCTTGTATCTAGAGCGTTTGTATAGACATACACGAACATCACAAAATTAAATCAAATGGTTTAAATTACTGGCAAGTGAAATCTTTGAAAGTTATTTGAAAATTTATATTTGTGCAAATCATTCTGTACTGAGAAACAATAGAATATATCATAAAATTTTTGAAGACTTTTTTTGTGAAAAACTACTGGGGTTTGGTTATTTTTTTTATTTATTTCCAACAATAAACTTTACTGGGTATTTCTTTTATTTGTTTGGCTAGTTTTTCCTTTTCCATCAAAGTTAATTCTGGAGAGACATCTTCCTTTTCCTTCCACTCTAAGCTGATCTCACCCTTGTAACCAAGGAAAGCAATTCAGTGATACAGTGGCACTCCAAATTCTTTCTAAGTATTTTTTTTTCTCACAGCTATGAGGAGAGAGGACTGTTTCATTGTCTTCTCTTCAAGTGTTGCCTTGTGGTTTTTAGAAAAAGATATTCATAATTTTATGCTAATTCTGCTTACTTCATTCTGCCTCAATTCACATACATCTTTGCATATTTCCCTAAATTGCTTATTTTTAGCATTTTATTTCATAATAATAACATATTACATTCATTATATCAAAAGTTTTTCAACTTTCCCTACCAATAGACACTCGTCTTTTCAGCCAATTCTTTGCTACTATGAATAGTGCTGATATGATTACGTTGGAATGTATTATACCCATTTCCCCATGTCTTTGACCTCTTTGACTTATTCAGTTGTTGAGTCAAAGGATATGGATGATTTAATCACTTTCAATCTATAATTCCACATTGATATCAAAAGCACTTGGACAATTTGCAGCTCCATCAGTAGCTTATTCACATGCCAGTTTTCCCATGACCTCTTCAAAATTGAATAATCTGTCACTCAAGTCTGCCCTTACCTCAAACTATTGTCCTATATCTTCCTTCACAAAATACAAATTCTAGAAGAAGAAAAAAGTCTTCACAAATCAACTCCTCTTCCTTTTTCACCTCAGCAGCTAACAATCTGACTTCCAACATTATCATTCAACTGAAACTGCCTCCAAAGTTATCAAAGATCTTCTTTCAATTCTAATGACCTTTTCTCAATACCTAAACTACTATTACTTCTTCTTCTTCTTCTTCTTCTTCTTCTTCTTCTTCTTCTTCTTCTTCTTCTTCTTCTTCTTCTTCTCTTTCTCTGTTTCTCTGTCTCTCTGTCTCTGTCTCTCTGTCTCTCTCTCCCATATTTGACACTGCTGGCTGCTCTCTCTTATTGAATATTTTGTTCTTTCTCTGTTTTATTTTGTTTAAATATAGCTTTCTTCCTTCCTTTCTGACTGTTTTTTGTCAGTTTCCTTTACTGAAAATCAGCAGTTGCCCCCTGATGCATCTCAAACCTCTTTACTAGGAGTTTTTTTTCTTCTTTAAACATTCTTTTTACATGATCTCATCAGATCCCATTGGTTTCAGGTATCATATCCATGCAAATGAATTTCACTTTTATATATCCAGTCCCAGACACTGCCCTAAGCTCCAATCTCATCATCAAATGTCTACTATCTAGTTCTAACTGGTTTTAATAAATATCACAAAATAAACATATCTAAGACAGGTCTTTACATGCCCCCCTAAAAACACACCCCACTTCTGAACTTCTGTATTTCTGTTGAGAACACCACAGTCCTCCCAATCAACCAAGTGAATAACCTCAGAGTCATTTTTGACTTCTCATTCTCTATAACCCCAAGCAAATAACTTCTTAATTTTTCTCCCTGCTTCAAATCTCTCCTATTTCTAATGCATTCACCAGTGCTGACAAGGTGATTTTCCTAAAGTACAAGTCTGACCATGTCACTCACCTTCTCAATAAACTAAAGTGGTTCTCTATTAATTTTAAGATCAAATACAATCTTTTCTTTTTGGCATTTAAAGCCCTTCACAACTAGGATACAAAGGTCCTTTCTAGTCTTGTTATGCATGCACTTTGTGGTCTAGTCAAACTGGCCATACTGTTATTCCTCAAACAAGACATTCTTTCTATTTATTTACTTTTGCACATACTGTCCCCCATACTTGAAATACTGACCCACCCTTCTCAGTTCAACCTCTTCAAATGTTGAAATTCTTTCAAAAATCAACTCAAAGCACAATTTTCTACATGATTCCTTTCCTTCTCCATTAAACTGCAGATTCCGTTCTTCAAAAACTATTTAGTATTTATTTTTAAATAAATTTTGTGCATTTATACATAATTCTGTTATCTCCCAAAATAGAATGTAAGCTTATTGAAGGCAATGATTATTTTATTTTTGTCCTTTCCTTAGTACTTAGCACATTGCCTGCAACATAGAAAGTGGTAATAAACACTGAATGGTGAAAAGGATTTCTAATTTTGTTAGTAAGATATGGAAAAACAAACATTTTACTTAAATTGTATGTTATATCCTGGCTGTGTAATAGCCACATCCAAATATAGTGCACCATGGATAGGTAGCCAAGATGGAAGTCAGGAAGACATAGTCTCGAGACTTAAGTCTAACATATATTGGTTATATGACCCTGCACAAATTACTTCACCTCACCCCACTTTAGGCCAGTGGTGTCAAACTCAAAAAAGAAATGTAAACCACTAATTCATACATAAGGATCCTTGTTAGAAGCATATTCCTTAGTTTTCATCCTTAGGGCAAGGGTGGGGAGAGGGAAGAAAATGAAGGGCAAAAAAGAAAGTTACACAATAACTTTATTATATATTTAAAAGTAATATCAAGCTGTATATAATAGATTTGCAGTTTCTTATACAATCACCTTTTTTATTCTATTATGCTATGGAAATGCTTGTTTTATTTCTTAAATTCAGAAAAAAATAAATAATTTTTAAAATATAGCATTGTCTGATTTATTATATTTTTATTTATTTTGTTAAATATTTCCCAATTACATTTAAACTTGTTCAGGCGCCATTTGAGAGGGTGTGGAACAAATATGCTTGAGCCAAGTGCATGACATCTTTGCTCTAGGCAATTCTCTAAGACTGTAAGTTGGAGAGAAGGTGCCAATCTCCATTTATAGAAGGAGTCTCCTCAACCAGGATTTCCCTATGCTAGTTAAATCACAGGTACTTTTCCTATCCTTGCGTCTCTTGCTTTGGTAAAGCCAATGATCCTCTCAATTAGATTCTTCTCTGATATTCTGGGGTTTTCTAAGTACACCAGCAAGTCATCTGCAAACATCAATAATTTTGTCTGCTCTTTGTCATTGTTTACACCTTTATTTGATTTTGTCCCCTTTTCTTATTTGCATATCAGAATTGGCAGGTCTGAGATTAAGCAGGAAGCATTCCTTCTTTTTTTCCTCTCTGTAGAACTGAAAAAAATTCTAATACTACTACTTGCTTTTAAATATATGATACCTGTCAGGTTTTTATAAAAATGATTCTTCCATTCCTATATTTTTAAGATATTTAGGAAAAAAAACTTTGTTGCATTTTCTCAATGATATATTGAAATAATCATTTTTATATATTTTTGATCTGTCAACATTTAATCTGCTTTTTTTCCTCATTTTTAATTTTTTTTTTTGCCTTCATTACTCTGGTGCCAGTTTCCTCCTATCAACATCTTTCCCCCCTACCCCCTGCCCTGGCACTACCTTACAAGCTGGTTTGGCAAATACCACATTTATTGAGTTCACTTTTATTGTAATCTCATTAGTTTCACCTATTCTTTTCTCAGATAAAATAAGAATAATTTAAGGACCTAAGGACCCATCATTTCTTAAATTTTAGTGACATTAATTTGTAGAAATCTCCTTCCAACAAATGTTGTTCTCATCCCTTTCCTTTATTACTGCTTTTCCCTTCTAGGTTAGTCTAGAATCTGTACTTAGAAATGCAAGTTCCCATAGGAGTGCTCCATCAACCGAGGTCTGGGAGATATAGTCCTGGTCTTTTTCTTTCATTATTTTTTCCTTTAGGTTATATTACTTTTCCTTTTGTCCTATGTTCAACCCTCTCTGAGTCTTCCAACCCTATCTACTTCTTTCCTAATAGAGAATTAGTACTAATCCTAAAGAGAATTAGTACTCAGAAGCATGTCTGGAATTTAATAAGTGATTGTCAGAAAATGTTGAGATAGCCTCTATTAAAAGAATTAGATGCTAAATCTCTTTCTCCTTCATTTCTACCCCTGTGTAGATTCTCCATGTTGGCTCCAAAGATTTCATTTTCTGCTGGATTTACCCAACACACAATCTTTCTTAAGTTCTTCTACCACTCCAAAGGTTATGGGGGAAAAAAAAAAGGTATGAAAGAACATAAAAGCTACCAACGCATCTCTCCTTTTAAGTACGTCTTCCTTCTTGTGACTTTATTGTGATTCCTTTACATCATACACCATCAGTAATATTGATTTAGGATGAAATATTTTGTTCCTAAAATATTAATTCACTTCCTCCCCCAATCTCTTCCTATTCTTCCTCTTGTATCTATAATTTGTTGATAATAGAGCTTCTTAGCCATATAATCATATAATTGGATCCTCAATGTTATTCAATGTGAAAGTTTTCTTTTTTAATAACAATGTAAAACCATCCCTGATTCCAACACTCACAACTTGCTCATCTTCAGTCACATAAAATTTTCTGCATATATTGCATATTCTTCTGTGTGGCAAGTTTTTATGTTGAATTCCTTGATGACTTGTTTGCTGTTTGGAAGGAATGATTTAAATTCTTTCCTGTAGATAAACACGCAATTATTTTGTTTGATGAATAGGCCCTAATTTCATTAAAAACCAACTTTCATTGTTTTTTGTTATAGGATGTGACTTTTATTTAATACAGGGTAATACTAGGCTATTCTGATTGATTATGTTTGGAATGTGAAATTTTGCTTTTCCATAGCTGTCTATAAAGTTTGTTGGTAGATATACTCTGAAATTTGGTGACATTGTTTCATTTAACCTGAAGTTTGTCGGTTTTTATCTTTGGTTCTCTCAATCTGAAATTTGTCATTTGTTTCCAAAATTTCTGGAAACTTTTTCTTTATGTTTTCCTAACTTTCAAATTTTCTTTTCATTATTTCTTTCTGGAAGGCTACCAGTCGCTCAGTCAAAAAACATATATAAAGTGCTTGCCTTATACTTAGATAATCTCTTCACATTCACTCTCCATGGTCAAGATTCTTTATTTTTGTAGAGTTCTTTTGTATTCTTCCAATTTTTGTACACCTTTAGATTTTATTCAATTAGTTTTCCCTGTATTTTCCCATTTTTTTTACAATCCAAATCTTTTCAAAATATAATATTTTATTTTTTTTTCCCAATTGCATGGTAAAAACAATTTGGTAACTTATTTTTTTTTAAATTTTGAGTTCCAAATTCTCTCCCTTCTTTCTTCCAGTAAGATTGCTTTGCTAAGACTATATATTGTAGAGAAGTTACTTCTCTGCATAGGTAGAGGACATTTTATCAATGAGAATCCTTAAAAAAAATTGAGAAAATTTCTAATGCTATTCCTGCATAAAAGAGCAATATATGAGATAGATTTTGGTACAGTTAGGTAAATTTAAAATTATATTAGTGACCAGACCCAAAGAGTCATCATTAACATTTCAAGGTTATATAGGAAGCAGATAACAACAGGAATTCACAAAGAATCTTTACTTGGACCTGTGCTACTCAGTATATTCAAAGATGATTTGTATAAATGTATGCTCATTAAATTTTCAATTGACTCAATTCCTAAAGTAATGGGTAACAGGCTAAATGACAATCCATATGCAAAAAGAGCTTAACAGACTAGAAAATTTGGGCCAATCTAATAAAACAAAATTTAATAAGGATAAATCTAAAGTATTACATTTGGTTCAAAATTAAAAGTTAAGGAAATCTGACTGAACAACAATTTGTCTGTAAAATATCTAGGTGTTTTAATAGATTTAAGAGTCAATATTAGATGATCACAGTAATATTATATTACAAGATAATGTAAAATTAGGTTGTATTATTCATCTCTGTATAGAACTACAGATGTCTCAGACAATATACAGAGGACCACATTTTGGGAATGATACTAATAAGATGCTGAGCATACAAAGTAGGTCAACTAGAGTGGTAAAGATCCTTCACTTCTTTTTATGAAAATTGGTTGAAGAGACAGATATTGTTCATCCTTGCAAAGAACATCATAGTTCTGTTGAAATGGTAAATACACCTAGCAATGGTACGAGTAGGCTTAGTTAGAGATTGAGAAAATAAGATCAAGTGCTCCCAGACAAAGATAAGGTTCCCAGGAAAGGGATTAAGTATTTATGGTTGACTATTTAGGGTTTCTAGGCCATCAGGCAAACTTTGTCCTATCAGATAGTAAACTTTAACAATCTCCTGATGAGGTAAGCAGTATAAGTATGTTTAAGCTCAAAAAATGAAAAAAAAATGAACATTTATCAGTTTGTCCCTAGCAATTCAGTTATGAAGTTAGTACTGCTCATATTAGCCTCAATATCTATACTTGCTCAAGATTAAAAAACACAGTAGTTGTCATTACTCTAGTATTCAATAAATGCAAAAGACTATAAGGATCACCCAAAAAGGAGCTACTCTTATGTCTAAAGAAATCACACCAATACACACAACCACACACACACACACACACACACACACACACACACACACACATATATACATATACATACATGCACATATACATGCACACACACACACACACACACACACACATATATACACACACCTTACTATTCCATTACAAGTTATGTCAAAAAAATAGGGTGGGGTGGTATGGAGGGAGGAAATGACAATTTTACTCCAGTTGATCCCCAAATGGAGAATGTAATAACAAAACTTCCAGATAGATAATCTCCTCAGGGGATCACTACAAATGTGAAAGGTCCAATTTTATCCTAGCAAAAACTCCATGTGTAGCTCGACTCTGTGCTTACTCTTTAAATGCACATGTCCTCTAGGAAGTTTGACTACACTAGCTCTCAAGGATCTAAGGGTACCACCTTCCCCCATGGACAGTGAGTTTTTCTTTAATGACATTAGCTCAAGATTCCATCCTGTGTATTGTACTCAATGCTAACTGCCAATAATCAGTGTCCCAGTATTATTTAGACTGTTAGTATCAATTGAAATTTAAAAGAGATATTTACTTTGAAGCTATAATGAAGTACAAACCACCCCTTCCCTCAACACTGAGAGTTCAGTGACCCAACTATCACCATAATCCATGCAGACAGTAAAAGTAAACTTACTGCAATTGAGACAAAGACAAATTCATTTCTAAATATGGCTAAGATAATGAATAAGTCACTTCCTTTTAGCAGATGACACGGCATTCCAGTCACTTGGCTCATTCAAAGCTAGACTAGCTTCTTCAGTCTACCCTTCACGCCTCACTGGAACTTATCTAGGCTTTTGTCTGCTCAATTCAGGTTCACTGGGCCAACAAATTCCCTCTTCACTATGAGGCAAGTAAATTGGGAAGAGTAAAAATATCTTCACTTTCTCTGAATTGGAAGCAGGGCCTTTTCATTACAAGTAACCACACCTTTACAGAATCAAGTTCCCCAGTCACTACCATGTGGACTGATTGCAGGATGAGCACACTGAGAATACTCTGGGGGTGATAATCCCATTGGTTAGTTGCCTGTAAAACTTGTATGGATGTTTTTTTTAGCTCTGCTTTATTCAGTTGAATTATGTGAAATTATATCTAAATTTTTTTACTCAGATAATGAGATGTGAATTAGGATGAATGTAATATATCAAACTCTTATTTCTGTGTAGTATTTCAGTTCTTAGTGTTCATTCCTTAGATACCAAGAACTCTAAGATGATATTGTCACTTTTTACCAAGGTTCTCATTACTTACACTTGACCAGGAAATACTCCTGTGTTTGTTGAAGAAAAATGCAGAATAATCTAACTCCCTTCATCCTTCACTCTTCGTCCTGAGAGGTAAAATCATCAGAAATACACGTCAAACATTTATTAGATGCTTGAGTTTTAGTTGAATAAGATTTCTAGCATTATCTGCTGAATTCCGTCATCATGCCAATTCATTCATTTGTTGATTCAGATGTATCAAGAAGCTACTGGGAGCAACAGTTTAAAAACATAAAAGATTACAATAAGTCCAGACCTCAAGGATCTCACAAAACAAAAACTATACATTTTGTCTGGATGCTAATTTTTGGAAATGTATAATTTAGCTCCTCCATATGATCATGCAGTCAAGAGATTTTCTGCTTATTATTCAGTCATTCACTCATATTCTGTATTCTGTAACTACATGGATCACAGCACATCAGGCCCTTCTTTTCTCAACTCTCTTTCTAAGTCTGTCCAGATTCATGTTCATTGTTTCTATGATACTATCTACCATCTCATCCTGTGCCATCCTCTTTTCTTTTGCCTTTAATTTTTGCCAACATTTTCCAATAAGTTCCATATTCTCATTATGTGGACAGAACATTTAATATTCAGAATTTGACCTTCCAAGGAATAGCCTGAATTAATTTATTTAAGTATTGACTGATTTGACCTCCTTGTTTTCTAAGGGACTTTAAAAAATCTTCTCTAGCACCACAATTTGAAAGAGTCAAATCTGTGGTGCTCAACTTTCCAATTTTCACAGTTACACATTGCTACCAAAACAAACAAACAAACAAACATAGCTTTGAGTTCATGAATCTTGTTTGGCAAGATTATATCCCTGCTTTATAGCATACTGTCCAGTATTGCCATAGCTCTTCTTCCAAGGAGCAAATGTCTTTTTTTTTTTT
>CM053580.1:253224344-253244209 GCA_028627135.1 Pseudochirops cupreus
TTTAGTGGGAAGTATCTTTGTGTGCGTTTTGGAGTTCCAGGATTGGTTTAGAGTCCTATTTTATGGGTATTTTGGGGTGGCTCTGTGAGAGCTGCGATGTGTTGCTGCTTCTACGCCGCCATCTTGGCTCCGCCCCCCAGCAAATGTCTTTTAATTTTATGTCTATAATTGCCATCAATAGTGATCTTTGATCCCAAGAAAATAAAATCTGATACTGCTTCTAGTTTTCCTCCCCCTATTTGTTAGAAATGTTGGGACCAGTTGCCAAAATCTTAGGGTTTTTATGTTAAACTTCAAGTCAGCTTTTATATTCTCCTCTCTCACCATAAGTCAAGGGGCTTATTTGTTCCTCTCACTTTCACCATCAAAGTATCATCTGCATACCTGAGATTGCTGATATTTCTCTGGACAATTTAATTCCAGCTTTTGTTCATCCAGCCTAACATTTTGTTTGGCGTACTCTGTATAGAATTGAAATGAATAAGGTGACAATATACACCTTTGTTGTACTCCTTTTCCATTCTTAAACCAATCAGTTGTTTCATGTTCAGCTCTAGATATTGCTTCTTGGACCACATACAGTTTGCTCAGGAAAAAGTAAGATGATGTGGTATTCCCATCTCTTTGAGGACTTGCTACAATTTTTTTTTGTTCTCCATGTGGTCAAAGGTTTTGCCCTGTAGTCAATGAAGCAGAAGTAGATTTGTTTTTCCTGTACCTACATTGCTTTCTCCATAATCCAGCAAATGTTGATCATTTGGTATCTAGCTCCTCTGCCTCTTTGAAAGTCAGATTGTTCTGGTAATTCTAAGTTCACATATTGTTGAAGCCTAGCTTTTAGAATCTTAAGGAAAACTATGCTGGGATATGAAATGTGTTCAATTGTTTAATAATTTGAACATTGCTTGGTGTTGCCCATCTTTAGGACTGGAACAGAAACTAATCTTTTCTAATTTAGTGACCATTGTTTTTTTTTTTTTGGCAGATTTACTGGCATATTGAATGCATCACTGTAATAGTATAATTTTTTAGGGTTTTAAGTAGTTCAGCTGGAATTTCATTTTCTCTACTAGCCATTATTTTTCTTTCTCCCTCATATATTTGCTGTAATCCTTTGTATCCTGATTATAACATGTAGCCATCTTCCTTTGTCCCCTTTCATTGTTTTAGACTAAAACTTTCTTCATTATTTGAAAAGGTCTCTAGTCAAATGCATTTTCCTACATTTTTGTAATATGCACTCTATCTCTTGCCACAGTCAATTGTTCTCATATCTTTTTTTTCCCCAAAATTTTATTTTAGACTCAAACACCAGAACATGAATAGAGAATAAAGAAACAAAAACATATCATAAACTTAAATATTGGAACTTAAATACAAAGTTAGAAAAAAACATGCCATGAGCATCACAGAACATAAGAGAAGACACAATATATGTAACAATAGATTTTCATTTCAAGAAAGCCTATAAGATAAATAATATGTGTTGTGTTGAGAATTGTCCTTCTTTGCTTCCTTGTGAGTTTTCTTTTGCTCTCTGCTGTGCACTTTTTTTACTCCCCCAAATCTCCCCCCAGAAGGCTACAATAAAGTTTAGATATGTTTCTCTATAGCTTACACATATACATACATAAATACATACGTACATACATACATACATCTAGAGACCTATACTTTCCCAAACCTATTCCACTCCTGATCTTGGCTTTTCATGTATGATTATGTCTCTTGTTTCCTCTCCCTCCTGCCTCCTCTACTTTACTTCTACCCACTACCTTGCCCTCCTATTACTTGCCTACCCCCTCCAAGGATCCCTCACCCATCTTCCCATTTCCATAAATCTAAACACCCTTCTATACCCCTATTTTACCTATTCCCTCACCCCCCCAAGATACCTCCCTTGTCTTCTCTCCTCCCTAAGCCCCTACCATCTTATTTCTTCTGAATTTAGAAGACATTTATACTCTTTTAAATAGATGTATATTATTCCCTCTTAAACCCATTCCCAATGAAAGTAGGTTACCAGAACTACCAGCCCTCCTCTCCCATCTAATTCCTCTTTATCAATTCTTACTTTTGCACTTCAAATAATTACTCTTTTAAGCTTTTCCTAAATGATTTTACTTTTTAAATTCATATCATTCTCAGATTTACTCCAATCTTTCTTATAAACTACCCAATTATTGAAAAGCATCCTAGACATTAATTTTACATTTTACATATATAAAAAAGAAACATGCTGACCTTATGGATCCCTTATAATCAGTCTTTGTTACATGCCTTATGTTTCTTTTGGTTCTTATATGTTGAATCTTCTATTAAGTTCAGGATTTTTTTTACAAGGTCTTGAAAGTCTGACAGTTTATCACATGTCCATTTGTTTTCATTCAGGATAATATTTAATTTTGCATGGTATGATATTTTTGGCCAGAGCCCCAGTTATTTTGCCCATCAGTATATTGTCTTCCAAGACTTGTGGTCCTTTAATGTCTCTGCTGCTAGGTCTTGTGTAAAACTAATTGTGGCACTATCATATTTAAATTGTTTTAAACTCGATGCTTTTAATATTTTTCTTGAGTTGGGGGTTTTGGCATTTTACTATGGTATTCCTATGAGTGTTTCTCATACGATCTCTTTTAAGTGGTGGTCAAGGGATTTTTTTTTTCTATTTCTACTTTTCTCCCTTGTTCTAATGCTTCAGGACAGTTTTCTTTCATTATTTTTTTGTATTGTTGTATCAAGATTCTTTTTTTTTTATCATAACTTTCAATTACTCCAATTACTTTTAAACTTTCTCTTCTTGATCTGTTTTCCAAATCTGGTGCTTTTCTTATAAGATGTTTCACTTTCTCTTCTATGTTTTCATTATTCATAATGTGTTTAATCATTTTTTGATCTCTTATAATTTCAGTAGCTTCACTTTGTCCAATTCTAATTTTCAAGGTGGAATTTTCTTCCTTAATATTCTAGATCTTCTTTTCTAATAGGTTAACTTTACTTTCACACCCTTCTTGTTTTTCTTGGATTATTCTTATTTTCATTCTTAGTTTTTCCTCCATCTCTGCCATTTGACTTTTGAAGTCTTTTTAAAGATCTTCTATGAATTCTTTTTGGGCAAGTGTCCATTTGACATTACTCTTTGGGGGTTTCTTTACTTCAAAATCCTCCTCTGAAGATGAACCCTGGTCATCTCTATTCCCATAATAGTTTTCTATGGTTGGATTCTTTCTTATTTGTTTATGCATTTTTTTTGGTAATGTCTTAATTATTTGTCATCACTTCTAGCCCTGGGGTATAGAAAATGCTTCTTCTTGCCCCAGATCTTCAGTTCTTCCCTCTAGCCTGAAACCAAAGCCAAACTTTCAACTTCCAGTAAGTGCCCACAGCCAGGGGCTTTCTGTCCCACTGCTTCTGCACTCACCAGGCCATGCTGGTTCCTTCTCTCCTCCACCACCCATCGAAGCATAGCTGGGTCTAGCATTCCTGGTCAGCAGAGGTACCCTCAATCTTTCTGGGCTCAGCCACCTAAATCCCCTCACTATCCTGGGGATAGTGTAAAAGTTCTGATGGCCTGGGTTGAGGTAGCCTCTCAAGCCAACTAACCCCTGGGCTTGCAGCTTGTTGTTTAAGAGGCTAGCTACTTGCTGTTAAAATAGACCCTACCCTGCAGGTGTTTACTCTTCATGGGATCAAACCTTGCCTTGGGATTGTTCTTCCGATTTCTCAAATTGTCCCAGGAGGATACCAGTCATGGCCCTGTTCTTATCTCGACCCATACTTTGTTCACCTTAAGGTGCTATTTTGATTCTTTTGTGGGGGAAAATTTTGAGAGCTTGGGATTTTCTTACCTCCTGTGCCACCTTCTCAAAATTCTTTCTGTTCTCATATCTAAAGCATAAGGTGATATGATAGCACTACTGGTATTCCAATCCTTCAAGAATTTGTTATTCCATTGCCCCACCAAACCAGCATACATACCAGCCCTTATAAAAGTTACTTGGCTGTGGTCCTTTAGAAGTGCTATATGAAAAAGGAAAGAACTTGATTTGGAATATGATGGCCTGTGTTTGAATCTTTCCTTTGTCTCTAATTATCTTTGTGACTTTGGGCAAGTCATGCTAGATTCTTGATTTTTACATAAATAAAATGAAGGGGTAGAGTAGATCACTATGAAGTTTCTTCAAGCTCTAAATATATCATCCTATATCCTCTATAAATAGAATAGGTCACAGTTTCAATCATTCAAAATCTCTTATGATTACATTTTGCAACTCCACCAATATTTTTAAGAAAGAAAATAAGTCTATACTAACATAAGGCCATACATTTCTTAGATAGAAACCCATCCCTCAGAGAAAAGGAGCAAGAACATCATCCAATGTAAAAACATCTCCCTTCTCCCATTCATACTGAATTAAAAATATTTCCTTATCCTCCAAAGAGACCATAGTCTCATGACAAATGTTACTACTCTATAGCTTTTGAGTTATCCAATGTTATTACAACTTGACATGGAAAAGTTGTGAAGGAAACCAGGATTAAGCAACTAGATTTTACAATTTCAAAGAATTTTAAAAGAAAAATACAAAAAATATTAATAAAAAATTATATATTCCTAAAAATACAAAAGCTTTTTTTATTACTAATACATCTATCATTTCAAATAGAACTGATTAGCAAGGTTTAAAGGAAATTTCAATGTGAGAAAAAAACCAATTAGATTCAACATTAAAAATAAATGTTATAGACTCAATTGTCCCATTTAAAGTTGAATGTGATAGACTGTGATGATATCATAAAGTGAGGAACTGTCTCCATTACAAGATTTTTTTCTCAGAGAACTGGGATACAAAAGTAGAGATAAGTGTACTTGGGCATAAGTCAAAAGAATGAATTATAGTTCTCTATTCTCTATAGACTGCTGTTAATGTTTCTACAAAAAACGATGGCTTTTCAATAATTCAAAGCAATTGATGTGAAGCAAGGTCTATAGGCAATTACCATAATAAAAAACAGTAAACATAGACTCATGCAAATATCCCCCCCAAAGGAAAATTAGTTATGTGACAAATGATAGCTCATAAAAACACTTCTTGTGAACAATATCCTTTGACATCTCAAGAAGATAAAATAAAGAGCAAAAGTTGCAAGCTTGTCAAATTCTTTCAACTTAACAACACAGCTCAAATTTAATTAACAATCAACATATGGTGACACAATCAAATGCCACTATTGTTATGACCTTTAGTTGAATTTATGCACATGTGAAAATTATATGTAAATACGCTGAAGTCACTAGCAAATATGTCAGGACAGCTCACTTTTGATGTGGTTGTAGAGAAGACCCTTTCAATAATATGCAGAAAGATAATAGATTTGCAGATAACAATATGGCCATAGGTCCTGACAATAATGATTACATCATGTAAAATCAGTTCATAATGAATTCTGCCAACTTGGATGAATTGAAAGGGATTAGTCAAAATATTCTGAAATGTTTGAAGCCCTCCTCAATAAGCAGTTTGCAAGCCTCCTTCTTGGAAACCTAGCCAGTATCTGTGAGAAGGAAATAATTTGGTATGATGTATCATGCTGCCTTTGAATTAAGAGCAACTGAGTTCAGATTATGTCACAATCTTTATGAATTTGTGTATTTCCTTTAACAGCTCTGGGCTTGTTCCATCAATATAAAATAAAGAAATAGATATTAAAATTTATCCTACCTTCTAGATCTCAATATTATCCTATCACTTTCTTTGTCTCAGTCCTTTTCTCTTCTAATCTCCAGTCCCAGGTAATGCTGTTGTAATGGTAAGGGAATTTGAAGATCTTCCTTGGCCTTTAATAGGCCTCACTTGGAGCCCAACAAGAAAAGTTTGCTTAAGGGAGGCTTGTTTTCAGGCAGTCCCACACCTTTTGTTACTTTGTAATTACATAGTGGGTCACAAAGGTGGTGATGTCCTCTGACCCTGAAGAAGGCTATATATACTCTGAGGTGAGGTTTTGCTTTGGAACTCATGTATGAGAAGAGTTGTGTGATTTGGCCACATGAGACTCTACGTAGCCTTTGAGCTGCTTGGTTTTGAAAACCTAGATGTAGGTGTTCCTGTCTCAGGTAAAACTATGTATGTATGTATGTAGTGGTCAAACAGCTAGAATTCCTATCTGTTGGTCTGTTGAATTGTATTATTTTCTCTGTTTTTTTTTTTTGGTCTGCTTGTAATTTCTGTTTGTATATTCTGAAGTTCAAGGTGCTGACTTTTCCCCCCAAACTAGGTAAATGATATATATGTTTGATTAAAGTAAGATGGTTAACCCCTTTTGAATTGCTTTCCTTTAAAAAAGCAGATCAAATAACTTGTGCTAGCAGCCATCCTGGGTATGCTAGGGTGCTTTGCTATTAAAGAAAGCCTCTCAAAATCCAGGCCCAAGTACAAAGCTCAAGTGTATGAAATGAGTCACCTACTTCATTCTCAATGTGATGTCCATGGGGAAAACTCATTTTTTAAAGAAAGGCAAGTAGATCAAACTTTTGAGAGGCAAGATGGTGAAATAAGCAGTAAATCACCATAACTCTCCAATATTCACCACCAAACAACCATAAAATAGCAACCTAAAACAAATCCTACAACAGCAGAATCAGCAAAAAAATGTGGTGAACATCCAACTGGAACTTGATATACACAGGCACTGCAGTTGGGAGATCCATCCTGCCCTACCAAAAAGTGACATAGGAGAGAATAGACTGGGGGAGGGTGGAAACACTGGGATGGCTGTTTTGGGGTGGTGGGTGGGGAAAAGACGGGGAGAAAATATGTAACTCAAAAAAAATTTAATAAAATAAATTTATTATTAAAAAAAATGTGGTGAAACAATGTTTTTAGCCCAATAAACTTGAAAGATCAGCAGGAAATGTTTGTCTATCTAGGTAAAAGGGGTTGGCATATGGTCTAGGACAGGGAGTGTCTCAGGAAGCCAGTAGTGATTGTTATCTCAGGAAAGTAGTGGGAGATCCTGAACCCCAGCGAAGGTAAGCAGGCAAACACAAACACCAGGACCCCCCATATACTTCAGTGTACCCAGAGGAAAGGACAGACTCAAGCACCAAGAACTACCACATTCTTAAGCCAACTCTATGGATGTCTAAGCAAATAGGCATCCTCTGGCACAAAGCCCTCCTGTCACATGTTTCAGTGTAGCCCCAGGGAAGTGCAGAAACATCCCCCTGACCTCAGCACACCCATAGAGTAGCATTAGGATCCCAGCTCAGCACCAGGTATGTTGCCAAATTCCTATGGCCTCCAGCAGTGCCATCCACCCTTATCCCACACCCTCACTGCAGCACAAGACATGAAGGTTTCCCATCAGTCTCAGGGAAACATCAGTACAACACCAGGTAAACTGTCAGGGATGCAACCCCTGACACAAAAAGTCTGAGAAAGCGACCTTTCCACCCTGAGATGTAACTCAAATTTAAAAGAAAATAAAGAGGCCAAAAAATATGAGCAAAAAACCAACAAAAGCAATCTGACCATAAAAAGTGATTAAGGTGACAGGGAAGATCAAGACACAAATTCAGAAGAGGACAACAATGCCAAAACATAAATGGGCAAAACCCCAAACAAAAATGGGAAGTTATTTCAAGCCCATAAAGAACTCATAGAAGAGTTTTAAAAGGAGCTTAAAAATCATATTAGAGAGGTAGAAGGACAACAGGAGCAAAAAATGAGAGAGATGCAAGAGAATTAAGAAAAAAAGAGTCAACAGCTTGGAAAAAGAAAACAACTTCTTAAAAAGTACAATTGGACAAATCAAAAATAAAGTACAAAACTAACTGAGGAAAACTACTCCTTAAAAAAGGTAGAATTGGGCAAGGTGAAAATAGTGACTCTACGAGACATCAAGAATCAATTAAACAAATTCAAAACAAAGAAAAAAAATTAAGAAAATGTAAAAACACCTCATTGGAAAAACAACTTACCTGGAAAATAGATCCAGGAGAGAAAATGTTGGACTCATTGGACTAACTGAAAACCATAATCAAAAAGAGAACCTAGACAGCATCTTTTAAGAAATTATGAAAAAAAATCCTGCCCTGATGTCCTGGAACCAGAGGGCAAAATAGACAAAGAAAGAATCCACTGATCAGCTCAGGAAAAAGATCTCATAAGAAAAACTCCAAGGAACTTTATTGCCAAATTTCATAAATATCAGGTAAAGAGACAAAAACTGTGAGTCACCAGAAGGAAACATTCAAATATTGAGTGACCATAATCAGGATTATACAGGATTTAGGAGCCTCAACTTTAAAAGAATGTAAGTCATGGAACATACTATTCCAGAAGGCAAAGGAGCTAGGACTACAACCAAGAATCACCTATCTGGTGAAATTAAGCATAATACTTCAAGAGGAAAAAGGTTCATTCAATGAAGCAGAAGGATTTCAAGCATTCATAAGGAGAAGACTAGAACTGAATAAAAAAGAAAAATATGTGTCCAATATAAAGACCCCAAAGAAGCCTAAAAAGGTAAAAAGGGAAAAGAAAACAGGGATTCAGTGGAGCTGAACTGCTTACATCAATACATGGGAACATGACACTTGTAATTCTTAAAAATTGTACCACCAATAGTACAGCTAGAAGGAATATACATAAACAGGGAATACAGGTATAAAGTGAACTTGAGGGAATGACAAAAATAATTAAGGAATGAGAAAGAGAAGTACACTGGGTACAGATGGAAGGAAAAGGTAGAATGGTATATAAATTATTTCACATGAAGAGGTGCAAAAAACCTATTAAATTGCAGGGAATGATAGGAGGGTGGGCAATGAGCACCACTTGACTAGACATTCGCTAGAACAATGACATTGTTAGAAATGAGTGTTAGAGAAAAAAATCTCTTTGGAATGCTGCAGAGGATGGATAATGGAAAAATAAGTTACATAAATATTATATAGCAACACTGCAATAATTCAGGTGAGTGGAGATGAGGCCCTAACTAGACTGATATCTATGTGAATAATCAGAAGAGGAAAGATGTGAGGGCTAGGGAGAATCAACAAGATTTGGCAACTCACTGGATATATGGGGAACAGTTGGAAGGTGATACCAAGAACATGAAAAGCTATATGACTAGAAGGATGGTAGTATCCTTGACAGGGATATAGACGTTTGGATTTGGAGTGAAAGCTATTGTAATGGTCCACATGATCCATCTTACTATCCTTCCATACCTGTTCATCCTGTGTGTTTCACTCTATCCCATCCCAAATTAAAGATGATGAGCTTCTTATACATTAGTCACAACTATTAAGTGAAGACTTTAGCCTCAAAAAGAAACAAACCAAAGCACATGTCACACCAAAATTGTGATTGCATCTGAGTAATTTCTATGAGCTGTAGTCATTTTAGTTTATAACTTCTCTCAGAGGCAAACTTTAGACTTATAAGTGATGAGCCTTAACAACAAAGGGAAGTAATAAAGATACAGAATATTAGGAGATGTTGTGTTGTGTTGCCCCATTCCAGTCACAGGGAAGTTGAGATGTTGTCTGTCTTCCTACCCTCCTTTTAGCTGCTCTCACCATCCTTGAGATCAGGCCATGACTTTTCAAAGGTCACGCCACACATTCCTAGGGGGTCTCAGTGGCCATAATAATGAAGCCTGAACAAGGGAGCATGAAAAAGCAAACTTATTTCTCTGGAATTTAGGATTATCATGTATGTCTTCACTCACTTTCCTAGTCGTAGTTAACACCAGTTCCCTTACATTCCCACATGCTATTCAAGCTGGACTACAAACTCTTCTACATATTGTTGTGGTTTCACTGATTTCCTCATCTTTTCATAAACCAGCTCCCAAATATAATTGAAAGAACATAGTTCTTTAGAGAAATGTGTATGTGTTTTAAAGGAAGTGAAAATTTGATAATTTGGTGTTAAATGAAGCACACTATTTAAATGATTCTAAGTGTGTGTAGTTTAAGTAATGTTTTGGTAATGTTATATAAACTTGTGACAACCATGTGCTGAGTAGGAAACATAGTTATATTTTCAGTTAAAATTCCCATTATGTTTTACAACATCAACAAATCATCCATCAGTTTTACATTTAGATCTTAATCCTCACATTGATTCCTAAGTTTTAAGATACAGTTGTTTTATTTTAGTAAAATAATTTTATATGAAGAATATCATTTGAGTTACTTACAAAATTTTGCAGCTTCAAAATAAATAGCTAACTTGGTTTAATTATGGAGTCACCTTTTCTATATCCACTGCTCTATTCTTCCTAAAACACATGACCTAAGTGCCAATTCCTCTGTGAAATATTTTCCTCTTTCCTCAACCTTACTCTCATCTTTTCTTATTAAAATTTTCTTAAGACACTGTGTCTGGATCTTTTCTTTGTCTCTTTACATTCTGTCTTGTCTTATACTTATTTCTGACATTTCATATTCTTGTTATTAAGGGAAAAGGACATAGGATTGAAACAAAGAAAGAAAAAAAACATTCATCACCTCATCAAAGAAAAAAAGACTCAGATTTCTTCTCTGGTACTAAAGGAGAATTGAAAAATTTTACACAGATTTTCCAAATCATGGAAATATTGTACCCCTAACCCCATGTGTGAAAGATATGGCTATATTCTCTGTCTATGGGTCTATGATATGCACCTTTTGTCTCTAATTTCAGTGCTGAACAATAGACTCACCTATAAATGGTCCATAATAGATTAAATGTGTCTGCATACATGACAGTTTTAAATTTATGAATGAACAGAGATACTGGAAATGAATACATAATATATGTACATATATTATGCTAGCATAGGTGCTACAACCTACACTGAGCTTTGAGGGACAGTCACTTTTCTATTCAACCTAGCTCTCCTCTATATAACAGGGAGAAATATATGACCTCTCTTTATCTTTATCTTTTGAGATAAACAAGAATTTCAGTGAACAGCTGTTACTATTTGAGAAATTATCCCAGATTTATTTTTAATCATTCCAACTTGGTTTTCTCATATTGCCGTATGACCACTTTCATTCTCTTTCTGGCTTCCTCTATTTTTGTTTTGTTCAATAATATTATGAGACATCTGTGTTTACTTTCTCAACATGCCCTGCCCTTAGAGGTTTTCAGGAAGATTTTGAATGGCCATTTGTGGGGGATGTCATGGAGGCCATGTATTCTTCCAGTAGATAAGTAGACTGAATCTCATCTGCAATCCTTCTTGGCTACAGGATTATAATTTTATCATTCTTAAACATATCTTAAGAGCTTTGTAGATATACATAACCATAAATATCTGTCAGTTGTATGAATCTTGATAAGACAGAAGTGTTGCTCTCTTTGCAGAAAAATATCAGTGTGTTATTTTTTTCCACAAGACTTGATACCAAGATAAACAGAAATACACTTTTTTCTATATGATATAAATAGCATGTTCCTATTAAATATTTCTAGAGAGAGTAAATGTTATCGCCCTCATAAAAGACAACACAGAATGGAGGAATAAGACTTCAAGGAATTTGTGACATCTCCTCAAAGTCTAGTAAATGTCTCCACATCTGGGCAACAATACACAAAACTGAACGAGAGATTAATGTACATTTTCAAATGCTCTCTTCTTTCAGGATGGCATGACCTGGTTTACATGGTAGAGTCATATTAAATATTGTGTTCTAGAGGGAGAAAACATGAATTAGCTTATAAATAAAAGAGTTTCAAACTGTTGTCACTCTTCCAATAATGTTCAAAGTAAATAAAATGTAATTTCAACTCTATTACCTTCCATCTTGATTTATAAAAGCCCCGCCCATTATCGGAGCTTTCACTAGATGAACTGTGGCGAAGACAGATGAACTGATAGCCATTTAGCAGAAGACCACCTGCCTAGAGGTCCTGCTTTCTGGTTTCTATATGTTTATGATTAAAACATTTTGAACTGCAGTGATGTTAGAAGTCATCTAGTTCTACTCCTTTCATTTTATAGAAGTCCACAAAGGACCAATGACTTGCCCAACTTCATGTAAGTAGTCAGATAGAGAACTAACATTTAACCCTGGATCTGTCTACTATACCAGGACAAGAATAAATTCTAAACCTTGCAAATGCATACTTATTGTATCTTCTTCTTATGAAAAATTCAAATAAAAAAGGATTTCAATTTTTTTTTTTGCTTTTTGGAGGGCAATTGGGGTAAAGTGACTTGCCCAAAGTCACATGGCTAGTAAGTGTGTCAAGTGTTTGAGGCCAGATTTGAACTCAGGTCCTCCTGATTCCAGGGCTGGCACCACCTAGCTGACCTCAATTACTTTTGACATAATAAATTATTGCACTTGGCTTAGCCTCTTTATCAACCCTGTATATTTCTTTTATTTCCTAGAGACTCCAATACTTGCAGCAACCTGTAAGGTATTTATTGGGGATATTCTCTTCAACAATACAAATCACAACCCATTTTTGCCCTCCCATAAGCTCACTACAGGGAATCTATTCAAAGTTCTATGGTCATTTCTGAAGCTCCCTTGACATTGGAGAAGCCAATGGAATATATGAACTGCCTATCAGTTAAGTCTTGAACTTACTACATGACTATTCTATTTTCCTTTTAGTCATACATTTCTCTGGTTACATACTTTACACCATTTCTCTTTCAGAATTCCTCATTGATGTTGAAATGTGTTGAAATCTGTTCATGGCCACAAAGAATGTCTCCAATTGCCTTTGGTTATCCCCAATTTCTTTCTACAAAGAGACATTGTTCACAATAAGGCATGATGAAGACTTTGGGCTCCAAACTTAATACTCAGAAATAGCACTGGTGATGTGAATACACAATATATTACACTCACATAGGATATAATTACATAGGTCAAATTCTTATGATTATGGTGCTGCTACTTCCCCCTCACTATTGAACATTGTGAAGCAAACCTGGTCTGTGTAAAGAATTCCAAAGTCCAGTATCAGGACTTGTGTTCGGTTGCCTGTGACTGTACATGAGCTAGCTTTGTGAAAGGCAGCAATGGTAAACTTTTGTGTTCCTTGGAATGGGCTCCCCCTTCTCTTAATTTATATCTGACAGTTTCAAAGTTTGTGCTTTTCAATGGGCTTCCCAAGTCATTGCCTTGAACCAACTGGTTTGGGAGAATTTTAATGAATGTAATGTATGCAAAGTTCCAGAACTTATAGAATGAAGTAAGAAAGAATCGAAAAATGTTTTAATGAAAGGTAATTACGCTGAGTGAACACAATGAAATTTCATTTACAAAAAAAAAAAACTTAATGTAACTCCCAAATATTTTCAATATGCAGCAAAGTTTCCCGTTCTAATTGTCATCAGAATGGCTGTCCTGTTCTAAACACAAATTGTGAAGGAAAGAATGTTTCTCCTGTAAGTGTAAACATATACTTTATCGAAACATTGCATACTCTTATCAGAGCTACTATGTCTAAATTTAGCTTTCTGACCTTAAAAAACACATTGCAGATTTTGGAAAGCACCAAGGCAGGACACAGGTTAGGTATAACAAAACAGAATAGATTTGTACTGCTTAGGGAAAAAAAATAAAAAAACTTTAGCAAAGTACTGCAGATATCAGTGGAAACAGGGAAATGTAAACAATACAATATGTGTCTACTAATATTTGCTGAAGGAGATTTCATTAAATATTGAAACTGAATTGTCTAAAGGCTTATATAGTTTCCTAAATATCAATAACACTTATAGCTCTTTGAAATAAAATAAAATGTTATGAAGAATGGACTGATTTTCTGAGAACATTAAAAATTATTTTTCTTCGTTTATGCATTTCCTCTCATTTCCTGATGAGGCATGTTTGTATAATTACAGTATTGGTGACAAGCTTATTGGAAATTTTTTTTCTTGTCTTGTTTTTCCCAATAGGTATCAGGTTTTAATCTTATTTAGAGCTGGAAAACTATTCTTTTTTTTAAATTAATTTTTAGTTTCCAACATTCACTTCCATAAGATTTTGAGCTCCAGATTTTCTCTGCATCTCTCCCCCTGCCCCCACCCCAAGGTGTTGTACATTCTGATTACCCCTTCCCCCAATCTGCCCTTTCTTCTAATACCCTCTCCCCCCCCCCCCCCATTTGCTTATCCTCTTCCCTTCTATTTCCCTCTAGGGCAGTGGTTCTCAACCTTCCTAATGCCATGACCCTTTAATACTCATATGTGGGTGTATCTGCATGTGGGCAGACCCACCTGGAGATGGATAGAGGAGCAGTTCCTAAGACCATTGGAAATATGTGTTTTCTGATGGTCTTAGGCGACTCCTGTAAAAGGGTCATTCAACCGCCAAAGGGGTCGCAACCCACAGGTTGAGAACCGCTGCTCTAGGGCAAGACAGATTTCTACATGCCATTGCCTGTATATCTTATTTCCCAGGCACATGTAAAAACAACTTTTAACATTAGTTTTTAAAACTTTGTATTCCACATTCTCTCTCTTCCTCCCTCCCCACCAATCTTCACTGAGAAGGCAAGCAATTCTATATAGGCCATGTTTTGCAGTCATGCAAAACACCTCTATAATAGCCAAGCTGTGAAAGACTAATTATATGCCCCTCCATCCTATTCCACCTCCACTGATTCTGTTCTCTCCTTTGACCCTGTCCTTCCTAAAAAGTGTTTGTTTCTGATTTCCCACTCCCTCATTTGCCCTCCCTTCCATTATCCACTTCTCTTTTATACCCTTCCCCCTTATTTTCCTGTAGGGTAAGGTAGATTTCCATAGGCAATTGAGTGTGTATAATATGCCCTCCTCAAGAAAAATGTGATGAGAGTAATGTTCAATCATTCCCTCTAACCTCCCCTCTTTTCTCCTCCACTGTAAAAGCTTTTGTTTTTGCCTCTTTTATGTTATATAAATTACCCCATTCTACCTTGTCTTTTCTCCTTCTCCCAGTATATTCCTGTCTCAATCCTTTAATTTTCTTTTTTTAGATATCATACCTTGATATTCAACTCACCTTCTGCCCTCTGTGTATGTATACATGTGTATATAAATATGTATATGTGTATATGCATGTACATACACATACATACACACACATATATATATATACACACATGTACATATATACATATATACACACACATACACACATAATATCCCATATGATTTCTCTTTCCTCTTTACCTATTCATGCTTCTCTTGATTCTTGTATTTGAAACCCAAATTTTCTGTTCAGCTCTGATCTTTTTATCAAGAATGCTTAAAGTCTTCTATTTCATTGAATTTCCATTTTTTTCCCCTGAAGGATTATACTCAGTGTTGCTGGGTAAGCGATTCCTGGTTTTAAGCCTAGCTCCACTGACCTCTAGAATATCATGTTCCAAGCTCTTTGACCCCTTAATGTAAAAGATGCTAAATCTTGTATTATCCTGATTGTGTTTCCACAACATTGAATTGCTTCCTTCTGGCTGCTTGCAATATTTTCTCCTTGACCTGGGAAATCTAGAATTTGGCTACAATATCCCTGGGAGTTTTCCTTATTGTATGTCTTTCAAGCAATGATCAGTGGATTCTTTCAATTTCTATTTTACCCTCTGGTTCTAGAATATAAAGGCAATATCCCTTGATAATTTCTTGAAAGATGATGTCAAGGCTCTTTTTTTGATCATGGCCTTTAGGTAGTCAAATAATTTTTAAATTCTCTCTCCTGGTCTATTTTCCAGGTCAGTGGTTTTTCCAATGAGATATTTCACATTGTCTTATATTTTTTTCATTTTTTTTGATTTTGTTTTACAATTTCATAATTTTTTGTAGATATATAGCTTCTACTTGTTCAGTTATATTTTTTAAGGAATTATTTTCTTCAGTGAGTTTTTGGAACTCCTTTTCCATTTGGCTAATTCTACTTTTTAAGGCATTCTTCTCCTCATTGGCTTTTTGGACCTCTTTTGCCATTTGGGTTAGTTTATTTCTAAAGCATTATTTTCTTCAGTATATATTGGTTTCCTTTAGCAAGCTGTTGACTCATTTTTTCATTATTTTCTTGCATCACACATTTCTCTCCTCTATTTTTCCTCTACTTCTCTTGCTTAATCTTCAAAATCCTTCTTGACCTTTTCCATCACCTGCAACCAATTCATATTTTTCTTGGAGGTTTTGGATATATGGGCTTTGACTTTGTTGTCTTCTTTTGGTTGTATGTTTTGATCTTCTCCATTACCAAATTAAGATTCTATAGCCTGAATTTTTTTTACACTGTCTGCTCATTTCCCCATTCAATTACTTAACTTTTTAAACTTTTTTTAAGGTATTATTATTATTATTATTCTTCCAGTTTGTGTGTGGAGTTGGGGGGAGGGGGAGGCGAAGGGATGGGTGTACTGTCCCAAGCTTCAGGGGTTTTGTGCAGCTATTTTCAGAGATATTTTAAGAGACCTGTAAATTTTCAGTTCTTCTAAGCTGATATGGTCAAGGGATAGGTGATTACTCCTGTCCTGTGCTCTGGTCTGTAAGTGACCATAAGCACTCTTTTCTGCCTTGGAACGTTGAGCAGGTTTCTCTCACCCAGGTACCACAGACCATTCCTACTGACCTTCCAAGTTGTCTTTTGCATTTGTGGGTTGAGAAGTTTGTAAACTGCCACATCTGCCAGTGATTCAGTCCCCTGAGGCCTGCTCAGGTCCTGTCTATGTGGGCATTACCATTGCTGGACTGTGATCTTCTCTCAGACTGGTATAACAGACCTTTTCTGTAAATCTTTCAGGTTGATTTAGGCTGGAAATTTGTTTCATTCTGCCAGTTTGTGGGTTCTGCTAAATTTGTTGAGTCATTTTTACAGGTATTTGGAGTGGTTTAGGGGAGAACTCAAGCAAGACCCTGCTTTTACTCCACTACCTTGGCTCTGACCCCTCACATTAAATTTTTGAAAACTATTTTAAAAAAAGTTATTTGTATCTTTTTCTCTCTGTATCTCCCTGTCTCCCTATCTCTGTGTTTCTCTGTCTCTCTCAATATGTATCCTATGTACACATAAAATTAATTGCATAAATTTCTCACAGATGTTATTTTTCAAAAGATTCACTTACATAAATTTTGAGCCAGTATCCATACTTGAAAAGTATTTTTTTCATATTCAGTTAAATGTGTTATTTAAAAATTCACTGAAAAGGGAACCTTAGAGATTATTTTTTCTCCCTCCATCATTTTACAACTGGGAAAGTAGGGGCAGAAGACGTTAACTAACTTGCTAAGATGGCACAGCTAGCAAGTAGCAGGGTTCAGATTTTAACTGATATGCTATTTTCATTCCAAATCTACTGTTGTTCCAATTATTTACTTAAAAATATGGCAAGAGAAAACTGACTTGAACAAAAAGGAAGAGAAGCTAAAATCTATTTTCTTTTTTTGCAGACTTAATTTTTATTTTTATTCTCTTTTCTTTTTTTTTTCTGTTGATCAACAGCTTTATCACATTTGCTGGCTTAAATAAAAAGTAAACTTTTAAAACAAAGATAAACACTTTCCAAAACCAGAGGATATAGGGGAGTTTAAAGTGAGTAAATGATACAATCAACCCTTACCAGGGATAGGAAAAAGGGGAGTAGGAGAAAATTCACCAGTCTCCTTTTCTGAACTCAAAATGGATCAGCAGCAAAGGTATTTTTTCATGCCAGCCTCTTTTTACTGCTCTGGATCAGGACTCCTTGAAACTTGTTTCAACCTTCCTTCTATCTCATTCTCCAAGAAATCCTCAATCTTCTCTTTCCTGTTTACTTCTCCCTTTGTTATTTCTTTCTTTCTTTCTTTCTTTCCTTCCTTTTTTCTTTTTTTGCTTTTTGAAGGGTAATTGGGGTTAAGTGACTTGCCCAAGGTCATATGGCTAGTTTTTGAGTTAAGTGTCTAAAGCCGGATTTGAACTCAGGTACTCCTGACTCCAGGGCCTGTGCTCTATTCACTACATCACCTAGCCACTCTATGCCTCCTTTCTTTAAATGTCACACCAATCACCAGAGGCATCCACTCTTGCCGTCAGGTTCAGTTATAATATTTCATCCTCATGTCAAATTCTTGGAGCAAAGAGAATACTAGTAGTATCATCTTTGAGCAGAGAGGCCCCCTGAAAACCTAGCTGAAAAACTGGCAGAGCTGAGTAGCATTTTTTATGCTTTTTGTGCCTGACATACAGTCTATAAGGCCATGATGCTTTAGCCATACAGAGAAAGAGATAAGTAGATGTAAAGAGCTAGAACAGGTCGATAGGTACAGTCCTAAGGGAACTCCATGTGCATCCCTATACATTCTTCGACTGTATAGGGCTTTTTGAAGACATACAAACATGTCAGTGTTACACATAACTTCAGAGACTCTTATAGTCTATATCTCTTTGTATCTCCTGATGCTTAGTACAATGCTCAGCCCACAGCAGATGCTCACCAAATTTTTTTTATATTTTTTTTATTTTTAGTTTTCATTATTCATTTCCACAAGATTTTGAGTTACAATTATTTTCTCCCTCTTTCCCCACCCCACCCCAAAATAGCAAGCCTATTGAATACCCCTTCCTCCAATCTGTTCTCTCTTATATCCTCCCCCTTCACCCCCCTAACTTTCTAGTAGGGCAAGATGGGTTTCTAGACCCCAGTACCTGTATATCTTATTTCCCAGTTGCGTGTAAAAAGCAAATTTTTAAATATTTGTTTTAAAATTTTATGTTCCAGATTATTTTTCCCCTTCTTCCCTCCTCACTCACCCACACTGTGAAGATAAGCACTTCAATATGGATTCTACAAATCATTTCCATAGTAATTATATTGTGAAAGACTAACTATATTTCCCTCTATCTTATCCTGCCCCCCCCACTTATTCTATTTTCTCCTTTGAACCTATCCCTTTTCAAAAATGTTTGCTTCTAACTACTCTCTCCCCCAATCTGATGATCTTCTATCATCTCCCCTCTTATCCACTACCCCCCTATTTTCCTGTAGGGTAAAATATCCAATTGAGTATGTATGTTATTCCCTCCTTAGGCCAAATTCAATGAAAACCAGGTTGTCCCATTCCCTTTCACCTTCCTGCACTTCCCGTCCATTGTAACAGTTTTCTCTTGCCTCTTTTATATGAGATAATTTACACTAATCTATCACTTGCTTCTTCTCCCAATAAATTTCTCTCCCACTTTTTAATTTTATTTTTTAGACATCATCCCTTCCTATTCAACTCATCATGGGCCCTCTGTCTATGTATATATGAACATACAAATGCCCACATGCACATATATATTTATATACATATACATCCCCCTATACATACATATATGTATGTATACATATATATATATATATATATACACATACATACATATACATAAACATATATATTCCCTTCAACTATCTTCATACTGAGAAAAGTCTTATGAGTTACAATTATCAT
Source organism: Pseudochirops cupreus (assembly GCA_028627135.1). Classification (NCBI taxonomy): domain Eukaryota; kingdom Metazoa; phylum Chordata; class Mammalia; order Diprotodontia; family Pseudocheiridae; genus Pseudochirops; species Pseudochirops cupreus. The sequence continues at coordinate 253,243,767 of CM053580.1, forward strand.
TTTTCCATGTAGGAATATAAATAGTTCAACTTTAATAAGTTCCTTATGATTTCTTTTTCCTGTTTAGCATCTCATGCTTCTCTTGCTTCTTGTATTTCAGAGTCAAATATTCTATTCAGCTCAGGTTTTTTCATCAAGAATGCTTGAAAATCCTCTACTTCACTGAATGATCATATTTTTCCCTGTAGCATTTGTATTGGTAATGGAATGTGGAGATGCCCCTGTATTGGCTTGGTTTTTGGGTTGAGTGTTAAAACCCAGAGCTTGCGAATCCCACCTGTGGGATGGACTTGTTGACATGAAGAGAGGGGGCTGAACTGGGAGGAGCCATGAATTGGGAGAGGCCCAAGCCTAGAGAAGGCCAGAAGGACTTTGGGAGAGCAGTATCCAGTATCGTGGAGCCTGAGTTGCTGAGAGAAAGACAGCTGAGAGCCTGTGGGAGC
>CM053580.1:253244709-253271655 GCA_028627135.1 Pseudochirops cupreus
CCTGGCTGTTGGTTCAGAAGCCCTGAAGAAGGATTTTCCTGTTGCATGTTTACAGAAATCCTAGAATAGGGCCTTGCTGATGTCTTCAGGGGTTTTGGGACTGTTCTAGAGGCAGAGAGTGACTTGATGAGGACACTGGCTATGGCTTTGTTGAGCCTTGTGTCCCTAGGAATGGAGATTGCTGAGGGCTTGCCTAGGGTGAAGATGAAAGAAAGACCTTTCCTTGGGTATTCAATGCTGAGTTTAACTTTGTTAACTTAAGGGAGGATGGCCTTTTGTGTTCTCCTGTCCCTTTCGAGATTCAGGGGTGGGAAGCCTTTGAGTGATTGACCAAAGGAATGTACTTTGTTTATGGTTGGAGACTAATCTCCATTTGAGAAGAGATTTTTGACTGACTAAATAAATGTACTGTCGAGGGGTAGAGTAGAACCTGGATTGAATTGAGAACTTGCTAAAGGAACAAGTTACACTGTATTTTGACTTTTTCTGTTCTGTGAATGTTTGCTGAATAAATGGGTTTTACTATGCTGGTAATCTGAACCTTAGAAGTTGCCTTTGCTTGGCATTACAGCATTATACTCAGTTTTGCTGGGTAGGTGACTCTTGGTTTTAGTCCTAGCTCCTTTGATCTCCAGAATATCATATTCCAAGCCCATTGATCCTTAATGTAGAAGCTGCTAGGTCTTGTGTTATCCTGATTGTTTCCAAAATACTGAAGTTGTTTCTTCCTTAGTGCTTGCAGGATTTTCTCCTTGACTTGGGAACTCTGGAGTTTGGCTATAATATTCCTAGGAGTTTTCTTTTGGGGATCTTTTTCAAGAGGTGTTCAGTGAATTCTTTCAATTTCTATTTTGTCCTCTTGTTGTAGAATATCAGGGCAATTTTGCTCAGTAATTTATTGAAAGATGGTGTCTAGACTCTTTTTTTGATCATGGCTTTCAGGTAGTCCAATAACTTTTAAATTATCTCTTCTGGATCTATTTTTCAGGTCAGGGGTTTTTCAAATGAGATATTTCACATTGCCTTCTATTTTTTCAATTGTTTGGATCTGTTTTATAGTATCTTGATTTATCATAATGTCATTAGCTTCCAATTGTTCCAATCTAATTTTGAAGGAGTTATTCTCTTCTGTGTGTTTTTGAAATTCCTTTTCCATCTGTCAAATTCAGCTTTTTAAAGCGTTCTTCTCCTCATTGACTTTTTGGGCCTTCTTTGCCATTTAAGTTAGTCTATTTTTTAAGCTGTTATTTTCTTCAGTGTATTTTTGTGTCTCCTTTACCAGGCTTTTGACTTGCTTTTCATGATTTTCTTGTATCATTATCATTTCTCTTCCCAATTTTTCCTCCTCTTCTCTTTCCTGATTTTCAAAATCCTTCTTGAGCTCCTCCAAGGCCTGTAATCAGCTCGTATTTTTTCTTGGAGGCTTTTGCTGCAGGAATTCTGACTTCTCTGTCTTCCTCCCACTCCATACCTTCATCCTTTTTGTCCCCCAAAAAGGAGTCTATTGTCTGTTTGTGCTTCCTCTGTTTGCTCATATTGGCTGCCAATTACTTGACTTTCGAGCTCTTTACCATGGTAGAACTCTGCTTCCAGAATGAAGAGAGCTATGTCTCAAATTGCTGGGGTTTTTGTAGCTGCCAAAGCTATTAGATGGGCACCCTCTCTACAGACCCTACACCCTCTGACACACTGGTCATACACCCTAGGACCACTACCCAAGACTGAGATCTGGATCCAAGCAGGTCAAAGCAAGAGTGATTACCCTCTGAATGGTCACTTAGCCCACCTAAAATTGCAGGCCAGGAGCTCTGAAGCAGGTACATGGCAGCAACCACAGCCACCACACCTCCACTGCTTCTAGCTTCAGGGGTAGCAGGTGGACCACACTCTTCTATCTCCCCCCGGACCAATGACATTCCTCACTGACCTTTTACTTTACCTTTGGCATTTTTGGATTGAGAAGTCTGGAAACTGCTATAGCTGCTGGTGATTTTCCACTCTAGCTGAGGCTGGTCAGGGCTGCTCTGGGGCTAAAACCGTGGCTCAGGCAGGACTGCCCTTGCCTCTCAGCACGCTGAGATGGACCCTTCCTGCTGTCCTGTCAGGCTTCCTTCAGCAGGGGATTTGTTTCTCTCTGTAACTTTGTGGATTCTGTAGTTCTAAAGTTTGTTGGAGTCATTTTTTACATGTATTGGAGGAGGTAGATGCCAGAGCAGCATGGAAGTACTGTTTCTACTCTGCCATCTTGGCTCCACCTTAAAATCCATTTCCTAAAGTAAAAACAAAAAGCCTTTATATTTACTATATATGTTTTATTTTTGTATATATATTTTTTTAAACCACATTGAAAATGATCATACATGTCAGTGACAAAGGACAAATAGAAAGCTAAATTGGTGCCTTTCTAGCAATAGTTAGTGGTTTGAGCAAAAGAAATCCTAAAAAGGCAAAACTCCCCTGAAAATAAAAATATAACACTGTGATTCATAAGAAAGTCTATTCTTATGGTAATTTTGACCCAGGTAAGATTAGAAAATATCAGAAATTTTACAAAAACCTCCAGTTATCATCATGTTTTCATTGCAATTTCTCAACCAAGGAGGATTTGATAAATTTATGAGCTGTTCAGATGAGCACCCAATGCAGCTTTCCATTCTAATGAAAATTAGTAATTCTAATTCATTTCATAACATATTGATTTCATCTAAATAAGTATTAAGGAGATATCATCCTTATTGTAATACAACTATTAGCTCCCCCAAACCAAAAACCTATGGTACATCATATTGGCATTAATTATAATATATAGATGAAATTCAGGAAACAATTCGGTGGATTAAGGAGATTAAGAAAGCAGCTATCAACTTAGTTTACTAACTCAAACCTACTTTTTTCATTAATCGGTTGTGACTTAGAGCAAGAAAATAAGTTTCTTCTTAGAGATCAGCATACTGACATGCATGACGTTGTATAACATTAGTGATAAGGTTTTTCCTATTACTTATAGAGCCAATTAAGATTCATTTCAAGAAGAAACATATCTTTATAGTATGCTGGAAAACATTTTGGTATAGCACCAAAACCTAGGATTCATATACGAATGCTTGTGTCCTACATTTAATGTGGTTTATGTTAATAAAAGTTGAACTTAATTCAAAACCCCATGGTTTCCCACCTGGCAAATTATATACAAAAGCTACTGGGTCACAACAAATCTTTAGAGTCCACACAATTGGAATTGGTTCATCTACGTTCACAAATACTACTTGGTCATAACCTCTCCCAACTCTTTTAAATAATAATATTAGCTAAAATGCACATGAACACTCACACACACACAAATATACACATATGCATTTATAGATAGATTAGATAGATAGATAGATGAATGGATTTAGATATGTATAATATTTTCAGATTTGCAAAGCCGTTTTCATACATTATTATCTCATTTGACCCTCACAACAACCCTGTTAATTAGGTGCTATTATCATCCCTATTTTATAGATGACAAACTGAGAAGAAAAAATTTAAATACCTTTTCTAACGTCATGTAGATAGTGTCTGAGGCAGGATTTGAACTCAACTTCTTCTGACTCAGGTCCAACATTCTATCCACTGTACTATCTAGCTGTATTTAGCTGTGTCTACTCTTCCATTACTCTCATGTGACTAAAAGACTGAGTCTGAAAGTCCTTATGTATAAAATGGGGATTATAAAACTTACACTACTCACATCATAGAGTATTGAGGATCAAATGGGATAATGTGGAAGGAAGTATTATAAAACTAGAAACATACTTAGTTTTAGCACACCCTTAAATATTCACTTGTTTGTAATGTGATTTGTAGTATAGAATCATAGAGCATTTGAAATGGATCTCTGGGACACTTAATAGTAGAGGTACCTAATGCACCAGCTATTGACCTTATGTGGCCCACAACATGGGCACCCAAGTGCAGTTCAAAACATATTAAAATGTAATTGGGAAATATTTAACAAAATCGCTATAAATATAATAAAACAGATAAAGTTAATATATGTGGCTTTCTAAGTCACTATGCTTCCAAAAAAAATCATTATGTATAGTTTGTTGGCCCCCATTTCTGAGTTTCATGTTGCTCTCTAAAGTACTCCATAGATGAACAAGAATCCTTTCTACACCATGTGTGACAAATAGTATGTTCTTCAAGTCATTGCTTATAGACCTTCCATGAGGGTTATCCTTTTCTTCCTAATTCTGTCTACTGGGTTCAAGCAGGATAACCCTAATATCTCATCTTTTTAATAAATGTTAAATTACTTCCTTAGACTTACCATAACCTCTTTGTCTTTTCTTCTGAAGGCTAACCATCTGAAGTCCCTTTCATCAATCATCATATTACATGAATCCTAGGTACTTCCCTACTCTAGTTGCCTTCCTCCAGAGTTTCACAAGCTTATAAATTTAATGCTGAAAACATCATGCTGAAAGGTGGGAGTGGAGAGAAGATGGTGTATTAGAGGCAGCAACCCAGTTGAATAATTTCAATAGTCTCCCCCAACAACTTTTCAATAATGCCTCAAATCAAATTTTGGTGTGATGAAAGATCAGGGTGAGATATTTTTCCTGACTAAGAAAAATTAAGAAGTTGGCAGGAAAAGTCTATGACATCGGGATGGAGGACGATCATGAGCACATGCATTTGGGGGAAAAGTGACATTAGCAGTGGCTTCAGGAGGTTTCAGCCCAGAGGCACTAAGATGCTGGACAACTGGTCAGGGAGAGAATATACGAAACCTGGTACTGACACTGGATACAGCTGGCATTGATTGACAATTCTACTGCTCAGATACAGTTCTGGATTTCAGTTGCAGTGTAGAGAGGCAGGGTGATCATCTGTCACAAGGGAGCATGGGTCCTAACCACAGCTCCAGGATGAAGAAGAGTGCTACTACTTGTGACTGAATGTGACCAGGCACCCTTCCTGGGTAAAGAGCAAAGCATGGAAAAGGAGATCAATGATCACACCTCTCTCCAGATCACACCATTTAGGAAGTTCTGAAAACTTGCAAATCCCCAGAACTAGCTCTGAAAAGAGTAGCACAAAAAAGCCCTGAAGCTTGAGAGAGTGCTTCCTTAACCTACAGGTGAGTAGAGCCCAACTTTAATAATAAAATTTTAATGTCAAAATACAGACTGTAAAAATGAACAAACAACAACAACAAAAAAGAAACTTAACTACTAAAAACTACTATAGTAGCCAGGAAGATAAAGACATGAACTCAGGTAAATAAAATAATGTAGAAACCACTGCAGACAGAGCCTCAAAGGAAAAAAAATGTTAATTGGACAAAAGTCCGACAATATTTCTTGAAGAGTTCAAGACAGTGATAAGAATGGTAGAGGAAAATTAGGGACAGAAATGAGAACATTGTAAGAAAATTATGAAAAGAGTGTTCATAGGTTGCTAAAAAGAAGCACAAAAATACTGAAAAAGTACTCTTAAAAAAACCAGAACTGTTCTAATGTTTAAAAAAGGGCACAAATACGAATGAAGAAAAGAACTCCTTAAAAATCAGAAATGGTCAGATGGAAAAAAGTAAAAAGAAAGCTAAAAAATGCTCACCGAAAAAAATGATTCCTTAAAAATTAGAACTGAGCAAGTGGAAGCTGATGACTCTTGGGGACGTCAAAGAACACTTTAAAAAAAAGTCCAAAGAATGAACAAATAGAAGGAAATGTGAAATATATCATCAGAAAAAATCCACGTAACCTAGAAAATAGGTAGAGAGATAATTTTAGAATTATTGGACTATAGAAAGCCGTGATAAAAAAAGAGTCTAGACATCACATTTCAAGAAATCATACAGGAAAACTGACCTGATATTTTAGATCCAGATGATAAAATAGAAATTGAAATAATCCTCTCATTCTCTTGAAAGAGATTCCAAAATAAAAACTCCCAGGAATATTATAGCCCAATTCCAGAGCTCCAAGGTCAAGGAGAAAATATTGCAAGCAGGCAGAAAGAAGCAATACAGATATCATGAAGCCACAATTAGGATCTTAAAGGACTGAACAGTTTCCATGTTAAAGGAGCAGAGGGATTGGGATACGATATTCCAGAAGGCAAAGGAGCTAGGGTTACAACCAAGAATAACCCACCTAGGAAAACTGAACAGAACTCTTCAGGGGAAACAATAGAACATTTAATGAAATAGAGAGCTTTCAAGTATTGCTAATGAAAGGACCCAAGTTGAAAATTTGACGTTCAAACATGACTTTAAAAAGGCATAAAAAGGTAAACACGAAAGAGAAATAATGGAGGACACAGTAAGTTTAAAGTGTTTACATTGTTATATGGGAATACAATACACATAACTTCTAAGAACATTATCATTATTAGGGCAGTAAAAAGTTTACATAGAGAACATTGGTTTGAGTCAATTGTAGTGGAATGATTCCCCCCCTAAAAAAAAGGGGGTAAACATAAAGGATGTACTGGGAGAAGGCGGATGGGAAAAGTAGAAGGGAAAATGTCTCCTAAAAATTAGGTATGTAAGAAATATTGTTTACACTGAAGGATAAAATAGGGTGATTGTGGCGGGTAGTGCTTGAACCTCACTCTCACTGAAATTAATTCAAAAAGGGATGAATATTTATTCACACTCAATTGTGTATAGAAATCTATGTTACCCAATAGGGATATAACAAAGGAAGAGGTCAAGAGAAAGGAATGGGGGTAAGAGAAAAGAGAAGGAAATTTAGGGGAGGCAGTGGTTAAAAGCTAAAGAGACTTTTGAGGCCATACAAGATAAATAAAGAAGCAAGAATGAACAGAAGAACATGGAGTGAAGGAGAATATATAATAATTATAACTGAATACACATGTGATGAGTTCACTCCCAAAACAGAAGCAGATAGTAGAATGGATTAGAATCCAGAATCCATTATGCAGTTTACCAGAGACATACTTGAAACAAAAAGACACACACACAGAGTCACAATAAAAGGCAGGAACAGAATCCATTACACTTCAGCCTAAGTAAAAAAAGGCAGGGTTAGTAATCATGATCTCATACAAAGCAAAAACAAATATAGAGCTAATTAAAAGAGATACTTGGGGAACTACTCTTTGCTAAAATGTACTATGGACAATGAAATAATATTAAATTTTTTAACATCAAATTTCTCTGATAAAACCTCATTTTTCAAATACATAGAAAACTGTCAAATTTATAAAAATTAGTCATTCTCCAATTGTTAAATGGTAAAAAAAAATGAACAGTCAGTTTTCATAATATGAAATCAAAGTTATTTATAGTTATATGAAAAAAATGTTCTAAATTACTAGAGAAATGCAAATGAAAACAACTCTGAGGTACCACTTCACACCTATTAGACATGACAAATGGCAGTGATAAGGGAAAAGAGGAACACTAATGGACACTTTGTGGATTAGTGAACAGTTCCAACCATTCTGGTGAGTATTTTGGAGCCGTGCCCAAAAGACCATTAAACAATGTACGCCCTTTGATCTAGCTAAGTTTGTATCCCACAGAAACTAAAAATAAAGGAAAAAAATTTGTTACAAAGAATATTAATATCAATTCTTTTTTGTGGTGGTAAAGAATTGTAAATCAAGAAGATGTTCATCAATTGAAAAATGGCTGAATGAGTTGTAGCATGTAATTGTTATGGAGATCTACTATGCTTTAAGAAATAACGGGGGGGGTGATTTCAGAAAAAAAATCACAACAAGAGTGATAGGAATTGAGTGATAGGAAATGAGAATTGGGAGATTTTTGTGCAGATTAACAGCAATGTAGTAATGATGTTCAACTGTGAAAGATTTGGATACTCTGATAAATGCAATGATTCAAGAAAATTCCAAAGGACTCATGATGAAAAAGAAAATGTTATCCACCTCCAAAGAGATAACTGATGGACTCTGAGTACAAACTGAAGTCAATTTTCTTACTTTATTTTTTCATTTATTTTTGCTTGAAAAAAATGGCTAACATGGAAACATTTTGCACAATTTCACATGTATAATTTACTTATGTTAGTAGTTACAGAAGGGTGTGGGGAGGAGAGAGAGAATTTGGAACTCAAAATTTAAAAAGAAAATATTTTTTTAAGATAAATAGCAAAGTTATCAAAATATAGTACCCAGAATTAACTTCCATAGTCCAATCAACAATAGGCTATCAGATCTTTATTGCTTGATGCCAGTAATTCTCTGTCTATGGAACTAAATCAGACACAAGCCATTTACTACCTAAAAATGATGCTGTAAACAACAGAGCTCCCCAATGATAGATATACTTTAAACCATAAAAGTCAATATGCATTTATTAAGTACCTATTATGTGCCAGAAACTAGGATAAACACGAAAGGAATGACATGGAACAGATACAGTGATGATAAAGAATTTTGTTGTGAGGATAATTGATTCAAAAGTTATTTTCAGTTTTTAGTTTTTCATAAAACATCAGGTTATGTTGAATTGATTATATTGGCACTGGACTTGGGAAATCTGGGTTCAAAACCCAACTGTAACATCTAGTGGCATTTGGATTACAGGAGAGATATAATTTCAGTAATTCAGGTAATTTTCTAAAACTATAAGCTACAGATGTGAAAGTTACCTCCTTGATGTCAGGAAATTTTATTTTCTTTGTGTCCCTAGTGCCTTTTAGATAAATGGTCAATAAATGCTTGTTAGATTGAATTGAAATGAACCAGATGTAAATCTGTCCTGGTGTACAATTTCTAAACTGGGACTTCCCTATAGCAATGAAATTTGAGCAAAAACGAAGACAAAAACAAACCTAAAATTATCTTTCATACCTCTAGGGATCCCACCTCCATCATTTCCTGAATGTAATTGTTCCAAGAATGTGTTATTTATTCACTTGAAAAACAATATTTTATTCATTCCAAGTCCTATTATATTTATATATATATATATATTAATAACCCAGAGCTATACGATAGTGAGAAAGTGTCCAGTTAAAAAGTACAAAGGTTCTTTAGAAACACACATGGATGCATGCACAGGGGCAGAAGCAAACATACACACACACACACACACACACACACACACACACACACACATCCCTCAAGATTATGGCACCTAAAAATGCTGTCTCCTCTGTGCTAGTGAACTCATTAACATAACTCAGTTCTATAGTCAAGATACTGCTAGCATAGTAATTGCAATTGTAGGTTACACTTAACACAGACTATCTGTGGATAAGAAATAAAATATTTCAGGAAAAAACACTTACTTGCCCTTTGCAGACAATGAAGAGCATATTCCTATAGAGAAGCATTACAAAATCAAATTTTGTTCTTCACTGTATTTCTAATATCTCCAGCACTCATTGTAATTTTCTCAGCAGAAAAAAAAGAAGTGTTTCATTCTTAAATAACTAACAGATCTATTTACATTCTGATTTTTCAATTTTCTTTTACTTAATGTAAAGCATTATTTTAGCTTTTATCATTCCTCCCCCATTGTGTTAGTTCTTTTTATTTCCTGATGCCCTGGATTATTTTGACTTTGTGATTTATTTATTTTTTTCCCTTTAGCTTTGAGTTTAAAATATTCTAGACTTTGCTTCCTCGTGGTCTTTTACTCCCTATAACTCAATAGGCATTTATTCTGTGTGACTTGCCTGCCTAATAGTATAGATAATGCTAAGACATTGTGTTTGCATCCTATGCCTGGCTAGAGACAATCTTTCAAGCCTTTTGGGGTTTAAGTTGTAAGTCATGTCTGAAAAATCCAGAGTTCATATTCAGTTAATAATAATATATAGAGTTTAATAAACAATACATAAAATACAGTGTTTATTGTGTTCTAGACATTGTGCTAACTTTAGAACTATTAAATCATTTGATCCTCACAATAACCCTGAGATGTGGGTATTACTATTATTTCTATTTTACACATGAGTGAACTGAGGCAAAGAGAGGTTAAATGACTTCCATAGGGTTATACAGCTAGTAGTACATTATGACTATTCAGTAGTAGTCAAAAGAAATGTGTGTGTGTGTATGTGTGTAATTCTAAATTTTCATTGATCAATTAGCATACCTCACAAAGGTCCATGGGTTTTTGTATACATTTCTTAATCAAATCATTCTCCTGGTCAACACTGCCTGAGTATCTATGAAAGAACCATTGTTGTAAAGAGGAAAACACATGAATCTAAATGTATTATGATTTGCACTACACTGTGACTTTTATTAGACCCATAAGACCCCACTCATAGTAATTTGTTGCCTCTACAACATAAGCTTGAAGGGGTTATTTTTCCTCTTATATAAGGCAAGAAAAACTCCCATTATAACTCACGAAGAACCCATGAATGAAGCAGTGTTCCATGGGAGTCTTTAAATGCCTGGAATGTCTTGCTTTTACTTCCATGCAATCTTTGGACAGGGAAAGGTAGGTGAAGATGAGAGAAGAGGGACAAGGAAGGAGAGAGAGGAGAAAAGGAAGGGAGAAGGGAGAACAGGACATTGAATATGAAATCAGAAGAGTTGGATTGAAATCCTAGTTCCCATAGCTAGTAGTTGTGTGACTCCAAAAAAGTCACCCAACTTCTCTGAACCACAGTTTCCTCATCTGTGAAACTAGATCAATAGCATTTATAGTATTTATTTAATAGCTTTCTCATGAGAAACTAATTTTGCAAATCTTAAAATACTCCATGAATCTGAATCATTAATAGTCAAAATCATGGTATCACCAAAGATAAGATATGGTTACATGATCCCATTATATAGGGAAGACTATTTAGGGATTAGGGATTTCTCTAGATCATCTCTACTCTCCCAACCTTGTGTCCTATTTCCCAATCACAAAACTGTTCTGATTTCATGAAGAGATTAGTAAAGAGAAAGAACAAGTGATGGCGGCAGATGCTAAAAGACAAGGGACATTCCTAACATAAACCTTTTTTCTAAAACAACAAAGAGGTTTCATCCCTTAGGTACACGGATGGACAGTCCATGAAATGCTCAAACTGAATTCTGTTCATTAATGCTTTGTAGAGGAATCAAAAAATTTGTTTCAATTTTCTAGTAGGTTAGTTAGGAAGTCATCCCGGAGTGAACAATTGCATTCTCTTACCATGTTCTAGGTTCCTCTAATTATTCATATATTATATTTCACAAATCCATCTCAAGTTCAGTTCATGCTTCACCTCCACCCTCCCATTGACTCTGGGGAAATCTTCAAATACAGTTCATGACTCCTTTGCAATTAGCATTCTTAATTCTGAACCAGCTTCACAAAATATGAAAGGTAAATTCACTCACATAACAATGTTATTACATTCACTGCATTAAACGGAAAGATAATTTATCCATCAATCAACTAGCATTTAATGTCTATTATATGTTAGAAACTTTTCTAGGTACTGCAGATAAAAGACAATGGTGAAAGTGCCTACCCTGAAGGACCTTGCATTCCATGGGAAATACACCACATAGGTGAGTGTAAGATTTATACAAAATAGATAAAATGTGATGGACTGTGTGTGTGGGAGGGTGGAGGACTATAAGCTAGAGGAATTTAAAAAGCCTACATCCATAAAGTGGAGCTTGAGCTGAGTATTAAAAGATATTAAGACTTCCCATTTAGCTGTTGACAAATATTTGGGGTTAGCTACTGCTGTGAGAAGCCCAGTGAATGGTTTGAGGTCATAAATTTAATTTTCCCGAAGGTACTCAAGTGAGGATTTCTTCCTCCATGCCCCTTTGGCTTCAGTGGTTGTAATCATGTGAGCCCAAATTTTTCATTAAGGAAAAGATATTTCATTCACTATCAGCACCTCATAGAGATGGAGGAAAAAGCAACTCCTATTTCAAATTATTCTTGTACTGTATTTGAAGCACATCAATTTCTATGTTGTATTCTTCTCAGAAGGTCATAAATTTTCCTGAAGTCAGAATCTGTTTTCCTCTTTAATTTTCTGTCTTTAGAAGAGTGCACACTGTAAGTCTTTAATAAATGTTCACTGGATTGAATTGAGTAGGATTTAACATGGTAATAAGTTAACCATCCTTCAAAGCATATATCTAGACATAATCCTACAATAGAATTTTTCTGCTTTGTCCTTGGAAAGAAAGCTATGGAAAATCTGGACAGCATAATAAAAAGCGGAGACATCATCTCACCAAAGAAGGTTCATATTGTCAAAACTATAGTTTTCTGGTAGCTATGTACTGTTGTGAGATTTGCGGTAAAAGGAAAGCTGAACACAGCAGAATTGATGCTTTTGAATTGTGCTTCTGGACAGCAAGATCAAATCAGTCAATAGTTATTCACTAGAAGGTCAAATACTAAAGTTGAAATTTAAATACTTTGACCACATAATGAGAAGATGGGACTCATTGGGAAAAAAAAATCTGATTTTGGGAAAGATTGTAGGCAAAAGGAAAAGGGCATGGCACAGGATGAGATATGTGGTGCCAAGGAAACAATGAACATGAACTTGAACAGACTTTGAGAGAAAATGGAGGGTAGAAAAGACTGGAATGCTATGGTCCATTGAGGTCTTGAAGAGTCATGACTGAAAAATAGTAAAATCTGATCCACAATTTTCAAATATTAACTTTTTAAAGTAAATAGAATGTAAAACCAGTATATATTGTTGTCAGCATTAATGAAGTACCCAATTCAATTCATTTGGGGACAAAGTTTGAACTTGGAAGTCTGTTTTACCCCATTTGAAAATTTTAATTGTATCTTTTACATGAGAAGGAGCAAGATATTCACTAATAGTGAACCAATTCCACAGGATTTATATAGGTTACCAAAACTGTTTGTTCAGGGGTGGCTAGGTGGTGCAGTGAATAGAGTACCAGCCCTGGAGTCAGGAGAACCTGAGTTCAAATCTGACCTCAAACACTTAACACTTACTAGCTCTCTGACCTTGGGGAAGTCACTTAACCCCAATTGCCCTGCCTTCCCTCCTCCAAAAAGCAAAAAACAAATAACAAAAAAACCCCTCATTATTCAGTTATAAGCTAACAGCCTATTAACTCTTGACTATTAGCATAAAAGTAATTTTAAAATAAACATTTTTAAATTTAAATACAATAAAAGCATTTTTATTTTAAAATTACTTTTAAGCTAATAGCCATGAGTTATTTAGCTATTAGCTTAGAACTGCACTAAGAATTTTGGGCTAATCTATATATCGACTTTCAGAAATGTTTACTAAATGTCTAAGACAGATTCAGTAGTCCATCTATCCTAGCACATCCTGCTGTAGGGATTTCACTGATGACAGAACACCCATATCTGTTTTCTCACCACATCACCTCTGTATGTTACATTGTTTATCAGTAATTCTATTATAGATCAGTACATACTGTTGACATTTCCCAGTCAGGTGTCCCATCTGCTCTTTAATTATCAAATTCTAAGTTGTTTCCCTAGCTTAATTCATTCTAGGTATCACCTCTAATGATGAGGCCTCTCTTTGATTAGCTGTCTCCAGACATTTCTGGTTAGATAAGTTCTTTCTGCTTTAGCAAATCTGGGTGATTACAAATGGATTTTCTATCTATCTGACAGACTGTTAAAGTCAGAGCACATGCAGTGCTGTAAACAGAACTCAAACTATGCCATCATTAGGATAGATCATTTACCTTAAGTATTTTCTTCAGCTCATCATGGTATTTATCTCACATCACCCTGGATCTAGATATAACATCAAATATGAGCTGCCTCTTTTCTATGGAATTTACAAATGACCCCTTCTTAAAAGTGTAATCATAAAAATGTCTGGTGAATCAGGTAACTTATTCAAAAAAATTAACAGTCTAAGTAACTATTGAGACATTCTCTAAGAGCAATAAAAAGAGATATTTTTTGTGGATTTTCATGTTCATTTGTCCTTTATTCAACACCATGCGACAGTAGACCATAGCAGCTGACTGTACTATATTCTACGAGGTGGAATCATAATTCACTTACCAAAGGTAACTTTTTCTAAGGAAGTTTTTTTTCCCCACAGTACCAAAAGTAATAATAGATTTCTCTAATGACATATGCCACTGAATTATTTCTTACCACAGATTGACATCCATCTTGGGGAAGGGGGATGGAAGAGGGAAGCAATTAATTTGCATTTTATATATGAAATAAAAATTAACAAATGAAAAAAAAGCTTATTAAGCATTTACTATGTGCCAGGCATTGTAATTGAATTGAAGATTATTGTTGCTGTTCAGTCATTTTCAGTTATGCCCAATGCTTCCTAAACCCATTTGGGATTTTCTTGACAAAGACACTGGACTAGTTCAAATTTCCTTCTTAAGCTCATTTTACAGATGAGGAAACTGAGGAAAACAGGGTTAAATAACTTGGCCAGCATCACACAGCAAGTAAGTGTCTGAGCGAAGATTTCAACTCACAAAGACGAATCCCTAGCACTCTAGCCACTGTACCACCTAACTGCCTCACAAGCATTAAAGATACAAATTAAGGGAAAAAACCACAAGACAACATCCACTTTCAAGGAGGTTTATGTTTTATAAAGGAAACCGACAAATAGGACACTGGTTGAGACAAGAACGGTGTTTTGGTCTGATAAGTCAGAGAGATAGTGAGTAGGTTGATAGGACAATGATTTGTCTCCACATCCTTTTTAGGAATGACAGTATTGATTAAATAACGTTCCTAGAACTACAAGTGGTGAATGGAGGGGAGTATGTATCAGTGTGACAGGAAAGTGAACAGAGATCAGCAGGTAGCCTACTGGATCTGGATGAAAAAAATGTTTCATATTATTATCATCTAATATTTATTGAGTCTTTAAAATTTTTCCCATATATCATCTCATTTTAGCTTTACAACTATTCTTTGTAATAGATATGGACAGTTTTATTATCCAATTAATTAAGGTAAAGGATAATTCTATTTAGATTCTATTTAACTACCACATCAAAGCAGCTTCTTATTCTACTTTGTAATCAGTGTGAGTGCTATTACACTTAGTGTCATTTTCAAAGATATTCAAAAATCACTTAGAAATCACTTTAAGAGAATGATGAATTTAAGAGGTAGATCAAATAAGTTGAAACAACATTACAGAATTGAGGTGTTCTGTCCTCTAATGTTAATGGGATGTAAGATCTTCTTGCCCATTAATGGGCTTCACTTAAGGGAAGTTTGCTTAGGAAAGGCTTGTTTGTAACAAGGCTTTCACACCTCTTGTTAATTTCTAATTAGGCACTGAGTCATGAGGGTTGTGATGCCCTCTGGCTATAAAAAGGGTATACATACTCTGAAGTTAGCATTTTGCTTTGGGGTTCACTCATTGGAAGAGTGTTCTTGGATTTGACCGGATGAGATGCTGAGTAGTCATTATGGAACCCCCAGCTTTGAAAAATCCATATGTTGGTGTTTCTTTCTCTGGTAACTATGTATAGTATTGCCTTGGTTGGACAGTTGAATCTGTATGTTGATCTGTGATAATTTCTCAGACAGTAAGAAGTCCTGTTTATTGGTCTTTATTTCTCTGCTTCTGTTTTCTCTGTTTGTATTTTCTCTGAAGTTCAGGGTGCTGACTTTTCCCCTGAACTAGTGAATGTAATTTAAAAACATTGTTGACTTCTTAAACAGCTATCTTTCCTAGTAAAGCAGATCTAAGAACCTGTGCTAGCAGCCATCGTGGATGGGTATGCCAGTGTGGTTGCAGCTAAATGTACCTTGAACTTACACTTCCACTTCCTTTTCTTCACATTATTACTCTCTAATGGATACCATGATTTCTATGTGAACTACATTAACTAGAAGTCTGAGCATTTTAATAAACTTTGAAGAAAGTCTTGTGAAAGATGAGACATGGAATTAGGGAAGATAGAATTTAGCTTTGGAGAGATGAGGAAAATGCCATCTGTGTTCTAAGCTCTGGTCATCAGTTGATTGCCATGCCAAGTTATGACTTTGGTACACTCTACAATGATCCCAAATTCCTTTTTTTTTTTCCCAAAAGTAGCTGATTATGGTCTCTATAATACAATGGCTCCCTGTCGAGAGAAAGCCAGATGGCTCTCTATACTGTTCCTGGATCCTAAGATAAAACTCCATTGTGAATGACTTACATAGTCTATTCCTGACATGGCAAGAGAAAATATGATTAATAAAGATCTGAGATCAGCACACTCCACTAGAAATAAGGACAAGGGATGGCTGTTAAATTCAGTATATTTATTTTAGTTTAGTAACTTGCTTTCATTGAATTATTTTTACTAGTGATATCACATGTAAAATTATTTTTGGTTAGAGAAAAGATACAATAAATCAGGTTTGAGCTAAAGTTTTGAACTTTTGCTGTCCTAAACAGAACCTCAAAACTGGGAAAGTAAGGGATACCAATCACATGGAACCATGAAAGAAGACATATCATAGCTAAAATCTTCAATGTGATTAATTTCTAATTACAGACCTTTGATAAATTCAACAAATCCCACTTTAAAGTAAAAATCTCTAATAAAAATACCACTTATTAATTGATTTCAATTTTATTTTATTGGTATTTTAACAGAATGGCACATAAGTATGACCTACTAAATTTCCAAAAATGTATTTGGATGCTAAATGGTAACTTTATATCAACATTTTTTCAGGGAACATTTGCACAAGCTTCCCTTACCAAACCAGAGCTAGATCATTGGATCGTAGTCTTAGAGCTGGAAGAGTATGTGAGAAATGCTGGTGGATGTTGCATAGGATGTGCAGGAAGATGTAAATCAGGATGAGGGGACCCTATCCAATCATATACCTGGCAGAAATCTGTAAGTTTACCCATGGAAGAGACCTGGACTAAGCTGGCTCAAATTGGCTAGGGTCAAAGGATGGTCACCAACTTTTCATTAACACATATGCTTAACTAGTCTTAGACATATTAGCGGACACACCACACATAGAATTAGAGCCCCATATCTGATCGTGGCATGCATGTAGCCCATTTTGGGGAGGAGGAAACATATTAAGGAGTAGATATGCAATGGACAGGTCAGAAAGATTGTAACCCAAAAGAGTTGGAAGCAATCCCAGTTCTGAAGATAGAAAATTCAAATGGATGCAGCACAAAAGGGCTTGCATTTCTCTGATTCTCTGTAGTCTTTTGAAGAGGCTACCCATTTATTTAGGAAAGAATAAATGTAAAGTAAAGGTAATAAAACCCTTCCTGACTCTCCAACAAGTACTGCTCATTCCTAGACTAGACATGTTTCTAATAATTACCTTAGAAGTCAAGTTATGCTCTTCAAATTTTTGTCTGCCCATCATCTCCTCTTATGTTCAAATTATAACTGTGAGGTTATGGGCCATAAAGAATAAATTACTGAATTTAGAGTCAAAAGAAAATGACTTCAAATCCCATCTCTGATTCTTACAGACTTTGTGACCATGGGCAAGGCATTTAACTTTCTTGGACTTCAGTTTCTGCATCCATAAAATTAGACCATGGAGTAAATGATTGCTAGATCCATTTCAATTCTGGATTTATGAGATTTTTCAGATATTATAGGAGAAAGATGTATAGAGAAAAGGCTAATAAGTTTTGATAGTAAATAATTTTATTTATTAATTAATATTAGTTGCTTTGTATGTAAACTCAGAAGTGCTAAAGCTATTTGAAACTTATTGAAAACATAGAAAAAATTTAAAATTCTATATTATACTTCTATAGTGGAAAAATATTTCAGACTGACTGTGGAATACAATATTAACAAGATTTCCTGATAGCTGAATTTTATTTTATCAAGGGCAAGTTTATAAATTCTCTTATTTTAAAAATAAGAATCAGTTAATAAAATTTTTAAACACCAATTTTGCTAGAAAAAAATCTATTTATTGTAATTAAAATCTATCAATAAAATTAATTCATTTATTCATAACTTGAAATAATTTTATAAGTACATAATACAGAATAACTTTGTGTATGTATGAATATATACGTGTATATATGTGTGTGTGTAAGCATGTGTGTAAGAGAGTATGTCTGTATGTATAGATGGAATGAGGATGGATTTATGATCAACCTGATATTTGGAAATGCTGTTGTTCCTTACAGAGGATTATACAGGGCATAGGCAATAAAAGTAATAATAATTTGAATTTGTACAGTGTTTTTAGGTCTGGAAAGCATTTTACTTACATTATCTCCTTCGACCAAGATAAAAACCCTGTGATATAGCTATTACTGTCCCCAATTTACTAGAAGAAAATTGAGACTGAGGTTAAGGCACTAGCTCAGGGTCACACAGCTAAGTCACTGTCTGAGAGAGACTTGAACTCTAGTATTCCTGAGTATAAATGCAGTGCTCTATCCATTATAGAATACACTCCTTACAGAAAGAAAAACAAAGATAGCATACTAAAGTGTAGATTAACTTAATTGTCACTATTTTTCCACTTTGCTAAATATTGTTATATTTACAAAATTGAGATTATGTGTAATTGTTTATTGAATGATAAATAAAAATTAGGAATCTCTCAATTTACTGGTGCTAGTTAAGGAAACATGATAAAATTTTCATAGCAGACAAATTAGTGAGTTTCACATTTTGAATATCAAGATGAATATTATGTGTTTTCACTGTTCTTATTACTATGTTAATTACAGATAAATATAAAAGAATATCCTTTTGGGAAGTATTAGAAAAATATATTTGCAAATTAGTTAAGTGGACAAATAGGTTAGAAAACAGTTGCTGGGATACATCATTAAATCACTATTCTGAATTTAATGTCATTAAACTTATTCTAAGAGATTGGAAAACAGAAGCACAAAAAGTTTAATTTGTCTGAATCAAATAGTAAGTTATTAGTGAGAATTAGACCATAATCAAGCCTTTTAAATGTTCTGCTTGTCCAATAAATGAATCAAAAGGCATTCATAGACAAAGGTAAACCATGGGGGAAAAAAAAAACAATTAAGTTTCCTTTTAATTTATTATGTTGTACTAGAATACTTTTCTACTCCAAGAATCATTTGACACAGATCATCATGATGCCAAGGCTGTGGAGAGAGTTACTATGGATAGACAAATTTATCATTTGGTAGTCAGTCTTCTGGGGAGAAATCTCTCTGAATTTAAGTATACTGGAACTTGGGTGACAGACTTTCGGGAAGTTTCCAGGCTCATTCTCTAAGTCTTCCCACTTCATCTCCTTTTTTGAGTGGTTTTTCACTGGCTTTTCCCCATACTTGGAATGTGCTCCTCCCTCTCCTTTTACTGTTAGAATTCTTTCTTCCCTTCAAATCTCAGCTCAAAAATCACCTTCTCCATAAAACTTTACTTTTTAAATGAAGTTAACATCTATTTATTATATGTGTATGTGGCTTATATATACATATCTATAATTAAACATGTAATTAAATAGTTAAGGAAAAAACTTATGAATATCTGATTCAGAAAGAACAAGAATCCTTTTTATATTTTCGACAAATATTCAAACAAAGAAAAAAACTTTAAAAAGACATGTGATTATAATGCTGTCATATGTATACATACACATGTTCATCTGATAGAGTGCAAGTTTCTTGAATGAGCAAGGCTGCTCACCTCTTTTTGGTATCCACCTGTCACCTATTTATTACCTGTGGTTCTAAGAATCTCTAGCATGCACAGCAGTTATACTCTGATAAAACCTTCTCAGCAGACAGGCTACATCAGGTTGAGCATAATCAACAGGCCTCAAAACAGTAGGTGAGTTAGTGATGTGTCTACTCCAAGCATGTAGAAACTTCTCCCTGTAGAAGGGGTAGATGAGAATAATTTGTTCTGATGGCCATGAAGGCAGCTGAAGTAGACACTGTGGAGCACTTAGAACTTGGTGAGACATTAAAGATGACAAGGTCATCCACTGCATCCCAGGCCATCATCAGTAGTTCTGACTTTTATCTTGTCAATGCACTTTGATGACTCTAGAAAAGAGAGACTGGAAACATTGTACAACTCTGCCTCACTTAAAACCAAATCATGCAAAAGTCAAGACACCATGTGATGGCACTGGACCTCTTCAGAATTAAGTATAAACAAGAGTCTTGAAGACAGAGCCTATTTCATTTCTGTCTTCATGTTGACAGTACTTAATCCAGTGCTTGGCATATAGTAAGCACTTAACAAACAATTTTTGATTCACTATTAATTGCCAGGGTATATCAAATAAAAATAGAGGGTCACTTCTAAGCTATGATAAAACACTGGAGGAGGACTTCAGCAGGGAAAAGGTGACAACAGTAATTTCTCACTGTCCAAAGTTCAGAATACTTTAACATATTCTCTTACCAGAACAACAGTATTTTTTAAAAAATAGAATAAAACTTAATTCTATAGGTACCTGGATGTTTTTAATAAGTCTTTTTAAAAATGATCCTGATTTTCCTCCTTCTGAAAAGAAAATGATTCTCTCCACTAGATACTTATATTTCATATATCTGTCTAACCACAAAAACAGATAATATGTTAATATCACCTCTTCCAATAAAAATAAGATGAATTTATAAATTTATATATATTTATTAATATATTATATATTTATAAATATATAAATTTATCCTTTCTTAAGTTTCATTTCTAAGCAATGGCTAGTCCAATTTGGATGGTCAGTTTCCAAACCTAAAATGATATCATCATTGGGCTAAGACAAATCAAGGAAAGCTTCATTCTTTGAACATTCCCCTGAAATGTTCTTTTAAAAATTGTAGAGGTAAGATTATGACCAGACTGATTTACTTCTTCAAGCCAAAAGTCAAACACGCATTCCTTTAAAAACAAGAACAAAAACAACTTTTATTGATTTTCTAATTTTATATAGTTATATTTAAAGATATGTAGCCAATTGCCATTTCCCAATAATGAAGCATTAAGTATATATTTATGTAAATTCTCTTCTTTAAATTCCATTATAACTGGGCCTTTTGACCCATATGTACAAAAATATTTATTGCAGCTCTCTTTGTGGTGGCAAAAAACTGGAAATACAAGGGATGCCCATCAATTGGGGAATGGCTGAACAAGTTGTGGTATATGAATGTAATGGAATACTATTGTGCTATAAGAAATGGGGAGGAGTTGGACTTCGTAATTACCTGGAGAGGCTTATACAAACTGATGCTGAGTGAGAAGAGCAGAACCAGGAAAAATTTGCACATAATCACAGACACATTGTATGTGTGATGACCAACCTTGATAAACTGGACTCTTCTCAGCAATGCAGTTATAAGACAACTCTACAAGTCTCAGGATGGAAGGACATATCTACATTCAGAGAAAGATCTAGAAAGACTAGAGTTTAAATGGAGACTGAAGCAAACTACATGCTATCGTTCTTTTCCATGTTTGGTTTTGTTTCCTTTTTTCCCATTGTTCACTACATTGGTTACAACCCTTCTATACAACCAGACTATTGTACAATGGGAAAGTATTTGCAGATCCTATACAAGATTGCACACCACCATGGTGGGGGGAGGGGGGGGAGAAAGGGAGGGGAGAAAATTTGAAACCCAAGGGATTGTGGAACTGAATCTTTTAAACTAAAAGTAAATAAACAAGTCAATGGAAAAAAAAATAAGTGTGCCTTTTCTGCTTTTCCAATCTTGTTACACCTTACTCCCTTATCCGTACACTGCAATTCAGTGATATTGAGCTCAGTGCTATTCCTTGAACAAGACATTCCATCTCTAGAACCCAAGAATTTTCACTGAATGTCTCCCATGCCTGGAATTAATTTCCTCTTTTTCTTTGCCTCCTTACTTCTCTGGCTTTTTTCAAGTCCCAATTGAAATCTGATCTTTTCCAAGAAGGCTTTTATGATCCCTCTTGATGTTAATGCCTTGCCTCCATGATGATCTCCAAGTACTATAGCTGTTGACATAATCTCCTCTACTAGACTATGATCTCCTTGAGGGCAGGGATTAATTTTTGTGCTTCTTTGTGTCACTAGAGAATAGCATAGTGCCTAACATTCATTAGGCACCTAATAAATGCCTTTTGACTTGAGCTGAATAGATAGAAGGTTTCCCCCCCCCCCCCCAATCCGCCCTCAACTTCTGACAGGTCCATGGACATAAAATCTGATAACATTTTAGCATGGCAATTTTTCAGTCAATCTAAAATATGAATTGAGCCCTTATTCTAGGCAGAGTACTATCATGATCTATGGAGAAGTGTGTAATGGAAGTCAATGTTTGCTTGGCATAAAAACATATTTTGATACAAAATAATTCACCAAATAAATTGGATGTGATTAAATTTATGATGGCATATAAGGAACATTGAGATCAGGAAGCTCCCTCTATCAATGCAATTGAACATGTTCTATGAATCTTATACTCTTAGGAAACTACCTAGAGCTCTGAAAAGTTCAATAACTAGTCCAAAGAGACACAGCCAGCATGTGTCCAAAACTGGAATCGAACTCTTGTTACCACTATAGCCATTTCAGTTTCCATTTTGCAATACTACCTCTACCAAGAAAAAACTCCATTAAAAATGCTATTAAAATACTTCACTGGGCTTGAGCAGAAAAATTATGGTAGCAGAACCCACATTCAACGATATTTGAAAAATTTAGTGTAGGGGTTCTTAACCTGGATTCTAGAACACAAAAACAATTTTGATAATTATTTTCAACATAATTGTTTTTCTTTGTAATACAATGAGCAATCCCACATATTTTACATATTTAAAAATTGTTCTGAGAAAAGTTTCATAGAGTTCACCGTAGTTCCAAAGGGATCCAAGAGAGAAAAAGAGAGACAGAGAGAGAGACAGAGAGAGAGAGAGAGAGAGGCAGAAAGAGAGGCAGAGACAGAGACAGACAGACAGAGACAGAGAAAGACAGACAGAGACAGAGAAAGACAGACAGAGAAACAGAGATAGAGAGAGACAGAGGCTAAGAATTCCTGGCTTAGAACATGCCCACATTGAGAACTGTACCAGTTGACTGAGATTATCCTAATGAAATTAAACAGATGATTAACTACAAAATAGTGAGTATTTTGGTCATGGCAACTCATTAAACAAATAAAATATGTCCCTCAATCCATTAAAATCCCTATCAACTTTTTAATTAATGATAGTGAATTCAGTGAAAAGAGGGAAAGGGGTGTGAAGAAATAAATAGGATCTAGATAACCCAGAAACATTAATTTACCTGTGTATTTGTGTATAAAAGATCATTGTCTAATTACCAGTCAATTGATGTGCTACTGAATAAACTGATTCACATTCCATCTTTCAGTTTTTGTGATAAAAACTAAAAGACACAGAGAAGTTAAAGCTTAACTGGAAAGTGACTTATAATTTCTCCTTGGAAAGGAGGCAAAAGAGGAGCAATTGCAAAAATGCAGCATTGCATAGTAAAAGTGATTAACTTATAGTGCCATGTTCACAAGAGATCAAATACCATGTAGTGAAAAGTGCCCTGAACATTAATTACAGTTGTGTTCATAGTGGTTTATTATTGTTTGAAGTTTGTAGCATCATAAATATAGAGCTACTAGGGGCTTTAAAGGTTGTTTAACCCTCGCGCACACACACACACACACACACACACACACACACACACACACACACACACACACACACACATATATATGTATGTATATATATGTGCTTCATACATATGAAGTAGATGAAGTCCCTAGAGACTACTTGACTTCCTCAAGGTTAGTCAGACAGAAAGTGGCAGAACCAGAATTTAAATCCAGGTTTTTGAGAGTTCATGTCCCCAGATATGCTGCAGAACATAAATAGAGAAATTCTGTGAAGAATCTAATGAGATCTTTAAAATTAAGTCAAACCTACAGCTTTATGCCAGGTGACTTTAATGAGAAAATAGACAACAAAAATTTCTTGGAAAACGTGGTTTGGCATTAAGAAATGCATGATGTCTAGGTCATAAGGCTGTAAAGCACTTGAATAAAATAAAGATTTTCTTCAAAAAGATAATTTGAAGGCACTGATTGTGACAAGAAAAAAAATATCACTAAGAAATTGATCACATTTTAACAGACAAGGAAGAAAGCAGTCAAGCAAAATGAGAATAGCATAAGGCCATTGGATTTTGTAATAAAGAAATCATTGGCCAACTTTAAGACAGCAGTTTTGATTAAGTGGAGGGGTTAAAAACCAGATTTTAAGATCAAGAAAAAGTATTTTTGTTTGTTTCTGAAATTTGGAAACCTTGAACATATTGATAGGCAACAGGGAGGAATTTGATTCTATTCAATTCAATGGACATTTTGTAACATGTTATGTGAGGCACTGAGGATACAAAAAATTAAAATTAAACATCTGCTATCTTCATAAAGACATTGAAGATTTTGGAGAAGGGAAATGGTATGGTAATATCTTAATTTTAGAATTATTAATCAAGCAGCTGTGTTGATTATAGGGCAGAGTTAGAGAGATGTTGGAAGTAGACAAATTAGGACAGTATTTCAATAGTACTAGTGGGAGCTGAAAGGTTGTTTTTCCATGAGTGGCAAAAAAGGGGGGCAATTGCGAAGTATCTTGATCAGCTACATAGATTACATAGATATAGTCAGATATTTCTCTGTCTTTCTCTCTCTATATGTAATCATATGTATATATATGTGGTTATATACATGTGTGCACTTATACATATGTGTGTAAACATATATAAAATCATATGTGTGTATATAGAATGAAATTTAATAAGTAATTGGATATGATGATGAAAGAGAGAGAAAATACAACAATGAGTCTGAGGATGAAAAACTGGGTAACTTAAAGCATGGTGGTACACTCAGGGTTATGCTCAAGTATCAGTTCCTATATGAAGCCTAGATCTTTTAGATGTTAGTGATACCTCCTTCTGAAATTACTTGTACATACTTGTACGTATGTTGTATGTTCCTAATAGAAGATAAACTTCATGGGTTATTTTAGTTTTATCTATGTATAACCAAAGATTTATTCATTTGAATTGTTGCAATTTTTAAAAATTATTTTATTTTTTCAATTTATTTATTTCTTTTTAGTGTTCAATATTCATTTCTACAAGATTTTGAGTTACAAATTTTCTCCCCATCTTTCCTCTACCCCCACCCCAAGATAGTGAGTCTACTGAATATCCCTTCACCTAATCTGTTCTCTATTATAGTTCCCCTATTCCCTGCCCCCCAACTTTCTAGTAGGGCAAGATGTATTTCTATACCTGTATATCTTATTTCCCAGTTGCATATAAAAAAATTTTTTTTAACATTTGTTACTAAAACTTTCTTTTCCACATTCTTTCCCTTCTTCCCTCCTCACTCACACCCACTGGGAGGACATGTAATTCAATATAGGTTGTATATGTGTAGTTACACAGAATGTTTCCATAGTAGTAATATTGTGAAAGACTAACTATATTTCCCTCCATCCTATCCCACCCCTCACTTTTTCTATTTTCTACTTTGATGTGTCCCTTTTCAAAAGTGTTTGCTTCTAACTACCCTCTCCCCCCAATCTGTCCTCCCTTCTATAATCCCATCCTTGTCCCCTTCCCCTCTACTTTCTTGTAGAGTAAGATGCCCATTTGAGTGTGTATGTCATACCCTCCTTAAGCTAAATACAATGAAAGTAAGGTTAACCCATTCCCTTTCACCTTCCTGCTCTTCCTTTCCATTGTAGCAGTTTTCTCTTCCCTCTTTTATAAGAGATAATTTACCCTATTCTATCTCTTCTTTTTTCCTTCTCCCAATATATTCCTCTCTCACCTCTTAATTTTATTTTTTAGATATCATCTTCATATTCAACTCATCCTGTTCCCTCTCTCTATGTATACATGTACACACATATACACACACTCACATATATTTATACACACATACACACTCTTATTCGTACATATATACATGCATACATGCACACACACACACACACACACACACACACATATATTCCCTTCAACTATCCTTATACTGAGAAAAGTATCATGAGTTACAATTATCATTTTTCCTTGTAGGAATGTAAATAGTTCAACTTTAATAAGGTCCTTATGATTTCTTTTCCCTGTATACCTTCTCATGCTTCTATTGCTTCTTGTATTTAAAAGTCAAATTTCCTGTTCAGCTCCGGCTTTTTCATCAAGAATGATTGAAAGTCCTCTATTTCATTGAATATCCATATTTCCCCCAAGGCATTATACTCAGTTTTGCTGGGTAGATGATTCTTGGTTTTAATCCTAGCTCCTGTGATCTCTGGAATGTCATCCTCCAAGCCCTTTGGTCCCTTAATGGAGAAGCTGGTAGATCTTGTTTTATCCTGATAATGTTTCCACAATACTTCAATTGCTTCTTCTTGACTGCTTGTAATATTTTATCCATGACTTTGCAACTCTGGAATTTCGCTGTAATATTCCTAGGAGTTTTCTCTTGGGGATATTTTTCAGGAGGTGATCAGAGAATTCTTTCAATTTCTCTTTTACCTTCTGGTTCTAGAAATCAGGGCAATTTTCCTTGAGAATTTCTTGAAGGATGATTTCTAGGTTCTTTTTCTGATCATGGCTTTTAGGTAGTCCAATAATTTTTAAATTATCTCTGCTGGATCTATTTTCCAGGTCAGTGGTTTTTCCAGTGAGATATTTCACATTGCCTTCTTTTTTTTCTTGTGTGTGGATCTGTTGTTATAGTTTCTTGATTTCTCATAAAGTCATTAGCTTCCATTTGCTCCAATCTAATTTTGAAGGAATTATTGTCTTACAAGTTTTAGAAATTTCTTTTCCATCTGGCCAATTTGGCTTTTTAAGGCATTCTTCTCCTAATTGGCATTTGTGCCTTCTTTTGCCACTTGAGTTAGTCTATTTTTTTAAATTTTATTATAGTTTGTATCATTCATTTCCACCAGATTTTGAGTTACATATTTTCTCCCCATCTTTCCCCTGCCCACCACCCCAAAACAGCCATC
>CM053580.1:253272155-253296619 GCA_028627135.1 Pseudochirops cupreus
TTCAAAATCCTTCTTGGGCTCCTCCATGGCCTATGGCCAGTTTATATTTTTCTTGGAAACTTTTGATGCAGGAGTTTTGACATTGTTGTCTCTTGTGGATCCATGTTTTGATCCTCTTTGTCCCCCCAAAAAGATTCTATGATCTGACTGTGCTTCCTCTGTTTGTTCATCTTATCAGTCAATTACTTGACTTTCAAGCTCTTTGCCATTGTAGAACTCTGCTTCCAGAGTGGAGAGAGCTGTGCCCCAAATTGTTGGGGTTTTTGCAGTAACAACTGTCAGAGTTATGAGGAGGTGTCCTCTCTACAACCACCACAAGCTCTTGCACACTGGTGTTCCTCACCCCAAGACCACTGCCCAAGACTGCAACCCACATCCAATAGATCAAAGCAAGAGCAATTACCCTCTGAATAGTTGCTTGGTCCCCCTACAATCTACAGACCAGGAGCTCAAAAAGCAGCCACACAGGAGTAGCATGCCACAAACACTTCTCTTTCCTGGGGCAGGGGCCAAGGGCCAGACCATGCTCTTCTTGTCACCCAGTTCCAACAGAGTTCCCTATTGACCTTTTACTTTTTCTTTGGCTTCCATGTGTTGACAAGTATGGAAGCTACCACAGCTGCCAGTGATTGAGTCTACTGAATTCTGTTCTGGCTAGTCTGGGCCCCAAGTCTGGGCTGGCATGGCTCATGCGGGACTATGCTCAGCTCCCAGACTGGTGTGATAGACCCTTTCTGTTGGCCTGCCAGGCTGCCTTCAGAGGGAGAGTTATTTCTCTCCGTCACTTTGTGGGTTCTGCAGCTATATAATTTGTTTAGAGTCATTTTTGATAGGTATTGGAGGTGATTGGAGCAGGAGCTCAAGCAAGTTCCTGCTTTTACTCTGCCATCTTGGCTCCACCTCTGAATTGTTGCATTGTTGAGGAAAAGGTAGTAGATTCAAGGGGAATACTCCTAGAGAAACAATAAATGGGGAGGAAGAAGGATTCTAGCAAAAGACTCAGAAATAACTATTAGAGATGTAAAATAGAATCAGAAGAGTGTGGAATCTTTGAGAGCATATGACTTTTGTATGGTCACATAACTAGCAGATGTAGCAGGAAGAATTAGGACCCATGACATCCCATCTCCTCCTGAATTTTTGTATTTAAACAAGCAGCCACCATGAATGGATTGGTCTTCTTATAACTAGCCTGTGAGAATACCGAAATTCATTCAAAGAATACCTTAGGTACTGCCTCCTCCAAGAGACCTTCCCTGATTCCCCTAGTTGACAGTGCTCTTGCATTCTGGAAAGTACTTTGCATTATATCATACTTGAGTGTTGTTGGTTTTTTTTTTTGGTTTGTTTGGTTTTTTTCATTTGTACTAAGTCACTTTATTGGGATGTAAATGGTGGTAGTTTTTTGGTACAGATTATGAAATGGTCACATAACCAAAATATGCATGCGCTTAAATACAGTCGGAGTGGCGCCCACAGTTCCCAGCTGTGGGGGAAGCCAGGGGTGGCTTAGCTCTCCTTGTCACTGTCTGCAAGGGTGTGCTTGTCAAAAAGATATTCTGCCATGCCACAATGTGGGGGAGGGGGTTGTGCATCTTGCGCAGGTTGGTTACGTGATCACCCAGATGCTTGATGGACTTGACCTATTCGTCCAGGTAGTGGGTTTCAATGAAATCACATAAGTGGGGGTCATTCTTGTCAGTTGCCAGCCTGTGCATTTCCAGTAATGACTGATTGATATTTTTTTTCCAAATACAGAGCACACTCCATTGCATTCAGCCCGCTCTCCCACTCCTCGAGGTCGGGTTTCTTGATGGCCTGCGGGAAGATGTGGCCGCCGCTCGGGTTCTACAGCTTCATCAGCTTCTCGGCGTGCTCGCGCTCCTCGTGTGACTGATGTAGGAAGTACTTGGCAAGGTTTTTGAGCGCCTCGTCATTTCGGTTGAAATAGTAGGACATGGACAGGTGGGCATAGGAGGCATAGAGCTCCAGGTTGATCTGCTGGTTGATGGCGGCCTCCGAATCCTGGCGGTAATTCTGCCGCACCTGAGAGGGGGACAAGGTGGTCATGGCCGCGACAGAGGAGGAGGAGGCCACTGAGCCAGCGGCTGCTGCCCGAGGGTAGGACGGAAGAAGTGTTGGTTAGTGGAGGGGAAGGTGGAGAGGTGGCTAAGGGCGGCTCCGGCCGGGAATCGAGCTGCGGGTGCTGTTCAAGCTCTGTTGAAGCAGGAAACCGCAGCGACTCCCCTTGCTGCGCTTCTGGCCATCATACTTATGTTTCCTTATCTGTGTGCATGCTGCTTGGATCTCCACACCCCATCTCCCCCAGTACAATTTATTGATGCTTGGGTAGTCACATGGACATTCCTTAATAAATGAAGGTTGAATTGAATTGAATTAAACAGTTAAATGAAGTGAATTCATTTTAGAGAAGGCAGCTCTTTTATATTCATTTGACAAACGTTGGGTTAAGGTGATTGTAGAGGCAAGCAAAACCATAGTGAGGGAGATGAACTGGGAAAATAGAGATGGGTCAAGAGGCCAAACTTCCTGACTGAGGTAAAGGGTGGATCAAATAAGAGTGAGAGAATCCAAGAGGTGGATAAATACTGGGTTGTATTCAGAGAGTAAAATGTCAACATTTATCTTTTCATTTTTTTACCCAGACAGCAATAGGAAGACTAACAGTAAGTATATATAAACAGGAACATATTACCAACATTGACATTTGCTCAAGAAGAGTCAAAGATACAGAATTTTAGATATGTTTGACAACAAAAGAACACAAGCCAGACATATAAGACAAAGCAAATGACAACCAGGGGAGAGAGTTGCAATGAATATGGGGCACAGAGAGAGCCAGGTTTTAGGCAAAGCCAGAAGTAGAAAGAATTTTTGAAGAAATGTGAAGGAATGGAGGAACTGATAAACACCTCAAGCATTATATTGGATTATGTGAAATATTCAAAGAACTAGAAGAACATCTATGAAATATTTGGTTGATCATTTTTGCAGAATTTATGGGAAAGCTAAATTTTAATAGAAATTCCAAGATTTGACAGAAAGTAGAAAAATGTTTCAGGAAAAATAATATGTACAGGTGTCAGAGCTAGGAGAATGAGCAAATTGTGGCAAACCATAAAATGACTTACATTGCAAGGAGAGAAGATAATACCAATTACTAGGTGGGAACAGATCAGAATTGTCTGGAGGAGGCCACAAGGAGCAAGTTGATAGGAAAGAAGGCATCGGATACAGATTGAGGATGAGCTAGGGCAAGAATCTGTGTCTGTGGAGACTGACCCTAGATGGGATGTTGCTTGCAAAATAAAAGTCCATAGAGTGGAACAAGTGTGAAGTCAAAGGTATCTATGCAAATGGGAGGATGTTAGGCAGACGAAAAAGGCAGACCATCTTTTGTCTTCACAGCAAATAGGTGCTGATTAGGAAGAAGGTTCGAAATAAATGAGATGAATTTTAGCATCTTAGAGTCTAAAAAGGCTGGAAACCACAAAAGTGGTATGACAAGATTATGCCAACTGATATTAAGACAAAAGGGAGAGCATATATGTAGATGTGTATATGTATACATATATAATGCATGTGTATATGTATATGTGTATATACACACATGGATGTTATATACGTATATAAGTTTTTAATACATCATACTAAAAACTTTAATATTTGATGACATTTTAAATCATATCCATATTTTTATCTGATATCCTAGAAAATATCTCTATATTGTTTGTCTTATTGCTACCACTGCTAATGAATATATGAAAGGGAATAATTTCATTGAAACAGAAGCATTACTTCAGTCTGTAAATGACTATACCAGGTGTCTCAAAGTGTAGAGAGGCATCTCCTAAGTTAAAGGACAGCTGTGTATTGAACCATTAATGTTGTGTATGAGAAGATTAATGTTTCAATGATCTAATTAATGCCAAGGACTTAAAATATATCACTTATTGTATTATGATCATAGAATCACTATAAACTTTGACCCTCTGTAGATGATAGAAGCTAGGAAATTAGACAAATAAATTTATTGTATTTTGAATATAATTTGCTTCTTTTCTTCCCCAAAATTACTGACAAGTGAGGAACAATTTATTGATAATAATAACAACAACCTCAAAGGTCAAGAAATACTAATTTGTGTGAAAAGAAAATGTAAAGAAAAAGTGAAAGGAAAAGACAAAAATAAAGTTACATAAGAAGTTAAAAAAAAAACCCTTTTGCTTTGCTTGAACACTTGGAGAAGGTGATTAAAAAAGAAACATCCATCATTCTCTAAGGTATGTGCCACAACCCATAAGTTTGTTTTATAACTATTCAACAACATGTCTTGGTATCATTCCATAGTCTATTATACACAGGAGATAGGCAGTGGAAAAGCATAGAGAAGTAGACAAAGGATAAGAACAGGCAGTTGTGAAGGGAAGAAATCCAAGTTAAGTAGTCACTCAAAAAATGCTCCAAATCAATGTTTGGTAAAAATGAATTCAAGCACACATAAAATATACAAATATACATCACTACTCACATACAGATTTTATATATACATATATATATATACACACACACACACACACACAATGTACATGTATACATTTGCATATCTTTTATATGTGTATATATACATATGCATGTATATGTATATGTATATATATATATGATTACATATTCCAGAAAATTAGTCACATAACTCCTCCAAAATTACACTTGGTTGACTCATTATGAAGTGTAAGTGATCTTGGTTTCTTAAAGGTTATGCCAAGGGACTTCAGGAAATAGTAGGTGCCAAGAAAATGGAAAGACTTGACATTTTATTCTGGGGACAACCTGTGTAAATCAGTGTAATTAAGTATGGAAAGGCAAATCATTTGTACAATGATCACTAGATCATAATTCCTTGGTCCTCACAACCCTTCCTTCAATGCATCAATGATCTGTTATCTCATTGACCTTTATATGCCCTCCATCAGTGCTGAATTCAACTCTTCCACAGTTTTTCATCCTGACCGATTCTTTCCCATGACCTCCCATAAAAATCCTTCCTGGAGAAGTTATGTGGTAGATGCCATTATCTAGATCTTTTAACATTTCATGGATACATTATAGCACTTGGAGGGTCAATAGAGTATATTTTGCTATCTATATGACTGACCTGCTTCCTTTATTAACCATACATTTCCTGTGAGATATCTCTTATGCAATTTATTGCAGACGACATTGTTAGAAATGTGTTGTAATTGGTTTGTGCCCACCTTGTGGTCATTTGGGCCACTTCCAACTTTGACTATTCAAGAATCATGGCATTTAATTAGGATCATACAGTATCAGAAATCATTTGTGTTAAAAAGATTAGTTTTCATGACAGGGAGCACCTTGATGTCATTAAGTTCACAGCAAATTCTCAAATGCAGACTGCTCCTTTTACTATAATTCTGAACTCAAATCATTATCCACAGAGTGACTGCCCTAGTTATGGAAATGGATATACTGAATGAATGTAACAGTCATTCAGCTTCAAATCATATTCTGACAACGGTGTTTTCATCCATTTTGTTTTTCCTAAGTATTGTTACACATACCTACCTTTAGCAAATGACCTATAATTTCATTGGGCTTGATGGTATCAACATCCATGCTAAATGTAAATAGGTTTATCTGAAAGACTTCATTATCGATATAGAATCCGTCTTCCATTTATGCAAAAATTACTCTATGATAATGTCAAGTATATTTTTTGTGGTTTTACACCTTGCTTGAAATTAAACATGAGAGGATCATTGAAGAGAATTATCTCTTTGCTTATATTGATCATTCTTTCCTGTATGATTTATATATAATTTACATATACTTGTACATCACATATGATACCTCACACTTTTATACACACATGTACATGCATATATAGGTGTGTGTATGTGTATATGAATATGACAAGTCAAAAAACAAAGTCATGTACAAAGTGGTTCTGTCTTTTGTGAGACCATTCTGTTTTTCCCAATGATTACATAATTCTGCAAAGAAGACAATGTGCAAAGAATAAAAGATGTTTTAGACAACCTATAAATTTAACTTAACTACTGGTACTTGAATGGCAAAGTCAGCATCTTACTAGAGGAAGTCAATCATCTCAATATTGATATTATTATAAATTAAACAAGAATTAAAACATCAACAAAGACAAATGGAACAGAATTTATTTAACACTTAATATGCTAAGAAAATATAAGCAATTTGAAGCTAAATTGACAGAAATTTCATAGGTTCTCATTGGAGAAGAAATAATTTACATTATTTCATTGTTTTTTTGCACATCAAAAGGCAAAAATAAGCATGATTTCATGGAACCCTGAATTATCTTTCTTCAAAGTATTTCTGATGGTAACAAGTAAAAAAACTGCCATAAAGCTAATTATATTTTATATGACAACATCTGTTGCATTAGACAAAGAGAGAAATTCTCTCAAGAATGAGAAAATATCATTCAAATTAATTAACATATATTTTGATATTTGGTAAACTCTGTAAAAATAGTGATGCAGTAACAATTCTGACAGAAAACATTGTTTGAGATTAAAGATAAGAAGGCATAAACAACTTGTGCATTAATAGAAGCCATGCACCAGTCTAAATTAACGTTTTCAAAGAGAGGAGCTTAAGGAGGAACTGAGAGTGGTGAGCATTGAAATATTTAAAACAAAAAAGGAACTATTATGTTTCTTTAATAACTGATCAATGCAATGTTCATACATGATTTCAAAGGCAGATGAAATAGAAAACATGTAGAATGAGACACATTTTTAATAACATGCTAATATAGAATTTGGCTTTTGCTTAACTATCAACATTTTTAAAAGGGTTTTGTTTTTCTATTTTTTGGGTGGGGAAGAAGAGAGAAAATAAGTATTTTAATTTAAGAAAACATTTAAAGGATAAAGTGTACAAAGTCAGGAGATAGAGTAGCATATGTAAACTTGAAGACAGGTGTTTCTGAATTATAAAGTACATGGAGGGGAGTAAATTGAAAGAAGGCTGGAAAAAGTACAGAACAGAGGCAAGATGGCAGAGTAGAGACAGCAACTCAGCCTACTTCTCCCAGCATTCTTTCCAACCAACTTCAAAATAGATGTCAAATTGAATTTTGGACCAGCATAGGCAACAAAAAGTCAATATGAGAGACATTTTTCTAGCTGAAGACAGTTCAGGAGGTCACCAAGAGAGGTCCGTGATACTGGGGTGGAGACCTGTCTGGAATGTATGCAGCAAGAACACCATGTGGGCCTTGAAGACAGATATAAAAAGAACAGCAGAAGTTCAGGAGCTCTCAGCACAGAGACAGGAAGGGGACTGAAAAATTTCCCAGAAAGATATTATAAGGAAACCAGAAGTGACATTGGGTATAGGACCAAACACTGTTTGGTACCTCCATTGGAGCAGGAGCCCTAGTCCCAATTCCAGGGCAGAGAGGGAAACTAAGACTTGTGGCTGCAGGGGAGTAGGCACTCTGACAAGGTAATGCCAAATTGCAGAACAGGAGAACATTTTCTTCTTGAAAAACAAACAAACAAACGAACTATACTTTACTTATAGATAATGCTTTTGTTAATTTCAGTTACTACTTAACATTTTAAGAAAGATTCCCCTCATTTCTATGTTTCCAAGCATTTTATTGGGAATAGGTGTTGTATTTTGTCAAAAGATTTTTCAGTATCTATTTGGATAGTCATAGTTTCTGTTGTTTTTTTTTTGTGTGCCTAAGGTTAATTACGCATATGTTTCCTAACATTGAACCACCCCTGTATTCCTGGTATAAATCCCACCTGCTCATAGTATATGAATTTTATGATATAATTGCAATAATCTCCTGGTCTGTATTTTATTTGAAATTTTTGCATCAATATTCATTAAGGAAATTTGTCTGTAGATTTCTTTCTCTGTGCTTTTCCCACCCTGGTTTAGTTATCAAAACCACATTTGTGTCATTAAAAAATTGGTATGACTCCATTTTACCTGCTTTTTCAAATAGTTTATATAATATTGGGATAAATGATTCCTTAACTATTTGGTAAAATTCCCTTGTAAATCTATGTGGCTCTGGGGATTTTTCTTAATGAGAGCATTACTGATTTGTTAAATTTCTTTTTCTAGGACAGGGTAATTTAAGCATACCATTTCTTCTTTTAATCTACGCAATTTATATTTTAGTAAGTATTCATCCATTTCACTTAGATTGTCAGTTTTGTTAGCATATAATTAGGCAAAATAACTGCTAACAATTGCTTTAATTTCATATTCCTTGGTGGTGCATTTGCCCTTTTCATTTTTGATGCTATAATTTGATTTTCTTCTTTTTTTAAGTAACTAATGATTTATGAATTTTATTGCATTTGTCATAATAATAATAAGCTTAGTTTTATTTATTAGTACTATTTTAACTTTTATTTTTAATCCTTCCTTTCATTTTCATTATTTTCATTTCAAAGTTTAGAGTTTTCAATGTTTCCTTTAATTTTTTTAGCTGTATGTCACATTTATTGATTTGCTCTATCTCTCTTTTATTGAAGTGAGTTTTTAGAAATATTTATTTTTCCCTCACACTGCTTTGAATTCATCTCACAAATTTTGGTATGTTTTCAAATTGTTATAATTGTCTTTAATTAAATTACTGATTGCTTCTATAATTTATTTTTTGACCCAGTCTTTCTTTTGGATAAAATTATTTTGTTTCTAATGAATTTTCAATCTATGCATTCTGGCCATTTATTGAATATATTTTTCATTATCTCATGGTCTTAAAAGAGTGGATTTAATATTTCTCTTTTTCTTCATTTGTTGGTGAGATTTTCATGTTCTAATACATGGTCAGTGTTTCCTGAAAGTTCCACGTATAGGTGATATGTATATATATATATATATATATATATATATATATATATATATATATATATACACATTCTTTTCTATCCCCATTCAATTTTTCCCAAAGCCTATCATATCTAACTTTACTAAAGCACTATTTGCCTCTTTAACTTCTTTCTCATTTTTTTTTAATGTACAATCTTTATCTCTGAGAAGGAAAAGTTGAGATCATTAATTAGCATGATTTTTCTACCTATTTATTACTGAAATTGAACAAACTTCATTAAAAATTCAGATTTTTCTGCCATTTGCTATACACACACACACACATGCATACATGTTTAGTTGTAGAGTTATTTCATTATCTATCGTACCATTTAGCAAGAGGCAGTTCATGTATTTAATTAGTCCTACTTTTGCTTTTATTTTGTTGGAGATCATGATTGCTAGCCCTGCTTCTTTTTTTACTTCAGTAGAAGCATAATAGATCCTCAGCACTTCATTTTAATTTGATGTGTTCCTCTCTGTGTCAAGTGTGTTTCTTATAAGCAACATATTATGAGATTCCTGTGTCTACATTCTGTTATCTGATTTTATTTTATACATTAACATTTACAGTTATGGTTACTAATTGTGCATTTCCCTCTATCCTATTTTTTATGTTTATCCTTTTCTTTCTCTTTTTACTCTGACCTTCCTAAGAAGTCTGTTTTGCTTCTGAACACTCCCTCCCTTAATATGCCCTCCCTTTTTTCATACCCTTCCTTCTTCACTTTATCTTATCCCTTTCCCTTCCTACTTTCCTGTTTGGCAAGATAGAATTCTATACATAGTTAAATGTGTGTGTGTGTATTATACATATATATATATGTGTATATATATATACACACACACACACACACACACACACACATACACACAAACATAGTACACACACAGATATATTCTTCCTTCTTTGAACCAATTCTGATCAGAATGAGGTTCAAGGACTTCCCACTCCCCACCATAATTTCTCCCTCCATTGTAAAAGCTATTCCTTGAGCATCTTTTTATTTCCTGCCAACTTAAAAAAAAAATCAATCTATTACTTATTTTAGTGTTCATTTTTTTATTCTGAGTTCTGAATTCTTTCCCTCCAGCACTACCCTCATATTTTTAGAAAAACAGAAATGTACATCAATTATATGGTGAAATGATGCAAAATATGCTTCTGTATTAGCCATTAAAATGGCAAGAAAGAGAAAAAAATTAAAATGAAGAAAAATAAAATGCTTTAATATGTACTCAGACTCTATCAGTTATCTCTCTGGAAAGGAATTTTTCAACATAAGTGCTTAAGAATTCTCTTGCATCATTGCACTGATCAAATAACTAAGTGATTCACAGTTGACTATTATACAATATTACTGTTACTGAGCACAATATTCTCCAGGTTCTGCCCATTTCACTTTGTGTCAGTTCATACAAGTTTTCTAAGGTTTTTCTAGAATTATCCTGCCCATCATTTCTTCTAATACAATAGTATTCCAACACAATCATATACCGGAACTTGTTTAGCCATTCCTCAATTAATGGACATCCCCTTAATGCCCAATACTTTGTCAACCCAGAAGGAGCTGCTATAACTATTTTTATACATATAAGTACTTTTCCTTTTTTAAAAAATTATTTTTGGATATAGAGCTAGTAGTAGGATTTCTGGATCAAAGAATATACACAGCTTCAGTGTGCATTTCTCTAATCAATTGTGATTTAGAACATTTTGTATGACTATAAATAGCTTTGATTTCTTCTTATAAAAACTGCCTATTTTTAATTCTTTAACCATTTACTAATTGGGGAATGATTTGTATTTTGGTAAAATTGACTCAGTTTCCTATAAATTTGAGAAAGGATGCCTTTATCAAACAACTTGCTGAAATTCTCCTGCCCCTTACCACAGTTTCCTGATCACCTTCTAATCTTGGCTGCATTGGTTTTGTTTGTTAAAAAAATAATATAAGGTAATCAAAATTTTCCATTTCACTTCCCAGATTAAACACTTTTGTCATGAGATAATTTTTCCTATTCTTCCTCTCCTTTCTCCATTCTTCCAGTATATCCTTCTCACCCATACACTTTTTTTTTTTGGATTGTCCCAATATAATGAACTCACTCCCATGTCCCCTCTACATTTACAGCTTTTCTAACTTCCCCAACAACAGTAAAGTG
This sequence comes from Pseudochirops cupreus, assembly GCA_028627135.1. Classification (NCBI taxonomy): domain Eukaryota; kingdom Metazoa; phylum Chordata; class Mammalia; order Diprotodontia; family Pseudocheiridae; genus Pseudochirops; species Pseudochirops cupreus. Next base: position 253,283,247 of record CM053580.1, read on the forward strand.
CTGAGTAGCTACATGTATCACCTTTCTATTTAGGAAAGTGTATTGTTTACCCTTTATTGAGTCCCTTATGATTTCTCTTTCAAGTCTTCATTTTTATGCTTCTCCAGTCTCATTTTTGAAAGTTAAATTTTCCATTCACCTCAGGTCTTTTCATCAGGTGTTAGTTAAAATCCTCTACTTTGTTAAGTATCCATTCCCCACACCCAAAGGATTACTCTCAATTTTGCTCTCAGTTTTGAATAACTCAGGTTATTCATGATTGTAATTTTTGCTCTTTGTCTTCTGAAATATCATATCTAAAGACCCCTGATCCTTTAATGTGAAAGTTGCTAAATCTTTTGTGATCCTGACTGTGGTTCTATGGTATTTGAATGGTTTCTTTTTTGCCACTTGTATTTTTCTCTTCAACCTTGGAGGTCTGGAATTTGGCTATAATATTCCTGGGATTTTTCATTTTCTTTTCATTTTAGGATTTTTTTCAATAGGTGATTGGTGGATTCCTTCAATTTCTACTTTATCCCCTGGTTCTAGGATATCAGGAAAGTTTTTCTTAACAATTTCTTGAATTAACCATATTTTGGCTCTTTCTTTGATTATGGCTTTCAAATAATCTAATAATTCTTAAATTATCTCTCTTTCATCTATTATTCCAGATCAATGGTTTTTATGCTGAGATATTTCACATTTTTCTATTTTTTCATTCTTTTGTATGTATTATATTTTTCTTGATGTCTCAGAATCATTAACTTACACTTGTCCAATTCAAAAGTTTAAATAATAATTTTCTCTTTTTTTCATTTGGACAGTTCTGCTTTTTAAAGAGTTATTTTAATCAGTGAGGTTTCGTACCTCTTTTCCAGCTGATCAAATCTGATTTTGAACTTGTAATTTTAAAAATATTTTTGTGCCTCTTTTACCAAGTTTTCAATTGTCTCTTGATTATTCTTTATCATTCTCATTTTTGCCCAATTTTCCTTTACAACTCTTATTTGATTTTAAGACTATTTTTAGATGCTCTAGAATTCTTTTTGGGATTTTGTACAGTTTACGTTTTTTGTTTTGCAGCTTTGCTCATAGCTGTTTTAATATCACTGTCTTCTTCTGAGTTTATGTCTCAATCTTCCCTATCACCAGAGGAGATTTTTATGGTCAAGTTCTTTCTTTTTTTTTTTTTTTTTGCTCATTTTTCTATCCTGTTTCATGACTTTGAATGTTATGCTAAAGCTAGTCCCTTTTTACAGGGTGTCAGAAGTGAGTCGGGTCATTGTCCTAGGTTTCAGGGTTTAGTGTTGCTGTTTTCAGAGATAGTTCTGGAAGTGTGCAAGTTTTTGTGCTTCAAAGGTGATATGATCTGTGTTGTCACTGCTCTCCTGTGTCTATGCACTAGTCTGGGAAAGGTGCCAACTTTTGAGTTGCAAACAATACTACTCCTCAGGTCCCTGGTTCCTTGCAACCACAAATGGTACGCCTCCTCTGGGCCCATGCTCTCTTGTGACTGCAAGCACTCCTCTTTTTCCTGGAACTGTAAACCAGCATTTTAACGGGCAGTGTAGTTGCTGCCCAGCATACTATCTTGTGCTCAATGCTTTCATTGGATTTTCCCATAATCCCCTTCTAACCAACTGCCATATTACCATCTCGGGCTTGAGAGTTCGCAGAAACTTCTGCTGCTGCTGTTGCCACCACCTCTGAAACCCATAGCTGACGCTGGGTCTGTTCTGGACTCTTGGCCAGTCCCTATCCTGTGTCACAAAACTCTCTCTTTAAGTTCCTAAGCAGTCCTGAGCTAAAAGTATCACCGTCACTTTTTTGTTTTTGCTGTTCTGTTGCTCTAGAATTGTGTTTGATATAATATTTTAAAGTTGTTTGGAGGGAAATGTTGGGAAACCTTGACTGTAGTGTTTCTTCTATTCCACCATTTGGCTCCCATATTAAAGTTTTAAAGTAAATTCTCCATTTTGTCTTTGCCTTTTGCATTTTGTATAATTAGATTTTAAAAGAAGATGCTTTTTTTGAAACTCCGAGTTATACACATATTTGAGATGTATTTGATAGAGGGAACTTCAGTCTTATAGCTCTCTCACAAGTAGGTGAGGGAAGAGACTGCCAAGACACAAACCTTCTGCTCCCTACAAGGCTAAAATTGCACTTTCCCTCAAAAAAGAATAGGCCAGATCCCAGAACATATCAGTGCATGCTAAATATAAACAAGTGGTGTATTCAGATTTAGACAGCAATTACACTTGTGCATAGAAGAATGCAAAAGAAGTAAAACAGATACAAAGCTAATGGTTTTATTACTACCTTATTAAATTTTAACACACATATTTTTTCCTTTATAACACTCTGCATACAAGCAAAGTTGATCATACAAGCTTCTTTCTTGCTCTTTGTATATTGAATTTTTTTTATTATTTTTAAATTGCAATTAAAAATTCATAGAAATAGAGCAAGAGGGAAGCCTAAAAGTCATTGAGTTCAACTCTCTCATTTTACATATGAGGAAAGTCAGGAACAGAGAGTTTAAGTGACTTTTCTGAGGTCATATCCATTTCTACATGCCATCTACCTCCAAAGCTGATATACTTTTTACTGTTTAATATTACTTCTTAATTAATTAAAAAAATAAATTTAGACTCTCCTCACTTTTGTTCAAAAGTTGAACCTTTGAAATGGTTGGCAAATAGTGGTAACATGGATGATGAGTTAGATTAGTTTGAAACTTCATTGTATATATTCTTTCCAGATTAAACTGAAACCAGGTAAGTGGTAGAGCAAGATACAAGGTCAACTTGGTAAAATTCCTCAACTCTAATCCTGATTTTAAATTAACACATTTTAAAATTAGGTAAATATCATAGTCATAATTACCATTATATATAGTTATACCTAGGATGAGGTAAATCAGAATTTTTCCCTAGAGCATTAAAATTTGATAAGGTATAATATATGGCTGAAGAATAATATAGTAGATAGCCAGCCTTGGCTGGAATCATGAAGACCTAGATTTAACTTCCATCTATGACACACAGGGACCTTAGGCAAGTCAGTTAATCATTCAGTATCCCCCAGGAACTTCTATAAGGTTTTAAGTTTCATAGCATTTGCAGATTTGCATAAGTAGAGGGGATTTCTCACCTAGGGCTTCATATATCAGTGGAATGACAGATTCAATACAATTAAAAAATAAAACATAAGTATTAGGGCATTTTTTTGCTTCTTGCTGTGGCCTTGTTGCTTCATGAACTAACTAGTTATGATTCTATGTATTTATAAAATTTTATGTTGTATAAAGTATTTTTACATACATAAACTCATTCAGTTACCCACAAGCTCCCAGGGGGATATATATTTGAGAAATTATACTTAATAAAAGATTCAGAGATTTACTTGGGGGTCATATAACTTGTTTGTGGCAGGAAATGTTTGAATGTAAATTTTCTCCTGAACCAAACTACATTCTTTGCAAACCAAGTCACAAAATTATCAGTAACAAATGAGAGAAAACACAAGAAAAAATGCATCTATTTACTAGTTATATCTTAATTCTTAAACCACTATTGAAACAAAATTCATTACTCCTGGTTTTCATTGTATCCCTAATAATATCTAATGGGATGTCATTTTGATTAAGTTTATTTGAGCTTAAAGAAAAACTGTGATAACGAACGTCAACTCAAACCTGGTCACATCTGGATGACAAACAGAATAATTGCTACAGTAAGTTAGGGAGAATTTGTGGAAGGAATTTAGTGGAGACCTTAGTACTCAGAAAAGTAACATGTACCAAATTCACTCATCCTGAACATTAGTTTCCTGCCTCACTTTCTGAAATCATGTTAAAGAATTCCTTCCTCACTCTCCTATGATGCTAGAAACTACATACTTGGTAATATAGGCCAATTTGGGGGGCCTCTATGACCTTCCTTATTCATCATATATAGAATTTACTACATCAAGTGCATAGATTTCGCTCTGACTTCTCCATTTAGCTCCTTGTTTATTTAACCATATTCATACTTACGTTTTAGTACTTCAGCAAAACTGTAACTTCAAAAAATGTATCAGGCTTCCGCAGTAGCCATAGTGTTGCTTTATTGCTTTTCCTATTATTCATGGCAGGCTTATAGAAATACTTTTAAAGATTAATAAAGATCAGTCCACGTAAAACTGCCACAATAAGATGTTATGGTTCTAAATAAAGTACATTATGGCGTGCTTGTAGGGGTTGCATTCCTATAACGTATCTGGGCTCCACAAAAAGTGTGAACTTACTGTCTGAGAAAAGAAAACCATCTTTTATGGTATATATACACAGTAAGTGAAGGCCATATATTCACCAACATCATATACTGCTATTTGTGACATTACCCTTCTTTCACAAAATGCAATAAAGGTAAAAGATTGTATTTGTGTTCCTAATATTTGAACTGTATATTACTACTGTTGTCAACAACACTTGGCATTTAGAAAAAAAATACTTTAGTCATTACGTTGCTGTTTAACTTTTGCAACTTTTTATATGTTGGTTTATTTTTGTTCTTTTTAATAAAAGAGTGATTTTAAATGTGATATAACTTCAGAATGTTTTTTCCTTCTACTTTTTTTTTTAACCTTAGAATTTCTTCTTCCTTTATGTATGGGGCTCTAAGTATGATCTCAAAGAAGGAAGAAAAGGAGTGAGAGAAAGAGGACTAAAGGGGAAGGATGATGTTATTCGTATTAGATACAGAATGAATTGGCATATATTGTGCATTGAATACTTAAAGGCCTAATGGATAAAAGGTATGTTCTAAGAAATTTTATATATATATATTCTTTCATGGAGGCTTTGAGGAAATGCAATAACCCATCCAGATACTTTAAAAAAATTATCCAACTTAACTTTTTTTTTGAATAGGAAACTCCCAGTAAGAAAATTGTCTATACCAATGCAAATCAGAGCTTAATGATTGTTCTTATGGCTAAACAAGTTGTGGTATATGAATGTAATGGAATACTATTGTGCTATAAGAAATGAGGAGAAGATGGATTTCATATTTACCTGGAGAGGCTTATACAAACTGATGCTAAGTGAGAAGAGCAGAATCGGGAGAAATTTGTACACAATGACAGACACAATATATGTGTGGCGACCAACTTTGATAAACTGGACTCTTTTCAGCAACGCACACTTATAAGACGACTCTACAAGTCTCAGGATGGAAGGAGATACCTACATTCAGAGAAAGATCTGGAAAGAACAGAGTTTAAATGGAGACTGAAGCAATCTACATGCTAGTGTTCTTTTCCACGTTTAGTTTTGTTTCTTCTTTTCCATTGTTTACTCCATTGGTTACAACCCTTCTATACAACCAGACAAAAGTTCAATGTGAAAATATTTGCAGATCCTATACCTGATTGCATGTCACCATGGTGGGGGGGGGGGGAGAGCGAGGGGAGAAAATTTGAAACTCAAGGGATCGTGGAACTGAATCTTGGAAACGAAAAGTAAATCAATCAATCAATCAAAAAATTAAATAAATAAATAGATGAATAAATAAATAGATAAACAAACAAATGAATGAATGAATAGAGAAAGAAAGGAAGGAAGGAAGGAAAGAAAGAAAGAAAAAGAAAGAAGGAAAGAAAGAAAGAAAGGAAGGAAGGAAGGAGCCTAGGGAAGTGGGGAGCTTTGTGATTTGTCAGTAAGCATCCAGTGTGAGACTTCACAGAATCATAGTATTAAAGATCTAGAGCTAGAACAACCTTAAAGTAATCTAATTCTATTCCCTCACTTCAAAATTATGGAAACTGGAGCCTAGAGAAGATAAGTAATTTGCCCAAAAATCAAGTGAACCAAACAGAATTTGAACCTCTGATCTGTAACTCCAAATCCAGAATTCTTTTGACTATCTCATACTCCTAGAGTTAAAGCAACTTGAGCCTGGGTTCTCCTGACTCCAAGGCTTGCTTCTATCCACTCCAACATGGAACACTGAAATGCTCTTACCTGTCCTACCTAACTATATTCTACGGATGTACCTCTAAATATTAATACTATTAATAGATATGCATCTTGAATTTTAATGCCATAAACTTAGAGTTAGTTTGAGTAAATCCAAAGTTGCTAGGTTGCATATAGTTTTCTGTTCTTTGTGTATTCATATTCCCAATGGTTCTTTATTAAATTTATTTTTACATTTATTTCATTTGAAAGTTATGGAATAAAACAAGTATTTCTATAACATAGTATAATAAAAAAGATGATCGTATATGAAATTGCAAATCTATTATATACAGCTTGTTCTTCCTTTTAAATATAAAATAAAGTTATCATGTAAATTTCTTTTTTTCCTCTTTTTTTCCCTCCTGGCCTTTGTTGAAGGGAATGAAAAACGAGTCAATTATAGGAAATTGATCACCTTATTTTTAGGAATGGTGGATAGATATTAAAGTCAATTTTTACCTGTGGGTATGGTTTTAGTAAAGTATGTGACTATATATTCCAAAATTAAGGAAACTAGATAGTTGGGGGTCTCTTCTATGTGTTCCCTCACTACATGATGTCAAATATCATGGCAGGCACAGTGAAGACCTTACAAAAGTACACTATGAACTATACTACAATATACTTCAAAGTATACTATGGTAAAATACACTATTAATGAAGTCCAACACAGTATATTATATTCTAACATAATATAGTACAATAGTTTGCAATACAATACAAAGTGACCTGGCAGTTTTTAAAAAATAATGCCTCCCTCTACCATCACATGTAAATTATAATTCAATTTGCAAAAAATTGATTTGCACATTATTTTTCAGTAATATAAAATGAGATTCATGTAAACTTTATTCTCAATGGGTGAATAATCAACTTTCTAGAATTTTTGAGAATAAAAAAAGAAAATTATGCTTGAAACAGGGAGAGATTGGAACCTCAAAGGAAGGACAATGATGTTTTCTACTTATGGCTATGACAGAGTTTATATTATAAGTGGAAATATGTTGCTAAAACATTTAATGACCTAGAGGGTTGGTGCTGATAGTACTAGAAAACAGAACCACTTTTTTTAGTGTGGTAAGAGCAGGTCATCACAGAACAAAGTTGTTTTTTTTTTCCTGGAAAGAAAGAAAATACTAGTGGGTTATCAAATAATCCTACAACTGCTCCTTTACTTCATATAGTACTGATTCTGAATTCATTGAGGTACTATACTACTGCATGTAACTTACTGGACTTGATGCTTAGGGAGATACAAAGATAAGGAGGAGAGCTCTCTGCCCCATAGCCTGAATTCTTTCCTAACTTCCAACATCTGATCTAATCCAGCTCCAATTACTGACTGAATTATTTGTAGAACAATGAAAAATACTTCTGAAACTATTTGCTGATTCCTGTGCTTGTATTATTCAGCTCATGTAATTAGAGAATAGATTTCATGCAGCATCTTAGAACTTTAGAAGAGCTAATAAAATCCAGTATCATTAACTTACTTCAACACCTAAAGAAAAGCATATCTGTCAGCTTCTCTCATGACCTCCTTGCACCAAGACACATCAATTTCCTATACCTAACACTAAAAGTCCAGTCATAAAATGCTCCATAAGAACTCTCCTCCAAAGCTATTTTGAGGATTTTTCCAATTAGGTTCTAAAAATCACTGATGCTCTAAAGGTCATATAGTCCATCTTCTTTTCCTTCAAATCACAATGTCAAAAAAGTGTTTGCAATATTATCATGTCATGGAATATGTCTTGTCTCAAAACTTTTTTTTCCCCCCTAAATGTCACTTTCATTAGGGCATAATGAAATTCTATAACAAAGTGAAAAAAACAGATCAAAAGTTTTGACTCTACATTGTATCTAAGACTGAAAAGTTGGATAACACTGATAATTTATTTTTAAAAGGACAAAGAAATAGTTTGAAAAAGCTAGGTCTTGCCAAGATTAAAACTAGAATTCATCTACTACAGCCATTTTCTTAAAAGTACAAGTTACAGAAAAGGGAAGGGAAACTGAATCTAAATTAACTTATTATAAATAATTTCTCTGTAATCTGTCACTGAACATGGTCTAAAATAAGTTTATCACAATGTGGGAAACAGAATTTAAAAATCCAGTTCCCAAAAGCGAGGATTTGCACAGGCCCTGAGCAATATTTTGGGGACATGGGGCTGTGTAAATAAATAATTTGATTTTTTTAATGTATAAGAAATCTCATAGGCTCAGGTATACTAATTTATCAATGAAAATTTTGAATAGTTATTTTATTACATTCAGCTTTTTGTACAAGTACTGTTATTTATTATGATTTCAACAGAGTTTAAATGATTATCTAAATTTGGGTTATTATTGTACTCTATCTGACTAATCGAGTTATAATTCCATGTCCAGTCTAGGCCCTCATTACCACTTGCCAAGATTCTTGCATTAGCTCCTACTAGTTATCCTCTCTTCAACCTCTTTCCTTTTCATCTTCCATGTAGCTATTAAAGTGGTATTCCTAGAGTACAAGCCTATCCATGTCATGCATTTCCTCAAGAAGCTTCAGTGGCTGTCTACTAAATTTAGAATCAAATACAAAGTTCTCTGTCTGACATTTAAAACCAAGGTTCCAATCTGTATACCCAGGCTGATACACATTACTTTTTCTCCTGCACTAAACATTCCATCCATCCTTGTTGATCACACTACATGATACCCATCTTTTTTCTCTAAGTCTTTCAATGAGCTGTTCCCTATGCCTGGAATTCTCTCCTTCCTTATCTCCACCTCTTAAATCTTTAATACTTTTAAAATCAACTTAAGTGAGAGCTCCTTCAAAAAGCCTTTCCAGATTTTCTGATAGTCCTATTCCAAATCACTGTGTACTTACTTTTATATAAATACTATTTCCTCATCTATGGACACATTTCCTCTCCCTAACAAAATAGGGACTTTCCGACTTATGCAGCTAGAGTATCAGGCCTAGAGTCAGGAAGATCTGTGTTCAAATGTGACCTTAGGCATTTACTAGCTGTGGGACCCTGGGCAAGCTACAAGCTTTGTCTCAATTTCTTCATCTATAAAATGGGGATAATAAGAGCACTTACCTCCCAGGGTTTTCTGAGGATTAAATGAGATAATAATTGTAAAGTACTTAGTGCAGTGTTTGACATATAGTAAGCACTATAGAAATACTAATTATTATTATCTTAAGCATCTATCACAGTACCTGACATAGAGCAGGCTCTTTATATATGTATAGCAGCAACCACATTGGTATACCCAGGATGGATGCTAGCACAGATTCTTAGATCTACTTTACTAGCAAAGATAGCTATTTAAGGGGTCAACAATCTTTTTAAAATTATACCCACTAGTTCAGGGGAAAAGTGAGCACCCTGAACTTCAGAGAAAATACAAACTGAGAAAATACAGAGAAAATACAAGCAAAGAAATAAAGACCAACAGACAGGGTTTCTAACTGTCTGAGAAACTAGCACAGATCTTCAGACATATCCAACTATCTAATTAAGGCAATATATACATAGTTACCAGAGAGAGAAGCACCCACATCTGGGTTTTTCAAAGACTAGGGGTGTTCCTTAATAACTACCTGGAGACTCATCTGGTCAAATCACAAGAACACTCTTCTAATGAGTGAGTCCCAAAGCAAAATACTAACTTTAGATTAAATATACTGTTTTTAGAGCCACAAGACATCACAACCCTCATGACTCAGTATCTAATTAGAAATTAACAAAAGATGTGAAAGCCTTCCTACAAACAATCCTCCTCTAATCAAGCTTCACTTAATGGGCTTCATGTGAGACCTATAATTGGAGAGGAAGGCCTTAAGTCACGTTAACATTACAACATACTTATCAATCAGGTACTGAAAGTGGGGTGGGTTAAGGTGGGAGAAGAGTGAAAGGGGAATGGGAAAGGGAAGGGGGAGTGGGGAGAGAGAGACAGAGAGAGAGAGAGAGAGAGAGAGAGAGAGAGAGAACACTATAACTCAGGGTAAATTCTGATAAATGCAAGGTCAACATATCAAGTTAAAGAAAAATTGAAGTGGTTAGAACATATGGCAAAGGGGATCAAGGAACACATAACACCTATGTAGAACATAAGGGAAGAAAAGGTTTCTGATAGGTCTGCAATAAAGAGGGAGTACATCCCAGGTTTGGGAAATAGACTTCACAAATGAAGAAAGGCAAGAGATAGCAGATAGAGTTTGGAAAATAGTTCCTAGTCTTGTCTGCCTGGAATATAACTTTATAAAGTTAGTTATGTAAACAAAATATTACAGTAGCAAAAAAATTCTAAATAAAGTATGGAATGAAATGATTCTACCAAAGAAACAATATAAAAACCACGAAGAATTTTGAAGGTAGTATGACATAGTAAATAGAAGGCTGGCTTTGGAGCTAGTAAGATTTGGAGCTCAAGTGTTGCCTTTGACATATATATAGGATGTGTGACCTTGACAAGTCAAAATCTCTCAGTGATTGCCTAGGTAATTCTCTAAGTCTGTAAACTGCAGAGAAGATGCAGCTCTGCATTGGTAGATTTTTCCTCACGTGGAGCTTCCTATAATGATGAACTTCACATTTTCAATCCTTAGACTAAAAGTGATTATTCTGATAAATATAAGAATATTCCCCAACTAATGACCTCTTATTGATTATTTTCTGGTGTAACTTTCAATATAATAGCTAAAAAAATTCACACACTTAGCTAACTACATAGATCAAATTAACTGAAAAATTAATTAAACAATTATTACTTATGTCTGTCTTACCTTCCAGAATATATTACATGTTTTTTAAGTATTTTAAGTTTTTTTAAGATTGTACTCACTAAAAGCATTTAGCCAATGAAATATGTTTTAAACCATTTGATTATTTTATTTATTTTAATTCATATTCTTTATAAAAATTGTATTTGTATAATTTATTAATACTTGACATCTCTCAACTTTTTTTGGAGGTCTACAGTACTAAATTCCTCCCAAAATCTCCCTTTATAGAAGGTTGGGTTCTGAACTTTCCAGGGAAATATCTGGTTTTCATCTGTAGCTCCACTTGACTATGACTTTATGAAACATCAAATTCCCTATTGAATCCTTCCCTTCCCCTTCCTTTTCAGCTTCCTTTGTTCTGTTCTGTTCCCCCATTGGATTGTAAACTTCTCTAGAGCAGGGGTCATGTTTGTTTTTTCTTATTTGTATGTTTATTGAATGAATTTCATCTTTATATCATCTTATCTATTATGTATATATTTCATAATATAACGTTATTATAGTGGTATATGGATATAATTTGTAAATAGACTTTTTAACTGACAAGAGTGGACTGTGAGTGCTGAAGAACACTAAGACGCTTAGTGACTTTTCCCTGATCCCTTAGCAAACATATGTGGGAGGCTAACATGCTCTAAGCCAAGCTGCCTCTCAACAGCTACTTATATTAAACTGAAATTTGCCTCGCAGATAACACCTTCCAGTGCCTACCCCCGACCATGAAGCAAGAGGAATGGAAAAGGGTGTTTCCAAATATAAATTTACTGTTTTTGAGGTTTCAAAGGTACTGATTGAGATGTTTATTCTGAGTGAGCAGACCTAGAGAAAGTTCTGGATTTAGTCAGTAAGACTAAGTCCTTGTGTGACCACAAGCAAGCTACTTGACTTTCCTCATCCTCAGTTTCCCTAACTATAAAATGGGGATAATAAAAGCTGCTGTCCCTCAGGGCTCTTGTGAGGATAAAATGAGATAACACATGTAAAGCGCTTTGAAAATCTTATAGTGACATATAAATGATAGCTGTTTGTCTTAGGTGTCCAATGCATTATCCTTTTCCCCACCCCAAGGTGTTTAGGGGTGGGAGGAAATGAGGCACTCCGAGTAAGAACACGACACTGGCCAGACTTCTCCTGTACTTAGTGGTTTCATCTTGTCCTTTTGTCTTTGGTTCCACTGTTTTTCTCCATCAGGTAGAGAACTTTGTGAATTTGGCAAGAGTTCATCTCTGGGGTGGATACTAAGAACCCTGTCACATAGTGGTCCTGGGAAAGGAAAAACTGAGGTCAAAGCAGCAAGGTGAGCCCCATCACCTGCCCTATCCCCTGACTCAGTTTCTTGTCTGTGGAAGTCTGACCCAGCCCAGCTGCAGGATTGGTCGCTGCTATGGAGTAGAAAGGGGATGCTGGGGGGGAGGGGAATGAAAATTAAACTCTCAGACAAGTCCTATAACTCATCTTAACAGAGATAGCCACTCAAAGTTGGTCAAATTTGTCATATACAGATATGTGACAAAACTATTTCACCTATGAAACAGGAATATTTCCTCTGGGTCATATTTCACCACCTGCCACAGCACAGCTTCCTGTTGTTACCTTAATTATCATCAAATTCAGACCAATTGGTCAACCTAATTTAGGTGTAAGATATTATCATATCCTATACAATATATTCCAAACAAATAAAGTATTTCCCTTGGTTGTATAGGTCATTCATAATTATTTAGTTTTATTCTGAATAATTCATTTTTGTCTTAATAATTTGTGCACTTGTGATATATAGAATCCTACATATTGAGATGCTTGGGCTGAGTCGAAAGGCATAACTGACTAAAAGGTAATGATTGAGTGACTTTTTAAACTTTTTTTGTCTCTCTTTAGTGGTACAGAATTTGTTAAAAATGATTTTCCCTTCCTGCAGAAATGGACATGATGTAGAAATTAGAAAACATTCTGTGGAACAGCAGAAAACTTTACTGCAAAATCAGACTTTATTTCATAATGAGAACTGTTTCAATTATACTAGATGCCTTCTACCCCTCTTAAAAACTGAAAGATCTGAATTTACTTTATTCTCAGAACTGTGGTAGGGATGGGAGGTTTAGGGAAAAGGAGGAAGCAAAAATAATACTGTTATTCATATTGATTAGTTTAAGGACGTGTTCTTTCATTGTTATGGCTACTTCCTCTATATCCCCCACAACATTGGTTCACGTTCTTTAGAGTTTCCATAACAGAGAAAAAGTTTACATAATTTCCCAAATTCTGGGGATAATTTTTTTTTTTTCCCTGCAGGGGGAAGGCTGGGCAACTGGGGTTAAGTGACTTACCCAAGGCTACATGGCTAGTAAGTGCTAAGTGTCTAAGGCCACATTTGAACTCAGGTCCTCCTGACTCCAGGGCTGATGCTCTATTCACCTAGCCATCCCTGGTGATATTTTTTGAACTTCAATAGGCACATCTTTTTTTTTTAAATTTTTTTTTATTTACTCATTTACTTTTAATTTACAAGATTCAGTTCCACAATCACTTGAGTTTCAGTTTTTCTCCCCTCCCTTCCCCCCCCCCATGGTGGCGTGCAATCATGTATATGATCTGCAA